>JAUMJK010000362.1:1282500-1882500 GCA_033558105.1 Coccyzus lansbergi
TAACACTCAAAAGCATAGCTGTAATTTACAATGAATTAAAATTGATTCTTTTCATCAGGCAAGAAAATAGGGAAATGTGAGATCGTTAATTATTGGGGGAGGCGCTTCTCATTAAAGCGAACAATGTTACAATGCAGCACTGAGGAGCCGGAATGTGAATAATAATATCCCATATTTCGGCTCCACCGCCTGAAAATGGGGGAAAGAAAAAAAAAAGGAAAAAAAAAAAAAAAAAAAAAAGCCGGGCGAACAAGCCAGGCAACCAAAAGTTACATTTGACAAACGCTGGAAGCCTTGCTAAGTGTAAAAAACAATTACGGTGCTCTGCATACAGTAGCTCCCTTAACTGGATGGATGCTCAATAAATACATAAATAAAATATCAAATTACAAACCCTATCAGCCATTTATGCCAAGCCACCCTACTGACATTAGCAGTTTAACCTTATTTTACCGCGTTTCTCGCTCCAAATATAATTATTCTGATAAAAGAAGATTCTGTTCCTAAATCAGAGTAGAATTGGTTAAATACACTTGTTTATATTACAGTCTCATTCGGTCAGGGCTTGAGTTTCGCCGGGAGAGGAGGGGGAGAGCTCCGGGGGTCAGAAAGTTCTCTACCCTTTTTTTTTTTCCCGGAGACACATCAGGGGAGAATTGGGGTTCTATCCCTACCAAAGGCTCCGCGGCCCTTGGATCGGGCAGGAGGCGGGGGGCAGAGGGGAGACCCCGGGATCGGGCCCGCCGGGCGGGGAAGGAAAGGAAGGGAAAGCGTGGAAAAGGACATGAAAGGAAAGGAAGGTGCGGGGGGAGGTGATCTCCTAGTGCCTAGCCCCTTGGCAGGCGCTCCTGTACGAAATTCAATCTCTATTTTTTATGAGAAGTAAACTGTCTAAATAAATTTTATTAGGGGCAACCAATATATTTTCTGGTAGTTCCCTTTGTTCCAGTTCTACGTGTGTGTAACAATCTAAAACCTATTTATTGAGGAAAAATCACTGAATCCGTCATAGAAAATCCTTTTACTTTGCTCTGAAGTGATTTCTGAAGACACTCGTGTCACTCTGAAAATTTTGGGCCATTGTGCTAAAGCCTTTCCTTGTTAGGAACTTCAGTTACTGTGATCATGTGGGGAATACCGTAAATTATAACAGGGAATGGACTTGACTGGCAGTTTTCTGGTTACATTGGGAAAATGGAAAAATGACGGGGAATAAAATCCTTGTAAATACATCTCCGGCGCTGCCCAGGTGAATTCAGGCACTTGACAAAACAGGAGTGCGCGGGAGCGGAATGCGATTAGGGTATTTTACATATACCCCATTGTCATTTTCTTTCTGAAGCGCTTAAGTGTCAGCCCCGCCGGCTCTTTTTTTCTCCCGCAGACTTCCTTCTCTGATTTCCACCCCTTCCCTTAAGACGATCGCGCTCTGAAGTCTTGGAAGAAATGATTTAGTTTGTTTATACTGCTATAAAAATCAAGAGCAATAGAAAAGTCATAAAATGAAGCGCGCTATCAATCACACCGCAACATTGTTATTCAGCAGTTACTAACAGAGATTGATAATCCTTTGATTTCATCCCATTGTTATTACTCTGATGTGTCTGCGCATTAACTATTACACATTTATTTATCGACCTGGAACATACAACAACACGGAACAGGAGCCGGCGGCCTCCCTACCAGCCTCGGCAGCAGCCGGAGAGCCGGCACCCCAACTATTTTCGCCGGTATCTCCGGATAAAACTCAATCCCAAGCGCCCCCGGCAGAGCCCCGACCGCTCGCCTAGCTCCGGCCGCGGCTCCCGGGAGCATCCCGGGAATTGTCACCGCCGGGGCTCCCCCTCCTGCCCTGGAGCCCCACACAGACAATGGTTTTCAGAGATAAAAAAAAGAAAAAAAAAAAAAAAAAAAAAAGGCGAAACAAACGAGCCGTCTCCGCCGTCCCCCATCCAACGTGGAAAAAGAAAAATATCCTGAATCTCCCACCCCACCTCCACCTCTTTCTTTCTCTCTCTCTCTCTCTCTCTCTCTCTCTCTGTCTGTCCAGCTACATTGCGGCCCTGCGGCTCTGGGTTTCTCTCCCTGCTCTTTGCGGCCGTTCCCAGGCACCCGGGTTCATTGCAAACAGCCCGACGTCTCCCAAAGCCGAACTGAATCAATGTGGTCTGAGCAGGGAGGAGGAGGGAAAAAAAAAAAAAAAAAAAAGAAAAAAAAAAAAAAAAGGGCAGCAAAATTGCCCTAGAGATCGCTCGGCCGGTTCCTTTGTCTCCTCGTTCAGTCGCTGCCGAACCCCCTGCACATCTGAGCTGCAAACAAGACCACTCTTGCATCTGCTCGCGTGCAGTATTTACAATGTTTTGTGTAAGTCAATTGGATGGCGAGGGGGGAAAAAAAAAAAAGCCATCGGCGCTGTATTATTTAACACAGACTTCACTGGGCTCCCTTTTTTTTGGTGGAAGCTTTATTTGCACTAAATGAATAATCTTAATTGCAACACTTTTGAATTAAAAATCAATGTTAATCAAGTTGGAAGTAGTAAATATCAGTTTTCATTGTGCCCGGGCAGAGGGCATTTTTCTCGTTTTGCAAATAAAAATACAAGCCAAATAACTTTAAAAGGGCATTATGTTCTGCTACAAATACAATTGAAACGGATTGTTTAGGAGAGGATCAGAAATGGTACAGAATTTTGCACTTAATTTCCTCAGTTATCATTTACAATAAGAACCTCTCGGCTTGACAGCCAAGTCTAAACAGTAGTAAATTAGTACAAATTTATACTGATTTTACTCTAATAATCGTAATAAAAGCTTATAGATTTGGCACTAATTACATAAATGCCTAATGATCTTGAAAATTACTCTGGTTAGAAATATATTACTAATCTAAACTTTGTTGTTGGCTGGCTTTGAAAAATCAGAGCATTAGAAATGGTTCGCTTCACTTGTGCAAAGCACTTTAAATTGTTCAAGTAGTTTAACATATTCGGGAGGAAAATAAAAAGCGTTTAACTTTATTTACTGCTCGAAACCGCGTTTGCAGGCCAGCCGAACTTGGAAACTTTACCCGAAAAAGCAACAAGGCTTATGGGGTTTTGCATCCCGGGCAGGGAGGCGGTGCGGCGCTCGCCTCTCCCTCTCCCCGGCTGCCGTGATCCCGGGCGGAGGGGCCTGGGGACCCGGGGCAGCCTGTGCGGGACCTCGCTGGAGTTTCTCTCGTTCCTCGCCGCCCGGAGCCCCTCGGGGAGCGGCGGCTGTGGGTGGGAGAGCCCCGGACCTGAGCCTCCGTCCGCAGCCCGCGGCCCTCGGGGCGCCCGGGGAAGAGGGGTGTGGGGCTGCCTGCACTTCGCATCCCCCCCGGGGGGCTTTGCTGGGGCATCCCGGGAGCCCCAACCGGGTCGGGTGCGCTCCGAAAAGGCACCAAAAAAAAGGATGGGTGTGTGTGGGGGGGGGGTGGGGGGAAAGAAACCTAAATCAAAGGTGACCCGGAGCAGGAGGAGGAGGAGGAGGGTGGCAAATGTGCATTTGGAAGAGAAGGGGAGAGGGGGGAAAGGAGGGCGGCGAAGGTGAGAGGAGCGGGGCAGGAGCGGCGGCTCGGGGCGGCGGGGACCGGGGCGCGGCGGGCGGGCGGGCGGAGCGGGGCGCTCCGGGCGCTGACATTTGCAGGCTGCCCTCCTGATTGGTCCCCGCGCCGAGCTGCTCACGGGTTCATTGAAGTGTTAAGCACCTCCCCGTCTCTCTAAAGGACATTATAATGCAAGAGACCCCCTTTTTAACCACACACCGAATTTTCTTTCATTTAGGCTATCTATATGTATGTATATCTTATATCTCATATCTTATATCTATTTTAAATAACTTAAGGCCGCTAAAATTTGGGGGGGAACAGCCTTCGCCCTGGAGCGGTGCGCGATGCTGTCTCACGCCGATCTCCTGGACGCCCGTCTCGGTGAGTTTCCCCCGGCCCCCCCCCCCCCCCGCCCCGAGGTGGCTGTACCGGCACCGGCGGCGGCGGCGGCGGCGAGCGGGGAGGAAGCCGGGGCAGGAAATTGACAATTTGTTCCTTATTTTACCTTAATGCGATCTAAATGGGCTAATTCCTTTAAAAGTAATTGTACTGTATTAAAGTTTAATTTGATTTAACATCAAAAAAAAAAAAAAAAAAAAAGAGAGAGAGAGAGAGAGAGCTAGAGAGGGAGACCTACGGAGCATGTAGATGTACAGCGCATCATTTAATTTCTCTCTCCTCTGTTTTCATATACAAACCTACACATTGTTGCTATGATTATTGTTAATATTTTAGGACATATGAGCTCGATGGCTTCTACAGAGGAGTTCTGGGGGCCTCTTCCTGCTCGCATGTTCTCTTTCGCCTCTCCTTAAAAAAAAAAAAAAAAAAAAAAAAGAGAGAGAGAGAGAAATATCTGTATCTATCTGTTTGCAGATATTCACCCGTTTGCTAACAGGTGCGGAGAGAGGGAAGAGGGAAGGTCGGCCAGAGTGGTCGAGGTCCCCGAGCAGCTGTCTAGGAGGTAGAGCTCCCGGCAGCGGAAAGGCTCGAATGTTTCTTTCTTTCTCTCCGTCTCTTTCTTTTACCAGCCCCGCTGGAAAAAAACCAAGCTGAACCTGGCAAAAACTTGCCCCTTTCCCCACTCCTCACCCCCCTCCCCCGCCCACACCCCGGGTCTCGCAAGGGGAGACCCGGCAGGGAGCTGGTTATTTAAGCAGGAAGAGGAGCTGCTCGGTGTAAAGTTTTGTCTCTGCGCAGCGCGGAGCCGAGAGGGACTGGTGGCCGGTGGGAGGCACGGGGGTGGCTGGGCGGAGGCGGTGGCGGCGGCTGGATACCTCTGGGCGGCTTCGGTGCGCTGGGAAGCGGCTCTGATGGACAGACGCCCGGCTGTAGGGGAGTGACCGCGGCTCCTTTGCTTCCGCAGGGATGAAAGATGCCGCCGAGCTGCTGGGACACCGGGAGGCGGTGAAGTGTCGGCTGGGCGTAGGGGGCTCAGACCCGGGTGGACACCCGGGAGAGATGGCTCCCAACTCGGACACGGTGGAAGGGACCACCCTGCTGCCGGGGGAGGACATAACCACGGTGGGATCCAACCCCAGCTCCTTAGCCGTCAGCGCCAAAGACCCCGACAAGCAGCAAGGCCAGCAGGGCGGCCAGACCCCCGGCCAGGCTGGGCAGCAGCAGGGGCAGCAGAAGCAGAAGCGGCACCGCACCCGCTTCACGCCGGCGCAGCTCAACGAGCTGGAGAGGAGCTTCGCCAAGACTCACTACCCGGACATCTTCATGCGGGAAGAGCTGGCCTTGCGCATCGGCCTCACCGAGTCCCGGGTGCAGGTATGAGCAGCCTCCCCCGCGCGATGCCCGTCCCCGCCACGCCTGCCGGCTCCTTTCCCGGGAGCACGGCCGGTGAGAGGCCGAGCGCGACGGGGTGGGGGTGGGCTGCCCCCAAAACCCAGCCCGACGGCGGGAGGAAACCCGCTCCTGAACGCAACAGTTTGATCAGGAAACCTCAAAAAGAACACCTCCCGTCCCTCTTTCCAAAAAGATATTCCCTTGGGGTTCCCCCTTTTTGCCTAACCGCCTACAGTGGTCCCGACCAGGGCACGGGCGGAGCTTCTCCGCGCTCCACGGCCCGACCTGGGCCACGACCGAGCCCGGGGAGGCACAGCCCGAGCGGGGAGAGTCTCAGCCCTCGCAGTCGCTCTGCGCTAACGGGCGAGGCCAAACCGCCGCCGAATCGCTCCCCGTTCCGCGGCGCGGAGCCCGGCGGCCGCAGCGGGGACGCTGTCCGAGGTGCTGCGGGCTGCTCCGCTCGGCTCCCCGCGAGGGAGTCGGGGAGCCGCTGTCCAGGGTGCTGCGGGCGGCTCCGCTCGGCTCCCCGTGAGGGGCTGCGTAGCCGCTGTCCAGGGTGCTGCGGGTGGCTGGCTCCACTCTGTTCCCCGTGAAGGGGTTGGGAGACTCTGTCCAGGGTGCCTCGGGCGGCTCCGCTCGGCTCCCCTTGATGGGGTTGGAGGAGACGCTGTCCAGGGTGCTGCCGGCTGCTCGGCTCCGCCGCCGCCACCGAGACGGGGCGTTCCCCGGGAGGGTAGGGGCCGGGGGCGGGGAAGGAGCCCAGGCTAGCCAAAAGGCACCCCGGTAAAAGCCAGTTGTATTCGGGCTAGCAGTCTCCCCGTACTTTTTAAAATAATGCCTGGGAACAGCAGGGGTAGCGAGTAACTTCAACATCTAGGGTGCACTTTGTTCTCTAAAGTGCACACACACACGCATGCACATAGACATGTGTATATATTCTCACACGGGCATGTAAGAAAGTATTTAACAGTAGACGAAATCTGGAAATGCAGGAGATGGATCAAACTGCTAGACTCCCCAGGTCCGATTTTCTTGTGTAGAGGGATATTTTAATGACTTTCTGAGCGAGTTCCTTCTGAGGAACGAAAACCTGCACAACAGAAGCACTTGTGGGATTTGCATCCCGGCTCAGCACTGCGCACCGGGGATGCCGCCACACTTTAAAAGCAGCCGGTCTTCGAAATTTTCCTTTCGGCGAGCCTAGACCTCTCAGCTAAATAAAGGCACGTCAAAGGAAATCATGAAATGAACGTTTTTATGAACGGAAATGGACTCCGTTCTTGAATGTGACAGCAAACGCAGGTCTGCTTTTAAAAAGTAAGACAATTTCACTCAGCCTACACCAGACTATAATTAGTTTAAATTAAGAAAGAAATTAGATTCACAAATAAAATATAATTGGACAACTGACTCTATGAAAAAAGGAAAACGAGGTCTATTAAACTTTATTGGGTTTCCCAAAGGTTAATGATAGCAATTTCAATATTAGGAGTGTGGTAAATGAAGTAAAATATAAAATATAAAATGGAAATAGTTATTTTCTAACAGCACATCAAAGAAATTCGTAGGAAGAAAGACAAAGTGTTTTAATGGCCTTGGCATAATCTTAAACCAATGCTAATAGCTCGAGACTGCTGATAAAAACAGTTTAATAGAGTGGCAATTTAAATATTTTTTACAATAATGTTCTGTAGTTTAAAAAGTAATCAGATCAACATAACCTTCTTAATTAACACTTCAAAATGATTAACATTATGTCATCTAAGGCAAAATAATTTATGTAAAATGTATTTACTTCACGATCCGATGTATCACTGCTCCTTGACCAAATTTAAATTAAATAGTAATTGGTTTATGTTCTTATACGAGTACTTTACTGTTTTCTTTATAGTTAACAGATTGCCCACACATTCCTTGCAGTATGTGGGCTCCACACTGATTAAGGAATGCTCCAAATAGTTAATTTATAGCGGCTGTATATGTTTTTAAAGGTTTTAGATGCTAGGATAAATCACCGCTTTCCTCATTCTAGATCTATATTTAATGTATATGATACATTTAAATAATTATTAAAGTGGCTGGTGCTTAAACGGGAGTCCAATTCCACATCTGATATTGCTCTGCTTTTCAGGCTGCTGTAATAAAACCATTCTTTTTATAGCATGCCATTATTAGAAACCAATTTCAGAATTATTTATAACCTGGAATGGCTTATTAAGCAGCAATGCGAGAATCATGCAAATTACGCGATCAAATGCAATATAATAAGCATAATCATTAGTCTCTAGCACGGATTAATTAACTTTCAATATTTTATTTACATAAAAACCAAATCAGTGAAATAACTTCTGCACAGCCAGGCTTGCCTTTCAATATTTTATAGGAACAAAAATAATGTGCTGTAATTCCATTGACCGTGTGCCCCACAATGGTCCCGTCACCTGCCACATCTTAATAGGGGACAAGCTGAGAGTATTTTCTAGTTTTCTAATGGAATGAGAAATTGCATTTTCTTCCTCTCCCAGCACTATTAAAGTGTAATGAATTCGGCCCAGAGTTCACGGCTGGCTGATCGAAATGAACCTGAGATCTGAGCTTTAATACAGCTCTCCAGATTTCCTACCAAATCTTCACATTAATCATCCGCTGGATTCCAATGAGATCTTCATAAAGCTTCGGCTCCTGGGAGAAAGGGGGGGGGGGGGAAAAAAAAAAAAAAAAAAAAAAGAAGAAAAACAAGTGATATTGTCACCCCTTCTCTCTCTCTCTCTCACCCATTCATAGCTGGGGAATTAAATGGGCTATATATTTTAAAATACATTTACAGTACGTCTATATTACTGTAACAGCAGGCATCATCAAGGTAGATTTTTAGATTCCAACCTCCATTAGATTCTCACTGTTGTATTAACAATTTTCAGGGGGTAGTTGCATTTCGAAAGGAGTACGAAGTTGCCAAATGCTCGTGGTTAATTTATTTCTGGAGTTGTCATGTGTGCATTTTCAAAATCTCCCCCAGGTTTTCCCTGCGTTTTAATCTGTCATGCACCGGTTTCCAACTGGAAACGTTCACATTCCAAAAGCATATGCAGCGCAGCTACGAGTTGAGGAGATCAGACCTGATGGAGATGCTTTACACCACCAGTAAACCATGAAACATAAAAAGATTCCGTGGCTGCAATTTAACTATTAGCCCTAAAACCATAATTGAAGGCGATTTTCCCGGTTGTTCGTGTAACATCTAGCTCCCTAGCGGTTGTCCCCTAATTCCTCAGCCTGGGTCCGCAGCACCAAACCCGCAGGCGGCGGGACTTCGATCTCCTCTGGATTTCAAGCATCCCTGGCTTCCCCCTACCCACAATCGTCCCGGTGCTCTGCGGCGGGACCCGCGGGGCCGTCCCTCACCTGCACCGCTTGTCCAAACCGCCTTTGTTTCTTTGCTTCTTTGCTTCTTTGCTTTTTGTTAAGAAACCCCAAAGGCGCGGGTAGGTCTGGAGGGAGGGTTTCCCTACCCGGGGCACGGACGGGGCGGCTGGAACGGGGCGAAGGCGGCTGGGGAGCGTTTCCTAGAGACGTAGCCCAGACTTTTATAAATTTTTTTTTTCGTTGTTATTGTTTGTGTTATTGTGTTTGGGGCTTTTTTGTTTGTTTTGGGTTTGGGGTTTTTGTTTGTTTGTTTGTTTGTTTTGGGTTTTTTGTTTGTTTTGGGTTTTTTTTTTTTTTTTTTTTGTTATTCTTTCTCGGGAGGAGGCCAGGCTCCTCGGCTGGAGGGCAGGGGCCACGGGCGGCTCGGTCCCGGGCAGGACAGTGGGATGTTGTCGGTGAGGATGCCCGGCGGTGCGGGGCGAGCGGAGCGCGAAGCGGGGCGCGGGTGTCGGCTAACGGTGCGTGTCGCTGCCCGCGCCCGCAGGTCTGGTTCCAGAACCGCCGCGCCAAGTGGAAGAAGCGCAAGAAGACGACGAACGTGTTCCGAGCGCCGGGCACGCTGCTGCCCACGCCGGGGCTGCCGCAGTTCCCCTCGGCCGCCGCCGCCGCCGCCGCCGCCATGGGCGACAGCCTCTGCTCTTTCCACGCCAACGACACCCGCTGGGCGGCCGCCGCGATGCCGGGCGTGTCGCAGCTGCCGCTGCCGCCGGCGCTGGGCCGGCAGCAGGCGATGGCGCAGTCCCTGTCCCAGTGCAGCCTGGCGGCCGGGCCGCCGCCCAACTCCATGGGCCTGTCCAACAGCCTGGCCGGCTCCAACGGGGCCGGGCTGCAGTCGCACCTCTACCAGCCCGCCTTCCCCGGCATGGTGCCCGCCTCTCTGCCCGGCCCCAGCAACGTGACGGGGTCGCCCCAGCTCTGCAGCTCCCCGGACAGCAGCGACGTGTGGCGGGGAACCAGCATCGCCTCCCTCCGCCGCAAAGCACTAGAGCACACAGTCTCCATGAGCTTCACCTAATGGCCGCACACCCCACCACCCCCCACCCCCAACCCCGAGCCCCTGCCCCCCCACCCTCTGCCCCTGCCCCCAACCGCGCCACCGCCTGCCCCTCCCTCCTTCCCATCCCCCCCCCCCCCCCCACCCCGCGCCTTCCCCCACCTGATTTACCAGGGAGTCGACTCAGGATCTGAAATCAGACGCCGACGGTTCGTGGGCCGAGAAAAAACCCCGATTCTCCCCCTGCCCCCCGCCCCCCGCACCCCCCGCGCATTCCCCGACGGCTCCGAGCCTCCTCGAGCCCAACCCCGCACCCGCACAGCCCCCCCACCCCCTCTTCCCTCACCGCTCTCCCGATCCCCCGTCCCACCCGGCTTCGCAAAACAAACGCGTTTCGGTTATCGTTTTCTCGGTTTTCTTAATTTATTTAAGAGCAGCGACTCTCCGCCGGACCCCTCAGCTGCGAGGGCGCAGTCGTGGGGGCGGCCGGGAGGGTTTGCGGGGCGCTGAGGAAATCCCAGAGAGAATCAAATCCGTTCGGATGAAGAATTTATAAGGGGGAGAGAGTGAGAGAGAGAGAGGGGGGGGGAGGGGGAGGAAGGAGAGAGAAAAAAAAAAAAAGTTTCTTTTTTTGTGAAAACAAAACACACGGGGGGGAAAAGGCAAAAAAAAAAAAAAAAAAGAAAAAAGACCAAAAAAAAAAAAGACAAAAAAAAGACAAAAAAAAGAAAAATAGGAAAAAAAAAAAAGAGAAGCAAGAGCACTTCCCTTTCTCGGATCTTTAATTTCGTGACAGTTGAGTTGTCGGTCCGCCCTACCTTTATTTACGCGTTTATTTACGTTCCTGCTGCTATTGTCCCTCCCGCACCTCCCGCCCCGCCCGGCCCGGCCCCGGCCCACCCGCCTGCATGTGCCGGTCACCGCGGGGCTGGGCCGCGGGGGGAGTGAACAAACGATGTGAAATAGGATGTTTTGTGTAGATAAAGCATTCTTGTTACATACTGTTCGATTCGTGATACGTTTTAACTTACTGTCTGTGCTTATTTATCGCGTTTTGGGTTTCTTAATGAATGTTTGAGCTAATATAAAACATATTAATTGACTTTTCCGGACACGTTTATATCAAGTTAATGTAAATGGATAAATAATATCATTTTCAGTATGTGATATGAATAATTATAGGTTTTGATGTGGCGTGTGAGATATGAGAGGTGTCTTGAAACGCAGGCAAAACAACAAAAAAACAAGACAGGACTTCCTCCTTCGGGATTCACAAAGTCCTTTGTCGCAAGTTTGGGGATAGTTTGCTTGCTTGAATTTTGCATTGAAGCCTTTCATTTATCACAATTTTAATACTTCATGACTAATAAACTTTTGTTAATCTTTCTGCGTGGTTTGCCTATAACCGCCAGATGTGCGGAGCTCGGAGCGGGGCGGGGGACGAGGGACGGGCGACAGGAGGTGTGTTGGTGGGGACAGAGAAGGGGCTGCCCAGGGCTGGCGGCTCAGCTGGAGCAGGAGGTGATGGGGACTACGCCACAGACCCTTTTTTCCCGGTGCAGCTGCCGTCGGGGAGAATCCTACGGAAGAGAAAACGCTCCTCTCAGTCTTTGACACTGGTGAAACAAAAAGCGCAAGACTCTGGCAAGCAACGTCCAGCCCGGTTTGGGTTTATTCCCTGCCCCACCTCCCGTTTCTTTTTTTAATGCAATACACTGAGACCTCTTCTCCTTGTACATCAATTACACACCTTTTAATTACACACCTGAGAGCGCCCAGCTCCATAGGCACCCGCAGAAGGGTCTTTGCCTGCTCCAAAGTGCATATTACATATGCATATTTAATTTTAAAGAGAAATAAAAGGACAATAAACTATTAACTATCCAGGCCTGGAGTGAGTCTGCCGGGAATCACCTGAGGAATGAGCCCTGTGCCCATCTACAGGAGTCTCATGGCTTGGGTGCCAAAAGAACCCGGGATGAACATCCTGAGCTAGTCCAGAGTAGGCAAGACAGGTCTCTTGTCACAATCCACACCACAAATAATGCCTAGAGTAAGAAGGCACTCTGCCCTCTCTCTTCTTCCAGCCCCTCCTTTACTCCCCAGCCCAGCTCTGGGCTAAGCAGTAGCCCCTCTGCACTGAGGCTTGGGTCGGAGTTTGAAATGCGTGATCAGTTTAGGTCTAGGTTGAGATCAGTTTAGGTCAGCTCTTAAAGATGTGGGTGCATGGGGTGTGTACAGAGCAGGGCTGGTCAGTGTGGCCACAGCCACCCTATCCCATGAGTGCCCCTGCATGGGCTGAAAGAAGCCGCAGCCCTGCTAGGGCACCCCTTGGTCCTCCTAGTCCCACCAAAGCCCTTTTGCTGTGCCATGGTGTGCCGGGAGGAAAAGCAGGTCTTCACTTGCATGCAGAGGAGTGCAAATTTCCCTCTGCTTCCGCCAAATGTGTGGTAGGTTGTTTACAAGCATGTAATTTTTACAGCAGCTTTATGTTGTTATAAGCAAGACAGCTTTATGATGTAGGAATGTCGTAAAGTGTGGTATGGAAGATCTTTAAAAAATATGTGCTTTTTAATGGTACAGAAAAATGTTCTCTCTGGCTAGGGGCAGGGTATTGAGATGCAACGAGTAAGATCCAACTCTTGGCACCAAAGGCTGCAACTCTGTGGAAGAAGCCTTACAAAGGTCCTTCACCTGAATTCTTACTCCTAAAACATCCATCATTTCCTCCATATTCTAATGCAACTTTTGTCCTGTTTATGAGCAAAGCTTTTCAATTGTACCCAACTTTGATACATTTGTTTCCATGGCAATAGATCTTCATGTTCTGAGTCCTGGAGATTTTTGAAACCTACCCTTAGAGCCAGCTGAAGCTTTGCAACATAAAACATCTAAGTCGATGCTCTTATGTATTTAACATGCATGAAAGTAAAGTGATGGTAGGTTTCACTCATACATGTTACAGTTTGTGTGTGGGTGATTTTATTACAGAATCTCACTCATGCTGATATTAAAAGATAAAAATTAAACAGAGCTGACTAGTTCTACCTAACAATGGGAACAGCTTTGCTTCATTCACATAAAGTGATCAAAATAAATGAGTGAATTCCATATAAACCAAGAGGGAACATTTATGCTGAATAACAATTAGCCTATTACTGACTAAGTAGCCAGACACTGGATCTGCTACAAGCTGGGCTTATTTGCTTACCTTAAGGTGTGTTTTATCTTTAAGCAATTCCACCCAGCGTGTAAATAGGCTCAAATTTATGCCTGTACATATGGATTAATTTCCACACCAGCATATATCCACATAGGTTTACCTCCCTTGAAACACAACATCACTCTAACGTCTAAGGAGTGTACATAATGATAATGTCACTGAACCTTTCATTTGCTCTCTTGATGAAATGCTTTGACGCGCTCTCTCTCTCTCTCTCTCTCTCTCTCTTCTGTTCCTCTCCTCAAATCCCCCTGGAAGGCAGAATCTGCTCATACCCAATGCTGGAGATTGCATTCACTGAGCAATTACTAGCACTGGAAGAAAGTTTGTGCAAGGCAAAGGATCAGATAACACTGCAGCATAGATTACATTATTGCACCAGCAGCAATGATCCTTGCTCCTAGAAATGAAAATGTGGTTTAATTTGTGTTGTGGTCCTTAAATTTTCATTTTTCAGAATAAAAACCTCTGCACATGAAAATGTATCTTGTAGTAATGGTGGTATGGCAGTTAACCTGTCAGTTGAAAGTATGTAACCTTCCTTTTCTCCTTTTCATGACAAAGGTAATCTCATCTGAGGGCATTTATGTGAAGAAATAACAGCATGGCATGGTGAAACCACTGGCTCATTAATCTTGGCATCTACTTCCTGCAGGGCTTCTTGATTAGTTAGATTCATTCATCGGGTATTTCAGAGTTTTTGATTTCTTACCACAGGCTAGGTTCACTGAGTTCAGGCTAAATTGAGCTAGAAGCAATGTTTATTAGTAATTTTGTAATACAGACTACCCTAATAATTCAGTACAAATATCTCATCTGAAACACATCCCTTCACCCTAACATCTAATGCTGTTTGCAGCTATGTTCAGAGAGAAACAAGAGAACATAGGTGATTTAGCATGTATTTTCTAAATTATTAATATGGCAGCTAATAGTGAACTGCTCTTAATTGCCAGTGTTGGAATTAAGCTGCTTCTTTTTTAAAAGTATAAGTCCTTACACAGAGGGAGCCACCTCCTGCCTGGCATTAAGGCTGAGCTCAGAGTAGCTGGTCTAGGGAACATGGCGTATTGTCCTTTTAGCATAAGGATGAAATGGAAAACAAAAGAATTTTAGTTTTTCCCTCACAAGTGCCATAAACATACAACCCCCCCTAAACACTCGGAGAAGAAAAGGAAAAGGAGTCCTCAGACATTACCATCCCATAATGTCACAGGTTATCTTAACTTTTTGATGGCACTAATAGACTTACAGCTTAGACGAAAGGGACAAAGAAGCAAAGGCCATGATCCTGCAGCCTTTAAAGCCCATACTGACCCGGATGCAACTTCAGCAGATGCCTGTGTGCAGACTCGCAGGACCACTACTCAAAAAACTGTTCTGTCAGAGAGCTATTCCCCACTCCATAATCTCTGTTTTCTAAAAGAAATGATAGCCACACAGAGATCACTTTCAGATATCTGACTGCAGCTTGTGCATTGACTCATCCAGTCATAGGTGAGATCCAAGGCCTGTAAGCCAGTTTGACTTCATGAAGATACACAATGTGCCCTCAAATCTCTGAGCAAGACAACTGACAGCCATGGCTTAACTCAGAGAAGCAGAATTAGCTCCACAAAATGCAAGGCCTACAAGTTCCTTTTAAACATCACAGACTGACCGTTACCCATGTCATTTACGCAACTGTGAGAGGAAACAGAGGTGGTGGTGGTGGAAGTGGGAAGTAGGGACAATATGGTTTTGATTTTTCATTTCATCATGGCAAGAAAAGCAAGAATAGTAGCAAGAGCCAGAGGAGCTGTTTGTGCCTGGGATGCGGTATGGCACTGTCTTTGATTAGTTGTCGTCCTTTTTCTTGAGTAATGCTCAAGGGGTTGCATTAATAGACATATAAGGACCTCTGAGAGATTTACTTCTGCTCCCCAGGGGAAAAAATGGCAGGAGGGTGTCTCTCTTTTCGTGCTTCTTACAGACAGGGCTTGTGCATAGATCAGCCCATCTTTGTCTTCCACATGGGATGTTGCGCAGTCGTGTGGGTGGGAATTCACTGCTCATATTTGCCAATAAATTACGTCTGCTTCAGTGACTCCCAAGACCACCTTTGAGGCTCAAGAGCTCTGCTTTACTTTTGCGTTGCATCATTCATCAATGCTTATAGTTAAAAATGTTTTTCAGAGTTGAAATAATACTTTTGTGAGCTTTGCAATCTGCCAGAGGAGAATCACTTCCTGTGAAGAAAGAATCCAGAGATGTTTGTGCAAGGTTTGCCATTGGAGATTACACAACCGTTCTGCAGAGATCCTTACTCTCCTTCAAAGGTCGAGAAGAAAGATGCAGAATATGCTTAATATACTGTCTATGAGGGTGATGTTCTCTCTTGACCCCTATACACAGAATGTGCCTTGGAGTATGAAGTTTGATTAGCCTCTTCTTGCAGCACGGGAAGCATCATGGTAGTGATCCAAAAAGTACTTTGGAAAAAACAAACTACAGACTTTCTCTTGCTGACCTCCTGCTACAGTGAATTTCATAAGCTGACGATGCACCCTGTAAGGACACATTTCTTTTTTACTGGTTTCAATTTATAGCCCTTTAATATAATTTAAATGGCAGCTATGATTCCCTGTGGCTCCTTTACAAGCTTTTAAGGTTTATTTTTTTGCTAACTTTTTAAAGAACATTTCAGAATGACTGTGAGCACCCTCCTCTATTTTTTTCATATCTAATAATGAAGAGCAAGCACCACCCCCAGTTTTAAGGCATAAACATTACTTTGTAATGCAATTCCCATGTACTGGAAGGCCACGATGCTCAGCTTCATGCCTCATATTACAGCCCAGGCAAGACCAGATTTGACTGTAACATGAGGACTCCCTGTATCATCGTAGCCAGAGTTGTGCAACAGTCAATGTAAATCAATGATATACCAGCTAAGAAGACATGATATTTGAAGGGGCCATAGTGTGGTCAAGCTACTCCTTGCCCTGGCCATTACATAGTGCTTTTTTTGTGTCCCCTGAGCTCCCAGGAGTCCCTAGGAGGACATGGTCTCTTTTTAGCAATGTCTACTGTCTTACAGGCTTGTATCGTTAGGCAAATGTCCACTGGATTCAGATTTATAAACAAAACCAAGTGTAAAAAGATACTTTAGCAGCTACACAACCATAAAATGTCACCAGAAATTAACCAGCTTTGCTCTTTCAACTGAAGAACAAAATGAGAAGTCTACAGAAGGTCAGACATATAAAAATGCATTGAGATGAACAGGGGAGAATATTAAATTACTAAATAACGATTTATGCTTGGTACAGTTGGTGGCTCTGTTCTTTTTTCCTACTATAAGCAACAATTAACACCCACAACTGTATTCACTGTCAGCTCGTGTTCTCATCTTCAGATCATGGTAGTAAATGAATGAATCATGCTTTATTCTTGAAATTTTAATTATTCTAAGAAATACTCAAAGACAATTCCACTATATTTTATATTACTGTCACTTCACCATTTTCTGTTTTAACTTCTGTGCAACTTTAAGCTCAGATTTACCTGAACTGTGACCAGATTACCATCCCGGTATGCTCTGAGGAACCCCATCTAGTCAAAGACAGCTACAATGGAGATGCTTTTTAAAGGATGCAGGATCCTGTATTATTAGTGGATTGCTCTGGCTTTTCTTCCTGTCTTGCACAAGAAGCTGCTGCCTCTGATCCACTCATAGTGTTGTTCACAACTGCACTTAAATCATACCTTTTCCATTTCTCTAGGAGGTGATTCTTGTCTCATTTACAATAATTGCTCTAACAGTCCTTCATTCCTGTCTCCTCCTCTCTTAGCCTCTCCAGTATGGTGTAAATCTGTAGATTTCATTCTTGGATCTTATAGTCAATCAATTACACCCAAAATATAAAACCAGCCTGTTATTTGTTGATGTCCTCCACACACATCCTTCTTTAAGTTTTAACTTTTGACTGCAACTGGTCCCATGATTACTTGCTAAATGGGCTGCAGGTATTTTTTTGAAGTATGTCTAAGTATCTTAGTACCTAAGATTCTTCTTCAGATTAATGTAGGCTGCCAAGTTCCATAAATTTTAATCCTCTTGTTACCTTTGCCAACTTTTTATCAAACTCCACAACTAGTTCAGAATTTTCTTCTTTACCAAAAAATGTCCGTTGACTTGGTTTCGTCCAAAGCCTCCACCAATACACAGATCTCTTCTTTCCATTACTTGCATTTCTCTGATTCTGACCACCTTTGACATCAGAGTTGCCCAGTCATGCTAGAAGTGCAATTTCTACCAAGTCACAAAGTCCTAACTCACCTTTAAATCTCATCTTGATCCTTATATTTTACCTCTAGCTTCAGAATGACTTTATGAGTTAATAAGTTTGGGATTTTACCCATGAAAAATTATCTACCTACCTGCTCCTGCTCTCACCAGTACCTCTAGGATTTTGATGCATCACATACCTTTCTGATTATCTGTGTGAATCACACCAGATGGATTTAGTACACCATTCCTGGACGTGGCTTTCACCCTCACCTTTTGCTACCATCAAGTGTGCCACTCCACCAGGGAACCTCTTGGAATGACATTGATACATCTAGGTCTTCACATTCCCAAAATTGTCAGAAAAAATTCAAATGAGCTGGCACTTACCCATCAGCAAATCATTTAGTAACAAAAGTCTTCCTCACTCTACATACTTTGAGTAGTTTTATTCGGTCCTGCCTTATATGAGAGTCCACGTAGCAGTGGAAAATCCCGAAGGCATCCTTTATGCCTCAGCACTAGTTTCTTGAGAAGCTCCAAGAGGAGCAGATTGACTGGCAAAGCCAATCAGTGCAAAGGCAGCCCAGTGTTCTAGTCAAGCCATGCTGGCCAGAGTAGCTGTGCACTGGGTCATTGCTTTCACATCTTTCAGGAGACTAACACAGTCTTTGGAGTAGCTGGATAGGATGTCTCTGCTTGCAGTTAAGTCTGCCCTGTAGACATATGAAAAATACTCTCAGTTTTGCATTCCTGTGGAAAAATAGCCACAATACAGAGTGTTGTTGAGAACAACACTGTGCTGCGTTTAAGGACAGGCAGCTGACATATAAGCAACTAGAGAATTCTCAACTTGTTGAATTGTTCTTTCACTGCTCTACTTTACAGCATTATCCTAGAGAACAAGCAGCTTTCCCTTATGGTGGCTTTAATGAGGATTATAGTGGCACTCCTGCATTTGCAGGTAGGTATTTTCTCTACCTGAGAATTTCCTACCTAAAGGTAAGCATTTTCACACATTCCCAGTTGGCTTGAGTGGCTGCATTGATGCAACTGGGGCTGATTTTCAAGGCGGTGGTACTGAAACTCATTAAGCCAGAGTTCTTGGTGACCAGGCTTTCTGAATATCAGAGTCCTAGGATGTTGTGACACATAGAAAATCCTTACATACTCTTAAAATTCATTCTTGTGGGCTCAATTCAGACTGCAGTTCATAATCATTTGGGGAGAGGATGATAGGCACAGAAGGTGGGTGACAGGTTTTCACAGCACAGTGATGAGACCTTGTTTCTCTCCATTGCCTAAGTAAGGGACCAGACTGCAGCAGACTTGCTCCAAATTACTCCTTGCTGACTTCAGTTTAGGTACCACAGAGCATTCCAATGTCCTAAATTTCACATGCACTCACTCACGGCATATCTCTGAAGATTCTAAAGAGTGACAAGAATAAGTCAACAGGAAATACAAAGCACCAGGTTTACACTGAGTTTTGGTTGTCTGTAGCTGGCTGGATGTGGCTTGGGTGTCACTGCAGAATTTTGTCTTCCACAATAGGATCCAGTGCCAGGTCTTGAAGTCCAAAATGCAATCCCAGTCATGATTCACTGGACTGGAGTTGTATTTTGTGAGCAGTAGTATCAATTTCAGAATCTTACTATGCTTTATTTACTGGTCATATTAGCATGTGAACTGTTTCACATTGCCACAGAAACCCTAGCTTTGCATATGAATGTTAAGCTGTCAACCGTTTCTGATACCTCACAGATTTTTTTTCTTTTTTCTCACTGATAATATCTTTTTTTTTAGATCAACAACACTGCTTCAATGCCAGCATCTGCCCCTCTAATAATATAACTATTTACTGCATCATTGTGCTCTACTTTCATTTCATGTTGTCATACTCTCCATGACATTATTTGAAAATTGTCAAAACCCTCAGTAAGAAATTTCTACCAGAGGGAAAATGAGAAACACAAATAGTGCAACCTGGTTACCATGAAAAGGCACAGAGAATGAAGTTGTACTATGCCTCTTCAGTGTGACCTCCTTCTGGATGCAGGCTGAAGCATTCAGCCCACATATTCTAGAGGATCTGGTGTTTGTTTCATGTTGTTTTGTTTACTTTCAGTATGGGATGTTGAAGTTTGCTCTAGGTCCCTCTGGACAGATCTGTGCTGTTTCCATCATCATCTTTTATGTCTTTTGTTTGATAGAATTCACTTGTTTCTTCAGCAACAAATGTCTGTGCAATGATCAGTGAATTATTATAAAACCAGGAATTGCTTGTATTGAGTTATATCTCCAGGACTGAGCCAGCCTGAGTTAAGCTAAATGGCTTTAACCAAATCAAATGCACTAGAAAGAGAAGCAAAAATAACTGAGTGAGCATGTTTGAATGGAGTGCTTATTAGCAGCCATCAAACGTTTCCCTGAGCTCAGCCTCCAAACATCTCCACCTACAGTTGCTCACAGTTGCTTTGTCCTTGTCAAAGTGGTTCTTAAGAGTAGAGAAAAAGGCAGAATTTGCAGTGCCTTGTCAGAGCCCTCCCACTGGGTGGCACCTGCAAACTGTGGCAGCACAGGACATGCTGCAGCCTTTTTACTCTGGGTAAGGAAGAAAACACATTTTAGAAAGAATGCTACGTTTAGGGAATTAAGTATTTAGGGCAGCTTTCCTAAGCAAGATAAGATCTCTAGGGAGTTGCTCAGTGTTCTCATGCTGATTCCCAACTTCCATTCCATGTGCCCTAGAACCAAAGCTCCCCCTGAGCCATGCCATGTTTCAAACCTCCTGAAGGTAGCTGCTAAGCTACTCAGCTACCTTTGCACAGAGAGGTGCTCCTGACATCTATATATCCCTGCCTCCCCCAGTGGCAGCACATACCTCAGTTTCCATAAGCTGACTCCAGCCAGATTAGACGTATCAGGTGTTAGCCTGTTTCATCTGTACACCAGAAGTCAGGAACACTTTTCTTCAGGTGTTACACCAGGGTCCTTCAGAGCACTGATGGGAGTTAGCAAGCTGCTGCAGAAGATGCCACCACAGAAGGGAGCAGCTCAACCATTGCCAGGCTGGCTGACACTTGCAAGCATTTGCTTCTCCATGTGCTAGTATTACTTGAGCCATGTCTTCTGCAACATGGGGAAAAATTTTCCAAAATAAGAGATCTAGAAGTCTGTTTTGTAACCAGTTTAAGACTGACCCAAACAGACTGTTCCTCAACTGTTCCACAAGATCCTGAGTAGAACAAGGTCATTTAAGTCTGCAACTGGGTCTAGGAGGACAGGAGGGCTATCTGCAGCTTAAAAAAAAAATAATTAAGTGTTACACATTTAGAGTCTTTCTTCTCAATTAAGAAGCCAAATACAAACTGGTACTGTAGGCTCATGAGGCATCCAGCATCTGCTGGATATCTGCATATCTTGCTCCATGTAAGAAATGTTATTGGGCCATGCTTTATGTCCTTTAGTTGAAAGTTGCATAGTGTCCTGTACCTGACATGGCTGCATAGAGGACTTTTCCTAATGCTAGTAAGAAAAATGTTTACTACTGAAAAATAAACCCCACCCCCAAAAGGAAAATACATTGAGTAATTTAGGCTGAATCAATCATCAGAATGCCTTCAGAATAAAGCTGGTGTTGTTTTCTAAGTTTTGTTTGGTTAATCCAATGAGGCTACTAAATATTGCCAATTTTTATAGATGTGAAGTCAAAAAGCCTTTCTTTTTTTTTTTTTTTTTTTTTTTACCCCAGCTCAGCTGAATGGCAATTACACATTCTGAACAATCATACAACTTCTTTAATCAAATGAGGTAATATGAAATTGGCTAGATTTTCCTCAATACTTTCAACTTCAGTGAAAAATACAATAATTAAACTCTCAGTACAATGACTTTCAAACCTCTGTGCACTCTCAGCCCCCTCCCTTTTTCTGTCTCTGGATAATAAATCCTTATGAAAGCTGCCACCACGACTGAGACAGGTTGTGAAATTGTTTAATAATGTTGACTCAAGTAGTGACATAATTTGGAGACTTTCAGCTTTCGTGCAACATCTTTAAAGACAACTGTGAGTTACTGGATGTGACAGAGCAGATGCAGCCCCCAGCAGCAGGAAAGAAGGTGGGTACAGCAATGAGGCATCGGTATCTGCCATGGAGATTGAGGTGAGTGAGTTTTAGGGAGAGGAAACCCTAATGTTGTCCTTTCTTTTCCTCTGGTGGCCCCCATCTTACAAGCCCTACTTTGAAACACTTCTCTTAGGAGAGGGATGGAGACAGGTGAGTTAATGCCTCATATCTTGAAGACTGGGGAGGGTGTTGAAGCCACTCCTGGCAACCCAAGCAGAACATTTTAAAGTGCCTGGAAAATAAAAACATCTAATGGAAAGTAAACCCCACTGAGCCAAAATGCTTGCTCCATTCTGAAAAGCAACAGCTGCATCAGGCTCTGGGCACTTGCTGAACCTATGTGGAGTCAACAGTTGGATTCCAGGAACATTTGTTTTACAAAACTGATCATTTTGCCATGAAGACACTATTTTAAGAAGGAGATAAAGAACAAGCCCATGAGGTTCCTTCTTGCTGTTGTGCTTTTTCATCTGTGAATGACATTAGCCTAACTCCAGCAAAAATCATCAGGGTGTATCTCAACTAGCTGTATATTGGAAAATACCCAGCCACTTCTGTTCCTTGCATGAGAGATGCTGTGAGTCTGAGCACCTTGGATCTGGTGTGACAACCACACTGCATTTCAAAAAGCAGTTCAACTCCCATGAAGTACTGCAAAATAATAACATGGTCCCCAAGTATCTTGTGATTTTATAACTATGTATCTAATAAATCTGAACATCATCTATCTAAATGGATGTAAAATGTTGTCTCAAAAGCTGGGCTGTAATTCTAAAGACGCATGGAATGAAGAAAAAAAAATTCCTAGCACTAGTAACAGATGTGAAATTACATTAGATAAATATAATCATTAGTTTCAGTCTCACCCTGGTTAATTTGTTTGTGGAAATGTGCAACCCATTATTCATTAGGTAATTTTTCACACATTGATTAGAAAGCCATGTCGAATTGTGACCCAGCACATTGGGGTTTGCCTATCTTGCAGTGAACTATATCGCTTACTATAGTGGAAATGGGGGACAAAATGTTTATCTCAGGCTGATTTTGTGCCAATAAATAAAGTAAATCAATAGCCAGTGAAGTGTGAACGACATTTCTCTGCTGTATAATATGGTTTTGGGGGCAATTTGACATGCTACAAGGGGAAACAAGGGTCTTGAACAGAAAGGTAATAAAAGCAAATCATGCTGGTAACTGTTACTGAAGTCCTGTATTTTTCTCCACAGCAGCTTTAAGATTAGAAAAATAATGTATATAACAGTCTGAAAACATTGAGACACTCCCCATGTTTGTAAACACTGGGGATCAAATCCAGATGTGGTTGAGGGAGGTGCAGAACTCTGGGAAACTGCTGTGCCACAGATGCCAGCTGAGCATTTAGATAGGACTCTGAACTGTGTTGGCAGTGCTGGTGTTTCCCCAACAATGCTTACGTCCAGTGACTTCTTCACTCTGGTAGCTGCCTTTCTAAGTAGTTAAATTCTGAGGCTATAAATATTTTTCCATCAAAGCACAGAAGCAGTATTCCCATATCCCTGTGAGACCACTGCAGCACGGATGCAGCTTATTTTAAGTGGCATTTGCTGCCAGTGTAAACTGGTGGAACTTCATCGTCTTTCAGGTGTTATACTTGTTTGCCCCAGCAAAAAAGCTGACCCTTCACTGCTGTTATTCAGTGTTGATTTTTTGCCTTTACGAATTGCAGAGGAGTTAAAAAGAAAGGAGAGAACGTAGCATTTGTGGCTGATGCTGTTACACCCTTGTCAAATTATTCTTCCCTAAAGACAGTTTTGGCAATATAGATATATAATCAGTGGCTTTATCCAAACTTTAGCTGTGGTGTACCTCATTTCATCCACACTGCTTCCTGATTCAACTAAATACAAATAAATGGGAATAAACTAAATTTTTTTTTGTCCCCTCATTGGCATTGCTATAAAGAAAGAGAGTAGAAGGGGTGCTGCAGTTTAGCTCAATCCAGTCTTTAGTGAAATCTCAGAAATGAGCCTCAGATACCACCATGGCTGGTATCAGGACTTGGCAAACACAGGGAAAATCACTCCTTTAGGAAATTCCAACAGGTATAAGATACTCTGTGGTTGAGTTACCTACAATATCCCGCACAAACTATCACAAACATTCACAGTAGTCCATGTAAGGTAAAACGCAATAATAAACTCAGTTTGGAGGAAATGCAGTGTAACAAAGTCAGCCAACTGCAGACAGGAACCTTTTCCAACTCTGTGACTGTGGCTTTTGGTTGGTTTTGGTTTCCTCCTATGGAAGCCCAAGAAGTCACATCTGCCCTGCAAGTGGTGACATCATGGGCTGCAGTGTATACTGCTGATTTCTCAGTCCTAAAATCCGGTTAATGACACCGAGACTGTACCAGACGCTAAGCTGAATTTTGGCCAGTGCAAGCAGACAGGGAGAGGTTGTTCCTGTGTCACCTCAAAGGAGATTTTCTGCTTTCTAGTTAATTGCCCCAATCTCAGAAGTAGAAAGGATCTGAAGAAGTCCACAGGAAAACTGCAGGTAATTACTTGGCTACAATAACAAGTCTCATTGCACTAGTGCTAAGTAGTTTAAGAGAAGGTGAGTTGTCTGAGCAGTAGGTAGCTCTAGAGAAATTCTCAGAATTAGGAAGCAAGGAATACCATTTCCTTGGGGTCCTGACACTGATTCATATGTGGCACAGTCCCTCTCAGAATGGTTGCATGAGCACCTGTCCACCACAGAATGGGCAGCACAAAAGTATTCGTGTGTATCCAAGATGCTTTGATGAAATCATACATTCTGTCAGCTGAAATTAGAAAATAAACAACTTCTGATGTGGTTTTACATTAAAAATAAATAACTGATGTAATAACAAATACCAGTAAATCTGAATATCATTTAAAATTGGCTATTAATGCTGCATTTGTGGTTTTCACAGGAATAAAACTAAGTTGTCTGAAACACTTGCTACCTGGATGTCTGCAAAGTATTAGAACAACATGTCTATTAAACGCATAAGAGTCTTTCCTAACACCAAAAGGGTAAGAGCAATAAATATCTGTCGATATTTTGATAGGAATATATAGGAATATATTTTGATAGGAATGGTTGGGCTTGATGATCCAGTGGGTCTCTTCCAACCTGGTTATTCTATGATTCTATGATTTATAAGGTGACTCTGCCTGGCATTTTAAGCCTGAGGTGTTTTCTTTAAAATAAAGATTAAAATAACTTGCATTTTTCCACATAATGCAGACTGCATTAAGGCAATTAACATTTAATTAACAGCAGGTTTTCCTCAGCAGGTCAGATTGCAAAGGGCTCACTTTTGTTGCCATAGAAAGTGGAAGGCAAGGCTGTTTACTTTCCAGAAAAGGAACAGCTGCGTTTGAGCCCTGACAGTCTCAAATCATCCTGGGTAGGCTATAATGCTCCAAAGGACAAGGAGAGAAGAAAGCTGTCATTGTCACAGAGACCATCTCAGGCTGCTGGAGAATGTCATCTACTTTAGAAATCACTATGCTGTTGTTAGAGTATTTTTTTTAATTGAACTGCCAGTAGAGCTTTAAAACTCCTGTAAGCACTCAGTAAGCTAATTTAACAGTTTTCCTCTGATATGCTTCTTAATTGTGTGAACAGACCAGTGCAATTATTTCTTACAGTTTTGCTTTGCGTCTTTTATTTTTGCTGCTTCTCTTCAGATTCTTCATTCTTTCTCTTGGTAGCCATTTGGGGCTTGTTATGAATATTATCCAAGAATAGTTAGATGCACACATTTCATTAAGAAGTCACATTGTTGCTCTGAATTGAAAGCTGCTATCAAGATAGTGCAAACAATATTTGTAAAGGGATCTTTAGAAAGGATAGAAATGCTGAAATGAATATAACAAGAGAGATGTAGTGAATCTGTAATAACACAGACTAATGTCTCCTGGGGAAAAAAAAAAGAAAACAAGCAATCTCAATGAGAACTTGGAAGAGAATGGGGGCTCCCAGAAGGCTGGTGGAGTTTGCCTTTTCTATTTAGCAGGTGCAAGACAAGCTTCTAAATGACAATGTCGGTGAAATAGAGTAGCAACAAAAACAATAACTGACTGTATTTTTCATTTGCATGATTCAAGGCTTAATGTTGTCGAGGAAGGTTGTCCTGGTCTGCTCCTAGACTTTGACAGCTGTTAACAGAGTGGTGTTTACAGTCCAGGGCAGTCAGGAACAGAGATGTTCAGATTAAAAAAAAGCCCACAAAGGGCTTAGTTTGTGGTTTTACTCTTGTCTTCTCTCCAGAGAAGAGCAATAGATTAGCTTCCTTTTGATAACAGATTTTAACCATCAAAAGTTATCCATCTGTTCTGGTGAATTCAGTAGGCCCCATGCTGCCTTCATGTATTTGCTAAAGAGTTTGGTAAAGAAAAACTGTAATGCAGTGACAGACATCAGGGAAATTGTGATCTCAAGAATATTATGTATGTGTGTATCTATATCTATATCTATATCTATATCTATATCTATATCTATATCTATATCTATATCTATATCTATACATATAAGTTCATATCACATATATAAGTCCCAGGAAAAGGAACAAATCCAGATGATGATTTAAAAAGAGTAGCTTGGTGACTGCTATGTTGATACTGTTCCTCAGACTTTGGAGGAGGCTTAAACACAAAGTACAAGAAGAAATTGATCTGCTGAGGGCATAGGCAGGAACAATAGCCCCTCTAGCTGTGAGTAGCATGTCCAGCCTTCCCCAGCATGGTCCTTCAGTTGTGTTAGGTAACACTATGGAATGGACTAGCCCAGGAAGGCGAAGGCATGTGGTTTGGATGCAGATGAGAAACCCAGAGGTGGAATGAAGCTAGTGCTCTCTGCTTTCACACATTGGTGCCAGGAACTGCAATAAGGAACTAAATCCTACCTATGTGAATGCTTTTTGAGCTGCTTCTCCTTGGTAGGCTCTTGGGAGCAGAGCTGGGCTGTGGGCATCCTCCTCACAGGCCCCAGAGGTTCAGCCACCAGCCAGGGCTGTGCTCCCAGGAGCCTTTCAGGTCTTCTCTCTCCAACTTGGGGGGTTCTGCTTTGTGGAAAAAGCTTCAAAAATAAAAAGAGGAACAAAGTGATTTAGCACTGTACTTGTCTTCACAAATAGCATAGGTCTATGTATCTTTGATTGAGGACAGTTAAGAGTAGTGGTTTTCTCAGAGTCCCAGCATGATAGCTTATAAGGACAGTGCTTTTAAATCATGTGAGGAGTACAACACAGAGAGGGGGAGACAGCAGGTTTATATAAATTTGTATGGGCGGTAATCAAAAGATGGTAGGAACCTTCCTACTTTGGTAAATCAGTGCAGAGTCATCAGAGGTGAGGTGTACTGAAGTAAAAGCTCCTCAATCCTCATTCTTATTAGACTGCTGAATAGAGCAAAAGGAGCTTTGGAAGTCTGCCTGTTTGGATGAAACAAACCACATCAGAACTACCCTCTACGGAAACACCTTACACAACTAAGATCATAGAAATTTCCTGATATCTAGATTGTCTAATGCCTGCCCTCTTCCTGGGTTCAGAGTGGTATTGTGTCCAGGGTGTAGGACTCTGGAACTCCCTGAGAAGATGCAGTCCGCATGGGAGTGAGCCACTGCAAAGAGTGGAGACTGCTCCTCCTGGACAGATTGAGTTGCTTCTGAGCTGAGTGTGTAGGGCCCAGCTGTTGTAAATTGGTTGCTATGCCTTGTCTCTCACCTTCCCATTTTTCTTTTGTTTCACTGTTATTATAAAAAATTGGTAGATGGCTAATATTACAAGTCCAGGGCAAAGCTACTCATACATTTAGTGTAAGGACATTTAAATATTTAAAGCAGATGGTTCTCAATGACCTTACATGTCTCCTTTATAAATGTATGTACTGTCTTATAGAACCATCTGCATCCCAACATGCACCTCATATGTTTCCAAGTGTTTCCTCGTTAACCAGCAGAAAACTTTATCTTCTGTCTGACGTGAGATAAAGGTTCAAGCTCAGTTACAGTCATGCAAAGCAGCACTCCAGTTGGGAGCGGCATTTAGCCCAAGGCAGTGAGGTGTTGTCACCTCATACTTAACAAACCAGAAGCATGGGCAAAGGTGGGATTTCGAGCATGCTGGTAGGCTTTCTCAATAAGCTGAGCCTGGGAAGTCCAACAGGAGGACAAATGATTTGCAAAAGCATAGTGACTGGTAATGACAGGGTATGGACATTGCCCAATGCAACTGCATCGCCTTGGCAAGGCTTTTTGTGAAATGCAAAGCAATGCAGAGTGATGCATGATTTCCCATCCCCCTAGATCAGCCTTGCTTTTTGCTCTGTTCTTGTACAGAAGAGCAGAGCGAAACTAGTAAAAGCAATTTTCCATTCTCTGAGGTAGCCAGGGGAGACGAGATCTGATCTCGTGCTTGTATCACACTCCCTTGATTCCCTGGACTGGCAGCCTTCCTGTGTGAGTCTCCACTGTGCAAAGCTCCTCCATCATTAAAGCAGTATGATTGTTTCACTGCTTTCAAAGAAAAATCCTTTGATTTTTTAGGACTTGCCCTGTGACAGACTGTGTGTACCTGCACATTTTGGGCAGGAAATCATCTTAAAGAATTGTTCATAAAACATATATAAGTGCCAGGTAGATGGGAAATAGCATGCCTCTAATTTAAATTCTGATTAGAAAAAAATACAGAAATGTATTACATGAGGAACTGCTAAGAGTTGTATAGAATATTGTGTTTTAAGACCTACTGTAGATCTATGTCGGTGCCTGTGAAAGAGAGTATAATTAGTGCCCGTACTCTCAGTCATACCAGACTAAAGGTAATGGGGTGTAAGAAATGGTTCATTAGGCTCTCTCAAGTACTTTTACTGTGTCCATACTATTTATACCAGCAGAAAAAATTCAATGTCTTTAAAATCAAGTCAAAGCATTCGCCTTAGATTCTTCAGTTTAAGAAATAACATTGAATGATGATCTCTTAAAGTCAAATGAAAAAAAATGTACATAAAAAATCCCCTTAAACTGGTTTTATTAGCTTTCTGTGTCATTCCAATGCAGTTTGCATGCCTATGAAAATCCTGCCTCCTTCATTTGTGCTTCTCTCTACATGTTTAACTTGCACAGGGGAAAATCCGTGGACACAGGAGGGAAGCAGGCAAACACATAGCATTCATTTTTGAGAGAAACATGTGTATGGAATATAATATGCTTTCTAGTCTGAACAAAAGACCAAACTGTGTGGTGAACAGCACCAAAAGTGAGCAAGGGAATGGAAGCAATGACTGATAAAAAAGGGTTAAAACCCCAAAATATGTGTAGCTTGACTAAGTGGTGAGGACATGATGGCATGCTACAAATGTTTGAAGGGTACAGCTATCAAGCGAGGGTGAGAAAGTTATTTAGGCTGACAAAGGAGATATAAGTGGGAGTAACAGGAAGAAGTTAACTAAGGAAAAATTTAGTTTAAGAATCAAGAAAAGCTAACTGACAGCAAAATATATTATACAGCTCTGGAACAATTTCTCATGGGAAGCAGAGAAGCCCCATATCATGAAGTCCTATGCATTTAAAACTAAATTGAAAAAAACATTGGAAAATATAAAGAGAATGAAATACAAAATTCTTTTCTGTGCACCATAGGCTGGACTGGATAACTAAGAGCTGCTCCCCTCACTGTCCATTTTGACTTTTTATTGTTCTTTGCTAACAACGTGCCATTTGTACTCTCTAGAAAAGTAACTAGCCCAGCAAGGGTAAATTTGGGAGTCAGTCTATTAGCATAAATTACACTATATATCTACAAGATAATAAGGGCATAGCAAAGACACATTGTACTAATACTCCATGCAACTCTGAGTGCACTTTTGAACATACCTCATTTTTTCATTTTCAGTCTTGATCTTCTTCATTTTCAGAATCTGGCCCTAGGTAAGTGCTTGATCTGGTACCTTTGCAGTCTCTGGTAAGAATTAATGAGCTACATTTGACACCATATGGTCCACATGTGGGGTGAGAGACACTGCTAAAAAAAGATGTGGTGTACCCACAGCTGCTGATGGCTTGAAGGTGGAGTGGTGGTGCTTAGCATCCTTTGGTGGCAACTCCTTCCCATGGCTCATGGGTCAGCAGCTTGTTTTACACAAGGCTTCAGAAACACAAGCCCAGGATTTTAAGCTTGACATGGCAGGCAAATATTTCACAGGGACAGAAAGTACAAGCAGGACTGCATGACCCTGTGGTGGCCTAAACTTGAATCGCTTTGCTTTGGGGCACCAGAAAGGGGCTAAGTAATTCATTCCAGTTCCCCTGGGATAATATGTTTTTCAATTGACCTATCTAGGGCATAGATTGGGCCACTGGTCATATTGTAAAAGGACAGGTAGGACACTCAACTCTTTAACATACAGACAATGAACAGCCGCACCCAGAGAGAATACACAATTGAGGCACCCTGATTAGTCTGATATTACAGAATAGATATATAAGAGGGAAGAGGCATATCCTGAAAGAGGTAAAGTGTAATTATCTACCTATGCAAAATATATTCGATTTGCATTTAAATGCCAATATAAACTTGGTCTGTTGCCACTTCTTTCAAAATCACCCTGTGAAAGGAAAAGCTTCTAATTGCAAAATATTATTGGGAGGTTTAGTTATACTAGCATTATAAATTGCTTTTGCATATATTTTAGAAGATGTGGCATCTTGGTTGTAGGAGGTTTCAGTTTCCCTCATACAAAAGTACAACTGCACTTTGGCTAAACTAGTTTAACGTGAAGATAGAAGTGTCTCAGAGACTTCTGTCATTGTATATACACAAACAAATGTGTGGCAACCCACAACCTCTACCTAGGAAAGTGTTTATGCATAACTTAAGTTAAATACCACTAATACTGCAGGCAATAGCTCATGTGTTTCAGATAAGCTTTTTCTTCAGAGGTACAGGAACTTCAGTTTTAAAAGCCAGTGCATGAGAATGTATACTGACTGAGCCCTCACTGGCTGTTGGACAAAGATGATAAAAGTTTTGTGATTGTCACAAACGTGCATAGGCTTTTGTGATGAGGAAATCATCATCATAATTTTGTGATGTTTTCCTGCATGCATGTATTGTTGCCTCATCTTCCACTGAAAGAACGTTGTTTACACTGAGAATTGAGATTTATTAAAATCAGCCTTTGTGGTCCTTACAAAGGCAGAAAAAATGCTAGAAGGCCAGATGACTTCAGTGTTTGCTGGATTTCTTTTTTTTGCCTGTACTAGGACTGCACCACAATTGCTCAATGAGCTGAGTGTCACTCACTGTGTTTGATTCTTGCTCCTGTAAGACAAACTGAAAAATGGCTCTTAGATTTCATATTAGTTTAGAAAGCAAAAACATCTTCTTTATGCAGAATACAGAATTAAAGATGCTCTCATGTGTTAGCATTAAAAACATTTAGTGACATTCCAGTGTACCCTTGCTTTACCTCAAAATAATTGTGTAAATCAACCTGAATTTACGTTACTTTTTCTTTTCAAATTGTCCTCCATAGTGTGGAATTGCTTAAGGGGAGCAGTAATGAGCCACAATCCTGCTGTGACAGGCCCTGTGTGAGGAAAGAACCAGATGATGATACCTGTGTAAAGGATTTGACACTGATGACATGTGAGAGCACTAAATGAAACCAGCACTGGGTTTACTGCACAAGTTGAAAACTCTGGTCTAATTCTTGCTGACACCAGGTTTGGTAAAGGTAGGTCCGGTACTTGGTAAGCTGAAAAAGCAAAGAAAATGTTAAATCAGATGCTTGCCCTGTGAGGAGGTACAGAACATCCTCTTTTCCAGGAAACTTCAAGGAGCACAGCGCTCTTACAATCACTCACACCTGCACGTTACAGACATCTTCTTTGCCCTGCCATGACTCATTTCAGTACAGTGAGGTATTTATGCACAATGCCCTTTGTAACAGTCTTTCAGATCATTTCACTGTTTCACACAGGGCACCTTTGAAAATAAATAACTTTTCTCATGCTTCTTTGTGGCCTTCTCTAGTTACACTCCTGTCCCCACCCCCAACTCCAAAATTCAGGGGAATTCCAGAACATTTTGCAATTAGCTAGGGATTATATTTCCTTATTTTTATTAATTTTATGTAAAGTGGGATTTATCAGTGGAGCATTCATTGACACTGACTTCAATTTATTCTGATGAAACTGACTGACATCTGTGTGTGCTGTTCATCAGTCATAATTTAAACCATTCTTAATTGCATTAAATGTAAATTAAGACATTCAATTTCAGCCATTATTTTTCATAAAACACTGTGAACTGAATTTTAGTGGGTCATGAGATCTTACATTCAAAATAAATAGGGTAAATTTGAAAGTTACCATTGATGTTCATATTTCACCCTTTGTCGGCTGTATTTCTTTTATAGCTTACTAGATTGGAACAATTAATTTTCTGTCTGAAAGGAACATGAATGGCTGAAGACGATGTAGCTGAGTTTTTTAACAAATTACTTTATAATTTCTAGAGCTTGCTTGTTACCACAAAGTATTAAATATAAGAAGAGAAAATGCAATTAACCTTTCATCTAAACCAAATGACAAATTAAAACAGAAAATGCAAACCAGAATCAGATCTCTTATTTTGGATTCAGAAAGCTAGGTTGCTGGATTTATTTGCTGAGCTTTCTGGAGGAGGTTTTGCAAAACAAAAGCTGTTCAGCAGTGAGGGCTTGGATCAGGAAACACTCAAAAGAATATGAAGACGTACAAGCTGCCTTTGCTGTAAAGGACAATGGTGTTCAATTTGTGGGTTAGGGAACTGTCCGTGAAAGGTCGGATATCTAATTTTTAGAAGTTAAGACCAAAGCTTCAACTGAGTCCAGTGGACCCAGTCTCTGACTAGCACAGCAACCAGCAAAACTCTACAGCGAGAATATAATTTTTATAATTGTGTGTGTTTCATTCCAGATCAAGGTATTGATAGAACCCTGTGGCTTAAGGGAGGGAACAACCCTGCAAAGCTCCCCTTTTGCTGGAGCACAGCAGGACTCGACTTATCCTTAGCACAACAGGGTGACCTTCACAGGGAAAGCTGTGGCAACCCCTAAAGCAGCCCTGCCTAATCCAGCCTGTGCTTGGGGGATCAACGCCCTGGACAAGACAGCCTGTGTACATGGGGCTCAGCCTTAGAAAACACAGAACACTGGATCCTGGCACCTGGGGTACCGAGCTGGTTTGTAGGATGGGGCTCTTGGAGAAGGGCTGCAGTGTTTCCCTCTCTGGTTCCTTGCTGTAGATTGGGATGGGCAGTTGCCTAACTGTTTGCTATTTTATATCACAGGGCTGCTAGTCTGGGAGTGGATAGCATGTCATTGTAGCCGAGCGTCTGCACTGGTTTAAGGCAAACATTATAGCCATTTGGTGAAACTTCCCAGGTAAGCTTTAGCACCTGCCTTCTTGTGTGTCTAAATTGAATGCTCAGAAGGTGCTGATGTGAAACAGTGTTGAACCCACCTGACACCAGTTTTTCTCCTAGCCCACCGCTAAGGAAGTCCCTGTTAAACAGCTAAAGCCCTGGTGTGCCCCAGATCAGATCTCTGGTCCTAGGATTCACCCTTACAAGTCACTGAGTAGTCTACTCTTGTGGCTACAGCTTTTCAGGATGGGGTGCAAAGCCTGGCCAGCAAACTGGGAGCTACAGACCTCTCCTTACATGTACAGTAAAATTTTCTGTAACTATTACATATGACATTTACATTCCCATGCCAGTTCAGCTGATGGAGAATGAAGTGTTGCAATAAGTCTGGAGATGGGTAGTGATGCAATCATTCTCCCAGTTTCGTGCTATTAATATATGTCTCTTACTCATTTTTAAAGATAGCATAAATGAGAGTACTGAATATAAATGGCTTTTGTAAGTCATTGAGATCAGTGAAGCATGTCATTGTTTGCAACTTGAATTCCATGAAAGCACTGCCTGGCTGAGGGGCACACTATATACTTTACTCATAAATAAAATCCACAAACAATATTCAGTATGTTTAATGGTAATTATAAAATAATACTCTGTACAATGAGTTTCCAAAGCCAGAACTAGTTGTAAGTGCTTAATAATATGACCTTACAGTGTCATCTATAGTGTACGTGATGCCTATATGCTGGCATTGTATAAATTATTTCTCTGACTGTACGTTAGCAAACATTTGATTATGATTTATTTTGGGGTTCTCTGAAAGATGAAGCAAGTTCTTTAATATTAGCATTACTAATGATTTTAATGAGGCATTAAAATGTTGCAGTATTGTAGGAACATTTTTCTTTTTTAATATTATTTCATTAATAGTTTACATGAACGTTAATGTTAAATTGATTATGGAACCTGAAAGAGTAATCCACAAAATGTCAAAGTGCCATTAGCACAGTGAAAGAGCCCTCCAAAGGCAGGGATCTGGTAAGAGCTAATGAGATATCTCTGCACCAAATAACACTGAAGCAGCTTTTTCTAAAATTAAGACTGAAAATTAGTTTTTAATATCCTTCACTTTGGGACTCTCCAGCCATTTCAGAGACTGAGTGCTCAGCCTCACGTGTGCAAAAAGACAGCTTAGATCCAGAGACTCCCACAGAATTCAGTCTTATATGCACAAGCCTCAGTTAAAAACTTTTTTAAAAGCTGCAAAAAAGATTTTATTTTTTTTAAAAAGGTCTTTCATAGGGTGTAACACCCATCTATCAATACCTCTGCAGACTGGATCAACCATAGGAATTTATGGTTCACGTGTAGTACTGTATGCATCGCTCTTCAGCTGAACAAGAAAGAGCATAATGAACACCTCTAGCAGATTTTGCAAAGCAAGTTATTAGCTGATGTTCTATTTTTCACCCCAGAGGTCAAGCTTGTTCAGAGGAACACATGGAAATACATCGTGGAGGAAAACTTATATGTTAATAGAGTAAGGAGGGCTGGAGAAAGATCTAATATGCATCTGTGAGGTTTTCCACTAATTCACAGATTTGGGAAGTAGGAATGTTTGGAGAGACTTATCCCACAGCAGCTCTTGCTTAAGCAACTGGCATTTATGCAGTGGACGAACCAAGGTCTCACTGACCTTGGCAGAACCTTTACAGGGGAAAAGTTAATGTAAAGATTAAGAGCTCTTGAAAAATTTAATCTGTCTCTTAGGTAAACCCATGTTGTCACATGCTGTCTATAGGTGTCTTGAATTTCCAATACCAGCTTTACATTGAGGGGGCCAAATAAAATTTGCCCTTTAGATCTGACTCCTTCTCATAAGAAAAAACTAGGTGCTGAATAGGCTTTTTTATGGTTACCCTTCAACTTAGTCCCATGCTATGAAATACATAAGAATATCCAGGGATGCTAACTTGTGTAAAAGCATCATGTTCACAACGGAGTGAAAAAGTGTATTTTCTTTTAAGTATCACCGTCAATAAACACGCCTACCTGCAGTGTCCCAACAGCTGCTATGCTACTTCATATCAAGTCTTGACTACTGATGTCTAAGCCTTTGTACCAGGAGTAATTTCCAAGATCCCAGTTTCACCACCAGGGTCATACTCCTCCCAGCACCTTTCAAACAGGCACAGCCAGAGGTTTGAATATCCAGAGACCCTGGGCCCATGGAGATAGCCACAGGACAAGGGAGGTGGCTTTTGTATCTACCTGAAGCATGCTGGAAGCAGGTCAGGGCTTTGGTTCAGTACAGCACCCTTTTCTTTCTTAACTGCATCCTAAAACCACTAATTCCTCACATGATGGCAGACAAAACTGTGAGGTGTTGAACTTATTGTGGTACCTAATTTCAAGCAGAGAGGAGGAATTCAGACTTTCTGTGGTATGGGTCTGCCAGACACTGTTTGCTTTACAGGTAGTGGAGGGAGATGAGTGCCCAGACATGAACTGGATGTAGGCAAGGTACCAGTGTGGCAGCTCTGCATGGTGTATGATTTGAACAGCTCCAGATGTCCCTCTTCAAGGTCTTACAAACAACCACAATGTTTGAATGAACCACAGGTAGCGGCAGGTGCTGGAGGGAAACCCTGGTCCTCCACAGCCTGGAGCCATACTGTACCACCCTAATACCTCCATGTCATCTTCTTCTTAGACAAGACTCAAGCTGAAATGGAGCAGACAGCTCGGTCCCAGGTGTGATTGATCTCTCTCTCCTGTCCCTGTAAAACTCTTGTTGCCTGATAATGGTAATTAATTAGCCCAACAACACCCTTAGGAAAATCACTTCTCTGTCACAGAATAGGAAACTGAGGCTCCATAGCCTGATGCCTGAGGCTTCTTGGCCTCTGTCTGTCAAAACCAGTGAAAATACTTCCCTGGACTAAATGAGATGACTACAAAGGAAGAAATGTTTTCTATATGCAAAACTCAGAGATTATTAATTATTTCTGGAAATAAACGTTCTTGGGGAAATTAGTCTAGACCCTTGTATTACAACATTCCATAGTGAATGTTACTAACTCTACCCTCCTCATAAAAATTCCTTGTTTGATTTCATAATTCACATACTCAGAATAAATTATTTCTTTTTTAATATGTAAGTAGGAAAACTGAGTTGAAAAAGAAGTTGGATCATTTCTTTCTACCATAGGATATTTGTCTTCCTTTGGTTGGAACACTGTCTTAATGTAGCTTTGCCCAATACATGGATCAAAGTGAGTAAAGCTGGTCCGGAGCATGCTCCATTGCTAGTTTTTCTGGGTTTCAGCTACCCCTTGCTTCTCTGTGGGGCAACAGGCAGCAAAACACAGTTTCAAGTAGCCTTGAAAATGTACTTTTCTATCAAAAGGTAGAATAAGGAGGCAGTGGTCTCTTTCCTTCCCTCTCCTACCTTAGAAATTAATGGTGGCAAACATAATCGTTAAACCAACAACTTAAAAAAACCAGTTAAGTAGTTAATAAATAGATCACTGTCCAATAACAAGGAGAGAGACAATCAGCTTGAGAGAGATGATTCTGGCTTGTAAGCAGACTTCCTCATTCCTATCCCAGACCATGCAGAGTATTCTTCAGTTTGATTTCACTTGGGAGGTCTGCACAGAAGCTGATGGTATGATCTGCACTGTTATACTTAAGGGGATACATATTTTTTAATACCATTTGTTTTTATAATCTGAATTTTCCAGCTTGTATCTAATAAATGGAAATTATAAATCAGTTCAGATATTCTGAGTACAAGGAATATTTTTTCCTGTAGAGACCTGTTCTGTTAAAAATTAGTGTTAAGATTAATATGACACTAAACTGCATTGTGTTACTCCCTATGCTCTTGAAGCAAAATTAACAGTCCGAACCTGCACTTGTATACAGAAGAAACTTTCACTAAGCCTAACAATTGATTTTCCCTATGTAAACACCACAGGTTTGGCCCCTTTGTCTATTCTTAACATTGGTGAATAAGAAGATTTAATCCAGAATCCTTTACCATTTGCAATCCGGAGTGCTGGTTTCATGCTAGGGAGAGCTAAGGGTGAATTAATTTTCAGCTGAATATGCCATTGAGGAACAGGATTTATTAATAACGTATTAATGCAGACAGAATCAAACTGAACTCTGGTGCAAATCCTCTAGGATTCAAAGGAAATACAGAACTGCTTATGGGGTACAGAGTCTGTGTATGGCTAGTTCCTGCCATCAGATCTGGATATATAGGCAATATTAAATATTCTGTTTAACACTGTACACTTATATTCATTACCACTCAGAATAATAAAAACTTCTTATTTTACAGTGCCATTTATTTACTGCCAAGCGTCAGCCCAGGCAGAAGAACTCCCAGTTCACTCCTGTATATAATCTCAGGGTCTGTCATTCACATGTAGAAAACTCAGCTCTCTATTTAGCACAGTGTTGGTGAAAGATAGACATTTACAGGGCCCCTCTGCCCTTGAGCTGTTCCATTAGTGCATGGAAAGCACCTTGCAGCCTGTGACAAGCGCAGCAGATCGGCACTAAATCAAAAATCAGTGCCAGCCAGGGATCTAAGCCACCATGAAGGTCACAGCCATCAGCTGCATGCCATCTCAATCCAAACAAAACACGCTGGATACAGGGGGATTTTCACTACTCACAATAGGAGACAAACACATCATGTTAGTGTAATCCCCTGATAGCAGTGAAATGGGTAACTGACCTTTTAAATACTTCTGTGTATTTAATAAAACTTTGAAGATGGGGAAAAGAGATGTTGGTAATTTTTGGGTGCTTTTTTATAGTGTAATTGAAATGCTGGCTCTGTGCCACATCAACCCAAAATATTAACAAAGATTTTCTCTCCATGTGCTGATAAAGATCATATGTTTTAAAAAGCTCATGAATTATTTCTCTATGTTCAATTTTTCCCCTAAATAAATGCTCCCTGTTCAGAATATTTTTCTTTACTAAATGCTAAGAAATTTACCCAAGTATCTTTAAGCATTTGATTAATCTCGAAGCTACTTAAGTGAAGATACAGTTGTGCCGATTACCTTTCCTAACATTGCAACCCAAAGCAATGTCCAGAGTTGCAAACTGTAACAACTGCACAAAGCTAAATAAAGGGAAAATAGAGGGATGGGAGATTAAGAGGCTTAAGTAAGGCAGTCAAGACAGTCTGCTGTCTAAACTGAAAGGAGATGAAGGGAGATTGTACGGCAGCACCTGAACTGACCAAGCTGTGTGCCTTCTCTCCGCCAGTCTGTGGGAAGGGAACCAGGTGACTGGTAGTGCTGCATAAGAATCTCCACACTGGTACAGACATGTACAGCCTGATCTGTTCACTAGAGTCTGCACAAGAGGTGCTGGTGTCATACATAGCTCTCCATCTATGCTCCATAGAAAGTGCCTCCAAGACCTGTTTCCATCTACAGAAATTCGTGTTTCCATTCTCAGCATCAAGAGCACAGTGAAGGAAGAGGAATGATGGAGGTGAATACTGAAATATTTCCTCCCCCTGTGGCCACTAGTGATCAATCTCCCTGCTCAGCTCTGTGGACCAGAGCTTGGGGTGTTCTGTCTTCCCATAAGGGCTTGACCGTTGAGGTGGTGGGTTGACTTGCAGTGGAAAGGATTCTGTTCTGGATCCCAAGATCTTCTGCAAGTTCCCCCTGGACTCACAGACAGCTTGGGGAAATTTTGGTGTTTGAGAGCTAAACCCCTGCATCATTCTACTGATTTAGCTCTTTCTCATTGGAAATATTTTGGAGTAAATTCCTTAAGCTAACTTCAGAGAAAAATGCCTTCCCTTTCTCAAGTCCCCTCCATTTGCTCAAAAGTAGTCCTTCCCATTCCATTAGGATTAACTATGTTCTCTGATGGACAGGGTCTTTATTTTCCCAGCTCTACAGTAACTTATGTCTTGCAGCTAAAAAGGAAAAAAACACCTGCGTGTCTGTGTGCGGCACACAAGGTCTATGGAAGGGCATGATGGTTTCCTTTCCCTCACAATCCTAAACTGCAAAACTCAAGTGTAGCTGCATGAGAACAGAATAAACCCCCTTTGGAAATAAAATATTCATAAGATGGAAAAGAGACCTTCTTCCCCTTGGAGATCTCTATCTCCTGCTTTGGGAAGGATCATTTCTGTACAAATGTAAAAAAATATGGAACAAACAATAAAGACTCTGAATGGGTAGCATAGAAATAAAAATTATGAAATCTACATGAACAGATCTATTGAAGTGTCAAAGCTTATTTTAGGTATAGTATTTCAACCTTTGACAGACTAATTGGCTACATCGTTAATAATCTAATTTCAATGAGTTACAAACCAATACAATGGGTCAGGCTACAGGTTCACTGGTGCCCAGCAGTGGATACGTTTTCTTAAGAAAAGCCCATGAGAAGCAGAGCACATATAGAAGTAATCCCTCCCATACTGTACTTCCATGTCTATGGGAATCACCATCAGCCAGATATCAAACTGTCATGTTTAAAAGCCACCAATGGACCTATCTTTCATGAGACTGCCTATTCCTTTATTAAAACTACTTCACTGTACTTTCCTAAATAAAAATGAAAGACATGCCACTGTTTTTTTTGGGAAATAGAGCCTTCTCTTAGAAGAGAATGTTTGTGAACATGAATGGCATGTTCTCATCACCACGCTGCTCTCAATGTTTATTTTGTTATTAAAAAAAATGTGCGTCCATGTACCTGTGGCTGATCAATAGCTCATTTTACACAGGTTATGTACACCTTACCTTTATGTCAATATTATATGTATTATCTGTATACTTGCGCACAGAGACACGCAAAAGCTCTGCAGCTTGTAGTAGGGTCTTCCAACTACCAGGTGCCAACGAAAGGCAGTGTTTCTGAAAACCGGCTGCTGTGAGGCTTTTGCAAACAGAGAGAAACACGGTGGAGTTTTTCCCCAGCCCGGGAAGTTCCCTGGGATTGCGAACAAACCCCAAAGCGCCAGAGAAGTGTGAGCTGTGGGCGACTGCCACCTGGTGGCATCAGGGACGGACCCGAAGAGGAGGAGGAGGAGGAGGCTTGGGCTGCTCGGGCAGAATTTTAATCCTTTCGGCTGATAACCCGGGCCCAGGATTTTGTCTTCGCTGTGCCAGAGCTTTGGGTAAACCCGTGTGCATCTCTGGATGATATTATTTGATTTAAATTCTCCTTACTAGCAGCTTCCTATACTCTCAAGCGAGGGAGGCACTTGAAAAGGAGCCAGCGTGAAGTGTCCTTTCCTCTTTCCTTTTTCTTGTTAGTTAATAAAGTTTTTGTATTCATCACTCATCAGGAGTCAGCCTGGGAGTGTGCTCTGTTTAAATGCTCTGGCTTTTCACTTAATGCATCCCATCTGTTTCTGAAATAAATTGCAATAATCCGTGTTTAATGTTAATCAATGTATTACTAAATATGCAAATTATATTAAAAGACGTGGTTTGAAAAAGCTTTCATTTGTAAATATGGTAGCTTAAAACAGGAAGCATATCTAAAAGCCATTTAGATACAGTAGCCTAACTCTAACAGTGTGGCTGATTTATAAAGCGGTTTGCAAGTTGATCTTTCTCCCACAAGGGGATATGTAAAACTGTTGCATATCAGATTTTGTTAACATCTGATGGGTTACTGCTAACAGTGTAAAAGCCTAATATTCACAACCATGTCTCTTATTTAAATTAAGGCAATCTTATTCCAGCTTTCTAATTTTTGTGCTCGTCCTAACATATGAATTTGCATGAAGAGTTTATGAATCACAGTGAAAGCAATTTGAACAAGCTTTTTAATCAGTGCTACATCTTAGTGCCTGATTTAGATAATTCATTGTTTAAGGGGCTCTTCTGGCCTTTCCTTCGCCTTTCTGAGAGGCCCAGTCTATCAAGCTAGCTGTCCCTGATGTTGTGGCCACAGCCTCCCCACACCAGCACATCACTTGGAAGGAGGTCCCTACGCAGGGCCCTGTGATGTTGCTCCCATTGTCAATGTGGTTACCAACCCCAGCTCAGAACAACCCAACAGCATTGCTTGTGCTGCTGTGTTAGACATGCAGCAGAGGGTTGTTTGTGCTTGTTGAGTTCTATGAGGCAGTGATGTTGCATGCCATGGAAGAGCATGTGCACAAAGTTTACAAATAGGACTCAATACCTGCCCCCACCCTCAAGGCACTGAATGCAGGAAAGGGAACACTGGTGAGGAGTGTTGGAGAGAAGATTCATCTGAGAAGATGAACATATTAAGATGTTCTGCAAACAGAGGTGCCTCTTTGTGGTCTTGGACCAAGGTTGGCCTTTGCCTCTCTTGTACCTTTTTTTCTCGTTTTTCTTGCTCACACTCCTCCTACCCTTACTGGACAGATTGCTTGATGACATCATCAATTCTCCATGGTGGAGCAGCCTTACCTGGAAGCCCTGCGTACCGCAGGCAAGTGCAGGTAGGAGAGGGAGGTGTGACCACAGCAGCAGTTGTTCATGATAAAGCATGAGGGGGAAAGCTCAGGAATTGGCTATCTCCATGGCTAAAACTTATTGTGCAAGAGCAACCACTGCAAGTCCCACCCTTCCCTGAAGATGGAAACTGTCTTTTTCTAATTTTGCAGTTTTCCTTCAGCTGGCAGCAGCTGCTCAGGTTGACAACACGTTTTTTTCTTCCCCCTTGCTGTGTTACAGAAAAATCCTTGACATTTCAAGATATAAGTCAACATCTAAACACACTTTTTTGAAAGGCAGATTAGCCCTTACCCTGAGGGATGTTCAAGTTGTAACTGCATATGGGGACGATTCTGGTTTGCTTTTCTCTCTCTCTCTCTTTTTTTTCCCCCCCAATTTTTGCAGATAACTACAGAACAGCTGGTGAAATTTACTGAGATATTCCAGAGTAAAAGAATTAGGAGACCAAGTAATCATAAACTCATCTGTGCTTGATGGAGATATCTTGAGTCCTCACATCTTTGCTGTACCCTTCGGAAATGTAGGCACCATTTTGTATTAACTTAGGGCTATGAAGTAGCAAATCTGGGACTGTTTTGACTGAACCTCTTTCAAATGAGCTTTTGACACACTATTAAATGTTTCATGGCTTTGCCACAGTTTTCATGTGAAATTGAGCACATATGACTAACTAGTTAAATTTCGCTAACTCTTTAGATGCCCTGAAACTCAGACCTCATCCTACTCATGTATGTGAACAAACCTCTTAGGATCCAAAAGTGTGAGAAAGGTTAGCACAAGCTCTGTGACTCCAAACTACTGATTTCTATGTGGTTGTCTTTGTGACACCACTGCTACAGCTCAATAGCCCTGTAACACCACACACCAGGCAGAGAGGAAGAGAGTGCTATTAATCTACTGTCGCTCATTTGCATTCAAACATACAGAAACAATCCTGGTTTTGCCCTGTGAGCTTAATAAAAGTATTTGGGGAAATGAAAAGCTGAGAAGTAATAAAAGCTCCTATTTTCTCATGGAGAAGAAACAAGAGGGACATCCATACAAACAATAACATGTGAGCCTGTTAGAGACAGCTGGATTTTAAGGCTGAGGGCTGCACTTACCCACATGGCTTGGAGGATTGAGGAAAGGGTAAAATGGTGAACCAACTGTGATTTCCTTGTTGATTCCTTGTGTGTTGCACTTAAGGGATTGATAGCACATGTCTAGGCACTCTAAGTGGTATCCTGGGCAGGGTGACATCCCACCTGTCCCTCTTGGTGGGCGGAAGCCATGTGTGAACTTCTCCCAGGAAGGACTTTTCACTGCCACAACTCCATAAGTTGAATGCCCACTTCTGGTTCTGAAGTAGCACCTTGTTTTGACTTCTTCACAAAGCAGTGCTACTCCTTCACATCACGAAGCCTGGGGTTTGCCCTCAGCACTATGGGGATCTCATGGTGACTGAGATTGCTCTCAAGGCATGGTTTTTTTTTTTAATCTCATCTAATCAAATAAAAAAAAAGTTAAAGTAACAAGCAGGTCTGGAATAAAGATCCGTATTCATAGAGGATTTATTGACAGTACCTTTGAAAGTACTGTTTAATATGCACGGTAAACAAATTTAAAATCCCAGCTCATGGTCCAAGGGCATTCACAAATTAGAAATGACCCTCTGCCTGCCCTAAGAGTGCTGATGATGTGAAAGCTGTGAGGAGCTGAAGCCTCTAGGGAGGAGAGAGTGGGTCAGAGAGGCTTTTGTTGAATGTACCAATCTGTTTGGCTTTGACAGGCTCTTTGTCTAACTTGGGAGATGACAAGAGGAACTGAGTCGTCTGGCAAAGGTAGGGATGTCTGTCTGCACAAAATCACAAGTTTATGTATTCGTTATTTTGTATTCACTTAACTGCTGGTACCTCTTGACTGCCAGACACCAGAGAAAACACTCCCCATTGCCTGCAGCTATAGGGAGAGAAGAGCAGCAACTTGTGTCAGTATGAAAAAGGGTGACAAAATAAGAGTCTTAAACCAGAAATCCAGTAACTCTGTTTTGCTTCACAGCTGCTTTCATCGCAAAGGTTGTGCCTAACCCAGAGCTGAGAAAGAAAAAAAAAAAAACCCAAAACCCAAAATCCAAAACCAGACAGTGAACTGTGTGTCGACATCTCACTTAAGTCTGTCATGATGAGCGGAGGGGTGGCAGCATTGATATGAACCACAGCAATGTATTGGTGAGGTCTGAAGGCTGAGCTGTGTCTTGGTACTGCCAAGGAACACACATAGGAGCCAGTCATCTCTCCAACACACTCTGATGCTTGACGTGCAAACTACATTGCTGCTCAGGAAAGGTTATTCTGTCCTCTTTATTTGCCCAGCTGGGCTGTCTTAGTAGCTATGCAGATCCAGTGGAGATTCTTACACCTTGCTCAAGAAGACAAAGCTCTCTCTGTCAGGATATATTCATGATTCTCCTTGATTGTGTAAAGAATTTACATTATGTAAAGTTTTAGCTCCACTGAAATAAAAAAATAGCTGCACCATCAACTGCAGACAATGCTAAGATGAATATCCACATGCTTATCCAGCTAGTTATCTACAGAAATACAGGTGGATACCTAGGAAGCGCAGGAGGGTATCCTGCCACTCGTTGGCTGCTGTATGAACAAAGAAGAATTTCCCTCATAATTTCCCTTTGTTTTTCTTGAATTCTCATCTGCATCCAGAAGTAATTCAACTAAGATACCACATGGATGCAACTGCTGCTACAACAACAACAACAAAAGAGATGGCGCTTCCAAACCCATATTCACAAAGCAGTGCTTGCAGAAATCGCAATGAACAGAATTGCTCAACAATCAATTGTGATTTTAGAAGCTGTTGCTGGGGAAGGCCTGTCTGGCAATGCAGCAAGTTTGCTGGACAGTGGTAGGGCTGCTTCAGCTGCTTTGGAAGCCTGCACATTCCTGATTTTTTGGTATCCATTTAGAACCCACTGGTGATGCATTTTCCAGAAGCACTGAACAGTGACAGCTGCGGACTACTCTCCTTTGGTGGACAGTGCTCAACACTTCTGAAATTGGATTTAAAGCCTGGCAACTCAAATCAAAGCACCTGAAAATATATTCACCTAAGATGAAAGCTACTGAGCTTGGTTCTGGAAAGGTCCACTAGTATCTAAAGCATTGGTAGTTTTCACAGTAAACATGTTTCAATGCTGAACAAGTCCCTACTAGAGAAGAGGAAGAGATTGACCAAATTTTTCCATTTTTAAGGTCTTAACCTAGTGAGTCTTTGTCAATTCTCTCTTGCCTCCACCCTTTCCCTAGGCCATACCCAGGACATTTCTCTTGAACCTGCTAGTCAAAGCATCTGATTTGGATCTGCTCAAGAGCACCACTCCTTCTCCATAAGATTTAAAGGACCTCAGAGAGGGGGAGAGGAGCTACATATGGGTCTGGTATTTCCCAGCTCCCTGACAATAAGTAACAGGAGCTGTGGCTAAACCCTGGACAGGAATATCTGTCCCCTAATTCATTCAGTCAGGCTGAGGCTGCCTATTTGGTGACTCTTTGTAAAGAAGATGTTCAAGTCTGTGAACAGCAATAATTAAGTTTTTTTGTATCTTCAGCTGCATGCTGCATAACAAAATTCTAAAATAATCTGACTCAGAACAGAAGCAATAAACAAGTGTTTCTCGACAGTTTTAGTGTAAGTATCATCACCTGAACTCGGTTATATTTTACCCTGTCTGTGAGTTCCTACAGCTGTAACAGGAACCATATTTTCTCCTGGTGAATTCATGATATACTCTACAATAGCAGCTGATGGTTGTTTTTCAGAAACTCATGCTCAGCTGAGATATGAGGTTTAATCTTTGTCAACTAGGCTCAGCAGCCCTTAGACTCTACATTTTGGTCATCTCTGAAAGAGAGGTAATTTTTTACTTACGTGAATTTCCTCAAGTACAATTACCTCACAAGATTTCTGATGTCTGGTGGATGCTGTCCTGAGTCCTCATCTAACTGAAATTGAGTAGTGAGACAAAGACTATGCCACAAGGCTCATGCTTTCACAAGTCTGTGGACAAAAAAGTTATGCAAGCTCACAGCATTAGTGTGCGAAATAAGCGAGAAAGGAGAGCCCAGCTAAGGTAGAAAGCAAGAACGTATTTGGAAAAGGGAAAAAAAAATTCCAAGTACAGGAAAGTACATAGAAGTTGAGTACAGAGAAGTACCTAGTTGCTCACTTTGCTGACTTGACTAGGAATGAATTAATTAGCTACCGAAATCTAGCAGAAAAAGATGCATCATGATCATTTATGGCTTCATGCTACAGCCAAACATTTCAAGATGGTGGAGTGAATCAAACTCTGGAATAGCTTGATCATGTGATCACGTCACACAAGATCCCTACATGGAGAGCTGTTGCCTTTATGAAGATCTGCTGCAGTTTGCATGGAAGCTTGCCATAGAAATGATTGGGTGAAGTTTTCTAGTCTGTGTTGCATGGAAGATGAGAGTTACAGGAAAGAGTAATCTTAGGCTTAAAAGTTATTTCCTAGAGCTGGACTTCTGTAGGAAGAATACCTGTGGGGAAAGAAGAGAAATATTTAGAAAGGACTGAAAACCCATTAAAATGTCCTTCAAGTCAGGACACGATGAAGACCAATGGACTCCTCAAGAAAGCAGCACTGAAAACAGAGGTAACCTGGTGCAGTAGTGACATCAATGCAGCCTCTCTATTCTAAGAGGAAAGCAAGAGAGGAGGACTAAAATCCTGAGGATTCCTCTTCAGAAAGGGGAACTGATTCTCCTGAAATTCCAAAATATATCTCCTGAAATGCAGAAGTGCTTTTACATTGGCTTTGTTCTTATGACCAAGGGTCCTGGTCCCACCAGTCACCCATCTTAACTGCCCTTTCTTTGCCATTCTGGTCACGAAGAGAACATGTAAAACAACAATCTCTTAGGAAACATCTCTGCATTAAGCAGAAGATTGCAGCTCTCATCTAACTTCTCTTGTAACACAAATGCAGCATCTGCCTTTACTTGCTCTGGAAAACAACCAAGGCAAATTTATACTGGAGGAGCAAGAAAAGCCAGCACAGCGACGGGACAAATGACACAGCTGGTTAGCTGGCACCCAAATACACTATACTACACCATTCAGCCTCTTCTGCCACAAAATTAGCCTTCAGAGCAACAGTTTTAAGCTTCCAGCTGCACATAGTACAAGAATTTATGAGTTCAAGGCCAAAGAAAATGGGGCTCTCTCCTGACTTAACCTTACTCACTACATCAATGGGGAATTTGTATGAAAAAGGAGTGAAGGATGTGGCCTAATACTACTGTCTTTTTGTGGCATTTCAGTAGTTTCATATGGAGAAAGGAATCAGAATTAGAAAACCATTTTATTTAACGACATACTAAGAATTAATACAGTAATATTTTTTAACCACAGTATATGTAGAAAAGAACTGTTCCCTAGCTAATTTTCTAAAATATTATGGCTCATCAATTATAATTTTTGCTTGAACTTATTATGTAAAGTTGAATGACATTTTATTTTAAACTATGCAGACTGAAATGTGAAAGAAAAAAACCTCCGTATATGGTGCTCATATAACCTACACTCCATTGTATTTCTTAACTGGAGTGCTGGACTTTATAGTCAGACTCTCATATCACCTTTTGTAAACGAGCCTTTGCTTCTTCAGATATTTATTTGCTTGCTTCCCTGTACCTTGACTAAAGTGAATGAATGAAATAATGAAATATTTTTCAGGGATTTGGTTTTCATCTGTTTTTCTGAGCAGGAAGATTTCTCTTGAAAAACAGAGAGGGTGTGCCAATTCTATGTGGCCCACATTTCATTTGAGCAATGCACTTAACTTGTCTTTTAATATTTTGGTGAGTCAATTCAAACAGTGCCTGTTGGAAACATGATGGAAAGATTTTGACAGATTAGACATGTAAACAGTGATATTTCCTCATTACCCCCACCCCCAGTTCAGAGAGTGGAATAAAGTATACACGTCTTTTAAACCCATCTAATTGTACAGCTGAAGTGGGTAGCTAGTGGCCTTGTGCTAGCCTAGTGCAAGTGCACTGAGACTGGAGCATAGGCAGGGATTTCTCAGAACAGTCATCACATCTGCCCCTACAGGCCCTTTCCAAAGGATGCCTGTGTATACATGCACAGTAGGTTTGGGTATTTCCCCTCCCTTTTGATCAAAAATCCTTCTCACTTCCCTGCTGCCTTCTAGTAAGTGTCTCTGTGATGCATTAGGGAGAGCTGTTCTTCCCTTTCCATTGTGTTTCGTTGAGCTGAATTTCTGGTGTCACTTGGTGTTATCAGCACCAGGGGTTACAGTGACTGCTCCTGGTTCATGTATGAGTGTGAATTAATCTTTTCTGGCTGGGTTAACAGTGTCATACATAACACAGTTGCACATTACACAGTGAAAAAGGTCTTGCTAGCACCCTGTGCATTGGTCTTTGTAAATCAACATCTGTCCTAGAAGTATCTCACCATTGTGGTTGCATAGATTAGCTGCACAGTCATGTCACAGTGCCAATGTATTTCTATGGCCAGGAACTGAGTGTCACCCAGGGAGAATGAAACAATTGATAGTAGAGTACATTCAACAATTTCTTTGGCAAGGGTCCCCATGACACCAAGAAGTGACTCATCCTCACATTGTGGTGACTTAATGTGCTGTAGGTATTGAAGGCTTCTGCTATAGCCACCAAAGTATTCACTAGAGCTAAGGTGGTGATGCATTTTCCATTTTGGACCTTTTTGTTACATGCATGAAACTTTGCTATGATCATCTGTCAGGCTATATGCTTCCTCTCAAGAGGAGTCTTTTGGGATCTCTCAACTATTTCTCGATTAGGGAAGACAGCAATACCCTGTGACCATTTTTGCCTTACAGTAATGAGGACAGGCTATTAAAATTACACATCATGCACTTAACCATAATGATACTTAGAAATACCACTAGAAAACACAGGATGAAAAAATGTGATCAACAAGTAGGAAGATATCTAAACAGAAATATATTGGTTGCACAGTAGAAAACAGTCTAAAATAGACTAAAAAGTGTTATTCATAAGTCTTTACGCACAAATATACACAGCTCTGTTTCAAAAACTGCTTAAATTCAAAGCAGTTCTTCATTTGTTCAGTCCAAAGCACAGTGATACCACCAGCAACTGACCAGTATGAACTACAGCTTAGTCCTTAAAAATATAGTGAAATGACCTTTCAGATGTGCTGTTAAGGGCTTTATGGCTGAAATACAACAGCACAGAAAGTCTGAACTGTAAACTTTCCCTCTGTGTCTTCTGGCTACCCACAGCTTTACACTGCTGCAGCAACTGGAGTTTTATTGCTTTAGGAAGTGTGGTTAATGACACTCTGACTTACCCTCTCCTCATAAACTACACTCTGAAACATATCCATAGAACTGTGTAGGTATGTTTTTTTTCTTTCTATTTATGATCTTTTAAATACCAATGTATCTTAAGCAGTAATTTAAATTAGTTCTGTTTGCTTTATTAAGTATGACTATTGTGTCTTTGTACTGCTGTATACCACTGGAATTCTATGGATTGACAAAGATCCCATTTGTCTGGGTGCTGCACAAATACAAACTAAACCAGTCTCCCATTCAAAAAGTCTATAATCCAAATACAAACAAAGAGATTACAAGGAGATGCAGATAGGTCACCCCACAGTGCATGTGATTAGGTGACAATTTCAGTCAGTGCTGTAAGGACAACTTGCAGCACATCAGCCCAGTGGTTTTTAAAGAAGTTGTGGCTTTTGTTGCAAAGGGATGTTGGAAGAAGTGATTTGTGGGTGGTGGAGCAGTGAGGGTTTTTTTTGTGGGCACTCCTCTCAAACATTTAATCAGCGTGGGAGGAAGCATATAGGCATTTACCAGCAAAGTTATGACTGGGCATGTGATGGCTGAAAGGAAAAAGACATTACAAAAGTGACACTAGCCCCCAGCCTTTGAACCATGAAAATGATGGGGAGAGAAAGGCTTCAACAGGGAGCAGCCCAGATAAGGATCTACCTGGGACAATTGAATTTACACTTTCCTGATAAAGTATTTGAAATGTAACTAATTTTACCATAATTGTGATCTTTAAAATTTGAATGGTATTTTTCTATTGAATAGTTGTTGCAGGGCATCATCAGCTTACGGACTTTAATATCTGTAGTATAGTATAATTTACATTATTCCATTCTCAGATTTCAAGCTGGGTTTGAGGCTACTGCATTCGAATTACCAAAAAGTATACAAATTGGAAAGTGAAAAAAAAAGATCAGAGCACGGTGATAAAGTCTTTGTTCAAATCTACTATGAGAGGGAGGCACATTTCTTTTTAAACAAAAGAATCAGATCCATTCCTTATGAAAACAAATGATTTAGAAAAACAAGGTTAGAATGCCACCTGGGGGCTTACATTGCCATCACACTCCACTTAGGATCAGAGCTGCTTGTGATTTGTACTGTCAGATTGAAAAAAAGTTCACTCCATTTAACTCATGAAGTACAGCTAGACTTTTAGGAACTCATGGAAGTGTTATTCTGTTTTATGGTACATGTTTCCTTAGTCTATTAGCAAGAATATAATAGAAGAAATGGGCACTGAAGAAAGAAAACAATTTCCTTTGCAAAGAGGATATAGCTTAATGTGGGATACTGCTTCTTTTCACAAATGTATGTAAACAAAACACAAGATTAAAAAAAAGCATATTTACTCATAATATGCAGTAGAAAACTCTAGATTTCGCCAGCCATATGACAGAGAATGCCACAGACCTTCATGGAAGCAGAAAAGTGATCATTCAAGCACAAACTCCCCTGTGCAATGCAGCAAATCAATGCATTAGAAATGGAAATAACAGACCACATTTCTAATCTGCTGAATTAGTAAAAATGTAAGCCTTTCCTTTACTTGAAAGTACGAGATCGCAAACCCAGGGTAGCAAAAATGAGAACTGACCTGAACCTATGCCAAAAGTTACAACTAAAACCAAATTCCTGCCATCAGAAACTTGGGCAACCACTCCCTGCTATCAGTATTCATCACACTTCTGGTGAGCTTTTGTGATTTAGACCAGATAGGAGAACTTGACATGCACTTTGCACACTTAGATGTTAAATCTAAAGCCAAGGGGGTAGAGTTAACCCCATTTCCTTGAGAATTTTACTAAGTCATCATTTAGCTGACTCCATCTCAGTTTATATGATGAGCTTGCAGTCACAAGACCCAAAAGCCCTCAGACTCTTGCTGCTGGGTCCTTACATTGAGCGCGTTGCTCCACGGACTCCAGACTGGGGAACCTGGCTGCTCTATTCCATGCTTTTTTTGTAAAGGTGAAACATGAAGGACGTCTTGCTCTAGGGGCAGAGTTATTGTATATTTTCCTATATCTTGGATCACCTGAGCAATAGAGGTAAAAAGGCAGCATGTAAAGGGGATCCCATATAACTAGGCAACACATGCGTTTCTAATGTAGCCTCAAGAGTAGCTGAAATCATTGACTGGCAAGGGTAACAAAGCCTTTTCATGCAACCCCCAAAGTCTGGTATTTGCACTTATGAATCTGATTCCTTGCACTCCTTTGGTGCACGGACAACTCCAGCAGCTCTTTACAGAAGCAACCAATCCCTTCTTCAGTGGGGAAACATTTTTGCTCTGATACAACATTGTGACTGGTGCTACAGAAACCCTCTCGGTATACGTACTGTCAAGTACCACCTGTGGTTGAACCTCTGTTCCCTACCAAGCTCCTTGTGGAGTTTAGATCCAGGCTTACCTAAATGAAGTTAATATCTCAGGCTTAGCACAACCAGGACTCAGGTGAGGAGGGGAAATTCAATGTGTTTTGGTGGCGTTGCTGGTTGATTTCTCACCTTCCCTTCTAAACCTTTATATGCTGATATTTAAGTGTGAGACGTGGTGATGTAACAAAATGCATCAAATCCTTGAAGGAATGACCCCAGGTTGCCCTGGTCTACTGCAGTGACCTTGAGCTGGTGAAAGCCACGGTGTCTGGTTTTTTTTCTTAGCACTTTTAATCACCTTTGGTCACTAAGGGAGCTGGTTAGGCAGAGTGGCCTCAAGCACCAGAACCGTGCAAGTGACACATCTGTTTTATTCCCCATCACTGAGGACCACTTTGTAGCTCTAAGAGGGCCTAGAGGCTGAAAGGGATAACTTGTCTGCACAAATAATGGACGTCTGAGCATTTGTATCACTCACCTGACCTGGGAAATGCAAGGTCAGCCACTTCCCAAGGGGGTGGATTTAACTGCAATTGAATATATGGAACATCAGAGTGGATTTTTAAGGCATATATGCCCGTCATAGAGGAGTATAATGGATGTTGCCCATTGAAATATCATCTGCTGGTTAGACCACTCTGCTTTCAATTATTTTTCTATCTTTTTTTAATATAGAATGTGGTTTGGACTATATTTCATCCTGGCAGAGTATGAAATTCTTCCAGGCACTTTTCAAAGTTTGTTAGACATAAGGTAAAATACTGTCTAGATTACGCATGGATTTTGAAATTGATACACAACTGTCTAAATCTCATATGTATATAGTCCGATCCAGAGAAATCACCTTCAAAATAACATATTCTAGCACCTCCTTTGTAAAAATCTCTCCAAGTAGTTCTTAAAATAAGACTGACCGCAAGCTGAAAATACAATGTATGATTGTGACACAAGTGACAGCATTGGGAGGAGAGTTACAAACCTTGCAATACTGCTGCACAGTAATTTCACTATATGAAGCTCACAGGACACTAATATTATCACAGAGTAATCAGCTGGATGTAAAGTCATCATTTCTGATGGTTCAGAATTTTTAGAGATTTATGTTAGTGTATTGGGTTGATATAACAACAGATGCAAGAGCTATACAATTAAAGTGACACATTAGAAATGCCAGTTAAGAGAGAATCCAGTGATGATTTCCATGCCTAAGCACTACAACAGAGGCCAGAATCTCATCGGGGCGAGTTAAAATGGAAGCTGCTGTGCTAGAAGCTGGAAAGAAAAGGCATCCCTCTGTTCAGTTACAAAGGTCTGTCAGTCTGACCTCAGTGCCAGGGAAAGTCATGGAACAGGTGATCTTGAGTGCTATCATGAAGCACATGCAAGAGAACCAGGTGATCAGGCCCAGTCAACATGGGTTCACAAAAGGCAGGTCTTGCCAAACTAACCTGATCATCTTCTATGACAAAGTGACTCAGCTGCTGGATGAGGGAAAGGCTGTGGATGTATTTTCCTGGATTTCAGTAACACCTTTGACATATTTTCTCACAGCATTCTGCTATGGAAACTGTCAGCCTCTGGCCTGGACAGGAGCACACTCTCCAGTGTGGAAAACTGGTTGGATGGCCGGGCCCAGAGAGTGGTGGGAAATGGATTTTAATCCAGCTAGAGGCCAGTGACAAGTGGTGTTCCCCAGGGCTCAGTGCTGGGTCCAGCCCTGTTCAATGTCTTTATCAACAACCTGGATGAAGGCATTGAGTGCACCCTTAGCACTAAGCTGTGTGCAAGTGTGGATCTGCTGGAGGGTAGGGAGGCTCTACAAAGGAATCTGAACAGATTGGACCACTGGGCAGAGTCCAATGGCATGAGTTTTAACATGGCCAAATGGCGGGTCCTGCACTTAGGGCACAACAACTCTATGCTACAGACTAGAAGTCTGTCTAGAAAGCTGCCAGGAGAAGAGGGAGCTGGGCGTGTTGCTCGACAGTCGACTGAACATGAGCCAGCAGTGTGCCCAGGGGGTCAAGAAGGCCAATGGCATCCTGGCTTGTATCAGAAACGGTGTGACCAGCAGGTCCAGGGAGGTTATTCTCCCTCTGTACTGAGCACTGGTGAGGCCGCTCCTTGGATACTTTGTTCAGTTCTGGGCCCCTCACCACAAGAGGGAGCGAGTCCAGAGAAGAGCAATGAAGCTGGTGAAGGGGCTGGAGAACAGGCCTCATGAGGAACGTCTGAGAGAGCTGGGTTGTTTAGCCTGGAAAAGAGGAGGCTGAGAGTCCTCTATAACTGAGGGGAAGTTGTAGAGAGGAGGGAGCTGGCCTCTTCTCCCAAGTGCCAGGGAACAGGACAAGAGGGAATGGCCTCAAGCTCCACCAGGGGAGATTTAGGCTGGACGTTAGGAAACAATATTTCACAGAAAGGGTCATTGAGCACTGGCACAGGCTGCCCAGGGAGGTGGTAGACTCACCTTTCCTGGAGGTGTTTAAGGCACGGGTGGATGAGATGCTAAGGGGTATGGTTTAGTTTTTGATAGGAATGGTTGGACTCGATGATCTGGTGCGTCTCTTCCAACCTGGTTATTCTACGATTCTATGCTTCCATGAAAGGCCTAGGAACAAGAAATGCCACACTTGTGGAAAAGGCTCTCCTCTTGCAAATGTAATCATAACATGTACTGCAAATTTCCTGCAGTGACAGCTATCCTCAAACTGACCCATCATTTCCACATTCTTTAACCCTTTGGCAATTGCTGATGGTTGACAGCAACCAGGTTGCAGAAGACACTGAATGTCAACCTGGCAACTGGAACACTGTGGTGAATAGTGCTCTTTATCTAGATATCAAGACAGACATAGCCCCTGTACAAACTATGTTGGAAAACAGAGAAGTTGTTCTGCTTCCAGGAAGTATACAATGCATTAAATATTTGGATTAACAACAACTTTTTTTATTTTTTTTAAGATTGCAAGTAAGATTTAAAGAAAAAGAACTAAACTGAAATTCACACAGCATACAGGAGACAAACAAAATATGGAGTGAAAAGGCTAGAAGCAGAGTGTGTTTTTAGCTTAAAGAAAGAATTCAAAGATGCTCTGAAGTAGAGTTCTGAAGTCAGGATTAATTAATGAGACAAAAGGCACTCTCCTGAAGTCCACCTCTGGTGGTTTGACCTTGGCTGAATGCCAGGTGTTAGGTGCCCACCAAAGCAGTTATATCACTCCACCTCCTCAACTGGACATGGGGCAGAAAACATTTCAGAGTGCCTATGGGCCAAGATAAGGACACACAGATCATTCACCAACTACTGCCATGAGCAAAATAAACTTTGATTGGGGAAATTAGTTTGATTCACTATCAATTAAATCACAGTAGGGTAAAAGAAATCCCAAATCTTAAAACACTACCAACTCTCTCTTCTTCCTAGGCTCAGCTTTGCTTCTGATTTCTCTGCCTCCTCCCTACTAGTGGCTCAGGGGGTAGGCAATGGGGGTTGCAGTCAGTTCATCACATGTTGTCTCTTCCACTTCTTCTTCAGGGTGAGGATTCCTCACATTCTTCCTTTGCTCCAGTGCGAGGCCCCTCACACAGGACAAAAGCATTCACAAACTTCGCCAATGTGGTTCCTCCCCACAGGCTATATAGTCTTTCATAAATTGCCCCAGCACATGTCCCTTTCACAGGGTCACAAGGCTACCAACCATAGCCGATGGGCTTGGCTTGGCCAGTGGTGTGTCCATCTTGGAGCCTGCTGGCATTTACTCTGTGAGACACGTAGGAAGCTTCTGGCTGCTCATCACAGAAACCACCCCTGTAAATATTCCAGTACCAAATTGTTGCCTATACACCATGAGAGCCATGCAAGGCATCATGTTCACCATACAGGAACCTAGTGCATTTCTAGCTCCTGTTTCAAAGAACGCATTCCAGCATAGTCTTTACAAAGACATATGCTGCCATGAAGACTAAATATCTATGTTTATCTCCCAGGACACTGTTTAGCATTGTACTGCATTGCATTTTTTCTGTCCTGTCTCTTATAGGACAACTGCAAATACAGCAGCATAGAATCATCAAGTCAAAACAAAGAGGTTACGGCAGGAAAGGAGAGGTAAATCCAAGCAGCGTATTTTCCTTACTGCATTGAAGAAGAAATAAGGTCCTTACTCATCTTGCTAACCTAAGCAGACAGCATACCATGTCCCTGCAACTGGTGTCGTAAGTGCTGTCCTTTCTCTTTTAAAGTTTTGGAAGCATCACTATGGATGCTGCATTTGAGGATTACAGGTAATATAACTGTAACCAGTGTTATGCAGTGCAGTCTTTCCTTCCAATAAAGAAAATGCAACAAAATTACTCAATAGTCGCTAGTTTAGGGAATGTATAAAATTATTTAGGGAAGATCAGATTGGTGATAACAAAATATTACCATGGAAACTCTAGCAGATGTACCTGTATGCACAAAGTAATCCCACTGGCTGTGCCCTTAGTCTGCAGGAACTGCATCTCTGAGCTGGGAATCTAGCACAGCCAAACTGGAATGGAAAAGCATGATAATGCTAATGTAGAAGTAAACGTCTCCTGCTTTAAAACTGGTTTATGGCTGTCAACTTTAGTTTCCTCAGAAGCTGGAAAGAATTCACAGAAATTCACAAATAGCAATGCTCAGGTTGTATGTCACTAATACTTGGCAAACTTATGTCACTGCAGCGGTGTTTCCTCCTAGGCCCAGGGTGCATCCCAGCCTTTCCACACACAGGCCAGTTACTGCTGGAAGTTCAGGTTTTAGCAAACCAGCATTATCTCCTGTGGTAGGTGTTAGGGAAATCTCAGGTATGCCTTATCATCCTGTGTGGTGCTGATGACCTGAAACAACATTGGGTGAAAAGGCATCAAGACAACTGAGATGTGAATATTCAAGTGTACAGAATATATACATAGCTGCTGGATTTGTTTATATACACATTGGGTTTCTTTTATACTTGTGTCTGCTCAGGAATGGGCTTTGTGAGGCCTTTTAGTCTGAGTTTTGTGATCTTATTCCATGTGCTCCTAAAACTGAAAAACACTGCCAGGATCACTGTGTTAAGGACAGAAGGGTAGCAGGACTGTGAACTACACAGGGCTATTGTATAGCTTGATGGTGCAGCTGATATGGAAGATACTGGCAAATAAGCCCTCTTAAGACTCATTTTGTAATTTTAGAAAGCAAGCACACTTTTAGTGCAGGTGTAGGCAACATGGAGATACCTTCATCAGTAATGCGCAATGAGAAAAGACGTGATTACATAATGTATTTCCCACTTACTTGCACGTGTACAAATGTTCCCAGAAATCTTATGCATATTCCATTACTCACAAGGTCTAATTTTAAGGTTATTATGAGCTTCACAATGGTCAAAACTCTTGCTAATTTTGTGCTTTAAAGCCAGCTCTTTGCCTGAGCTTGTATTTGGGATAAGGAGAGGCTGCGAACAAAGATGATTACAAAAGACACGTCCATTCTGCATGGATCACTCTGCACCCAAGATGGTATCATATCTTAAGAACACACAAGGTCTGGAAAGAAGTGTTTGAAAGAACGGTGGGACATTCTGTCTGACTTTCAAAAATATGCAGTTCCTTAGGTGAATATTGGGCATTGGAATAGGCTGCCCAGGGAGGTGGTTGAGTTACCTTCCCTGGAGGTGTTTAAGGCACAGGTGGATGAGGTCTTGAGGGACTTGGTTTAGTCTTAGATAGGAATGGTTGGACTAGAAGATCCGATGGGTCCCTTCCAACCTGGTTGTTCTATGATTCTAAGCTCAAATAAAATATAACCCATTTCTGGTTTTGCAGCTACTTTTATCACAGCCTCGTTTGTATTTCTTGCTCCGTCCCAACAAGGAGATTGCAGACCTAAAGGAGGTTCAGTGAAGGGGATGGGCACCAGCCACAGCCGAGCGGAATCTGTCTCAAACGGAAAACTTTGATGGTCGTTTAACTTCGGGAGGAGGATAAAACGGTCACAAGGAAGTGGTAACAACTGTTCTTTTGCCGCGGAGTAAAATTTGAAGAGGGTGAGTTAAAAGCTAAGCGAGGAGTTGTGGGATAGAATCACCCGGGATAGAATCAAGTGGTGACATGTGGAATCAAGACTCCATAACTTATAAAGTTATAAAGTAGGTATGTTTATTCAGCGCTGAGACGCACGGGAGAATCGTTTCTCCAAAACAACGTGCGTACCCATCATGACAACTTCTCTTAGCTTTATACAGTAAACTGTTACATATTCCTAAAAATGCTTGTACATATTAATGAGTTTAAGAAGAGACTTCTTCTTGGTTTTTTTTCCAGGAATAGGGGCAGTTATCTTCCTTCTGCATCCGTGCTCTCAGTGTTGGAGCAAGAATCTAAAACTTTATACAGTAGTTTGAATTAGTTGCAAATCAAGGAAAGAAATGATTTAAATGTATGTAGTAGTTTTAAAAGTTACAAGAAATCTTAAAACCTAGTGTTGTAGGAAAAGGTGCTAGTTACTTAGGAATGCTAACAAGATAACACTAACAGCACTTCGTTAAAACAGGAGACCGTAAATCACTCAAGTAGCAAGATAATAATGGAGTCTACCAAACTAGAGTTAATTAAAGTAGAGATAGAAGGAAACTGGCAGTAAATTCATGTTGGACAATGCCCAAAAGAAGAAAGGTAAAAAGTTCACAATAAAAAACTATTTTTCCCCTGAGGATGATGAAGGAACCTTCCTCTGCACGACCACCAGAAGGAGGTACGCAAGCGCAGTAAGAGCTGATAAAAACTTGCTGATGAGGTCATAGAAATATACATATGCATTGGACAATGATGTAACCTGTTGAATATACATTAGATTGCGAAACCTCACGAGAATAAATATCGGTCGAGTTATAACAGTGTTGGGGGATCAGATTTGCGAAACTATTCCCTGATCCCTGGGGCCCCCCCCCAATAAAGCACCAACATATAACCCTCCCAAGAGTGTTATGAGTTTATTGTCACGCCGATGCTAACATCAGGCCGCTCTTATCGCAGGTCCAGATGACTCCGCCTTTATCACAGGTCCAGAGGACTTGTCCTGCTTCTCAGAAATCTTTTAACAATAGGCCCCCTTCCTACATGAAGCTTATAGAGATATGTTGTTTTAACTGTTATCCTGGTGTATTCTGTCTAAAATATTACTATTCTATTTATCTAAAATATTACTATTCTATTTCATCCGGGGCTGCCAAACAATGGTTATCCTGTTAGTACTTCCCCTAGGCCCCAAATCAGTGGGACAAAGCCACGCGGGACAGAACCAGGCTGGGTAGAACCACACGTGCCTCGCCCACGGGCCCTTCCCGCCGCCGCAGCCATCGGACGTCGCGCACTCGGCGCTCGACCGCTCAGGCCGCCGCCGGCCCCGCCCCTTGGAGGGCCAGCTCGGCGCTCGATTGAGAAGGCCTTTTCCCGCGGGCGGGGCTGCGCGATGCTGCGGTGGCTGATCGGCGGCGGGCGGGAGCCGCAGGGCCTGGCCGAGGTAGGGGGTAGGGGGGTTCAGTCCTGAGAAGGGGAGGCTGAGGCGAGACCTTGCTGCTCTCTACAACTACCCGAAAGGAGGTTGTGGAAAGCAGGGACTGGCCTCTTCTCCCAAGTAACAGCGGACAGAACAAGAGGGAAGCTCTGCCAGGGGAGGTTCAGGCTGAACATCAGGAAGAAATTTTCACAGAAAGGGTCACTGGGCACTGGCAGAGACTGCCCAAGGAGGTGATTGAGTCATCTTCCCTGGAGGTGTTGAAAAGGCAGGTAGACGAGGTCCTCAGGGATACAGTTTAGTAGCAGATAGGAATGGCTGGACACGATGAGCTAAGAGGTCTTTTCCAGCCTAGTGATTCTATGTGACCAAGCAGCGCCGTCCCCTCAGCCCAGGGCAGGGACCGAGCAGTGCCGTCTCCTTGATAAAAGCTATCTATTTCTGTTATAAAAACTCGGATATTTTGATTCAAGCTAAAGTTTCATCTAAGTAATTATTATTTTTTAGAATGTCCCTCTGACAGTGTGTTTTCTTTCAGACAGTTTTGCCAGACACGGCTTATTCTTTGGAGATGACAATGTCTTGACTCAGGTCTGATCCATGCTGAGCAGATGCGTCTTGTCCTGTGATCACCTCTGTTGTTGGCTTCTCCTGCTCTCAAGGGCAAGATCAGGCGGGGCTGGCTCCAAAGCTCCAAATCAGCAACAGTTTTGACTGTTGCGGAGCTCATAATAACGTTAAAATTAGTCCTTGAGAAGTACTGGAATATGTGTAAGTTTGCTGGCAACATTACACACCTGCCTGTGGGTGAGAAACGCCCCTGTCCCATCTCATGTCCAGCTGCATGGGCTTGATGGAGTTCGCTCCCAGCCCTCGTAAAGGATGCTTGTGTCTCAAACAGCAAAACTAGTGTATTTGCCTGCATTTTTGGTATCATCCTCAGCCCGAGGGCAGGGAGCACTGTGCCCTCAGCCCAGGTCCACCAGTGGGGCAGAGGTGCCCATCGGGACAGCCACCCTCAGGCAGCATGTCACTGGTGGGGACCATGGGAGCCTTGGAGCACTGTGAGGAGTGGGGCGGCCAGGCAGGGGTCTTCCCCTCGAGATGGGTCCCATGTTATCCCATGTTGGTGTGTTTGGGCCCTGCGCTGGGCTCTCCAGAGCAAGAGACCTTCAGGTCTAGCTCAACCTGTGAGACTTTATGTCTATGAGAAGGTTTACAGTCTTCACTCAAGAGAAAGAGAAGAGGTGTAAAAAGACACAAAAGCAGTAAAATACTCAAGCTGAGCTGGACTCTCCAGAGCCAGGGGCCTTCAGGGCTAACCTGCAGCCTGTGAGATTATGGCTGTTAGAGGGGTTGCAAACTTCATGGAAGAGAAAGAGAAGAGGGTTATAGAAAAGCACAAAAGGAAGCAGCAAAACCCCTAAGCTGAGCTTGACCTGGAGCTGAAATTTTGGCAGCCATCCCTGTCAGAGGCATCTTGGCGTCCTCTGTCCTGCTCAGCATGTCCTGAATGAGTGAAGTTTCTGTTGTATTGTTTGTAAACATATGGAGTCCTGCCCTTGGGACTCCTTGGTTGATAATGTAAAGTGTAGGCAGTAGTGTGTTATTTATGTGGCCTGCTTGTAGTTTGTAGTGCTCTTCTAGCATTTCTTCTCAATTTCTAATCCATAAATAAACTGGACCTAAGTAGTACATTCAACACTGGTGTCCTTCTGGATAGCTTACTTGGAAAAATCATTTACTTGATTTGAGGAAGAGGCTATTTGGATTTTCTTGGCCCTAAGACTCTGCTGAAGTTGTCAGTCTGGTCTTAATGAGAGTTAATTAACATTATTACTGGGTTCCTTGCACTTGGTGCTTCTGTAATCTAGACAAATGTGAGGAAGCAACTATTTTTCAACTGCTGTACATGAGGAAGCCATGGCAGTGTTGTGGTTGATTTCAAGTGCCAGTAGGTGGTGCAAATTTGGGCCTGTACCAGTTTGGAATGATGATATCTAGGAATGCCTCTAACCTTTGACTTACATGTCAAAATGTTGGTTGTATTACAGTCAGCTGGTTTGTGTGCAGTTCGTTTAAAAAGGAACATGGGAAATACTCATCAGCTTTCTAAGATGTTAAAGAAAAAACCACACTTGTGTGTCCCTCCCTGAAGTTTAAACACTGACTATAGCTTAGTTACACTGTAATTTAATAAAGCATGAGCATGAGTCAAGATGTGGTCCAGTTCTTCCAGTCTGCCATCTCTATCTTGGTTAAACATGATCTGCAGGACTTTTGTTTGCATTGCATTTAAAAGTGGGATTTTTGGAGAGAATTCACCAAAAACATGGATACAAATGTATATAGATACGTATGTATTTTATCACAGAGCATGATGAATTAGCTTATATGGACCATGATGCTACCAAAGGCAGACGGCTCCTGTTACCAGAGCCATCCTGCTAAAGACATAAACCATGGCCATCAATTGAAGAGATTCAGGAGCTTAAATGTAAATGACTTTCAATTCCTTAGTGAAGAAAAGAAAGTAAGAAGAAATTTTCATTTCATGAATTTAGAACAGCTTTGCTAGAGGCTTTCTCTGTTCACCCAATGTGCAATGTCACTTTAATGACACATGGCCTTTTCGTGACTGGCAGAAGACACAGCACATGAAATGAGCACCAGTAAGTCCAGAGCCCACACACTGCTATGGGCTTCCTTATTTAATGAGAGTACAGAGAGAATTAGTGGTTATAAAAATTATGTTTAAATTAAACAACTTGACATAAAGTAGGAAAAAAATAAAGTTCGGGGACTAACCCTTGTCAAAATTTGTTACTCAGTTTTTCCACAGAGGAGCAAAATGATCACCATTATTCAACAAACCAGTGGTAGCAATGGGAACAAAAGTCCTGCAGATCATGTTTAGCCAAGGTGCAGATGGCAGAATGGAAGAACTGGACCACATCTGGACTCATGCTCAAATTTTGACAACAAAATAACAGATTTTTGCCCAGTACTGTCATGAAAGCTATGCTTTCTTCAGATGTTCATTAATATTTACCACTGTTGGATTACACATGCAACCTTTCTCTGAAGGAATCTATTTTTGTTCTAAAGTATTAATTGAACTCTCTTGTAGCAACACCAAGTTTTTAGAAGATAAAGCTAGTTGCTGATGCTAGTGGAATCCATTTGCAGATCACATATTTTATGGAGGACCTGTAAGCATCACTGCAATGATCAGTAAAAAACCAAAAACAATACCCATCCCAGCTTCTGTTATTTTGTTGTTATTCATAGTACTACATAAGTACTGTACCTTTCAATATTCACAGACATTTTTAGATTTAAGAAGAAATAAGACTAGATACATTGTTCAAAAGAAGTTATGCTGTATTTTACTGGATAGGAAGCAAGAGCAGAATATAGAATTGAGATGTTAGTGTTACAAATTCTGACTTTTTCAAAAGGGTGTTACAATTGTGTTGTGAATGTATGTTTCTTTTAGTAAATAAAACTGGAAATCTTCTGGCAATATATTATTTGTTATGTCATCTAGTGATGCTGAGATTTGCTTAGGATTTTTTGAACTCTAATTTTTTTTAAGGAGTGTTTTGATTAGCTTTTGACAGCTGAACTCCAAGTTCCTGCATTTGTCCAACTTTTCCCTGTAACTGTGCAGATTCTACTTGCATTATTTTAAATAGGAAGTGCTGTTCTCACGTAATTGCATAAAATGAGGAACAGTTGCTTCATGAAATGCATCAGATAGCACAAAACCAAGATAAAATCACAAGAACTGGCATTTTGACAACCTCTTCATTTAAAAAATAAACACAGGTTTCTTTCCCTATTTATTAACTTTGTCATTCTTAACTTCTAAGGAGTAGTGTCATAGTACCAATGCAGAAGTAATAGAAAGTAATTTATTATTCCTGCAAGAAAATGTTGGCATTTCTGAGGGTAACGTGTTTGTCTGTCACATAGGATTACCTCTTCTATATGCTGCATATTGTACAGTTTTCAGTAATTGCTGTTTGGCAGTGTGGGTTCTGTTGAAGTCTTCAAAGAACAGGCAATCCTGGAAGTAAGGTGATATTGTCTGTGATGTAAAATAAGTCTTGGAGGAGAAGAGTGCCGTCACTGAGTTACTGTTGAACCATTTAGAGTTGTTTTTTTTTCTATTAATGTCTAATACCAATTTGTTCCAGAACGTGGAACCTTACATACAAAGAAAGATGTCTCTAATGGAAACAAACAGATTACTGAGATTAGCAGAACTATTGTGCCTTGAAACTGCAGTCCTGTAGAATATTTTGTTGGCCCTGCCTGGTGATGAGCTTGCTCTGAGTGATTGATTGTTCTTTTAATTAATAGTCTTGTCGGGGGGTAATTGCAGATGCTGTTCTATAAAATGATTAATCATTCTCTGTTGTATTATTTTAAAAGATTTGCTTTGGTATTTTGTGAGTAGAGTCCCAGTGGATGATATATGTATTATGTAGCAGAACAGCATTTATTCTTATTTATTTTAAATGTATTGTCCTTATATAGGATTTTAAAATTGAATGGTAGATGAAAGACATGAGAGGTTCACAGACCTCTTGGAAGAATGAAAAAATGAATGTATGGTGAATTGACTCATGAAGTTGGCTCCACTTGACAGCTTAGGACTAGGCTGTGTTTTTGTCTTGCTGTATCAGTCGTTAAAGCAGCGCAAAATGTTTTTGTTAAACAGGAAAATGCTGTATTATGATTTAAAATACTTGTTACAGGAGCATATTATTTACTTGAAATAATAAGAAATCTTTTGTAATGACTTGCATTAAGGTAAAATGATATTTCAGAAACATAATTTTATTACTTCAAGTATAATTAAATGTTCACACAAGTCATGTTGTTAGACATTACGGAAAACTGATAAAAATAGTTATATCAGTACAAAATAACTTTCATTTCTTTTTTATGATTTTTAGAAATCATCTGTACAGACAATTGGTGAAGAACAAATACAGAATCCTTACACAGAGCTCCTTGTGTTGAAAGGTCATCAAGATATCGTACGATTTCTAGTGCAAATAGATGATTTCAGGTATGAAATAACATTTTAAATTGTTTCACAGCATCCTTGGCCATACTTCATAGAATGTTTATGAAACTATCGTAATATTTTTCATCTTCCCTTTTTATTTTTAATGGGGGACATCAGGAAAGGCCTGGAGTTAAAAAAAGGCAAGGATTGAATACTCTGTTTTTCTTGGTATGTTACTGCATCTTTTGGCTTCTGTTGTAAGTTACACTTCCATGAGAAAATAATGGTAATGTAGTTATGTTTCTTGGTACAAATTCATTTATTTGGAAGAAGTGCCTTTAGCTAATTCAGCTATTCTTTTTCAGGCTGTTACTCTGTTTAATATTCCTTTCTGTACGCATATGCATACACATGCTTTCTCTCAGGCCAGTGTGTAGTAGTGTCTGCTAGTGTTCTGAGTGGATGCATATGCTTCATGTTTTTTATTTGAAGATAGCTGTTATTTCACATTTTGGCTCTACAAAAAAATGTAATGGACTCTGACAGATTCACAACAGCAGTTGTATGTGACATTCCCAACAATATTCAACATTGCTGTTTGTTTCTTTCCAATCTTCTGCTTAATTCACTAGAGCTTCAGTTAATGCAGCCTTTTTCTCAGTGTCTCAATTTTTCACCAGTTTATTCAGAATTACTACTTAGTAAACCTCAACATATGCCTAATCTTTTTTTATATATTCCCTGACAGCCTTTATCTGTTCTGTTCTTAATTTCTCATAGCTAGGTCATAAGCTATTGCGTAGCTTTATTGTGAAATCTGAGGATGGTGTTATCTGAAAAGTTCAAAACTGATTATGAAGCGGAGACTAGTTCACTGCATTCACCTTTGTCAACTTGGAATTGTGACTGAAAGGAGGAATTATGATAGTTCTACATTATGACCTGACTTCCATCCTAATTTTGTCTAAATTAGCTTTGCATGTTCTCTAATCTAAATTAATCCGGCAAGAGGGAAAATACTTCTCTGTTTTAAAAGTAAAGTTGTGAAGCCTTTGGTCAATAATAAGTGTAGTGACTTTTGGCTGATGTGGAGAATTAACTAGAAAACCTTTAGAACTGAGGATGTAAGTAATAGACGACTTTCTCTGTTAAGGGCCTGCAGCAGTTCTTGTCTTAATGGATTAGGCACAGAAGGGGATTTCTAATATGTTCATCAATATGCTACACAAAGTTAACATAAGTAATAGTTTGGCTTGTATCTTGCAGTATGCAGCAGATGTTTTGTGAAGGAAGATCCTCCTTTCCCATGCACAGCAATCAGACAGGTGGTCTTGTTCAAATATGGAATGCCTGAAGAATCTTATTGCATTCCTCAGAGTACCTTTTTCCCAAAGCATGTACTCAATAAAAGTAATTTGTCCTTAGAGAAATATCAGAGTATTCTTAGATTGCAGGCACTATCTGGTGCAAAGAAATCTTTTACCGTTTTGAGCTTCATTGTACGTAGCAGGTAAATTATTAAAGCTAAACCAATGATGATCAGTGTAAAACTAAAGCCTGGATGGCCACATTGAGGATAGGTTATTAAGTAGCATACAGATAAGAAGTAAGTTATATAGCTGGTTAGTATTCTGAGAGTTCAAGGAGTTTAAAAGAGTCGCTTCACTGGACTGTAATTCTAAGGTTTTATTTATAAAGGATATGATAGTGTCTGGATTGTTAAACAGCTGATAATATTTTGACTTCATTCTTTTCAATAAAATTAGTGTTGTTACTCAGCTTCTGAACTGTTTTTATTTAGTTTCTGCAGCTATTCAGTTGTCTGCATTTTGTCAACTGTTGTAAGCCAAGTTTCACGCTTCAGGTCTTTAGATAATATCATCTTATTGAGAATTTTGCAGAAGGATTTTCTTGTTTTCTCAGTGGCTCAGCTAAAACCAGTGAGTGGAAAATTTTCTCAGATTGGTTTTTGAAGATAGTAAATAAATCCTGTAAAAATGTAACAGAAAGCTGTTTTTTTTCTCACTTTTCTCTTGTGTTTCTTGAACATGAAGTGAGGGTCATATTGATTGGAAGATCCCTAAAGAAGGCTAAGCCTCAGCAAGAGTCTTCCAAAAAATGGGCTGAGATAAAATGACATGTAATACTCTAGCTTTGACACATTAAACTAAAAAGAGTTCATAACACATTTTAAGAATAACCATTTTTGTTGCTTATTTGACCAATCCTTGCTCCTTCAGGAAGCAGATGAGTTTATACCTGATGGCAATCATGACTGGGAAAGAACCAGGTGACCCGTGAATCCCCACCTTGGTGAACAGAATGTAGCTGCAGGATAAGTGACTATAATATACCTTTATATTTAAACAGAAATCCTGTTCAGAAGATGAGGAAAATACATGACAGTATTCTATTGAACTTCTGTGTTAGTGAATTACACTCAGGTCTCCTTTCAGACACCAGTTTATGTCCCAGAATTTTGTTCAAATGGCACCTAGTTCCACTGTTACTGAAGAAGGGAATTGGAATTTAACTGGAATTTAATTGGAGTTTTGGTTATTGCTGAATTGTAAGAGTTCGTTGTTTTAAATTCTTGATGTGACAAAACAAGTTGTATTTATGCTAAAAGACAACTAAAAATAAGAAATTAATGTTATCAGAGATATGCATGGAAGATTGTTTTTTTCCCTTGAGTTTTTTTAAAGAAGGAGCTTAATTAGATAGGAAATAATGAAAGATATGAAAAAAATATCATTTACATGATTTTTTATAATATAGTTTTTTCTTTTTACTGTAATAGAATAAAGCAGAAGGTTATGTGGAAGAAGGAGGGGCAATCCCCCTATTGCTTTATACCTGAAAACTTACTCTGTTTCAAGTGTCACAAACATCATAAGTTGGAAGAGGCTAGAAGGAAGGGCATGTGTGTAGTTAATGAAACCTTTCACAACTGGTAACAAAAATCAAATGTGGTGTAGCCTCTCTTCTTCGCTACATTTTTGCACATAGTAAAAATTTTAGTTCTCTAAATATTAACTCTTTAACCCTTGGTGAAGACTGAAAAAAGAAGCGAACATTTAGAAGGTAGGTACATTTGCAAGTAATAACTGAAAACAATTTTCTGTGAAAGGTCTTGCTTCTGTTCTAGGCTTTCTCAGCTCATGGCATGTCTCTACTGGGATAATTGGGATGTGTGCTGTAGCTACAGTGTAGCTGTGGTGATGATAAGGTGCAAATATAGATAGCTACTTAGATACTGTAGCCTAGGGAAAAAGACAGAATTTAGATCAGACTTTGTTAATGTGGGATTAATATGCAAATATGAACCCATTTTTTCATGATATAATTTGCCTTCCTGCTGGATTTTATCCAAAGTCAAGTTTAGCAACTCAAATGCACTCCCCTTAGTGGTTCTTTTAAGCCAGAGTTTAAAATATCATTATAAGTACCTGGGGTCTTCTAGTCCTGGGAGGAACTCGGGTGAGTGATTTTTAAGTTGTTAGATGTCTTACAGTCAGTTGGCTGTGACTAATCATATTTGGTTTTAGAGTTCACTTTTATTTGGTGTGCAAGATCTCGTATTTTTAAACAATAGGAGCATTAATTCTATAATGTGGGATTCTATTTATAATAGTATGTGTTGGAATTCTTAAGTTTGTTCTTATATTAAGTATATGTTGATAAACAACTATTTAAATATACTGACTACACTTTATAAACTATAGTTGAGGTTTACAAGTATGTGTTTGTTCTTTAAAGCTGGACTCTGATATATCTTGTAAACACTTTTCTTGTGTAACTATTTACTGCTTTTCCATTACATTGTGTTATATCGAAGTTTTCACAGCTTGCTTTTTTTTTTTTCCCCCAGGTTTGCATCTGCTGGAGATGATGGAATCATATTCCTGTGGAATGCTCAGGTTAGCTCATTTTTGGGGGGAGTAGCTTGTGTGCTGTGGAGAGGGTTGAAGTTGGGGAGAGGAGTTAGAAAAATCTAGTAGTGAAAAAGCAGAATAAATAAGAATTACTGAGGAGCTACTGTTAGAAAATGTAAAAGTAGAGGGAGTCTGTCAAACTTTAGTTCACAAAGGAGAGCTAGAGGCATAAAGGTTACGTGAACGCAAGAGAACAAGTTTTAAAACTTGGAATGTTTTGAGAAGACATATTGATTTTAGAGAGATTTGAGATTAGATGATGATGTGGAAGACAGAAGTGCATATGAACTTTTGGCTTTAATTCTTATTTCAGTATTTACTGTAAACACTGAAATGTTGGCTAGTAGCAAATACGTAGCAATGTCCCAATCCTGCCAAGATTTTTATATATATTTTTTTTAAGTTAATTTCAGTGGTTCTACTAGCAATCTCTATTTGTAGTATAACTGATTGAACTAAACGGAGAACTAACAGAAAATTTTATTGGGAAGGCATCAAAGTCAGTGGAAATCAAACATTTCATGCAGAGCAAAAACAAGTTGTTACTTGCTTGTGCTAAAAATCTTACAACTTTTGAAAACCTTTCTAAGACATGAAATTTATCATGAGAATAGTGCTCTGTAAGTGTGATACCCACTGTTCTGCTGTTCTGCTCTGTGTCTGTCTCACTGACAAAATTGTAGAGAAGGAATGAGCGTTTGACCTTTGTTAATGAGGACTAGTATACTAGTTAGATTGTTCAACAGGAAGTCTAAAAGAGAGAGTCTAAACTGTGTCAAACATACAAATGAAGGAAGAAAGACTGTAAGCTTTTTTGGAGCTGTCTGAAAAATTTATATGTGACATTCATGATGATGTACTATTGACATGTGGAAAGGGGAACTTGAAATGTTTCCTCTTTTTGAGCAGTTTGAATTAGTGCTTTGTCATTGTTGAAGGTCTTTGTATACTTCCATAATTTGGAAAAAGAAATTATCTTTGAGCATTCAAAACCCTGTATGTGAGTATATACACTCAGTGTTCTGAGCAGACTGTGGATGTAACGCTCATTTAGACAGCCCGTTTAGGAACAGAGTTCCATTTTCTACTTCTGTAGGATGTTTATTATGTTTTTGTTATCACAAGTATTTTGAAGTTTTTAAATAACAAATTAACTCGCAAGTGTAAAGAATTTGCATTTATAACTACCCTGTGTTTTAATTGCATGATTGTGATACCAGTATAGTTCTGCATATATGTTTATAGGTTTTTGCTATCTAACAACACAGAGCAAAAGTAGCTTCAGTTAGCTAGACCACCTTTGTGAAGCTATAGATAATGTACACACTCAATAAAGCTGCCAGGAAATTGGCAGTACTGTGTTTGACATAAGTAAAGGTCAAGTTTTTCTAAACATTAAAGTTAAAAAAAAACTTTTTCAAGACGGTTTGTTGACAAAATCTGAGTTGCTATAGTATCCGTTAAAAAAAGGTGAATGGCCAATATTGACAAAAAATGAAATTAGTTTAATACCAAACTTAATTTTGCAGACCTGACCCGCTCCACAGGGAGGTCTGCTGCCTGCCAGGGGCATCAGGGAGGGAAGTAGCTGGGAAACTCCCCTCCCTGATCCATGAGACGGACTACTACCCTCTGGTAGTACTCCAGACTGGTAATGATGGCCTAGCAAACAGAAAAGCTAAGGACATCAAAAAAGACTTCAGGGCCCTTGGGAAGACGATGGAGGGCTCAGGGGCACAGGTGGTGTTCTGCTCCATCCCCAGGATACATGGAGTAGACCTGCAGCATACTAAGAAGGACTCAATTAATGCCTGGCTCCACCATGGAGTGGTTCATGCACCCCCTGACATGGGTGCAAAGGTTGGGACACGTGGGTCTCCTAGCGGGGCTAGGGCCCTTGCTAAAAACTTAGCTAAGCTCATAAATCGAGCTTTAAACTAGATGTGAAAGGGGAGGGGATTGAGTCCAGGCTAGACAACTGCGTGCCTGGACATGGGCCACTAGAGTTTAGGAGGGGGCGTGCTGGTGAGGACCACCAGCGCGTCACCATACAGGAAGTGGGGGAGAGTGCAGCCTCGCTCAACAAGGGAGATATAGATATTCTGGCATCAGCTACTCCAGTTAATAGGCAACTGGGGACAAGCACTGTCCCCTCTAGGAGGGCTGAAGGCTCGGCTACTCAGCTGAAGTGCATTTACACCAATGCATGCAGCATGGGTAATAAGTTGGAAGAGCTGGAAGCCGTTGTAGGGCAAGGTGCCTATGATGTTGTTGCCATCACGGAAACGTGGTGGGATGACTCTTATAACTGGAGTTCAGGTATGGTGGGGTATAAACTCTTCAGGAGGGATAGAAAGGGTAGGAGAGGGGGTGGAGTAGCCCTCTTTGTAAGGGAGGACTTGGACACCTCTGAGATGGACTGTGGCGATGAGGAGATTGAGTGCCTGTGAGTTAAGATCAAGGGAGCCCATAAGAAGGGAGATTTTGTGATGGGAGTCTGTTACAGGCCACCCAGCCAAGGAGAAACAGCTGATGAGCTCTTCTTTAAACAACTGGGGTCAATCTTCAAGTCAGTGCCTCTTGTCCTTGTGGGAGACTTCAATCTCCCTGATATCTGCTGGGAGTACAATACAGCAGAAAGGAAGCAGCCTAGGAGGTTCTTGGAGTGCGTGGAAGACAACTTCCTTGCACAGCTGGTTAATTAACCTACGAGGGAAGGTGCCCTCCTGGACTTGCTGTTTGTCAACAGAGAGGGGCTTGTGGGGGCTGTGACAGTAGGGGGTCGCCTAGGTCTTAGTGATCACGAGATGACAGGGTTTTCTGTCCTAGGTGAAGTGAAGAGGGTGGTTAGCAGGACAGTAGCACTAAATTTCCAGAGGGCAGACTTTGAACTGTTTAGAAGGCTGGTTGGCAAAGTCTCCTGGGAGACAGCACTTGAGGGCAAGGGAGCCCATGAGGGCTGGGAGCTCTCAAGAAGGAGATCCTGGCAGCTCAGGAGAAAACCATCCCCATGTTCTGGAAAAAAGGCCGGCAGGGGAAAAAAACAGCTTGGTTGAGTAGGGAAATCTTGAGTGAAATTAGGAAAAAAAGGAATATTTATAAGCTCTGGAAGGGGGGACAGGCCTCTTGGGGGCACTACAGGAGGGAAGCGAGGCTATGTAGGGAAAAAATCAGAGGAGCTAAGGCTGAACTAGAGATCAGATTAGCTAAGTCTGTAAAAGACAATAAAAAATCTTTCTGTAAGTATATAAACAGTAAAAGGAGGACAAGGGAGACCATACAGTCCCTTTTGGACTCAGAGGGAACAGCAGTGACAGGGGACGAGGAGAAGGCTGAGGTACTCAATGCCTTCTTTGCCTCAGTCTTTAATTGTAAAGAAAGCTGTTCCCTCTGTGTAGATACCCCGGAAATAGAGGAGCAATACGAGGTTCCCATGGTCCAAGAGGAGGTGGTCAGAGCCCTACTTGGCCAACTGGACACCCACAAGTCTATGGGGCCAGATGGGATACATCCTAGGGTATTGAGGGAGCTGGCGGATGTATTGGCCAAACCCCTTTCCATCACCTTCCAGCAGTCCTGGAAGACTGGGGAGGTACCTCTGGACTGGAGACTGGCTGATGTAGTTCCCATTTACAAGAAGGGTAGCAGGGAGGATCCGGTGAACTACCGGTCAGTCTGACCTCAGTGCCAGGGAAAGTCATGGAACAGGTGATCTTGAGTGCTACCATGAAGCACTTACAAGAGAACCGGGTGATCAGGCCCAGTCAACATGGGTTTACCAAAGGCAGGTCCTGCCAAACCAACCTGATCACCTTCTATGACAAAGTCTCTCGGCTGCTGGATGAAGGAAAGGCTGTGGATGTGGTCTTTCTGGACTTCAGTAAAGCCTTTGACACAGTTTCTCACAGCATTCTGCTACGGAAACTGTCAGCCTCTGGCCTGGACAGACACACACTCTCCTGGGTAGAAAACTGGCTGGATGGCCAGGCCCAGAGAGTGGTGGGAAATGGTGTTAAGTCCAACTGGAGGCCAGTGACAAGTGGTGTTCCCCAGGGCTCGGTGCTGGATCCAGTCCTGTTCAATGTCTTCATCAATGACCTGGATGAGGGTATTGAGGGTACCCTTAGCAAGTTTGCAGATGACACAAAGCTGTGTGCGAGTGTCGATCTGCTGGAGGGTAGGGAGGCTCTGCAAAGGGACCTAAACAGGCTGGACCGCTGGGCAGTGTCCAACGGCATGAGGTTTAACACGGCCAAATGCCGGGTCCTGCACTTGGGGCACAACAACCCTATGCAGAACTACAGACTGGGAGAAGCCTGGCTGGAAAACTGCCAGGAGGAGAGGGACCTGGGGGTGTTGGTCGACAGCTGACTGAACATGAGGCAGCAGTGTGCCCAGATGGCCAAGAAGGCCAATGGCATCCTGGCTTGTATCAGAAACGGTGTGACCATCAGGTCCAGGGAGGTGATTCTCCCTCTGTATTCAGCACTGGTGAGGCCGCTCCTTGAATACTGTGTCCAGTTGTGGACCCCTCAGCACAAGAAGGATATTGAGGCTCTGGAGCAAGTGCAGAGAAGAGCGACGAGGCTGGTGAAGAGGCTGGAGAACAGACCCTATGAGGAACGGCTGAGAGAGCTGGGGTTGTTTAGGCTGGAGAAGAGGAGGCTGAGAGGAGACCTCATTACTCTCTACAACTACCTGAAGGGAGGTTGTAGAGAGGAGGGTGCTGACCTCTTCTCCCAAGTGACAGGGGACAGGACGAGAGGGAATGGCCTCAAGCTCCGCCAGGGGAGATTTAGGCTGGAGATTAGGAGGAGGTTTTTCACGCAGAGGGTCATTGGGCATTGGAATAGGCTGCCCAGGGAGGTGGTTGATTCACCTTCCCTGGAGGTGTTTAAGGCACGGGTGGATGAGGTCTTGAGGGACTTGGTTTAGTGTTAGATAGGAATGGTTGGACTAGAAGATCCGATGGGTCCCTTCCAACCTGGTTGTTCTGTGATTCTGTGATTCTGTAATTTTAATGGTCTTTCAGAGGTTTTTTTACTATTAGATTGATTTTTATTATGTAGTACTCCTTTACATTTATTCTTAATGTTATTTAATTCTGAGTAAGATCTGGAGTAGAATTGAAGGCAGTAAGAAGTAAATCCATAAATTACTTTAGAAAGGGAGATATTAGACTATTAGAAATTCTTGCTTTCAAAAGTCATTTGGTACCTATGTCATGTGCTACAGTAGGCATTTTCCAAGTTTTACTCTTAAATTTTCTGTGGTTTTATTTTTCAGACTGGAGAAAAACTTTTTGAACTTCATGGACACACACACAAAATCACAGCTATAGCACCATTTTCTTCATCAGACGCTTCTCAATTAAAAAACCATCTGATTTTATCAGCATCAGCTGATAGAACAGTTATTGTATCCTTAGATCTGGAGAGGATTCAAATTTCTGTGGGCTTTTTATTGAGTCTTTTTTATTTTTAGAAGCTGCACATTGTTTAAATTTAATGTCTGATAACCTCCAGTAGGTATAACTGTATTACATTAGGATTTTCCTAGTTATTCCTCACCTCACAATGAGATTCCATCTTTACTACAAAAATGAATGCATAACAGACTTTTATTAGTATGTATTTTTGGACAAGTATTGAAAATACAGTTGGGGTTTAGAAGATTGAGTCTCTGCATACCCATTTCTCAGTCTGTCATCTAGTTACAAACACAGCAGTTACATTTATAATATACAAAACTTCTAGTTTCCTTAATGAATGAAGTCAGGTTTGGGACTGTAGTACTGGCAGACAGGTTCAGAAAGTGTCTTGTTTCCATTCTACTGTAAAGGTAAGCTGAGACAACCCTAAGGTATGTTGGTTGTTTTGTTTAATATGGGCAAGTGTCTTAAAATGAACAACAGTGTTTGGTTTAAGAACAGGTGTATATTGAGTGACTAAGTAGTGGCCACAGTTGTTAATTTGTTTTTGGAACTGCTTTCTTTTTGAAAGGATATAGAACAAAATTAATTTTATGGCTTGGTTTTCTAACTGTGCTGGAAAGGGCAACCTGCAATTAAAGACATTCTTGAATCTTAATAATAGAAAAAAAATCTCTGAAAACCAGTTTTTGGATCTTTGGTGGGAAAATGTAATATAAATATGTAATTAAATCTGTATTCCTCAGGAAAGTGACACCTTAATACTGTATTTCATAGTACTTACAGTTTTATCTAGCTAAAGCTCACCATCGTTGAAAAATTCCCTGTAGAACTTTTGGAGGGGACATATATCTGATTTTTTGTTCTACAGTGTTTGACAGTTCTTCAAAGACTGGATGTATGGTTGTCTGGAGGGAGTGATCTATGTGTTTGGAACCAAAAATTAGATCTCTTGTGTAAGACCAGTCATCTTACTGATGCAGGTAAAAATATAAATGACTCATTATTGCTGTTGAAGTGAAAGTAAAATGGATCTCTATAATGATGCAAAACCAACTTGGCAAATTCTCTTTAATTCTAATGATAATATTATGTATTGGATCCACTCTCTGTTTTTTTAAATGTCAGACTTAATCGTTACTACAGAGTTAGTAACTCCTGTGCTGTGTGTATTTTAGAATATGTAAAATCTCAGTAACTATAGATCTACTTGGACTTACAGGGCTAGACCTTGAATGCTGACTTATGAATGTTTGCTGTAATGTGGACCAGATTCTTTGGCTGGCTTTCTCTGTTAAAGAGTGAGGGTTTTATTATTGCTAAGTAGAGCAGTAAAGATTTCCTTTTATTATTAAAAGTGAGTACTGTTGATGTGGAAAATGCAGATTTTGCTAGAAATACAATAAAGGTAAATCAGATCTCAATGTCAATCACACTTTTCTATTAACCAGCTTATATATAATCTGGCCACATGAAGAAAATTGTTGCCTGTTATTGCAATATGCTACAAAGATACCTACAAAACCATGAATTCATTTCAAAGTTGGAACCAATATTTTCTTTATTTTTGTCACAGAATGGAGTAGTAGGCAAACCCTTCTGAGTCTTTGAGGATATTGATACTGCTTTGGGTTGAATATGATATATCATGACAAATACCAGCTGGAAGCGATGCTGTAGTGCTTAGCCTAAGATGTAGCCTGAAGTGCTGTTGAAACTTTTATACAAAGGGTCAATGGAATTTGCACTTTGGGCCTTCTCTTACCCCAATCTCTTGCTTTCTTTGTGAGGAAAAAACACAGATTGCTTTTTCCTGGAGGAATTTTCCCTTAATGGTGTGGCAGCACCAGCTGGAGAAATTCTGTGCAGGATGAAGGCAGAATAAGAGCAAGCTGAACATTTTCTTGTGCCCTACTCTTCTTCAGGTGGCTCTGCACTATATTTTTGGTGTCGTGCATACTGTGGTAGTACCACTACCTAATAACTTTGGTAGAGCATATGTTTAGAATCTAAATAATGACCACAGTGTTCTTCGTGTTGTCCAGCATTAGGACATAGACATCTTCACTGTATTTAAAACAAAAAGATTATTGATTCCCAACTTCAGTTTGAAATTCAGAATTTTGCAGAGTTCAGGACTAAAACTCCTGACTCCACCTCCATCTGAGGCAGTCTGTTCCCTTCTGGTGCCCTTTAACTTTTACTCCAGGCAGTATGCTTTTATTTTGATAGTAGCTTATAGATGGAAGAGAGATTACAAAGAAATTTGTGAATAAGGAATTAACAGTTTGCTGTGTTTTCTTGTGCCAATGAATATCTTTATTTCCCACATCTGCCGTATTTTTTCAAAGGTATCAGTGCTTTGGCTGAATTGCCTAAAAATTGTGTGGCAGCAGCTGTTGGCAAAGAGTTAGGTAAGTATGTTGCATTTCTGTTATATGTCCATGTTCCTCTATAACAGCTGCTCATCAGAGGTACATGCAGGGGGATTTTGCACTGCTGGGGTTGTATAGAAAAAGTAAATGGTACCAAAGTGTGATTAACAACGTTACTTCCTTTTTCCTTATTTGACAAAGAGGCAGACAGTGCTAATCTCATTCAGGAATTTTGCTGAGATCTGCATGAGTAAACCTTTCTTATTCTTTGTTATTGTTATTGCTGTTATTGCCCACTTTCGAGATCTGATTGAGGTGATCTGCCTGGAGAAGGTCTGGAATTCACCATTTGAGCTGTCAGATACTAGGCTTCTCTACAACCTCCTCATTGCAAGATCAGTAGCATGAGATACTGCCAATCTCATTGTACTGTCCAAAGCTATAAGGAGACAATGTGACGGCTTATGTTGCCCACTTGAAGACAGGGCTTTCTGTGTATACAAACTGTAAATCATCAGCTGGCTGTCAGTGGAGAGTCTTAAAATAAGAGTGTTTTATACAGTTACTGAAATTTCTAAGTGTGGAGAAAAAGCAGAGCTCTGAATCAGTAAAACAGCAGATTTCACTCAGTACGGTTAAACACAAAGATGAACAAGAGCAATCTGATGCTCTGAGCAAGGAATCAGGAGCAAATTAAAAATTGTCTTCTTGTCTTTAGACATTGGTTTTACAATGTAAACTTCCATCTGAACTTCCCACAGTTCTTCTTAGTGCCCTTCAGATATCATAAAAGAAATTCCAAGACAACTTAAGATAAAGTCTTAATTCCTGAAGATTTTGATTTTAGTTTTAGTTTTGCTTTTAGTTTATTTATCCCTAATGTTGTCCATTGCTGTTCACTTCTGCTTTCTGGAACTTGTGTTGTTGACTGATTCTCTGAATTGCAGAGTTATTGGGCTGCCATATCTATCCTACAGTTGCTGTAGTAACAGGTTTTAATAATAACACTAAAATAATTAATTCCCTGTTGTTTTTGGTGTTTTGGTGTTATAAGTGGTTGTAAGTGGCTTTACACATCTTCCACTGTCTCACTTACAATATATTTTATTTTCTGTCTTTCTGAAAATTACATCTTTTATTTAAGCATAGTTCCATTCTATTCTGAATGGTAAGCTTATTTACACAATTTCTCTGTCTGTTTTAAAGTGATTTTTAGACTGATTCCTTCAAATGATGGGTCCGAAGGCTGGAATGTCGTTGAACTAAAACGCCTTGTCGACCATCAGGATAACATTTTGTCATTAGTCAGTGTCAATGGTAAGAGTTGTTTTATAATGTTACTTTGTTAGTTACTAGTGGAATATTTCAACTCTCAAGTTTTTATTTGGACCAGACTTTTAACTGGAGTGGAACTTGATAACCAGAAGATACACCTTCCTGTGTATCTGCAAATACAGTGAAATGTGAAAATATAATGCCTTTATTTATGATTAATAGTGAAGTGAAACCAGGCAGATTGCAGTGCAGAAAAGGCTCAAAAGAGGCAACATTACTGATGGGAATATAACTCTGGATCTTCTTCCTTTTGGGAATGTTTAAAATCCTATTCTTTCTTGTTCCTTCTTGTTCTTAAAATGGAATATACAGTGCCACATCGTTCGCAGTTGTAGTCACAAGGTGAGTGAAAGTTCTGAGTGTGCAGATGTGGGCCTGCATATAGGTCCATTATTTAGAAGCTCTGGAAGATCTCTGCTGCAATACTGAACTGTTACCTGAAATTACGTGTACTCCAAGTACCAACTGATTCTACTTTGTTCTCCCCTGTCTTTTTTTTTTTATGGAGCACGCATAGAGCCCAGGACCAGTTATTCCTGGTGCGATAGAGCGTATGTTTGCCCTTTGGGCTTATTTGTATCAATGTGGTTGATGCAAAGTGGCTGTGGTACAGAGGTAACGAGAAACTGGAAAGAGGAAAACTTCGATTCTATGGTAGATTTTTCTTCACATTCCTGTTGCTATTATTTTCTCTCTTGATTATGAAGGGGAAACAATAATGGACTTAATAAGATAATATGCTACTTGTGCTAAGTATTATTGAATCAGTTCCTTTGTGTGTGTGATTAACAAGTTTCTGAATGGCTACTTCTGTCTTGCCATTAACCCATCCATTTAATTTGTGATTCAGTGTTGCTGTTTATGACAAACACATACTTTGCTGTGTCTGAGGAGAGCTAATACACCTACTTGTCCGAGGAATAGAAGGGTTTTCTATGTAGGCAACAAATGATCTTCAAATAATTGCAAACACTTCTCATGGTATTCTTTGCCTTTTCTTTGCTATACTGTGCATTGTGACCAGTTAATATTCTCCTTCCTAGTTTTAATTTTACAAGAGAGAGCTTGTCTCCTTTTGCTCATCTAAGCTATGTTGGGTAACCAAATGAGTACTTGCTCAAGGGGGGAGGATATTTTGTCCATTTAGTTACATACTGCACAATCTACATTGCTTCATTTGAAAATGAGTGCTCTTAAATTTCTGTATGAAATGGATTTTTTTGTATCATATGATTTCTATGTGTGGTTTTTTTTTTCCCCTTTCTTTCCTAGACTCAACTTTTGTGACAGGTTCTTATGTGGGTGAATTAATAGTTTGGGATGCGCTTGACTGGACAAAACAGGCATCTGAGTGCAACTTCTGGGACTCCTCTGTCCTTCCAGATGCACAGCCAGAAATTAAATTAACTCAAAGCCCAAATGAAACTTCAGTGCAACACCTAACATCTGATGAAGAGGTAAAAAGCTTTAAACACAGTAAACTTCAAGTGAGCATGACCTTGCCACAGAAGACCAAGTGTTTTGTATTTTCAATTTACTTCTTTCAATATGAGAGACTTCTTTTAAATATGTACAGCTATTTTTATACAGTCAACAGTTTTTGTATAAATCTTGGTCATTGAGCTAACTGAAGATTATAATACATTGATGGTATGGGAGCTAACAATGGACTATCACAAGGGTGGTGATGAAGATTTATTAGTAGTTTACAGTAGCACTAGAGAAAAATAAACAGGAGGAGTATGTTTTGGTGGCATACATATTTTGTGTTCCATGATTCTAGAAATACTGTTTCCACTATAATGTGACTCTTGAACAGTTGTGAGTACTTCAGATAGTATGTGAAGTACTCAGTGTGTGAAGGTACTATGGAAGTGAATTAAGGAATAGTTGCATCTCTATACTTAGTAGTAAAGAAATACTGCTGCTTTTGTTTGGATGTGCTATACTCAGTTGTACGGAGTACAAATACACTTCCAAAACCCAATTGACTGCAATCATGCTTTGGAGATAATCCCAGAGTTTTTGGTCAGCATACTTAGGCAGAACACAGTTGTTTAGGAAACACTAAAAATATTCAAGTTGTTGTTTACTGTGGTGAAATGTTACCAAGTGTTTGTGCCAAAGCAAAAATGTTTCAGGTTTGAGGTACAGTGGGATTCTGTTTTGGGGCCTGTAGATTCATTGCGACACTAAGCTGAGTGGAAGTGTGGATCTGCTGGAAGGTACGGAGGCTCTGCAAAGGGATCTAAACAGGCTGGACCGCTGGGCATGAGGTTTAACAAGGCCAAGTGCCGGGTCCTGCATTTGGGGTACAACAACCCTATGCAGTGCTACAGACAAGAAGTCTGGCTGGAAGGCTGCCAGGAGGAGAGGGACTGGGAGGTGTTGGTTGACAGCGACTGAACATGAGCCAGCAGTGTACCCAGGTGGCCAAGAGGGCCAATGGCATCCTGGCTTGTTTCAGAAATGGTGTGACCAGCAGATCCAGGGAGGTTACTCTCCCTCTGTATTCAGCACTGGTGAGAGCGCTTCCTGAACACTGTTCAGTTCTGTGCGCCTCACCACAAGAAGGATGTTAAGGCTCTGGAGTGAGTCCAGAGAAGAGCAAGGAAGCTGATGAAGGGGCTGGAGAACAGGCCCTATGAGGAAAGGCTGAGAGAGGTGGGGTTGTTTAGCCTGCAGAAGAGGAGGCTGAGGGGAGACCTCATTGCTCTCTGTAACTACCTGAGGGGAGATTGTAGAGAGGAGGGTGCTGGCCTCTTCTCCCAGGTGACAGGGGACAGGACAAGAGGAAATGACCTCAAGCTCCACCAGGGGAGGTTTAGGCTGAACATTAGGAAAAAAAATCGCAGAAAGGGTCACTGGGCATTGGAACAGGTTGCCCAGGGAGGTGATTGATTCACCTTCCCTGGAGGTGTTTAAGGCACGGGTGGACAAGGTGCTAAGGGGTATGGCTTAGTGTTTGATAGGAATGGTTGGACTCAGGGATCTGGTGGGTCTCTTCCAACCTGGTTATTCTATGATTCTAAGATTGTTGGGGAATGATTAAGAATGGAATTGAATGGTCTGCCTAGGGAGGGGATTGACTTGCCTTCCCTGGAGGTGTTTAAGGTGTGGGTGGATGAGGTACTGAGGGGCATGGTTTAGAGATTGATGGGAATGGTTGGACTTGATGATCTGGTGGGTCTCCTCCAACCTGATGATGCTATTCTGTGAATTCCTGGAAATTCATTCAGAGATGATCTGTAACAGAATAAAAGCTATGGAAAAACCTGAAGGCCAAGTAGTCACCAGATGATCTTGTGTCTGAAAAGAGCATTTCTAGAACACTGGAGAGAGGAACACTGGAAGTTGTTGGGAGAAACAGATGCAGTTGTCTCTAAACACAGGATATCCAGTAGTTTTGCTGTGAGTGCCTAGTTCTAGGAAGAGCAAAAAGCCAGCCCTGGTGTCAGAACATTTTAACTAGCTGATTAAAAGCTACATGAGATGTGCTTTAACATGAAAGGGAAAGAGTTTTGGGAAGTTCAGAAGTCATTAAAACACTGAATGTAGAGTCTAAGGCTGCTGTTTCTTCTGTTCATGGAACTGAACTGAACAAATTAATGCAGAATTTTATTTATTGTGAGATTTTTGAGTGGTCAGAGAGCAGGTCATTCTAGTGTTACAACCTGAAGCAGAAGATGTTTTTTTGGGGCTGTGTAGATGGAAGTGGGCCTTTCAGGGAAAATGTTCAGCATAACATCACTTAGACAAGGCCTGTTCAAAAGCTGAAATATGTACTTAATAGAAATGTTTTGCATTCCCTGGTTTGGTACCAAATATTTTTTGTGTGTATATACACACGATTGTATGTTTGTATAAGTCATGAGGATGTCCAGGTCTGATGATCATTGAGCTGTTAGTGGCTTCTTAGGGCTGTGATGGTCATGAGATGTAATCCAAGCACTTTTCTGAAGAAGAGCACTGAATGCAAAATGGCTCCAGATCTTTGCAATATTGCATAATACCTTTCTATGAGAGGGTTCTTTTTCTACACTCAATAGGGCCCAAATGCTTGGGCAAGACCTTCTGCAGCTTCAGTGAAATTTAAAATAAAAAGACAAAAATGCAGGACAGCTTCCTGTATTTTCAGTCTTTCTTGATAAAACAAAAGTTTGCAAAAACACAGAGCATTATTTTAGTGTAAGAACATAAATGTTTAATTGCAGATGTCTGTTGATTTATTGGCATTCTTGGTTTCTACTTAGACTGTAAGATGAAAATGAAAAAACTGCTTAGAGGTAGGAGAATATCTCTCATTTCCAAAAGAAACAGGTATTGTTTCTATAACTTGCTGATTGTGTTGGTTTCGAATAAGACAGTAATGTGAGGACTGAAACAAGGTAAAGAGTGCAGGCTAGATGATGTCATAGGACTGCTGGAAATCCATTACACGCCGGGTGATCTTTCAGTGTTTGTTTCTGCAACTTGTTTCATTGAATTTTCTTCCCAGTGTGTGTTTGCTGCTGTTGGGAAAGGCATATACGTATATAATCTTCAGATGAAGCGTGTGATTGCCTGCCAGAGAACTGCTCATGACTCCTCTGTACTGCACATTGAGCTGCTTCCAAACAGGTACAAGTCATGGTACATATTGCTAGTGCAGTAAAGAAATGCAGAACTTGGAAGGGTGACTAGAGACAGTCTGCAAAGCTGTATCTAATTTCTAGGGCAGGCACTTGATCTTTGTTTTGATCTGCTTTTATTAGATAGAGCTTGTTGATCTGATTTTTGAAAATTCAATGTGAAATAACTGTAATCCAGTATGGTTGATGCACAGGCTCAGAGTACAATATCTTGGCTGTTTTCAAAATCCAACTTGATAAAATATTTTCATCTACCTTGTGAAAGTATAGCTTAGTGGCATTTTGCTTCTACAAACCAAAGGCCTATGGAACATTATGTAAATATGTTTCACTAAGTATTCTGTAGCAGTTGAAATGTTTTAAGAAAAAATGATAAATTACAGCCTTTTTTCATTATCGCTGAATTTCTGACTGGAAATTATTTTGACAGCCAAGTTGGACAATTAGCTACATGTATGTAATCTAGTAGTTGTGTTAAATCCTTTTATGCTCTTGTTCAATGGAATAAAAGTCTGTCAGAATATTAAAAATTAGAGCCTTGATCTTGTAAATGCTTGTACTATTCTAAACATGTAATAAAAAGGAGTTTATTCCTTTTTGGTTTTTTTACATAAGAAAAATGTTCTTCCTTAACAAAAGTAAGCTGATGGAAGCCTGTTTGTGCAGCTGTGTTTGCAGAGTCTAGACTTGTTATTTTTTGTTTTACAGTGGTATGCTCTGTGTCTTCTTTTTTTCCACTTATTTTCTAAGTCCAGTATAGTTCGTCCTGGCAGGAGTGCACCTTGTTTTATATGGAACATTTTGATATCCTGCAATGTTTGAGAGTTCTAGTAAACTTGTGTAGAACCTAAGGTATTTGCGGTCTGTTTTACAGAAGCATTACAAGGTGACTTGTGCCTTTCCCTATCCATGCTAGTGTTGCTTATCAACTGTTTTTACAGGCAGCTGATCTCCTGTTCAGAAGATGGCAGTGTGCGCATTTGGGAGCTCCGAGAAAAGCAGCAGCTGCCAGCTGAACCAGTTTCAACAGGTTTGCTAGTAGCGGGGAGTAAAAAGAACACTTAAAAAGTGATAATTCAGTATACAGGATAATTCACTATACAGGAATACTGAAGCTTACAGTCTTTGTAAGAAGAGATTGTGTCTTGTGCTCAAGCAACTGATAAGGGGTATGGGAGAGAAACTGAAGAAGGCATGGGCTTACAAGCACTCCAAGACTTGATATAGGAATTTAGAAGGTCCAACTGAATCAGTTCTGTGCCATACACTTATTTAGTGTTTAAAGTTGCATCACCTGTTTTAACAAAAAATATGACCTCTACTGAACCTTGATCCTTTTCTCTTTATACTGATTGTGCTGGATCCTCTGTCATGCAAGACTGAATAGCTGCAGGACACTAAAGAAAATTAAAGAGAAGCTTACGGATGAGCAACTGGCACAAAAAATAGTGTTTTCCAGATCTCCTCCTCGAACTTCCTCCTTGAATGACATTGGAACTCATTTTGAGGCTGTACCAAATTTCACTTATGTACTACCTCTGGGCATCACAGAAATCTGTAGCTCCCGTATTGGAGAAATTTGAAAGAAACCAAATGCAGTAGTTGAATTAGGTGAACTGCTGTTGATTTGCTCTATTTTTATTCTAAGGAAGTAGTTGTTTATCTCTCCAGTTATCTCATTTGCACCAAGGACTTGGACTAGCACACTTTGTGTTTTATGTGCTGGTGGGGCTGAGGGAAGGGTCAGGATGAAAGTGTGAACTGCTTGTGTATAGAACCCACCTTTCTTTCTACTCTTATTACCACTATACAGTTCTTGCAGAGGCTGTGGCATAGATTTCTATTCTTTTGCTATCAAAATGGAACATATGGAGTACTAACTATGCTCCAGTTTGACTGATAATTTTAAATCTGAAGGACGAATCTGGTGGGCATTGTGAAAAAAGTCAATTCAGCATCAGAAATTTGCTTGGTGTCTGCATGCCAGCAGTCTAATGCATTAGTGCAGGACAAGTAGCGGAGAGATTGTCACCTCATTTCTCTCTGTTTTGCACAAGTAACAGTTTAGGAGGACAGAGCAAAGGTAAATGTTACTGTCCTGCTTCTACCTTTGCTGTTAAGTTAGTCATTTAGGCAGTCCTTGGATTTACTGCTAAATCTGTATATTATCTCATCCAAGTGAGATATTTGTTAAATTGCAGTTGGTAAGGACAAGAGACAAACTTACTATGTTTCCTGTCCCCCTCAAGATTAATTTTCCAGATCCAGAAATGCTGCACAGTACAGTGCTTCTGTCATTTTGCCATGCAGACTGTTCTGCTTTTAGAATTTAAATGACTCCTGCAGTTCTCTCTTTGGCTAGAGGAAATACATTGTGTTTGTGATTTTTGCCAAAATAGAAGGTTGTTTTTTGCTTTTCCACAGGGTTTTTCAATATGTGGGGATTTGGAAGGGCAAACAAGCAGGCAACCCAAGCTGCTAAGAAGATGCAGGAGAATACACCTATGTATTTCTTGGAGCTGCTTGGTGATTTGATAGGTCACTCATCAGCTGTGCAGGTAGGTCAGCTTTAGTAAGAACAAAAGGTGAATTTTGCTTACTAATGTAGTTTTGGCAGTTTTTCTTAAACAGTTCTAACTTTCAACTGTCCTATTCTGGAAGCTGGAAACACGTTGATTGTGTGGTATGTTTAGTGCAATATGAAAACAGTAATACATACTGACTTGAATTTCTCAAACACTCACTGATGCCTGAGGATATACATAGACCCTACAGATAATCTAGTGAGGTATTTGGTTTCTTTATAGACTGCAAAGAGTACAGCTGAAAACCATATGTTTGTTTCAGATTCTGTCTTTGTAGTCTAAACAAGGCTTCATGTAAAACAAAATCCATTCAGGAATTTTGTAGTCCTCTGTGCTGTGAGTCTTAAGGAAGTCTTTTAATTTTAGATCAGGTACTATTCTGTGCTTCTGTCTGCCTAAGAGGGTGTGTTTTTGTCTTAAATTGCATTTTCTTGCCCCACTTCTTTGTGCTTGGCAAACCCATTTGAGTAACAAACCACTTTCTTACAATGGACTTAGAAGGAAGGGCATATAGAGAGGGGAGTGGTATAGTTCCGAAGTAGTTATGCTCATCCTCATGAGACTGGATTTCAGAACTGCTACTGCCAAAAGATGAAAGGTGATCCTTTCTGCTGCAGGGATTTCTGCAAGGCTTTCTGCCCTTCTCTGCCATCTTTCTTTCTGAAAAACTGTTGAAAGAGGCCCTGATACTAGTATGGAAAGTTGGTATCTAAAAAAAAATAAAAGAGGACATAGTGTGTAACTCAGCAAGAGGCAAAGAAGGTGAGAGGCACATGTTGGAGAAGGATACTGCAGAGCCAAAGAATAACAGATATTATGGTGAATGTGATCTCCTGCAATGTTTTAAACACTGAGCGGACTGGAGCAGTTAAAGCTGGACATGTTGAGTGGTGATGAAATATGATGATCAAAGATGTGGACTTGGCCAGTTATTTTTACTGGAAACACATAGCTAGTAAATGGATGTTCCCAGAGCAGGTAGGCTGAAGCACAGTCCTTGGCCTGAATGCTTCCCCTGGGCAAATCCCTTAAACAAGCTCAAGAATCGGAACAGTGCAAGCGTGCCACAACGGCATCATGTAACCTGGTTTCATTGGTGTTGTGTTGAACTGTAATTAATGACTCGTTGTAGGCAGCTTTGTGGAGGCCTCTGAAGTCAGAGATGACTACACGACTTGTCAGTTCCGTTGTTCTTACAGAATCCCTCCACTGCTGTTGTACTTCTCTCCTGTGACACGATCCTTGCTGGTTTGACTTCCTGTGTATGACCAGGCAGAAGCTGATATCTGTCATAATTGTTTACTCTTTGATCCTCCCAAGCTTGGTGATGGTAACCTGTGGTGCTGAGTGGGAGGGAGATAGTGTATGCAAGTGAACAGAACAGTGGCTTCTTTTCTGAAGAAACCAGGAGATCCGAGTTCATGCAAGTCACTCACTCTTCTACTACTTGCTTGGAACAAGTTTCTTCAATGTTCTGTACCTTAGTTTCCCTATCTGTAAGGCTTTACTTTTTCTAAACTGAGATCGTTCAGTGTGAAGTGCTGTTTAAAAGTTGTGTTCATGTAGGGATTTTATGACACCTGAAACATATGGAAAGTATACCTTGTGATTTTGCATACTTATATTCAAGCAGAACCATTTCAGAGAGGCATATTTGTTTAGTCCAACTGTGCACTGAATATCTAAGCAAGCTGACAATCTCATGTGAGCATCATGATAATAGTAATGGTTTCATTGCAGATGTTCCTGTACTTTGGTGAACTGGGACTAGCTACGTGCTCTGCTGACCACCTCATTATTTTGTGGAAGGATGGTGAACGAGAATCTAGACTCCGCAGTTTAACACTATTTCAAAAATTGGCACAAAATGGTGATTTTCAGCTCAAATTTTGAATTGCTCTTATACAGGCTACAGAAGGATAAACTGGATGTCTGTTAAATGTGAGGGTAAATGAAAGTCTGAGCTGCTGGGAATATGACTACCAGAAAGACTTACGTTTAATGTCATGTTTTTATTTTATTTAATGCCATGAAATTTATATTTTTATGTGCTACTACTACTTTTCTCAAAGGTGTATGTTGAAACTTACCTGGCTTACTCTGTCAGCAGAAATGATGTTCTCCTGAAAGACTAAAGATAATAATGACTTACTAAATAGTTTCTAATATTATTCCCAATGTTTAAAATACAGGTGGATGTCAAAATTAAGATCTGTGAAAATCCTAAGATGCATCATACCTAAAGTAGCTGGGGGTATCTCACGGTGTTATGTGCAGAAGGAACACTCAAAACCATTCTGTAGCTGTCTGCTTTATGTAACTTATTTTTTGAAACTTAACTTCAGTTACTGATGGCTCAGATTATGTATCTACAAAAAAGCCCTGAAGAAACAAGTTCTCAGATAGCTTTCTTGCATTTGAAGTTACTGCACTAAGAGTGAGAGCAAAAAAGGAAAGCAGACAATACCAGTTTGTCAGGTTTTAATTATTGGCAAAGCAAGGTATGTAGGTATCCCTCACTTCTAGCAGCTGCATTTTTACTACAGGTTAACCTCCAGTACTGGAGTTCATACAGTACAATTACCATGTCTAGCATGAAGTGTGATTGGTTTAGCTTAGTATTTCCCTAGTGTGTTCATTGAATTAATTTGAATGTAATAAAAAGTACTGGACTTACCATGAATTTTCAGCATGCAAAATACTTCCTTGCGCAGCAGCATTTGATGTGTTCAGTACTAGAAAAACACTTCTGCCAGGTGAGTAATAAGTTCTTAGCCAAAGTTTGACTGCAGAGAAATCTGCACCAAGTTTGTAGGTTTAATACTATTTTAGAGTTTTAAAATAAAAAACCCTTAAATACACAATGCCTTTTTCAAGTATGAGATAGCAGCAGTAATCTGCAAGTTAAAGAGGAGTAGGAAAAGACTCCAAACTATGACAAAAAACCCAAACCAAAAAATCGAATCCCCAAACTCAAAACCCAGCCAATCCAAAACCAAAACACGCAGCAACATTAGACTTAGAACTGATACAAAGAAACTGAGAGGGAGAAGGAGAATATGATTGGGAAGTTACCCTTTGAACAGAAAAAAGCTAGAGAAGGCAGGGAGTTCAGGAAGTTAGTGGTTATAATGTCATGTAGAAGAGCGTGCCACTGTACTCAGGCCTACTCAGAAGATCCAGCACTTGAAGAGCTAAGAAGAAAATCTCATGCAGCTTTTCAGTGCCACCTGTTCTGTTTGAATCATTGAGAACTCTTTTCAGTACAGGAGACTACAGGGCTGTAATGCCAGACTCAAGATACAGTGGCTGCAGTAAAATAAATGAAAATGAAGGTCTGAGTAGCTCTGATAAAAGCAGAAGAGGGGACTCCATGTTCCTAGAAGGAAACTAAGGAACCTTTTAATTTGCTTCTCCCAGCTGCTGCATGCACTTGCATTCTCTTTACTATCCTGAAGCAAAGCTTTGCCTCTTGAGTCTGATCATACTCTTCCCTGGAAGGCAGGGCAGAAAGACAGTAAAATTTTAGGCTATTATTTCCCCCCCATTTTAGTCAACATATACAAGTAATGTTATGAGTGTAGAGTTCAGAATGACATATTTATAAAAAAACCAAAACAGATGGAGAAATTGTTAAATTACATTCTCCTTTCAATTCAGCAAGTTTAGGTCAGCATTAAATCTTGACCTGCACCTTCTTTGCTCAGGTCGTCTATACTGTAGACCAGCATAGAAAGGGATTTGAATGACAACTGCTGGTAAAATGCCTTTTGTACTAAACATGGGGAGGAAGGCTTTAAGCATTTCTGCCTATCAGTTTGCATTGCTTCAACTTGTCTTCATCAGCAAGTGTTGCATTTTTGTCTATCCCAGTGCAGGCTGGGGAGATTAGTTTCTTTTCAGCTCTTTTTATCTTGTTGCAATTGAGAAATAGCAGTTTAGTTGTGTATAAAGTGTGCGTTTACTAAACCTAAAGCTTATAAAACTTTTTTTTTTTTGAGATGGTTCTCCTATCATTGGTTACAACCAGAGAGAATGAATATCTTGTTTTTATGATCTCTTCTTGTTCCATGAGAACAGCTATTTCATTTTGATGCAACATCTTTTAAATGAACATGTAGAGAAACAGATCTCTTCAACTGAACAGTTCTAGTCACAAAACTTACTGTGCTTTTTATGGGGATGTAATGCAGTCTTTAGTAGTCTACATGTGTGTATAAATATTTATATCTGTCAAAAGTGCCATTGTTCTCAAATACACTCCATTGGTAATAGATGTCCCAAGGGTTTCTTCCTTTAAAAATGCTTGAGTTGAAAGTATTAAATTGAGTTCTTTGAGCATAACAGTGAACACAGTAAGGCTATACCAGCCCCCTTCTATTAAAAAAATGGTTTGTCACTTGCTGCTGAGAAGTGCAGTGAACAGAACTAGGGTGACTAGATTAGAAATATTACTTCCAACTTGTGTCCTTGTAAATTTCTTTTTCCACCTTGCAGTTAAGACGGAATTCCACGTGTTCATGTCATGAAAGTAAGTATCTTTATCAGCCCTACCTTTAATATTTATGCAAGGGTAGGGTTGATAAAGATAAGGCTGTAGTGTATCTGCAGTGACAATACCATGAAACAAGCAGCTATTAGTCAACTGGCCAGTTTATAGTCTAGGACATCTGCCACAACTGGCACATGACAATTCATGCTGATCTCCTTTACTCTTATAAAGGATGTATCTCCACACCAATTACTTGTTTACTTAGTCTCTGGCTATGGGAAAAAACACAAAATCTTGCAGCAAGTGTACTGATTCCACATGCACATCTTATCTTGTGAACCAGAACTGAGAGGCTGAACTTATATGTTCCTTCCATCATTCACTTTTTCTTTGTTGTGATGGAAAAGTGACGAAAATAATGAACTGAAATGTTTTACATAGATATGCTCTTACAGTGTTGCTGTATTTAACAAATTAAATAAAGATGACAAAGCTTTGAATCGTATGAAATTCTTTTCTCTAATACAAGCTGCAGTGAGCATTCAGTCATCAGAATAGTTAAGGTACAAGCACTGAGAGCATGAGTTCTAAGTAACAGAGTGGTAAAAGCGAAGCATTTACATTATGAAACACGGGTTCAACTTATCGGAATAAAAATTCACTGAAGAATGTTGCACTGTATATTAAAAAAGAATGAATAAACATACTTCACCAGAAACACTATTCTGTGAATATACACAATGCATTATTTTAATACGCAGCAACCTGCCCTAGCTATGGTAAAAGTAAGGTTCTATTACAATTCTAACAAAAATATAGCTTATATACATTTCTCTGCACATACATTTTATGAATGTTTACTTTTGTTTTCAGAACTTGGTACAAAACATACAAAAAAGGTTGGCACATTATGCAAGATACCTGCACTAAACAATTACTGTAACTTTTCTTCCACAGCAATCTGAACTTTGTTTGGTTTTTGTGGTTTGTGTGTTTTATTTTGGTTTCTTTATTTTTTCTCCCACTTTACCAGCTTCAACTCTTGATACAGCATAAGGGAGGTAAAGAATTCATTGCAAGATCTTTCCTTTTTTTATGAGTAGTGTACTGCTTCTTCAGCTGAAGCCACAACCTTGTTGCTTTTGCCTGCAGCCTGGAGTGCACAGTGTTAAAAGTCAGCAGTTCTGCTATTATTTATTAAGTAAATAGTCTGAGATTAGTGTTAAAATTTAAACTCATCTTTATGTTCTGCATGTGATTAAAATGAGATATACAAAAATATGCATTTTTACTTTGGAAGCTTCAGCATAAATTTTATATTTTAAAACTATTGTAAAACTATGCTTGATTTCTACCTTATTTACATCTTTTGAAATACTTTTTACATCACAAAACAAACCAGCATTTTATGAGGAGAGAAAAAGCAGTACAAATTATAATGCTGTTTATAAATTATAACCTGGAAACCTTTTTATTAAAAAGCAACAGGTTCATCCTATTTGTAAGCAGCACAATACAAGGACTTACCATAAAGTTTAGATCAGCTTAATAAAACTGATGACTGTGTACAAACACCACATTATAAAAACAGATGTGGATCAAGTGCCACTATGTTTTTTTGTGTAAAATTTGACAAACATTGCATGGTAATATCTCTAAGACGTTAAGAGGAAAGTGTGGATGGCACCAGTTATACGGAACATGCTTGTTTTCCTGCATGATATCACCAATTTTAAAGGAATTTGACACCTATTTTATATGGAAAAGAAAGACAAGAACAGGTGGTGCTCTGAGAGATAGTTTCTGTAATAATAATAAGGTTGTTTTAAATGGTGCTGGGTTTGTTTTTTTACTATATCCTGTTTCTTGAGGCTTACTTGCTCTACCGTGCCTGTTCCCATTAGAACTTAGTTCTAAAAAACAGAGCTGGAGAACATCAATAGAATTGTAACAAATTTATGTTATATTAGTGGGAAGTTTTTATGCTTGTCAACCTATTCTTACACTACTGGTGACTAGATTATTTGTCTGTCTAAGAAAGTTGTGTGAATTGTTAGTGAATACAGTTGTATCAATTACAAGATTTGGCAAATCCATATTCAGTATTAGAAATCAGTTTCAGAAATACATTTTCTGCCATAAAATGTTATTTCCAAAGAACATTTATTCATCTGTGGATTATGTACCCTTTTTGAAAATATTTTTATTTAGAATGCAGAAAAACTTAAAAGTGATTAATAAAATGTTTCCTTCTTGTCATGCAGCCTTAATTTCACTGGAAAGGAAACACCATCCCTCTTGTAGCCAAGTTAGTAAGTGATTCACAGTGAAACTGGTAGATCAAGAGGTCTGTTTTTCTTCCCTTAGTGTCAGTTGTTGTTTTCTGATGGAGGCCTGAGACTCTTGCACTTCAGCTCATCCAGTGTTTTCCAGTGTTTGTAGTTACTAGCCAAGTGTTGCATCAAAACAGGCAGATGTGCAAATGCTGAAATGTAGAGGAGGAACAGCTGTACTATGTATCCAGAACGGGCAGGAGAACAGTCTGATCTCTGAAACTGGGATTCTCTACTCCCTTTTGTTCCTTCAGCTGTACATTAATGCTAAAAGGGGTAAAAATTTTTAAGTCTGTTTCTCCTTCAAGCAAGTCCCGTTCTTAAAGTAGGACTACTGTATTAAATGATGCTAGAATGTGATCTCTCTTTCTGTGACTCAGAAGAAATCAATTATTAAAGGAAAAAAAGACCTAGACAAAAAAAACCCAAACAACTTAGCCTTAAGTCATTACTCCCTCCTTCTTTACATAGGCTTCTTTCATACAGTTGGTGGTGTGTGCAGTACAATGGGCCTCAGCAGCATCATTGCTTAGGTCCAATGCTGTACTGCTAATATACAGATACTGCCCCTGAAAAAATTTGACTCATGGCCATCTTGAGATTATTCATTTCAATCTGAAAATCTTTGCCTTAGAGCAAGGGAGAAAAAAACCAGAAGTACTTACCATCCCATGCATTGAACATATCTGTTATAAAATAATCAATGAAGGATATTTGAGACTTAGGGATGCTGCAGGTGTTTCTATCAAATACTGGCATTACAACAGGCAGACCCTGTCTCTTCTCTTCGTCAGTCTAAGAAAACAAAACTCCAGTTAGCACCTAGAACTTTTGCTGGTTTTCATGCAAAGGCCAGGCGATTACATGAATTGCAGCAGGAGATTTGAGACAAACCTTAGAACCCCTGAGGTGACCTGCCTCAATTTCATATGCTTTACTTCTGAGATGGGGACTGAAATCAATGTCTCTTCCTTTTCACGAGTACTCTGTTACTGTAGTGCTGTGATTGCTCTTGGCTCTAGTGAGACGCAACGCTTTTATCTGGTGATCAGGGCACACCAGATAAAACTGGAGAATAGGGTTGTAGAGTCATTTAGCAGAGGACAGTTTTCCACATATCTAGTGACTGTTTCAAATCCTTTGTCTGTTAAGTATGAAGGATGTTACTGTTGCTACTTTCTCTGCCTGTATTAGGTTGTACAGTGAACAGAAGTAAGTCTAACCCGTTTAACCTTGTCCAGAGCTGGAAGAGGACTGGCTTTGTTGCACTTGGTATGGTGGAGGAGCCAATTACCTGAACAGTCTTAGAATTTAATGACAATCCCCTCTCCCCATTTAAAAATAGTACAGGCAGCACCTAGTGCTGGAACTGTCAGCAGAACAGTCTCCATGACTGCCAGCTGAGGTAAATGAAGAGCAGGACAGTTCTCAGCGCCTCACCTTACTGCAGGTAGGCAAGTGTGCAACATTGGCAACTTAAAGATAGCACACGATACCTTGACTGCTAGAGACATACTGCCCAATTGATCCTTGATCTTACCTATGAAGTGACTGAATTTATTCACTATGATTAAAGTGAAATTCAGACACGTCCCAGGTATTAACTACCATTTTCTTTCAGTAATAATGGTAACTATCACATGCATGATCTGAATTTGGATGGTAGGCAAGCCTGCCTTTTTGTCTCTCCAGTCATATCTGCTGATTTCCACACCATTAGTGGCAAATAAAAGCTAAGGATCTCTCAATTGTTCAAATAAAGAACTAGAAAAGTGTCTCACTTTTGGGAAGTTGGTGCATTTGTGTTAGAAAAACTGAATATAAAGAAAGGAAGTTGAGCTTCCTGTTCTGGCCAGGGAGATCCTGTGTAATAAGCATTTACATTGCTCACATGCCTGAAGTACTGGCCACCCGTATGATTTGCCTGCTGTGACAGCAGCGCAGGTGTCATCTTAGAAGAGAAAGTGACAACACGATTGTTTCATGGAGAGCATTGTAAGATATGGATCTTTGTGTTCTCTTCAGGGAAGGTATTGGGACTAGAAGCTAGAATGGTGACAATCTTGAATTTCAGCAAATTAAATTGACTAATTAAATAATTTTTGGTTTGGTCAGACAGAGAAAGTTGGAAGTGTAAAACCTCCTTTCCACCATTCTCTGCTGCAAGCTTCATGGCAAACAAATTCACTGTCTTTGACTGGGGTGAATTCTTCTGCATTGAAATGAGGATCCAATTCTGAATGGGGACAAAACCCACACACCTGGACTCTGTGATGATGCTGTGTGGAACAAAAGACCAGCTTATGCACTTGCTTACGTAACATAATAGTCAAATTATAAAAACATACATACCTGTGCAAAATACTCCTCTGAAATCCTCCCTGCCCATTCAATACACAGTTCTAGGGGTCGACATGGATTTGCTATATCTGCACATTTGATCATCATGCGCTTGATCAGTGTCTGGTTGTCTGGAAAATTCTTTACATTGGCTGCACATTCACTGTTGCTGCCTTCACTCTGTAAAGGAGAGCTGGTTACAGGGGTGGATGGCCAGCCTTACTGCTAGCAAGAGCGAGGGCATCATTATCAGCTATATTGCTCTTCAGCAATAAGTGAGCACCCAACCTGACACCATCTAATTTACTGCAGAGCACCAGGAATTTCTCCAGGAGGAAATGTCTGAGAACTGCAGCCTTGCTAAGTAACTAATGTTAGCCCCAGTACCTATGGCAATTGTCATTTTTAGAATTAATAGCAAAGTTTGTGAAATATAGGAGTCTCAGACTCCTTAACAGTGAAGGTGAGTTACCCTTCTTTGCATCCCAGCCTCACCCTCTGGGAACAGGATGGAGACAGAAGGTAAGGGACAATCCATCAATTGTAAGCTGATAAACCATCCTCACTGCTGAACATTTGAGAGTGGTGATGGTAGGAATCTGCTCCATTTTATTGTTTCTAGAGTAGAGTTTTTATTCCCAGGTGAGAAAACTGAGACAGGGCAAGGGGGCTGAAATAACTTGCACAACTGACAGTTTCTTTCACAGGGAGACAAGCAGGTCTGTGCCATTCAGTTCCAGTATGTTTGTTTGCAGATAAAAATGCCACCGTTGTGCTGGATTTTGAAACACTCGGTGTGGTATACTTGTTGGTCTTAGTTACCAGCTAGGGTGAAGTCTCAGCATGAAAATAAAAATATAGGAATGCAGACTGACTGTAGTAAGTTTATTCTTGCTAAGCAGTAAAATACTGGACAGCTTATTGACTGCTCTTGAGAGCGGGTGGAATGGGCACAGTAGTTATTGGAAGTCTGCTGTGGTGTCATATTCTGGCTCTTGAGCAGTTTAGAAAGGCACAAGTATATTATGCTCCTTACTGAGTAATAAAAAGACTCTACCTCAGCTCACTATGGCATTAACACTATTCTCAAAATAATAGATTTGTGTAATTATGGCTTCCCTTCACTGGGAGTAAAAAAGTGAGAATAAATACTTTTTACCTCCACAGCTAAATTAATGTCTTCATGGTTTATGGGGAGGTATTTTGCAGTGATTCTTGCCAATTCGGCTTTAATCATCTAACTTTATGTGTAGCAGTTAATTTTTTTCCAGCATGGGTAGCCCAACAAAGAACTGCCAGATTACCCCTGCTTCTTAACTGCTGTTCAAGATCAAAAAAAACCCAGAAAAGCCACTATTAACAATAAGGAACAGAACTACCTAATATTGGGGAAAAAAAACAAGTCTGTAATAAAAGTGCTTCTGTGCTCCAATTTTGTTACTCTCCAACTCTTGCAATTTTTAAAATAGCCTCTGCTGTAAAGGCGAGTGAGTCAAAGGAAATGAATCAGAAAGGATGATTGCAGTAGAATGTCTGGAGAACATTTAAAAGCTCTATAGGAAGTGCAGGAACAAATGCATTCATGGGATAAAAGGTAGATGCCCAGAAATGTGTTCAGAGTTAGGAAAAAAACACGATTTCAGTGAGGCCTGTCAATCTAAATCCTATAGGCCAGTAAGGGGATGCCAGAAAACTGAAGGGACTTTAAAAGGGTGAAGATGGTGGAAATAATTCAGGAAAGTGCTTAAGCTGTCAGAGGAAGTAAAGCACCGTAACAAGCCACATTTCCCAGTGACACCTCAGCGGGCTCTTGGTGGAACAAGCTGTGCCCAAACCACATACCCCCATGCTGTGGGACTTCTGACACTGAAGATGATCAGACTAATTTAGACCCTTCCAGTGAGCCCTCAAGAACTTGGAAGTATTAGGAAGTACAGTGCAAAATGTCTACAGAGCCACTGAAGTTTGCCAGCATATGTCATTTCCAGCTCAAGTTATGGGGAAAATGGAGCTCAGCAGTCTCTTGGAGAAAATCAGTTCAACTGATTTAATGCTGTCTCTAAAGTAGTAAACTCTAATAGTGCTGACTAGTTTCTGCACCCATGGCAGTCTGCAGTGCAAAAGCTCTAGTTAAAAAGAACTGTCAGAAGCTACTTCTATTTCTTTATTTTTAATATCACTGACCTTCAGTTTGGTCTGATCTTTTTTTGGTCAATGTTTCTAGCAAAGCACTATTTTTACTAAGATGTGATGAGACGATTTTTGCTTACGTAAATGATACTGTCCTGGAGAACCCTGTCAGTCACTGAGCGCACAACCTTAAAAGACAACAAGAGAGAGTAGAGAGGGGCCTGGGCTGGGAAACTGAGTTGTATCTTATGAAATATACTCTGGCTAGTGATGGCGCATTAGAGTATATAATAAATAAGAACAAATACTTCCTAGTGGTTTTGATAGGAATAAATAAATTGATGGGAATAAATAAATACTTCCTTGTGTATACATACCCAAGAGTTATAGGAGCAGAACAAAGCTCCCATGATCCAAGAGGAGGTAGTTAGAGACTTGCTTACTCAGCTAGACACCCACAAGTCTATAGGGCCGGATGGGATCCTCTCAAGAATACTGAAGGAGCTGGTAGATGTTCATGACAAAACCCTTTCTATCATCTTCCAATAGTCCTGGCTGACTGGGGAAGTTTCACTGGACTGGAGGCTGGCTGATGTTGTGCCCATCTACAAGAAGGGTTGCAGGGAGGATCCTAGAACTACAGGCCTGTCAGTCCAACCTCAGTGCCAGGGAAAGTCATGGAACAGGTAATCTTGAGTGCTATCATGAAGCACACGCAAGAGAATGGGTGATCAGGCCCAGTCAACATGGGTTTACAAAAGGCAGGTCTTGCCAAACTAACCTGATCATCTTCTATGACAAAGTGACTCGGCTGCTGGATGAGGGAAAGGCTGTGGATGTATCTTCCTCGACTTCAGTAAAGCCTTTGACACAGTTTCTCACAGCATTCTGCTACAGAAACTATCAGCCTCTGGCCTGGACAGGTACACACTCTCCTGGGGGGAAAACTGGTTGGATGGCCGGGCCCAGAGAGTGGTGGGAAATAGTGTTAAATCTAGCTAGAGGCCAGTGACAAGTGGTGTTCCCCAGGACTCAGTGCTGGGTCCAGCCCTGTTCAATGTCTTTATCAATGACCTGGATGAGGGCATTGAGTGTACCCTTAGCAAGTCTACAGACAACACTAAGCTGTGTGGAAGTGTGGATCTACTGGAGGGTAGGGAGGCTCTGCAAAGGGATCTGAACAGACTGGACCTCTGGGTTGAGTGCAGTAAGATGAGGTTTAACAAGTCCAAATGCCGGGTCCTGCACTTCGGGCACAACAACCCTATGCAGAGCTACAGACTAGGAGAAGTCTGTCTAGAAAGCTGCCTGGAGGAGAAGGACCTGGGGGTGTTCGTCGACAGCCAACTGAACCTGAGCCACCAGTGTGCCCAGGTGGCCAAGAAGGCCAATGGCATCTTGGCCTGTATCAAAAATGGTGTGACCAGCAGGTGCAGGGAGGTTATTCTCCCTCTGTACTCAGCACTGGTGAGGCCGCTCCTCGAATCCTGTGTGCAGTTCTGGGTCCCCCATCACATGAAGGATGTTGAGGCTCTGGAGCAAGTCCAAAGAAGAGCAATGAAGCTGATGAAGGTGCTGGAGAACAAGTCTTATGAGTAATGGCTGAGAGAGCTGGAGTTGTTTAGTCTTGAGGAGGCTGAGGGGAGACCTTACTGCTGTCTGTAACTATCTGAACTATCTGAAAGGAGGTTGTGGAGAGGAGGGAGCTGGCCTCTTCTCCCTAGTGACAAGGGACAGGACAAGAAGAAATGGCCTCAAGCTCCACCAGGGGAGATTCAGGCTGGACATCAGAAAAAAAAAAATCACAGAAAGGGTCATTGGACATTGGAACAAGTTACCCAGGGAGGTGGTTAATTCACCATCCCTGGAGGTATTTAAAATACAGGTGAGGTACTGGACATGGTTTAGTGTTTGACAGGAATGGTTGTACTCAATGATCCTGTGGGTCTTTTCCAACCTAGTGATTCTGTGACTCTGTGAAATAGGGATGAGGTGGAGAGGTCTCAGGAAGCAATCAAGTTATTCTTTGTGGCTTGAAACTCCAGATTACAAAACCATCAGGGCAGGTTCCTCAGTTGTAATACCAAGCTGAGGCAAATCTCAATTTTCGAGGCAGGACAACAGGCATAAGTCCCAGCCTGGCTCCATGTACAGAATTGTGCATATACAGAAGCATCCACCTACATGCTTTGTGAACACCAGATGGCTGTGAAACCAAGGGTTATAAAATGAAGCGTTTAAATGAGCCAAAGGCATAGAAAACAAGCAAATAAAAGTACTTTTTCACACTCTGTAGTGTGAGGTCACAAATCAAATTATGTGTTTTGGGCAGTGCATATTAATACAATATGAATGAAAGGTTAATTTACATTATATTGGAAGAACTTAACTGAAATATCTGAAGGCATGAAGCCCTACAAGCACTTACATGTAAGATGGTCTCCTCAGATGCCATTGGCTTGTTGATGCTGTTCACAAATTTGTTCACATGTTCAAAATGCTTTGTCATCTCTGTTGCCAAAACCATATCAATAATGGCCTGGCGCAATGTCCGGTAGTGATTTCTAGGAAAGAAAGACAGTTCCTGCTTACAATCCTGCCATACAGATCATTGTCCTCTCCTTGTCCCCACTTCACAGTCCTGCAAAACACTGCTTGAAGGCTCATTCACATGAGCTAGCACTTTAGACTCATAGAATCATAGAATAACCAGGTTGGAAGAGACCCGCCGGATCCTTGAGTCCAACCATTCCTATCAAACACTGCACCATCCCCCTCAGCACCTCGTCCACCTGTGCCTTAAACACCTCCAGGGAAGGTGAATCAATCACCTCCCTGGGCAGCCTATTCCAATGCCCAATGACCCTTTCTGTGAAAATTTTTTTTTCTTAATGTCCCCTGACGGAGTGCGAGGCCATTTCCTCTTGTCCTGTCCCCTGTCACTTGGGAGAAGAGCCCAGCACCCTCCTCTCTATAACCTCCCCTCAGGTACTTAGGGAGAGCAATTAGATCTCCTCTCAGCCTCCTCTTCTCCAGGCTAAACAACCCCAGCTCTCTCAGCCGCTCCTCATAGGGTCTGTTCTCCAGCCCCTTCACCAGCCTCGTCGCTCTTCTCTGGACTTGCTCCAGAGCCTCAACATCCTTCTTGTGCTGAGGGGCCCAAAACTGGACACAGTATTCAAGGAGTGGCCTCACCAGTGCTGAGTACAGAGGAAAAATAACCTCCCTGGATCTGCTGGTCACACTATTTCTGATACAAACCAAGATGCCATTGGCCTTCTTGGCCACCTGGGCACACTGGTGGCTCAGGTTCAGTCGGCTGTCGACGAACACCCCCAGGTCCTTCTCCTCCAGGCAGCTTTCTAGACAGACTTCTCCTAGTCTGTAGCTCTGCATAGGGTTGTTGTGCCCGAAGTGCAGGACCCGGCATTTGGCCATGTTAAACCTCATGCCATTGGACTCTGCCCAGTGGTCCAACCTGTTCAGATTCCTTTGCAGAGCCTCCCTACCCTGCAGCAGATCCACACTTCCACACAGCTTAGTGCTAAGGGTGCACTCGGTGTCTTCATCCAGGTCATTGATAAAGACATTGAACAGGGCTGGACCCAGCACTGAGCCCTGGGGAACACCACTTGTCACTGGCCTCCAGCTGGATTTAAATCCATTTCCCACCACTCTCTGGGCCTGGCCAGCCAACCAGTTTTCCACCCAGGAGAGTGTGTACCTGTCCAGGCCAGGAGCTGACAGTGTCCATAGCAGAATGCTGTGAGAAAATATGTCAAAGGTGTTACTGAAGTCCAGGAAGATACGTCCACAGCCTTTCCCTCATCCAGCAGCTGAGTCACTTTGTCATAGAAGATGATCAGGTTAGTTTGGCAAGACCTGCCTTCTGTGAATCCGTGTTGACTGGGCCTGATCACCTGGTTCTCTTGCATGTGCTTCATGATAACACTCAAGATCACCTGTTCTATGACTTTCCCTGGCACTGAGGTCAGACTGACAGGCCTGTAGTTCTAGGATCCTCCCTGCGACCCTTCTTGTAGATGGGCACAACATCAGCCAACCTTGAGAGTTATGAGTGGTCTAGGGTTGGAAGAATGAACTAGATTATGCCTTTCTGGATTCCTCCAGCTCTAAATTGCTGTATTGCCTTTTTTTTTTTTTATTCCTGTTATTTTTGCCTAATGAAAACCAATCCCCTGAAGTCAATAAAAAATTATTATTAAATTTTATAATGCTGTAACACTGAGACAACTTCTCCAGGAATAGCTCCAATACACTTCTGTTCCATGGTATGTTATCTTGGAAGTCAAATCTCATTTTTTTTCAAAAAACTATGGCATTATGGTGATTAAACAAATTCCTTACTTGTTTTGGGTCAGGTTCTTTCCCTTTTTCTCCTACCCTGTCTCTGCAAACGCTCAGCTAATGCAATGGGAACTTCCAGACCACATGCATGTCCGACAGCAGGATGCCTCCAACTTTGCCAGAGTTTCAGCTCCTTCTGCTACCACCTCTTTCCATCGCATGCGAAGGCATTAGTGCCAGTAATCATGTGGCCATGTACAGACATAGCATGCAGTGTCTGGTTGCTTGGGTGGAAATGTGTGGCATGAAATAGTAACTTCCAAGCTCCTGCAATGAGAAGGCAGTGGTTCAAGACCGTCTTTAGGCTGCCAATTAACCACGCCATTGCAATCCGTAAAAGGTTATCAAACATCTCTATATGCTTCCAAAGATACAAATTGGAGGTCAGGCAGGAAAATAAAAGCTTTTTAAAAAGCCCTGTATACACAGGACTCTGGAAGAGGTTAAATATTAATGTCTGTTCAATTTATATTTTCTGGTTTAGAAGGGAGGCTCTCAGTGTGCTCTAAAATAAATCCTCAAACAAGCAACCCACACATGCACACTTCCCATTTCTAGCAGACCCACCTATCAATATTCTTGAAAATGTTGCATTTGCTGTCTTTAATTGTAAGCTGGAATGCCAGTGCTGTATGATGACTCTCTAATACAGCTGTATCATTGTAAAGTACAGCTAATTCACTGCCTGCATTGCACAGGAAAGAGTTGGTCCGTCCAGGGTGGTCTACGTCATGAATGGTGGCAGCTATTAATGCAGCCACCTCATCTAAATGGTCAAGGCTTTCCTACAGGAAGAGAGAAAAATTACAGTAAATAATTTCTGATAATTTCCAAATACCCTCAAATGTGCAAGGGATGCTATCTCTTTGCAATTGTTTTCCATTTACTGCACTCACAAATCTCTCCCTCCCACCCTTGCCCAAACCCTCTTTTCTCTTCTTTTTACTGCACTATCACATAAGCAATATCTTCAGATTAAATCTTCCAACAACAACTGGATCCTCTAGTGGTGTTCTTCAACTTTGTATTCTTGCCTGAATGCCTCTGCATCTACTCTGGTCCTATAGAGGTTTTGTGTTTTAGAATAGGATATGATATTTGAGTTGGAAGGGACCTACAACAATCATCTAGTCCAACTGTCTGACCACTTCAGGACTGACTAAAAGTTAAAACGTGTTAAACACTGAGAGGCTTGGGGCATTGACCACCTCTCTAGGAAGCCTGTTTCAGTATTTGACAACCCTTCTTGGTAATGAAATACTTCCCGATGACCAGTATAAACTCCCCCAGGTACAGCTCTGAACTATTCCCATGCATCCTGTCCCTGAATACCTGGGGGAAGAGACTAGTACCTCCTTCTCCAAATCGTTTGGAAAACTTTATTAAGAGCTGTTACTAACAATCAGTTACAAAGAGATAGAAGAGATACATGTTTCTTCTGCCTTGTTGTTTCTACTTAAGAACTTAATTTCTTTACCCATATACATAGACTTTAGAAAAACTGTGTGGGTCTGTAGGCATCACAGGGAAAGACTTCAAGGGCAGAGTGACTTCATAAAGCCAGGACCATTATTTAAGTGCACATCTGATCTTTGAATGAGACAAATAACAAGTCAAACGTTGAAATCCTAGTTACTCCTAGGTAATAGTTATACCTTAACTCTCTCATTCCCAAGAAAGAAGGCAGTAGCATGCAGAACATCTGCTGCATGTGTGGAGTTGTGGTATGAATTGGAAGAGTGGTAGTTGGCTTCGATCACCTGCAGCCATGCTCGCAGCGTTCCTTCTGAACAGTTTAAAAACTCAGAAACCCCGAATCGGGAAAAAACTTTTAAGCCCAAATACGATAATGGCCTGAAAAATAATAGAACAAAAAAGCACTGCTGTAAAACTTCTGAAGAACTGAAAACTTGCTGAAAACTTCTTAGAACGTCTGGTGTTCTAAAGTGTGACGGTTTTGACAAAGAAACCAACAAAACTTTGAAAGTAAAAGGTATGTGTGGGAATATCAAATGTTTTAAATTGCCCATCTAGAACCTCTCAAAAGCCCGGCCACTGTTGCGGATTGTTACATCTACTATCCTTTCAGATATTATTTTAATGCAGCTTGCTGCAGTTCCACCACAGTTTCACCAGTTCTTAAAGCTTCAGAAAGAATTCTTAGAAGTTCAGTTGTTTTTAATATACAACAATCAATGAAAAAAATTTTTTATTTTCAAGGAGAAACATGAGCATATCCTAAAGGCTAACAAATCCTAAGACTAAGAAACATCAAATATTACTTTTTCAAATAATCCTATGACTTCAGAGGGTCCAGATTTCTACATCCTGATTATATGAAGTTGGCAATATGCAATGTACACTGATGCTTCTCAGAGCAGTTCTTAGCATCAGGTTTCACATGAACTCAACAAGCTTTAGGAAGATTTGATCACTTTCTAGCACTAAGTCAGTAATCTGCCATCAGTACCTCCTCTCTCTGGCCTTGAATTGCAAACACTTACAGACAGCACATAATAACTGTGGGGGTGTGTAGGGAATTAATGTCTAAAACTGAACTTCTGAAACACTCAAGTAGAAGCCTGCTACTTTCTTGCTTCAAGTAGCATGTGCTGGACTAAAAAGAAGTGGTATTTCCTGAATCCTACTAGCAGTGACCTCAGGCTCTTGGTCCTATCACTGGTTCACCCTCTATCCCAGTTTTGTATCCCTATAGTCAAAAGCCACATTTGCCTCAGAGCATCCTAAATCACAGGGTGACTTAAAAGAGCTAGGGGAAAGGCTTGTTTCTTCCAGCACAACCAACAGTATATCATCAGCAAAAATGAGCACCCTTGGGACATCTAGCATATAACAACACCAGGTAATGTCACCTGGACAGAGTGGATGTATGTCATGCAAGGTTAAAGTTGTATGGAAAACAATCCTGGAGGGCTGCAGGCACTCTTACTGAAGACAACAGTCTGCACAGGACTCTCCATTGCCTTTGCATGTCTCTCCACCATGGTGAGTGCCTGACTTATTGTATAGGACAAGTGGTATCAACACATACAAACACACACATGCACAAAATAAAGACAGCTCTGACAAATTTGCTGTTTCTTGCTTCATTTTTTCCAGAACAAAGAAGTTTCTGCTACAACTCCTTAACAGCCTTTTTGTGGGCCTTTAGGTAAAGTAGTCCAGTACCTTTTATTTGTAGCAGCCTCCAACTCAAAAATATTGAAGTCCCAGCTTTCCTCATTATCTAGGAGCTGTGCAATACAGGGTGGAACATCACTGATGGTGTTTGGCACTGAAAGGTGACTATGGCTCGGGTTCATATCTGTTGAAACGGAATTTGGGAATTACAACATTCCTAGATTATTTCCTCCCTTCAATTTACACAGGATTGCATTTAAAAAACAACCATTTGTCAAGAAAAACAACACTTTTCATAGAATCATAAAATCACCAGGTTGGAAAACATCTCTTGTATCATCGAGTCCAACTATTCATGTCTGCCACTAAACCGTGTCCTTAAGCACCTCATCTTCTAAACACCTCTAGGGATGGTGACTCAACCACCTCCCTGGGAAGCCTGTGTCAGTGCCTGATGATCCTTTTCGTGAAAAATTTTTTTCTGATATCCAGTCTGAACCTCTCCTGGTGCACCTTGAGGCCATTCCCTCTTATCCTATAACCTGTCATTTGGGAGAAGAGGCCACTCCCTCCTCTCCACAACCTCCTTTCAGGTAGTTGTAGAGAGCAATAAGGTCTCCCCTCCGTCTCCTCAAGGCTAAACAACCCCAGCTCCTTCAGCCGCTCCTCTTAAGGCTTGTTCTCCAGCCCCTTCACAGGACGTTTACCTTACATGAAAGAAGTAGTCTGTAAAAGCATATATTATATATGGTTTATGTTATTACAGATGATTTGGACATAAACCAAAAAGATCAGTTAACACTTGTTAAACTGAAAACTTATTTTTTCCTGGTTTGACTTTCTAAATTTTGAAATGTATTATTTTAATTATTTGAACCTGCTTCAACTTCAAAATGGTGGCAGTCTAGCACTGGTTCTGCAGTCATTTAGACAACCATTTCCAAAGGCAGACATCACACTGCAACTTAGTTTGGAGCTCTGTGACATTAGCGTCTACAAAAGTAGTCACATATGCAAATGGAGGTTTAAAGTGGTGGCTTACTCTTAGAAAACACAAACTCGGTTCCTGACATTCTTCTCAAACCATCCTGAAAAAGCAAGTTTATCATTAAGTTTTAGGCAGATTAACCAAGCATCATTAATTGCAAAACCACTACATACACATTTTTTGGTACCATTCCTGGGTACTAAATGCACTGCTCCTGTTATAGCACCAGAAGAACCATCCATGTTGAAGTATTTCAAAACAAATGTGAAAGGATACAGGAATACTAGTATGAGATCTTCAAAAGGATCCTGCTTGATCATTGAAAGGTGCCTGCAGGACTTCACTACTCAAAGTAACCACTGTCACTTATTTTTATTTTTCTCTCTATTACTTTCGAAAGAATTATCTCAGTGTATATTAAAAAATGAGGTGAACCACAATGAAATCTAGGTGGTCTGTCTCTGGCAGCAAATGTTGCTGCTGTTACAGGACCAAACTCAGAACCTTATTAAAGTAACCTCACTCGTAGACTCAACCAGCTGCAGGGCAATCCCTCTAACTCCATTTAAGCTTTTAGGATGTATAAAAAGCACCTCCTGGAGACAAGTCAGATCAGATGATAGTTTCTAGTGGTAACCATATTCACTATTTATGAGGATAAATAGACCCAATGGACCAACATGTCCATGTCTTACCACATCTTGTTGCCTAGTGTTAATAGAAAGGCCAAAATAAGTGAAATGGTGATGAACTGGGGTGTTCCCTTGCTAGTGAAATTTTTGCATCCTCCTTTAATGTAAGACAACGGTGGCAGTAATTTCATATTTACTAATTTTACTCACAGTCATGAGACCTCCAACAAGATCACTTGTGTGAGGATCTTCATCTTTGGTACCTAGCTGAGGTGAGTAAAGTTCTGTTGTGCGCAGGATTTCCAGAACTCTGTCCAAAGCTTCTGCTACTGTGATGGGGCTGTTTTCCTGGGCAGCATTAATTATGTTAATAACCTGAAAGGAGAGTAAGGAAGAAGAGTGAAGGGTACTTTTGTCCTGTCTTATTACAAAATTTTTGTTCTTGGCTTGAAAAGTGCTACTTCCCATTTTGCAAATACTATGCAATTCCCCCCAGCTCTTTAAGTACAACTCTGAAAATGTAAATTGTGCTCTGATTCCCTAATATCCATCTGTTATTTATAACTGGCAAACTCATGGGAAGAGAAAATAAAAGAGTGTGAAATATCCAAAAGAGTTGCAGGTGTGTAGACCAAAAGTTAGCCATGTCCCAGTCCTGCAGCACAGCCAGGACTGCTCAGAAGCAATCACTGAATCCTCAAAGGGAAAAAAGCAAATAAACTCCTGTATGTGACTCTCAAATCCTTATATTGGATGTAAAGCCTTAATTTTCTCAATGTTAAAATGAAGAGTAGAGAGCAGCAATGGTTGGGCTGTGGTTAAGGGAGAAGATGGCTCTTTGCCTCCCAGTTTGTCTCCCAGCTGCAACCTGGGAGTGCAGTGATGATACAGCAGCACAAATGACTGCTCCTGGCACTGACAGGACTAAAAGGAAGAAAAGCCCAGTGCTGTCTTATCCAGCAACCAGAAGCTGCTAAGGGGGACTACAGGCCTCCCTGCAGGCATGGTTGGGGAGATGGAAAGGAGTCAGCTGCTCTATCAGGCACAGTAGTGCTGGGAAATAAAGTGGTTAATGCCAGCAAGAGAAGATGGGGAGACAGGGAAAAAAAGGTTGGAAAGTGGGAGATGGCAGGCACACAGGTGTTCAGGACAAGTAATTGTCCAGATGGTTTATGATAGAAGAGTTTGTACAAAGTTGATAGCGAAGAAAAGGCTGCAAGAAAATTGAGGGACAGAATAGTATGCAGGTGCTCCCTCCTCTGCACGCTGTCTTATCAACATCAATGGCAAAAGCAAAGATGAAACTGGTAGCAGGTGCCCTCCTACACATGCTTGGCCCAACATAGCAGCACTCTCCTCCTGCCAGAAGCACTGCTTCTAGCAAGGACAACCTTTCCCATGTTTTAGCATTCTTCTTTATGACTAGGACTTGGAATGAGAAGCAGAAAGCATTAAGAAAAAATATTGAATTATTTTATTAAACAGGAGGTGCAGAAAACCTCTGGTTGTCCTGCCACAAACTACAAACTTCCCTATGACAGCAACTCCAAATTCTTTGCGGAAAAAGCAGGGCTTAGGACTCACCTTTGTGATAGGAGCTTCTATTGTCATTGAGTGGATCCTTGCCATAGAAGGGTACTGTCGGGACTGTAAACTTGGAGCTGCCATTAAAGAGAGCACCATTACATGCCACAGAGTGTAAATCAGATGACAGAATTTAAAGAATGCAGAAGGCTGTCACTGTGAAACAGCATGACAGAACCCAGCCTCATCTTCCACTTCGTGTGCATCTTCCTTCCTGCAAGTTCTTGCTTTACTGTTCAATTTCTTGCACATTTGCCCTATCTCCTTTGTAGCCATCCTTCACTTCTGCTGTCAGTTCTTCTGTCTACCCATCACTTAAGCTATAGTGAAATGAATCTATACTAAAGCTATATTATACTTCATGCCCAGAACCTGCCACTCTTTGTTTGCAACAGATCACTACCAGAAATAGCTTCTGTGAGAGTACATGTGTGTGTATGTTCCTCATCTTTATGTGTCACAACTTCTTAAATGAAACCTACTCCCACTCCCCATAAACTGTGGCTCTTTTCAGTACGTACTAGGGCAAAAATAAATCTCTACCACAACTATCCCAGCCACAGCAAGCAGTCATAAATAGGATCAGGAGCAGAAGTACTGCCCTCAAGCAGACTGCCCTGATACCATGGCAAAAGCATTCCTCTTTTCTGCAAAGGAACAACATGCTGTATGCACTGTATAGTGATGCTGATACTTGTGCTGGGGCACCGTTTTGTGAATCAGAATGAAGATATTTTACAGCAGTTACAAAAAAAAAAAAAGGAATAATCTCAGCTGTGAAATGGTCTAAGTCCTCTTTCATTCTGCATTTTATTGCCTAGGGCAAATCTGCTCTTTATTTACAATATCATTCTTGACAGTTGACTTTCTTACCATCGCTACTTTGAGATGTTATTGACTTAACATCGGTTGAGTCTTTCCTTCTGTTCTTGTATTTGAATGAATGGGATTCTGTAAACATAAAACAAAAGCTATAAAAATGCATCAAGTAGGATCTCAACAGAGTATTCTCTATCTAAAATGCTGAACATTTAATTAAATTTTCTTAATGATGTTGCATAAGTGGGGAAATATTGTAATATCTGCACATCAGAACAAGGGACTCAGTGTCTATCAATTCACAGCAACTTGTCTGAAGTTACCTGGAAAGCTGTTTCACAAAGACGTCAAGACACCTAATGGAAAAAAGGAGTCAATTCACGTAACTTAAGCTGCCTAAAAGCAGCAGTCTTCCAGGCTGTCTTTGTCTAAGCCAGTTGTCAACGTTTCTGCTTTAGAAGAGGTGTCTCAAGACAGGCGGGTCAAACCACTCCTGCAAGTCCCTTTTGCTTGCCACTGGCCACAAGTCTCAGTATAACTGCCTAGAAATTTAGCCAAGTGAGAAAGATCCTGTCTCTGTACTTTTCAGGCTCAAACACAATTCAGGCTGAGAGAGCTTATACTTTTAATTGCAATAATTGTTTGTATCCTGTTTTAAGAAAAATCCAACTTGCAGGGAATGATTATAAGGAGGTAATTAAGTTTCTGTGGAAGCTAGCCATGCTCCAAGCTGTCATTCTTGAAACTGCCATTTTCTAAAACAAGAGAAATTATCACATTCAGACAAATGCAATAGCTGGATGAAATGCCTGAGAAGAGCCTCAAATTAAAAAAAAAAAAAGAAAAAGGAAAAAAAAATCTGGCAAAATTTTGTAATTTTATTTTCCTCCAAAACATTACAGTCTGCACTCTCCCATATGTTTAAAAACCAGCGACCATGCTTCTATGTACCTCTTTGCCAGACTGCCTGTAATACCTGTTCCCAGAATACCTGAAACACCACTCAAGGATCAGAGACCACAGCAGCTTTAAAAAGGAGATAACCACCATATGAAGAATCGTAAATGTCATACAACTCATAATCTCAACACAGGGACCAATTGGCATATCTGTATTACAAGAATATATGCAGTCTGTTTTTAGCAATATAACATGTTAGTATAAAACAATATATATAGCAATATGTTATATTTAGCAACATAACATGTTAGTTTTCGGTCAGGACCGAAAACCAACCATCTTCAAAATGACTGAAATACAGTTTTCTTGGGCCTTTTTATTTTGTTGTAGGCCAGACTAGAGAAACTGAAGGCATTTTCCTCTGTCAGCAGCTAGGAACAGGGAATAACCAATGTATGTTAAATTATTTTCTTTATTTATTTTTATAAGATTCCTCCCTCAAATCACTTTTGTGCATTAACATTTGGAGAACACTTGGAGGACTTTAACATAAGGCCTTTGAGTGGGAGCAAACATTTACACATAGTATTAGTTGCAAGTGGCAGTAGCAGACAAGACAACTCTCCTTGTAATTAATACCAAGTAGCAAGTAGAAAACTTTGCTACTGCCACCTAGAGAGTCACAGGTGCATAAAAGCTACTCTGTGCCATGCTACAGTTTAATCTGGAAATTTAAATGCCTAAATAAAAAAGCTTCCTTTACCTGGTGAGTGGAATGTCTCTCCATCTAGAAGTATTACAAATCACACTATTACAAACAGCATGGTACACATGGATTGGTTTTCTACTCCCATCACATATTGGTATATGCCCATGGCTCTAGGAATTTTTTCTTGGAGCACAACCATGGACTGCAGGGAAGGATAACCTACATCACAAACACACGACACTAAGGCTGCCAGTTTTCACTGCACTGCAGTCATCAACATAGCTTCATGGGATGTGGCTTCCCAGTCTTGCTGAAATCTGTAGCAGTAATAAGGAAACATAAATGCCCCCTATAATCTGTATAACACATTAATAAGTTAGTAACTACATGTTAATCAGTAATTCTCACCTTCTCCTGTTTGCAGGCAAGAAAGAGTGAAAAAGGAAAACTGCATTTACTACAGGTACACAGGAGCAAATGTTAACATATGGTGCATCAGTTCTGATAGCAGGAGTAGTAATGGGAGCAGCAAATTGCATTTATTATCTCTTCTTGTTCCTGTCCATTATTATTTGGCATCACAAAGCTCTTCAACACTCATACACATCCTTATGCTACTTGAAAAAGTAAGGCATGTCAAGCAGTCACTTCCCACGCTCTTGGTGTGTTGTATCCTCTTCCCACGTGAATCTAGCTAGCATTGCACAGCAATGTTGTCCACTGTTTCACAGCAGGAAGAGCTTCAGGTGCCAGAGAGGCACAAGAACCTATTACCTCAGAGTAAGACAGCAGTTCTGCATCTGGCTCAGATCACTAGAATCACAAGCTTAAAACTGGCCTTTAGTGCCTTCTTCTGAAAAAAACGGTTATTTCAAACATTGCACAGCATTGGAAGAGGAGAGTATCCCATTATGCTCCACACCTTTAGTCAAAAGCTCTCTGCAGAAGTTACTGAGAGATTGAACATACTGTCTGCAAATGAGCAAACCTGCCTGAGACACAGGGCAAAGGTTGTGCAAACATACTGCAACAATTCAGCGCTGACTGGACATGACTAGCTCTAGCTTGGACTCTACAGGCAATTGTCTTAGCCCTGTGCCAGGGCCAAGCCAACAGCCTTCTGACAGGTCCTGAACTTGGGAACTCTAGGGCAGGTGTGCTGGCACAAATCAGCACAGTTCCACATCAATTTCAAATAGTAAGGACTGCCAAGGTACACCATCTTCCGGATCAGACAGAGTGTTTTAATACAACAAAGAGCAATACATCTTAACTCTGCAAAGCAAGAGCTCTGCACAGGGAACTGAATCATTAATGATGGTTACAAATTTGATTTGTGGTGCAGCATCAGAGGAGCGGCCACCTGTCACTGGCCATCTGCTCTGACCACTGGCTCAACAGAGGCAAGACAACATTTCATACCAGCAAAGCAACTGGGCACAACCTCAAGCACAGAGGTGTAAAGAGGTAAATGATAGCATTCTAACCTGACTGTGAATTGTCTCCGGTGTACTTCTCATCACAGTGATTCTTGTAGAGGTGAAGATACACCAAGGGTAAAATATATACATAAGGAAAAAGAATAGAAAGAGATTGTAAAAGGGTTGTATTCTACACTGTTCTTATCCAACATTTACTGTTCAGTTATATAAAAAAAAGTGTTTGGTAAAGATTCTTCTTTAGGTCTAATTAGATGCAGTGAAATAATATGAAAGTAAACAGGTGTGTAATGCAGGCAATCACAGATATCACAGTGCTTTTATTTGCCAAGTTCCCATTTAAAATCTGTGGATGCAAAAGAACTGACATTAATTTTTAAATAGTGTTTTAAGTGCAAATTGCATATGAACGTCAAAGATTCAAGAAATAAAACAAAAAAAGAAAAAAATACTAAAATATTATTTTTTTCCCTTCTGTACAGTAATTTTAAATGCATTTTCTTAGTACTATTTAAACTAATTTTGCATGCACCCTTTCATGGGTCAGTGACAAACTAGACCTCAAACAACCGTTACAAAATCAACTCTCCAGCAACTAAAGAGTACAGCTAGGTGTCACCCATTAGAACTTTCTTTATCTCCTAGTAATTTTGAATCATTGTCATGAATGAGAGCTAAACAGAAAACCTTAATTCTTTGTGATTCTGAAACACCTGGGGTAGCTCCACCAATAAATATTTCAATCTTTCTTAGAATTTAAATCAGATATTTCCACTACCTTAACACTTTCACCTTTTGGTTAGTCTACAATAACACAGATTAAATGTTCCTCTTGCTTTTCTATCCTGCTCAGAACAAAAGCACAATCTGTCCAATACATGACAGCTTAATATCTGCTAACTGCTTCATCTTGTTCCTTCCTTACGTGGTTACAAGAAAGTATTTTGCCATTAATATAAAAATTGAACAGAACTTTCAGTTCCTCAGGACTTCCCTCTAAAACTAGCACATGATGTGCATAGGTACAGAGTTAACAGAGACACTGAAAAGTACAAGAAGTCATGCATTACCTTTTCAGTGTATTCCCTAGAGAAGATGTACATACTCTCTACTTCAAATCAATAAACTTCAGTGCTTAGGATCACACTTACACATTATTCATTACACATCATACACAGGAGTCTTGTGTTGTCATACTGTCATCTAATCTATGGTGATTAGCCCCTCTGACTAGATTGATCACCTCGTATAGCAAAGCACTAGATTGCATGGAAGCAAGAAATTCATTGTTTCAACCTGTGAGTTGAATGTCAAGTTCAGGAAGGTTGCACTTGTGCATTTGGCATCCACATAATTTGTGACAGTGTAGGCTGCAGGGACCTTATAGGGATTATTCAGGGAAAAAACCAAAAGGAATTACACAAGTTATATTTTCCACTATTCCTGCACACCTTCCATTGTTTATTTTTCTTTTTGCTATTATTGGAGAGGGGCAAGTTAAAACAGTGAAAGGAAAAAGAAGAGAATGGAAGGGAAAAAAAGCCAAACCCAAAATTCAAGAGTGGCTTTCCATAATGTGTAAGAAAAGAAAAAAAAGGAAGGTGAAATTATGCCCTTATGGTCCATACAAATCTTGCACAAGAGAGTGTAAGGAAAGACTCTCCCTCCAGAAAACTCATTTTAAAAAGCTTAAACAGTTCTTTTGTAATCACACTGGAACTCTCACAGTTATTCTCCAAAGACAGTAAAATCAAGAAAGCTCATGAGATATCGTAAAGTGACACAGTGCACCTGAATTGCCCATTGTGGCCCCAAACTGGAGCTTCTCTCAGAGCCCATGGATTGGGTTCTGTCTATTGCCTGAGTGGCAGAAAACATTCCCATAGTTCTTTAAGCGTTCTACTGGAAAAAAAAAAAAAGCTACATTTCAGTTCTGAATACTTCTCTCCCCTCTTCTAAAGGCATGACTTGAAAGAGACACACAACATCAGTAACTGGATTCAAGCTGCATCAGGGGAGGTTACGATAGGATATTAGGAAAAATATTCTTCACTGAAAGAGTGGCAAAGCATTGGAACTGCTGAGGAAAGTGGTAGAATGTCCATTGCTGGAAGTGTTCAAAACACATGTAGATGTGGCACTTTGGGATGTGGTTTAGTAGGTATGTTGGTGTTGGTTTGACAGATGGACTTGATAATCATAGAATCATAGAATAACCAGGTTAGAAGAGACCCACTGGATCCCTGAGTCCAACGATTACTATCAAACACTAAACCATCCCCCTTAGCACCTCTTCCACCTGTGCCTTAAACACCTCCAGGGAAGATGAATCAATCACCTCCCCAGGGCAGCCTCTGCCAGTGCCCAGTGACCCTTTCTGTGAAAAATTTTTTCTTAATGTTCAGCCTAAATCTCCCCTGGTGGAGCTTGAGGCCATTCCCTCTTGTCCTGTCCCCTGTCACTTGGGAGAAGAGGCCAGCTCTCTCCTCTCTACAACCTCCCCTCAGGTAGTTATAGAGAGCAATGAGGTCTCCTCTCAGCCTCCTCTTCTCCAGGCTAAACAACCCCAGCTCTCTCAGACGTTCCTCATAAGTCCTGTTCTCCAGCCCCTTCACCTGCTTCGTTACTCTTCTCTGGACTCACTCCAGAGCCTCAACATCCTTCTTGTGGTGAGGGGCCCAGAACTGAACACTGAGCATTTGAGGCGCTGTCTCACCAGTGCTGGGTACAGAGGGAGAATAACCTCCCTGCGCCTGCTGGTCACACTATTTCTGATACAAGCCAGGATGCCATTGGCCTTCTTGGCCACCTGGGCACACTGCTGGCTCACGTTCAGTCGGCTGTCAACCAACACCCCCAGGTCCTTCTCCTCCAGGCAGCTTTCTAGACAGACTTCTCCTAGTCTGTAGTTCTGCATAGGGTTGTTGTGCCCCAAGTGCAGGACTCGGTATTTGGACTTGTTAAACCTCATGCCATTTGACTCTGCCCAGCAGTCTAGCCTGTTCAGATCCCTTTGCAGAGCCTCCCTACCCTCCAGCAGATCCACACTTCCACCCAGCTTAGTGCTGAGGGTGCACTCGATGTCTTCATTCAGGTCATTGATGAAGACACTGAACAGGGCTGGACCCAGCCCTGAGCCCTGGGGAACCCCACTTGCAACTGGCCTCCAGCTGGATTTAACACCATTTACCACCACTCTCTGGTCCTGGCCATCCAATCAGTTTTCCACCAGATGGTGGAGTTTTTCTCCCCAACCTGAATGATTCTATGATTCTGTGATTATGAGGGCAGTTACACTGCCAGTCTTGGCCAATATGTTCTTAAGAGGTGAAAACACCTCTGTCGTAAATTCATGAATGTGCAATCTCCTGATCTCAAATTGACAGAGGCAGTATTAACCATTATGTATGCTTTAGCACATGGGAAGTCACATGGAAGTCAATCCCCATTCATGGATCTTCACTGTATTATATAAACTTCCAGATCCATTTCTTTTCTGTACATAACTCTAACATGCTTAATTTTTGTATGTGATAAATCTTGCACAGAAATCCATGAAGGTTCCAACACAGTGATTTCTCATGATACTATGACATCCCTTACAGAAGCTGTTAATAGCGACAAATAACACTTCTAAGCTTTTAGGGTGAAACAATGCACAATAGTGTAATTATGTTTCTAAGTCAGTATACAGTATCTGAATGCTGAGATCAAGCCATTTATAATTATGTTGATACAGTGAAATACTAGACATTTCCATCAAAATTTGAATCATGACAGCTTTTACTGCTCTGTAACCAAATAAATAGTTGATTTGGCTTCCTTTTATCCTTTCAAAAAGAACTACCTGTGGTTTGAAGAGGTATCTCATTTATTTTAGGGCAGAGAAAACATCTACTGCTGCAAGCATTCAGGCATGGATTTTAGGGAAATCGCAGTGACCAAATGTTGATCAGAACCAATACTATCAAATCAGTATTGCTTTAAAAATAACTCTAAGAAGTCTTATGAATATAATATAGATATTCCCACACATCACCATCGCTGCCCATCTAAAATGAAAAAAAAAATCCAATCAAAAAACCACTCTCAAATCCCCCAAAATTCCAGGAGGTTCTTTGAATTTTTCATGCAATGACAGAGAAGCTGGTGCTTTACTACAGGCAAGAGACATTGCCATCACAGAAGTGAAACAGAATAATTACCTAGTTCCATCAGGTGCACCTTGTTTTTTCCCCAAGAATCACAGAATCATAGAACAACCAGGTTGGAAGAGACCCACCAGATCATCGAGTCCAACCAATCCTATCAAACACTAAACCATGCCTCTTAGCACCTCGTCCACCTGTCCCTTCTGTTAATCTGTAGTCTTTAACCTTCATGGTGTACCTTTACATTTGTGGCAAACCCTTTGAAGCAATATTCCCTTTACATCACATGTGTAAATCTCCCCAGACCTATGGCTCATTGTATTAGTGCTTTATCTACCAAGAACTACTCATGAACCAACACTAGAAAAAGTGAATTAAGGGTGCTTCCCAGCAGTGTCAGTATTGCAAATAATATGAATGTGGCCTTGGACACAAAGCCCTAACTAATATTTGTTTCTTAAGGTTACTGGATTCGGCATCGCAATAAACATATCTCACTTTCAAATCAACATTAAAGCAGCTATAAATGAAACAATAACAATGAAGTGTTTAAAAAGATGATGTAAACCCAAAACCATGTAATTTTAGCTCTACTTCTATTCCAAAACTCTTGCACTCCAGCCTGAGTATTTTAGAATATCCTTCTACTTGTAAGTATTAGTTTACTGCTAATGCTAAAATCTGTTTTATTTCAAAGATGAGGTCAGTTTAAAACATTTTTCAGCCTTTTTTTACAGTGACAGGCCTTCCAAGTTCTTCCAAAAGTTGTGTGGATTTCTCCCTTGACTTGTTAATACCTTGCTCCCACAGACACTTGCACAAAGGAGGTGGTTTCAACAGCCAAAGTTTACAGAAGACCACCAATGTACTTCTTCCAACAGCAGAAGTTTTCCAATAAAGTGTTAATATTAAGTAGTGTTATATTGAGAATGAACAACTAGAAATAGTAGTGACTTTGTAAATATATTTTACACAAAAGTGCCTTTTCCCATCTCATGGATAAAAGCACATTAAAGTTCTAAACACATCAAGATACATAACCCCTTCCATTAAGAATATGAAAACATACCATGTTTCCCACGCACATCATCAGTCTAAAATGTGGCCAACTACTTCTTCAGCTCCTCATTTTCTATTTCACAAGCTATAGACAGAATTCACTCCTTTGCTCACAGAAGTCCATACTTCTTTACTCTACAGGATATGTACGTAAGAGTGCTTTTGAGGCACAAAGTATGTGATACAATCAATTGCTTTGAACACTTCCAGAGGCAGGGGTCCAGGACCAGATGTCAGCAAACTACTCCCCATGCCATCAGCTTTGTTGTGGGACCTGCTTGGGTGGATCTGTGGCTGGACTGCAAAGACTAAAGTCAACTGCTATTGCTGGTTTACTTGGCTTACAGTTTGGATTACACGCCTCCAGCACATGTTCTGATGAGCATAAAATGTCTGAGGCTCTGCTTGAAGGATACACTTCATTCAAGCACTACACACTGGTAAACAGCTTGTGACAGCTGAACATGGGTCATTAATAGAAATAAGCACACCAGATCAGGCTGGTAAAAGCAGCTCTAAAAAAAAGCCCCTGAACTTCTTTTGGACTATGGGCTATGTTGCTCCACAGTATCATGGACTGTCACATCCATGCTCCAGTAAATAAAAACCTTTCTTTCTCTACTCATCAGTCCTATGTAAGGAGAACAGCCCATGCAAAAGCTGAAGTTTTCTTGAATCTTATTGACAACATAGATCACATCCACTTGGTAAAACATATATTTCTAAACTAAAAATATCAGTTTGCTAAAAGTGATGGGAATTATGATATGAAAGAAATACTATACCTGTTTGTTGCTTTCATTGGTATTATGCAGCCTTTTGAGGGACACGAAGTGTCTTATTTTCCTAGCAACAGAAATAATCACTTGTTACCATATTAAATGGCGAAGATAGAAGTGATGCACTCCTGTTTTCTAAAGCAGAGGTCTATGTGCCCTCATGAAATGAGAGACCAAAGCAAACAATGGTGCAACAAGCTCTCCTGAGTTACAGCTATGTTTTTGTCCCAGGACACCCATCTTTTTACTCTTGCAGGAATTCACCTGCACACCTGGAAGCAGAATTTGCCAACATGTCCACTCTACACTGCAAAGATACAAGCACATACAAACATGGAGAATACCCAGCTACTAGTCCTTCCAGCTGACTGGTTAGCAGTTTGAATACTGTAGAATAACTTCATAAAGAAATGAATAGTAATGTGAACCTAAAAATCAGTTGACTTTACAGTTCTTTTAGCCATCATGACAACTCAAAATGGACAAACATCAGCAAAGAACATGACCTTCTCAGCTTCGCTTATTGTTTCCATATTGCTTCAAGTCAGCGGTTATATTATCACCCTGCTACTAAATACACAGAGGTTCATCTCAGACAGATGAAGAGCACAGAAGAGGCTCTAGAAACCATAAGGCAATTATGTTCTGGACAAGTTAGTTACCCTCCTTGACCAATCACAGGTGTTATCTTCACATGCTGCTGGATACTGTCTCCTGATTTTCTTCTTGCATAGTAAACTCCTTGCCATTCCTAAGCAAACACATAGAATGAGACAGGATCTAAGAATGTATAGCTTGCAATCAAATCTTCATTTATTATTATGTAGTCCTTACCTACTAAACAATTACATATTATGTCATGGTTATATTTTTTTAAAAAAAGAGTAAGATTTCTTAATAATATTTCTTTTAACAAATATTTGCTAACATGAGGACAGTGAAAAAATGTTTCTCTTCTGTGAGAGAGCATAAAACTTTTACAATTAGCTTTAGGAATCGTCTGCTTTGAGGGGTTACAAATATTCTTGCTAGCTATAACCAGTGGTGACTGCAACACATCCAGAGACCATCTTCCTTAGGAGCAGCAGAACCAAACTTCGAGCTAAGACCCACTCACCTTTGAAGCTGCCAGTTGTCGAGCAACATGTATGTTAAATTACAGAAGCCCGTGACCTGAGGATGTCCTTCAGCTAACCTCAGGTAATCAACAGTCTATTCTCCCTCCATGACTGTTTCCCCGTGACTATGGATATTCAAGGAATTATAGATCAGCAAAAGGAAGAAATAATCATATCATCTCTTATGTTCTCTCATGCAAATGCCCATGTCCCCACTGCTACAGGAAGGCAGCAAGAGGACTGCAGACTAACCAAGAGCCACATATGCACCATCCTTAAGCAGTCCACTGATGCACCAATAAGTTGTTTTCCAGTATGGCCTGGAGAAGAGAGAAAGGAAAAAAAGAGAAGGCTTCTCTCTTCTTATCGCCTCAAAGAAGAGGGATTTTAAAGTGGGAGCTACTCAGCAGCAGAGTAGGATGAAGTTGGAAAATGTCTCCAACACAGACAAAGGTAGATAGATGCAGATGACAAACATGGCCTTGGAGTAGACAGTGCTAGCAGCTGGGCAGACTCTATAAATAAAGAGGAGCAAAGTAAGAGTGGCCTGCTGGTACTGCTAATAATCCAAGGTGAACCTGAAAATAACTCCAGTGACCCCCAAAGCTCAGATCATTGCTGGAAGTGACTTAAAGGTTCAAGAACTTCTCAAAGTTAATGAAGAAGGTGAGACAGGGAAGGGTGAGAGGCACTTCTACAGCCCATGGGAGATGGGATGAGAGTGTTGCATGTGTTATGGGAACATATTGCCAATAACAGTTATTGCTTTTGTGGCCCATCGCCACCATGGCAGGAATTCAAAGTGAACTGTAGCTATTCTAACTATAGTTAGAAAAACAGACCCCATTGGGTGCTGGTACATTGTGGTCGTAACCACACAAAAGGGTTCACGAAAGGCAGGTCTTGCCAAACTAATCTGATCGTCATCTATGACAAAGTGACTCGGCTGCTGGATGAGGGAAAGACTGTGGATGTGGTCTTCCTGGACTTCAGTAAAGCCTTTGACACAGTTTCTCACAGCATTCTGCTACGGAAACTGTCAGCCTCTGGCCTGGACAGGCACACACTCTCCTGGGTGGAACACCGGTTGGATGGCTGGGCTCAGAGAGTGGTGGGAAATGGAGTTTACACCAGCTGGAGGCCAGTTACAAGTGGTGTTAGCCAGGCCTCTGTGCTGGGTCCAGCCCTGTTCAACATCTTTATCAGTGACCTGGACAAGGGCATTGAGTGCACCTTTAGCAAGTCTGTGGATTACACTAAGCTGGGTGGAAGCGTTGATCTGCTGGAGCGTAGGGAGGCTGCAAATGGATCTGAACAGGCTGGACCACTGGGCAGAGTCCAATGGCATGAGGTCTAACACGGCCAAATGCCAGATCCTGCACTTGGGGCACAACAACTCTATGCAGAGCTACAGACTAGGAGAAGTCTGTCTAGAAAGCTGCCTGGAGGAAAAGAACCTGGAGGTGTTCGTCGACAGCCAACTGAACCTGAGCCACCAGGCCTGTATCAAAAATGGTGTGACCAGCAGGTCCAGGATGTTTATTCTCCCTCTGTACTCGGTACTGGTGAGACCACATCTTGAATCCTGTGTTCAGTTCTGGGCCCCTCACCACAAGAAGGATGTTGAGGCTCTGGAGCGAGTCCAGAGAAGAGTGACAAAGCTGGTGAAGGGGCTGGAGAACAGGACTTATGAGGAACGTCTGAGAGAGCTGGGGTTGTTTAGCCTGGAGAAGAGGAGGCTGAGAGCAGACCTCATTGCTCTCTATAACTACCTGAGGGGAGGTTGTAGGGAGGAGGGTGTTGGCCTCTTCTCCCAAGTGACAGGGGATAGCACAAGAGGGAATGGCCTCACGCTCCACCGGGGAGATTTAGGCTGGAGATTAGGAGGAAGTTTTTCACGGAAAGGGTCATTGGACAGTGGAACAGGTTGCCCAGGGAGGTGGTTGATTCACCATCGCTGGAGGTGTTTAAAGCATGGGTAGACAATGTCCTGAGGGACATGGTTTAGTGTTTGATAGGAATGGTTGGACTCGATAATCTGGTGGGTCTCTTCCAACCTGGTGATTCTATGATATGATTCTATTCTATTCTAAACTGATTATGCCACAAGGTGCTTAAAGCACACTGTCAAAGAAGGTTCAGTGGTTATGACAGAACAATTAAACCTTTTGGTTGGATGACACAGCCACGTGAGAGACTAGTAGAAGGACAAACTGTTATGTTTCAACTAACAAAAGCTCCATGTACTCCAAGCAAAACAGAAACACAGGAAATGTTCTTGCACTGATCTTAAGCCAACAGTTTGGTAAAGGAGTTCACTCAGATCCTAAAAACAAAGCTGAATGAGATCTTCAGTCATTTGTCTGAGGCATGGGTTGTTGTCCTCCTGAGACATCTGAGGAGCAGAATTCTGCGCTTACGTGCATACTTATGAAAAAAACCATTTTGAGTCCCTAAACACAGAGTATTAAAAATAAAGCAGAACAGAAATCTAAAGCAATTTTGCATGAGTTTATTTTATTTGCTTACCTTTCCTTTTTTAATGTACGTGTTGATATTGTCTAAAAGATCTGCACAGTTTTTGTCGCTTTTTGGTAGTTCAGTAAGTTCCTTGCCAATAAGCTCCACCTTGTGATACCCCATCATCCGTTCAAAGGCTGGATTAACATACTGCCAAAACAAAAGAACTTTAGTATACTACAAAAAGAACATACTTACAGGGTAAATACTCAGATATAACTAAACTGTTACATGTTATGCATTTAAAGTCATAACCATACGTCCCTACACCTGGTTGTTTTTCATATAAAAATGCTATGTAATGGTAAAGCATTTTATTGCAGTAAAGAGCTGAACATAGAAGGCGATTGGTAAGATATTACCACAAGGTACAGAAAGAGAACAAACTGTTTACTGCACAGGTTATCTAGTTCTGCTACATATTTCATGCTGGTTTTTTACCATAAGTAACGTTACTTTATGCAAAATTATCATGTAAATAAAGATTCTAAAGGAAAAAGCTTAATAATTCATCAGGTATTAACGTGCATCATCCTGAAATAAAGCAGTTCATTGTACAGGGCATTTTAGTGGGTGACAAAACTAAAACACTGAAATAGATCAGAAACTATAGGGCAAATATCTCTTTGAGTTCCTGTCTCCAAGTTCTACAAAATAGTTAACCTTTTCATCCCTACCTGAATGACGTGATCCTCACTGGTTATTTCTATAGCTTCCTGACAATGGTCTAATGCTGTAAACACTGCGTTACAAGCCCTGAAATTAGCAAATGATTCACATTAGTTTTACTGTTAGAACATTTTGCTCACTATAAATAACTTATTATATTATACTTATTGGTAGATGAATCACAAAGCACCACGTTGTTCTGAATAAATTATGTCACTATCTCCACTATGACTTTTCTTCAGGAAATTCAGCTTTAGGTACGCCTGTTAATGTGTTTTTACTGCAGGTCACACTGTGAAATTGGTCATGAATACTACAGCATCTTAACAGTATATTATTTCTCCAAATATGCTCTCGACAGCAGGAACTAAGAATTAGCCGTAAAAATAAAAATATGGCTGTTACATCAGAATGGAAAGTTTTGTGACCATTAAAGACAGGGAACACAAAAAAAATCATCACAACAGTTATATACGAAGTTGTATATACAAACAAATACAAGCAAACAGACCAGCAATAATTCAAAGGAACAATTTAAGTAACCTCAAAGTCCTAGCAAGAAAAATATAAATTTCCTTGCTTTCAAGTTATATTTCAGTGACTTGATTTCCATGTATCTTGATCTTTATTAAGAGCCAAACTGATCTTAATTTCCCATTTTTTTTCAGGGCTAGCCTTGAACTACTGCAAGAAAAAATAGGCCTTACTAAAATATTTAAACTACTTAAATTCTAATCTACATTGGATGACATTAAGATAGGTTCCTAAGACTAGAAAGAAAAAAAATGTATATGTATAGGTATATATGTAGATCCACTTATGTCTATATACATATGCATATACATACACATATACACTTACGCATACAGACACATGTACACATACACGTACGTACACACGTACATATACACGTACATGTACACAGATAGAATGCTTAATAAAAGAAACAACCCAAGCATCCTTGCATTGATAGATGTTGACAATAATCTCTGATTTTTACTAAACACAACCTAATTATCTTCCGTGTACCTCTCACTGCAGGGAGCACAAATGCACCATGCATAAACATTCTCGCATACAGTTATTACCTAAAAGGAACATCTTGCTCCCAGACTGCATAGTGGAGTTTGAATTAATACTAATGACTAGAAAATTAAGAAGTGCATGACATTGCTAGTTCTGCTTATCATGGAAGTAACTCAAAGACAAATAGGATACACAAAGAAATATACGCAGAATCAAGGACATACAGCTATGCAGTTAATGATTTGTACAAAAAAGTATTGCACATAGAAGATGGCATCAGTATTTCACCTCGGACAATAAAAGAAGATCCTGACGTAAGCTTACAAGTGATTGTCTACCAGTCCAAGCCAACTTCAAGCTGTGATTTTGTACTGTGTAAACCAATTAATATATCTCAGTGACAGATGACTGATATACCAGATGCCAACAAATATTACGTAAACATTCTGTATGAAAACGCACAGCTATGTTTGCTCTATTAAAATCTTAGTATTTTCATGTGATCTAGCAACAAAGTCAGCAAAATAAAAGATTTAAGTTGCCCATATGCTCTCTGATTTATACACTTCTCCCACAGATGTTCAACCAAGCTTCAAACCAGAAACAGCTACGCAGACAAACAGTCCCCACTTGGAATGGGAAGACACTTCTGACCACTGACATGACCTTGAATACTGCTTTCTTGGGCTCATCCTACTTTTCCCCCCATGTTTCTTTTGTATTTGAACACCTGAAATATGCTGATTTTAATTACATTGAATAACCTTCTACAAATATTCTCTCTTCCCTTTCACAGAGCTGTACAGAAGACCTACTGAGACAGCAAACAGACCAGAGATCCAATGGGACAGACATACAGTGCAATATGTTTTACTTATTTATTCAAACCACATGGATGAAATCAAATTATAACCAAATAACACTAACAAACAGTAGTTCTGCTTAATCTTTAATGACAGACTCATATAGATTACCTGTCTAGTTAGGCAGAGATAGGGGGAAATTCTCTGTTGCAAGACACCAGCTTCTCCAAGTTACAAATACATCTTTTCAGAAAGTTTGCCTCTTAAAAGGCAACTTGGTTCCCCAAGATGTTATTACAAATGTTGCTTATAAGTGTTACTTGTACTTCTTACATGACAAAAGTATTTAAGTATTCTGGACCTGTGTCTACCGAACACTTCAAACTACTTAACTATTCTGGGACTGCATCTGGCAGTAGTAGTAGCAACCCCCAAAAATACCACAATTCTTTTCACAGTATTTTGCAAAGCTGCTAAATATTTCCAAATCAGTCATGTTGAGAGGTAATGAGAATATATATATATATGCACATAAATATACATAATATGCATTATCAATATACAGCAGACGTGACAACAAAGAATACATTTTTTACAATGCTACTATTTACATACATTAAAAAGAACTAGGCACACAGTTTATGTAACTACATTCAAGACAGTAAAACGGGTGCTGAGAGTAAAATGCTGCTGTTTCCAAAAACAGTACTGATGAAAGAGCTGTCAGTAGATTAAATGCTGCTGGACACTTACTTTCCTTACAATTTTAATAATTTTTATAATTTTTTTGGTGATTGTTGTGAATAAACTTGCAGAAAAATTTGGCAGCCAATGTAAATCCTTCTCCCTGTGATGGAGTTTGAATTATCTGGATTCATAATTGATAATACTCATGCGGAGATTCTCAAAATACCTCTGCATAGTGTTCTTGAAATGAAACACAAAGCACGTATGACTGATAGCTTAATCTTTTTATATAAGACTTATGTTTCTGCTCTATGTTTTCTTAATTTGGAAGTCGCTATCATGTTGCATTTACAACTGAACAACAAACTAAGCCAGGACCACTAAAACACCTAAATGACTTCTAAAATTTCACAGCTGCTCTATTTTCCTGCTGAGTTTCGGAAAATAGCTATTAAAAATTGTCGTCTTCTTTTCCCCTGAAAATTTTACTGTAATTGCATTCTGCATGCACAAATATGCAATCACTTGAACATGAACTCATTGAGATCAGTTTGTAAAGAATATCTTAGGAAAATCTACTTATTAAATAGAGAAACTGAAACCTATACAGAGGTGACAGTATGTTTTGTAGATGGAACTGGAATTAATTTTTGAAACCCTAGGAACTACATCTTCTCTGCTTAACACTCAAAGGCTTCTTTTTTTTCTCCATATAATGGAATTGAAAACATATTTAAATGCATGTGTAAGTACCTGTATTTAACATAAAATTAATAACATTAAGGGAAAAGTGAGAAGGGAATGAAAGTAGTTTAACTCCTCACTAAGATTAAAAAAAAAAACAACCCTGCTCCAAGTCTGCCAAGTGTTGCCCAAGCAAGAAAATAAAAACTCAGGGGAACTGGATCAAGATTGCCTTCAGTTCAAGCTATCAAATATGAAATTTCACACACTTGAGACCGAGAATGACTTCCTCAATCTTCACCATCAAATATATTTGCAGCCCATAAACCTTACACACAAGGCAGCATTTTTAAAAATTTAAAATTTTTAAAATGCTGCCTTTGCTATTAAAATGAGCTGAAGTAATGACTTGGCCATATTTCTGTTACAAGATCTTGCTCTGACTACAATGCTGGTTGAAACAGCTGCTTGAACATTGCCAGATTCCTTATGGACACCTTGAGACAGGTCAGACATAAGCTAGCATAAGAGTAAAGGACATCTACTGCATATTATATTAAGGAAAGCCATAATTTTTACCACCAGTGAACAAAACATACACCAATCAAGCTTTCTCAGAGTGCCCGTTACTAAGGCACTTAAATTTGCCCTTTACAAAATAACAGAAGCAGAAAATAAGGGTATAGTATATCGGTTAGCATACCGGTACAAAGCACTTCTATACATTACTGGAAAGAAGCACAAAATAACTTTATACATTTATGTAGAGCAAGCTATTGATGTATGCAGTTTCTTATACTTCTACATACCTTAATTTGAACTGAGATCGCACTTCCCCGTGTTCTATTTGAACCAGTTCATTGTAACAAGCAGTTATGCTGCTATTCTCCAGGAATTGCTGGAAGACAAACCAAGACAGTATAAAATAGATTGGAATGGTTTTAAACTGCTATTTCTGTTCCTGCATCTAAAACTCTAATCTTATAAAGAGAGCTGTGATGAGTCTAGCAAAGGGCCACAAAGTTGATTAAATATCTTTTTTGTGAGGAAAGGCTGAGAGAGCTGTGACTGCTCAGCATGTAGAAGAGAAGGTTCAAGAGGGTTCTCATCAAGGTATATAAATATCTGAAGAGAGAGTGTAAGAAGACAGAGCCAGCCTTTTTTTCAGAGGTGCCCGGTGACAGGACTAGAAACAATGGGCACAAACTCAAACACAGGAATTTTCCTCTGAACATCAGGAAACACTTTTTTTTATTTTTTTTTTACTGTGAGAGTGACGAGCATTGGCATAGGTTGACCACAGATGTTGTGGAGTCTCCATCCTTGGGAGATCTTCAAAAGTTGTGTGGGGATGGCCCTAAGCAACCTGCTTAAGCATGGGAGGTTGAACAAGATGACCTCCAGAGGTCCCTTCCAACCTCAATGATTTTGTGATTCCATAGAAATAAAAACCTCTAGCTGCACCTTTTCTATTCAGTAATCATCTTTTCCTCATGAATGATTTTCTAGTTTTTAAGACAATAATGTCAAGTGCAAGAAACAAGTTAAATATTGAGTTTTCCTGTTTGGTTTTAGCAATGCAGTTAGAAACAGATTTCTAAAACCCCACAAACTGTCTCACACAAAACTAGTATTGCCTTGATGTTTCACTTTGCACATCCTTAATTTAGAGTGGAAAGGGAACACCTTAGAGACATAAAACATTAATGTTAACTAAAAAAAAAGCTACTTGTCATTTCATTTGTTTTCAAGCAAAAATTGTAGAAATGAAGTAACTTTGCATCACAAGTAAAGCTACTGAGTTGCAACTGTGAATTCAGATGTTAAGGAGCATGAATTCATTAAGGAGTATGCTGAGTTAACAAAGAGTTAACAAAGATGGGAGATGGGAGAGAATGTCCTCTCTTTGCTAGACAAAGCAGTATGCTGAAGGGTCTTGTGCTTTGTCCTGCTGAAATCAGAAATTTTATGTTGATACAAGAGAAGTAGATTCTCTGATTTAAAAGTTAAAGTGTACTGCTTATTAGTAAAATTCTGCTATTAAAAGTTAAATCACTTCTTTAGAAATACACATATCAAATCTAGTTTTCACAGAAAAAAACCCCAAACTTCTGGGGTCACTAGTTCTCACAGCACTGCTGAATGCAGAGTCAAGAGGCAGAACTCAAACCTTTGAGGAACAAAGATCAGCTTTTAATAAATCTACGCTTCTCTCTATGAAAAATTATGTTGCAGGGAGCAACTCTTAACCTCAAGTTGCCAGTAAAGTGTAAAGAAGTAACATTAAAAGTAACTGTTGACACAGACCTGTTTCACTCCTTACTGTTAAGACCTTAAAATATTTCTGTAACTCTCATTTTGTATACTAAATGAATGTATAGGAAAACAAAAGACACAACATCAAGTTGGCAGAAGCAATGGTGCAAATGATGTAGTGTTTTTGCATAACAAACTGCCTGCAAAGAAACTTGTCTTCTACAGCGCTGTAGATTTAGTGGGATGTACCTGGCCATGGCATGGAAGTTGGAACTATCTTTAAGGTTCCTTCCAACCCTAACTATTCTATGATTTCGATGATTTCAGTTTTAGGGTGATCTAGTAGTCAAATATGTGTGTGCTAAATTTAAAACAATGTAAACATAAATCTGTCAGCCATACACACTTCAACAATCATAGCAAGATATTTTACAGACTAAACTTAGTGGAACATACTAAAGTGCTTTATAAACTGAATTTTAAGCTAGCTCTATCTACTAACAAAATTAAACTTCTGCTGTTTACTGACAGAAATCAACTACTACCTCAGCACAAATCTGTGTCTAAGAATCACGAATTGCAGCTTGTTGAAGTGCTAAACCTGCTCTTAACTGTTGTATAGTATTCTACAGACACATAGAATCTCTTTATTTATGTTTTTAGTACCATTCATTCACTGGCTCACTTAAACTGAGAAATAAATTTGGACCTGAAATAAAGCAGGAAACATTTCCTTTTTATAATCCATGCATCTAAATGAGGCCCAAGAAGACAGAGAACAAAACCTTCCTTTTTAAAAAAAGTTTAATATTCATACAGCATGTTTTGATTTAACTTACACTCTTAAAATTACATTTTATTACGTTACAGTTGGATTCCTATACAGAACTTTGCACAAGCCACATGAGTTATGTGCTAGGAGGAATGCATCATTCTTCTTTGCAAAAAGTACTAGGTTTAAAATTAAAAAAAATTTTGTTGCAAACCAGAAAGCTTTGATACTAACTGGTCAATGAGAATCAATATTTGTTCAGAAAAAGAAGTAAAGTTCAAAATGCAAGACAAGATTGTAATTGAGTAACTGCAAACATTAAGGTTCCATTTGCTAATTTAAATCATAGTTAAAAATCAGTTGGGAAGCCAAAGCACTTATTTAAATTAGTGCATCTTAAGTAGGCCATCACTATTATATTTACGAGTCTGAGAGTATAAAAAACCAGCAAAATAAATGCACTGCATTAACACCACCATTAATATGCAAACTCAAGAGCTGTTCATGATACATGGAAAAATCAGAAGATGTAATAAAATACACAAAGAGGATGAAAAAAACCAGAAATAAGTCAGCATAAAAAAAATACCAAAGGAAGCCATAAAATTAACAGAAAAGACTCCTAAAACCTATCTCTGTTCATAATTTCTTTCAGTGGTCATGGTGGTCCAGATATAGATAGTCATCAACCACCACTGATTTAACTAGCAGAAATGAAAAGTGATTTCTTTAGGACTACTTATAATGTACATTATAGTTAAACATAGAAGGATACTACTCTAATGTAAGTACACACAACAGCATGAGAACATTTTGAAGCTGAATAATCAGATATTCACTGCATGAAAAAAAAATACGGTTATTTGCAAGTGTGTACTGCCTAAGACAGGAAAATACTTCTGTGGTATCTTTAGATCTAAATCTGATGTGAAAAGACTGGTTTTCTCCATAGAAATCTTCAAAAAGGTGACAGACAAATTGGTTAGAAGCTCAGGCAATTTGCTAATCAAGCTGGAGATGCATTTACAAGACAGCTACCAGCACACAGAGTGATTGTCTTCACTGTTTTGCCAAGGGAACAGAAGGAAGATGATGAGCAAAACCAGAACAAACTCTGGTATGATGAAGAGTGATAAAGCTAAATAATGCTACCAGAAAGCCTGAATTGTAAAAATAAAAACAGTGAATAGAAACTTGTAATGCAAACAGATATAATTTAAATAAAAAAAAAAAATCTAAATTTGCTGTCAAGGAAAAGATTCCTTGCAAATACTGCCTCTCTGAAAAATGATATTTTTGTATTGTCACATGTGTGTTTGTGGGGTTTTTTTGTGTTAATGGATTTAGTCCCTACTGATCCTCATCCAAGCAGAATTAACCCATGTGTTCACCCTGCTGTGAAAATAGGGTATTCATCCTCAGTTGTGTTTTAAAGGTTTAAAAATAATAGCAACAGGGAATTACGCAAGACCTCTGATAAATTTGGAACAGCTAGAGGTAATGTAATGGTTAGAGCAGGTGTCAGGTGCAAAAAAAAATTTACTTTCCTAGGCAGACAGTGTCTCAGAGCTACATAGTACCTTTTCTAGTACTATTCAGTACTGTACCTACAGTTATTATGTGCAAAACATATTTCCCTGTCTTGTTTTTAAATGAAACACCAGATTTGACAAGAAATAAAGATTTCTTTGAAAACATTACACTTTGCCCATCCCTCCTTTTTTGAGAGCGACAGAGACAGAGAGTTACACTAAAGAACCTGCTCTCTTAGTCTCAACTTTTCGAACTCTCAGAGTATTTAAGAGCTTCAGAAAGGCTTTTGCCTTTAATGCTTTTGCCCCTACAGCACCCTTGCAGGACGAGGGAGATACGTTACCTCTTTTTGGAGATGATCTACAAATGATGCCTCTTGTGCATGTTCTGCTGTGTAAAGCAAACTCAAACTAAATACGTACCAGCTCAGATACTGGACTCAAATGAGCATATTAGCATGAGATTCCATCTATGTTAATTCCTGTCCTTCCTTGATTTTCCTTATTACAGTTAATTGTCCTAAATATATATAGTTAATTCTTCCTAACTTGTGTCCACTGATGTGTTTCTATTGCTTCAATACATAATCTTCTTAATGGATAGTTAACTTTAGAATCATAGAACAACCAGGCTGGAAGGGACCCATCGGATCTTCTAGTTCAACCATTCCTATCTAACACTAAACCAAGTCCCTCAAGACCCCATCCACCCGTGCCTTAAACACCTCCAGGGAAGGTGACTCAACCACCTCCCTGGGCAGCCTATTCCAATGCCCAATGACCCTCTGCGTGAAAAACCTCCTCCTAATCTCCAGCCTAAATCTACCCTAGTGGAGCTTGAGGCCATTCCCTCTCGTCCTGTTCCCTGTCACTTGGGAGAAGAGGTCAGCTCCCTCCTCTCTACAACCTCCTTTCAGGTAGTTGTAGAGAGTAATGAGGTCTCCTCTCAGCCTCCTCTTCTCCAGGCTAAACAACCCCAGCTCTCTCAGCCGCTCCTCATAGGGTCTGTTCTCCAGCCCCTTCACCAGCCTCGTCGCTCTTCTCTGGACTTGCTCCAGAGCTTCAACATCCTTCTTGTGGTGAGGGGCCCACAACTGGACACAGTATTCAAGGAGCGGCCTCACCAGTGCTGAATACAGAGGGAGAATCACCTCCCTGCACCTGCTGGTCACACCATTTCTGATACAAGCCAGGATGCCATTGGCCTTCTTGGCCACCTGGGCACACTGCTGGCTCATGGTCAGTCGGCTGTCGACCAACACCCCCAGGTCCCTCTCCTCCAACCAGGCTTCTCCCAGTCTGTAGTTCTGCATAGGGATGTTGTGCCCCAAGTGCAGGACCCAGCATTTGGCCGTGTTAAACCTCATGCCGTTGGACACTGCCCAGCAGTCCAGCCTGTTTAGGTCCCTTTGCAGAGCCTCCCTACCCTCCAGCAGATCGACACTTGCACACAGCTTTGTGTCATCTGCAAACTTGCTAAGGGTACCCTCAATGCCCTCATCCAGGTCATTGATGAAGACATTGAACAGGACTGGACCTAGCACTGAGCCCTGGGGAACCCCACTTGTCACTGGCCTCCAGCTGGACTTAACACCATTTACCACCACTCTCTGGGCCGGGTCATCCAGCCAGTTTTCTACCCAGGAGAGTGTGCGTCTGTCCAGGCCAGAGCAGATTTATATTACATTAACATAGCATTAATATTGATCCAAAACCACTCACATAAATATTGGAAAAGGGTAAGCAACTGAATACAGACTTTTAGAGCTGAAAACTCATAACTTTTTGCTCCCTCCTACAAAGCAGTTTTGAGGAATAGTATGAAATGTTATCTTCCCTTCTACTTCAAGTACAGGAGACACTCTTAATGCTGTCCTGAGCAGAATGGATGCAAGCAACTGCACTGACCCCATGACAAAAATTATTGATTGCATCAGGAGGAGCTGTATTAAGGAGCAGTCCCTTTAGAAAAGGAATCCTAGTTTGAGGCATACAGAGTTGTCTAGGTGGCTAATCAGTATACAGCAATATACAGCCTAAGCCGGGTCCTCCATCACTGTTTTTACAATGCAGTCAATAGCAGAACCCACCCACCATGCACACAGTCCACAAAAATTTATTCTCAGTGTTCCTGCTTATTCTGGAAGTACTAGCTAGACCACAGATTCTCCTATTTCATACTCTTCTTGGACACACTGTTGAACAGAAAAGAAAACCCAATAAATTGCCACTGGTTTCACATCAATAATTTTTTAACAGAAGGGAATGTATAGTTTTCAATTTGAGGAAGTAGAAGTGCCTGTAATTTACAAAGCAATAATGGTTACTACATTAAATATGTAATTTATACATACCCTATCAAAGCCCGCATTAAGAAGGTGAAGAACAGAAGTCTCTTCTTCATCAGCAGATCTACAAAATGAAATCATAGAATCATACAATTGTTTAGCCTGGAAAAGGCACTTAGGATCATTGAGTCCAATCATTAACCTGTCACTGCCAAGTTCAACACTAAACCTCGTCCCTAAGTTCCATGCCTGTACATCTTTAAAATACCACTAGGGATGGTGACTCCATCATTTACCTGGGCAGCCTGTTCCAGTGCTCGATAGCCCTTTCAGTAAAGAAATTTTTCTTAACATCCAATCTAAACCTACACTTCTATCATCCTATCACTTGTTACTTGAGAGAAAAGACTGCTATGCACCTTGCTACAACCTCTTTTCAGGTAGCTGTAGAGAACAATAACATCTCCCCCCAGCCTACTTCTCTCCAGGCTAAGCAGTCCCAGTTCCCTCAGCTGCTCATTCATGAGACATCTCCAGCCCCTTCACCAGCTTTCCTGCACTTTTTTGGAGGTGCTCCAGCACCTCACTGTCTTTCTTGTAGTGAGTGGCCCCAACCAGAACATAGTATTTCAAGTGCAGCCTCACCAGCCCTGAGTACAAGGGCACATTCACCTCCTTAGCCTTGCTGGCCATACTACTTCTGATATAAGAAAGGATGCTATTGGCCTTCTTGACCACCTGGGAACACTGCTGGCTCATGTTCAGTCAGCGACTGACCAACAGCCCTAGGTCCTTTCCCTTCAGGTAGCTTTCCAGCTGCTCTTCTGCTAGTCTGTAGTGTTGCCTGGGTGGTTGTGACCCAAGTGCAGGACCCAATAGTTAGCCTTGCTGAACCTCATACAAATGACCTCAGCTGACTAATCCAGCCTGTCCAGACACCTCTATAGAGCTTTTCTGTGCTCTAGCAGATCAACACTCCCATAAAACACCTAGTGTATGATCTGCAAACTTACTGAAGGTGCACTCAATCAGCTCATACAGATCATTGATAAGTATATTAAAATAAACTGGTATGCTGTATGGTCACACAACATATAAGAATTGGATGGTATCAATTTGACACAGTCACCTAAACATACCAAATGCAGTGAGAACTGCCTTGCATAAAATACTTATGTAAAACCATACTATTACAGAAGTGGATCTTAGAGTCATCTTTTATAGGGATTTGCAGCTATTACTACAACCTTACAGTAGTACTTATGTCAGACCTGACAGATAGTCTAGAGAAGTCCTGTGTCTCTTTGCAGACACACAAGGACATTAAAAACAGAAGGCATGAAGAGGATAAAAAACATTCTGTGATTGTCAGAAAGAATCTAAAAAACTATTACTAAGTAAAAGGTGAAGCAAGTTGTAAAATCTCAGCAGCAAATGTCTACTTTCTAATTTTGGCTGGAATAGTTGTCCTGCCACTCTATTATGTAATATTTTAATAGACCTAAGAAATTAATAAAATTTGAATGGCTTCAGTAGGGTGCAGGAGTTTCAACCAAGATAAAGTATCTTTCTTGAAGGTATTTGATTAAAATGTACTTAAGTCAGTAAGAATTCTGTCGGAATACACAGGTTATGAATTACCAAATAAATATTTCAGCAACATATTCTAATGAATGTAGTACCAACAGGACTGAACCTAGAAACCAGTGTATTATTTGATCTGGTTATTTCCTTAGAAAATATTACACAACTTGCTATATTTTTTCCTTTCAGAAATCTATGTGTAGCTTTCTAATTTTCTTGGCATACCTTACATTATGATCCTTTAAAGGTGCTAGGGTTAGTATCAGTCTGTATAAATAGGAAGTTATCAAATACTTAAATAGGCCACAGAAAACATCAATAATGCATTTTGGGTAAAATAACATTAAACTTACTCTACAAGGTTTGCCATTATTACACAGAGCATTCTTACAAATTAAAATAAAAATCTCTCACAAAAAAAAGTAATACTTACGTGTATGGAACCACAGCAAGTATTACAGTGTGCTCTGATAGCTTTGTGGCACGAATAGACCTGAGGAAACAAAACCCCATCAGTTACACCACATTCTTTCTCAGTGCTACTCTAAGTATTTTCACAGACAATATAAATGAAAACCAGGACCGAGAAACACCATTAAAGCTAGAAAACTGGATATCACACTGCCAAATCCTACCTGTCCTCACCTAGACAATCCATTTCCATTTCACTATCAGATTCTTTAGATTTTGATCAATGCAGTGAAAAGGCAAGAGCTCCAGGATGTGAACAGCGACTCTTCAAATACACTATATAGCCTTGCAAAGATTTGCCCTGTTTACTTACCTTATTTGGGTCAAATACCCTGAACACGCTGCTGACAAAAGTCAGTCTATACAATGCACTTTCGATACCCATTAGCTAATTTAAAGAAGAATCTCCACCATCTTCTCCCATACTTACCACAGCCCCTCCACATATTGTAAAATTTTCTCTGTGAGGATGGGAAGTGATTCCGGTGCATGCCAGTAAGAAAAGAGGGCTTAGCAAATGTATATGACAGACTACCGTTTATAAAATGCTGAATAAACAAGATTTTACCATTTTACCTGTTATTGAGAAACTGAAAAAAAAAAAATACGACCAGCTATCATAAGAGGACTCTATTCACCTTTTATTGGCTGAAGATAGCTTTGCCATACTGTCCCGAATAAACAGTCTTTATATTTATTTATTGGACTTTTAGAAGAACTTAAATCAGTACAAGTATCTGACCTTTAAAATACTCCTTGTCATAAACATGGAAAATCTCAGCTCAGGATGGACTGAGAAACAGGGCATGGCATATGGCAGTAAGTGTATCCTTCAGCTGAAACATTGCATTTTAGCAAAGAAACCCAATACTTAGTGTTTGCAAACTCAGAGATCATAGAATCATAGAATCACCAGGTTGGAAGAGACCCACAGGATCATCCAGTCCAACCATTCCCATCAAACACTAACCCATGTCCCTCAGCACTCTGTCCACTGCCCCTTAAACCCCTCCAGGGAAGGTGACTCAACCCCCTCTCAATTAAGTGCTCAATCACCCTTTCCGTGAAAAATGATTTCCTGATGTCCAGCCTGACCCTCCCATGGTGGACCTTGAGGCCATTCCCTCAAGACTCCCCTGTGTGGATGCGCTGGTGAGGACAAGAAGAGTGACATGAACCTTTGTGAAGAGCTGGCAGTGCCTAAACTACTGGACAAACAACAATAAAAATAATTTTAAGTCCTGCAGCTTCAGATTTTGCTGCAGCAGTAACTCAGGAAAGAAGCAGGCATAGGTAGCAAGCAATAACTTCACAACAACTCTGATTTACGCTCCTGTAGAATCACATGACCTAAAGAGAAGATTGTACAATTCAGCTCTGCCAAATGAGTAATTTTCATATTGTTGTCCTCTTATGATGTGTGGAAACCTCCTGCTCTCCATTCCCAAACATCCATTTTACTACAGTTTTGGGGTTCCTATTTTGTTTGGGTTATTTTAAATTTTGGGTTTGGGTTTCTGTTTGTTTGTGGATGTTTTTTATTTAATAACATTAGGAGGTTCAGTTTTGCAGAATATATTCTTAAGTTCAAGAGAGGCTTAATGTCTTTTTGGTTACCTGCAGATATCTTCTGCATTGAAATATCTGGAGTTCCTGTGATCTATAACAATTATTTCCTGATGCTTATCAAGAAAACATTCAAGTGCTGACTCCGGAGTTCGGGCAATATTGCACCTGTATCCAGCTCTGTCACAAGCCCACCAGAAACCATCACTTTGGTTGTCTTCTTTTGCAAAAATTAGCAAAACCTGCAAAACAGTGGTACCTCATTAAATAAATACAGTTCAAGGCATAGTGCCAATCCTAAACACTTCTGCTACATGAAACATTTTGTCTGTTTTGAAAGGGGGAATATTGAACTACAGATTGTAAAATAGCTGAGGCAGTAGAACAACTTTTTTAATATACAGGGTGATTAGCAATTGACAGGCAATATTTAACTGTTTAGGGCAGATACTTACGACAAAACCAGCTGAAGAGTCTTTTCTAACTCATGTTCAAACTCAATCAGCAGCCACCCAGAGTAGGTAGGTGTTCAAACATTGCCGCTCATCAGGCCATTCCAGCTGTACACATTTTTAAATGTAATGAATTGTGCAACTGCCTTAATTATTGCTTTTCAGGGACAACCAATTAATGTAACACAGTTTTATTCATTATTTCTCCTTTGATGTGCAATAAAATGGAGATAACTCAGATACTTTCAAAACTGAAAACAACAACAGACAGACAGATATGTATAGGGCTAGGTACTGGGAAAAAAGCCAATTCAAGCATCAGGATTTTTACCCAATAAATTGTTCCAAATTACGGAACAAATATATGGAGCTGATATGTGCGTTAGTCTTGACAACTTCAACTGAACTCTTAAGGAACTGCTCTTACTATCAGAGGGCATGTCCAGTGAAATACTGTTCTAAAAAAAAAAAAAAAAATTAATGCTGTAGGAAGTCGGTTTGCTAAATGACACACAGAATATAGGCTGAAAACTGCTGTATTTGTGTAATTCTTGTATGAAACAAACTGTTTTTAGAAGAGAACAAATTTTGCACCCTTGCCCTATAATACATATGTTAACAAATTACAGCAGCTAGGAATACAAGTTATGAAGATGATCCCTTTCACAATTTGCTCATATTTACCACAGCAACTAACCATGCCACTCAGTGTGACAGATGAAGAAAATGGTTAATTTAGTGCATACATGCCGTTAAAAAGAAAGGCCTCAGAAAGTCAAAAATCTATCTATAGCTATTCAAGTTGCAGCAGAAAGACAGCAGCCACAGAATATTCTATATATGAAGGAAAATCTTATTAATTTCACGAATAAAAATAATACCCTGAATTCACTGAAACAACTTGTGTGAGCAAAACATGTAAAATTTTGTCTCAAAGAAAGGTCAACAACCTTTCATCTGTGCTGCTCAATGTAGCTATGGTGTCACCACAAGAAATTCAACATTATCATGAGTCTAGAAGATAGAAAATTTGACGATAACTTTTCTCCTATCTTGAGCTGAATTGTAAACAATAAACAAATTACATAACGTTAATATGGTAGGACAATCAGTTGAGGTTTCACCACTGAGTGTAAGAAAATTATGTTTGGAATTTCCACAAATATTAAGAAATAATTAAAGATATTTCAATTTACTAGAAAGAATGTTTTTAATTGCAGCGATCAAAAAGTAGTTTTGGGTTACTGACACTTACCATCCAAAGTAACTGTTGTCACTTTACCTGATCCCTGATTTTTTTCCAGTCATTGAAGTGTTGGAGAGCAGCTGGCCTGTGAAGTGTCATGTGAAGTTCCTAGTGTGATAATGATCTTCTGTTTGTTTCCAGCTGCTCTAAGTTTTATTTTGCTCCTAGTTTTATTGATACAATACGGTTCAGGAAAGAAGCATTTGGAGGCTCATTTGTTGATATCTTCTTTCTCTCAACATTCCTAGTTTTGAAGTAAAGGATTGCAAATGCAATAATTTACCTGCTGGAGCTTAATTAAACCACCTGATCTTCCACTGGTAGTTAATTAACACTGTATGAATCCTTCTGAGGATATTAAGTTCAGTTTGTTGGGTTTTTTTTTAAGTATTACTACCACACTTTCTCATTAATATTTGTATGAATCTTATTATAAACCATCAAAACATAATGTACCTACAATTATGCTATCAAAGTTAAGGTAGAAATATAATGATCCATATAAACAATGCTGTCAAGGAAAAGCTTGAATTCAATTGGTATTCCTTAGCAAAAAACCCCATGTAGCTAGTTTTTGGTGTATAACTTGTCAGTATTGCTGTAAAAGGTCATTTCACTCAGTTTTGCCCTGGCTTAGGAGCATCATGGACTTCTCCTGTGAAGAACTTAATTATTTGGTGATGTATTGGAATGTTAATCATCTTCTAAGTATTTGTTTCACACAACTACTGTATGCCTCATTCCCAGTTTGTCATACAAACATGGAAAATGGACAGAGATTCACTATAAAGAGCTCAAAATGAAATGAGACACCATCTGAGTACAGACACATAGGGCACCACACTAAAACAGTGAAAGCAGCTTAAGAAGAAGGAAAAAAAAAGCTCATCATTGTTTTCTTGTTATTGTATCTCAGGAAGAGTGCTTTAATGTGGAAGACACATAGAATCTCTGATTTAAGTTAGGGAGGAACTTTTGTTACACTGAAAATTGGTACAGGAGAATGGTAAAATGCTGTGCATCTTCATGCTTCATTTGCAGCTTAAAAGGAAAAACCACTACCATTGTAACAGAAATAGAGTTCAAAGTCAATGCTGTGAAAGAGATGAGGCCAATGAACATCTTAAGGGGTGAGAAGACAAAGTATCTGAATAGGGGACACATCCAAACCTGTATCAGCCCTGGTAAACAGTTCTGCAAAAGGATAAAAAAAGCTGTCATATGTGCACTAAGAACTTATAATATCCACCTTTCTCTGTGCCCTCTGAAGAAAGCACCTTTAAAGGTGCTTTTATTACAGCCATTTCTAAGGTCTCAGAGAACAAGTCTTACAAGGAGCCACTGAGAGAGCTGGGGTTGTTTAGCCTGGAGAAGAGGAGGCTGAGGGGAGACCTTATTGCTCTCTACAACTACCTGAAGGGAGGTGGTGGAGAGGAGGGAGCCGGTCTCTTCTCCCTAGTGACAGGAGACAGGACAAGAGGGAATGACCTCAAGCTCCGCCATGGGAGACTCAGACTTGACATAAGGGAAAAATTCTTCACCCTTTAAGGTCATTAGGCACTGGAACAGTCTGCCCACGGAGGTGGTTGACTCGCCTTCCCTGGAGGTGTTTAAGGTGCAGGTGAATGAGGTGTTAAGGGACATGGTTTAGAGATTGGTAGGAATGGTTGGACTCGATGATCTGGTGAGTCTCTTCCAACCTGGTGATTCTATGATTCTATTTGCAAGCCTTAGGAAAAAAAACTGTGGAAGACATGCAAGGTGCGTGTGAGGAAAATGTTTGAAGGATTCGAGCTAAGTTTGCTCTGGACTTGTTCCCTTGCCCCTTAAGGCCAGCAGCACCTGGGTCATGATGTAGTACAAACCAAACCAGATTTGTGCTCCATCACAGATGGTCATAAAGTCCAGTGAGGAATCTATTAAATGGTTTATGACAGGTCATAGTCACAAGAAAGGTCACCCCTCAATCAAAAAAAATGAGATATTTAAGGTGTTCCATAGGGGCATAAAACACACCCCAGAGTACAATGAACATCACTAAGAAAAGGCCTGCTGGCAATTATTATAACAAACTGAATTGACTTATCAGACAACCGTGAGCATGATTAAGCACCCACAAATAGACATCTAAAATGTGATACTCAGTTGTTTGCACTGGAATAAAAGATTAATATGTTTTTTAAAATGCATGGATATGTGCAATACTTACCAAATTAGCTGAGATAATGTAACTTATTCCATAAACAAAAGAGGTGGGTTTACATGAAGAGTTTTCCCTTTACTATAAATGAGTTAGTGTGTGGCAATGTCTTTCTAGCACACTCTTCAGTTAATGGTTTTACTTAAGGACTACTTTCTGCTTTACTTAAGGTTTTTTATGGATTCTCACATGTGTAGCATAGGGACAAAATAACATCTACACCTGACAAGATACCAAGAGGAATGTCAAACATTTTAAAAAACAATACACACTCTCCCTATTTCTATGAAAAAATTTCATTTAAAACAGGTGACACTGGAATAGTATAATTATAGTGTATAGTGTATTTTGGCAAATCCAGTTACTACAAAGTAAAATCCTAACATAAGCACAGAGAGCATTTGTATTTGTTAAATACCTGCTTGACCAACTTTCCGAAGAAAATCACAAAGAACATTGAAAATCTTTGCAAAATCAGACTATTCTACTGCTGAAGCCACTGTTCTACAGTCTTATAATATAAGCAAATAATTTCATCAGATCAAGTCATCAGTAAGACTGAATGCTTAACACAGAAATAAAATGACAAAGCTTGTACACAGACACACAATTTATTTTCCTTGAGAACAGTGTTTCTTCTACATGCAAAGTTTTCCTCTCATAGCCAGATATGGGGGTAAAAATACACATAAACAGAAAAGGTGACCGGTGACTAAAAGTCTCTGTATTTTACAGAGTTAAGTGACCCAAAAAGTTAATTCAAATGAGTGCTGTATCACTAGAGCAATGTTAAAGATTAAGATTTGCTTATTTTCCTATTATCTGAGAGTTCTAATGCTCACTATAAACTAAAAAAATAATGCTTGGCATCTGTTTACTGGAACACTAACAAAATGTGCAGAAACAGAAGCAAGTACAAGTAAGGGCTGCTGCTCCTTACACTGAAGTTCAACCTGTCTTGCTCAAAGTGGTGTGATTTCTCAGATTTGTGACCTGTAAAAGTACAGTTCTCTGTCCAGTTGTCTAAAACCTAGTAAAATTCACAGGTTTACTGAACTTTACAGTGGATCTCTGCTTCAGTATACCAGAATTGAACAGTTTTTAACATCAGGAGACAGGTCTTTTCCTTGCTAATACACATACATACACACATACACTCCTGCTGACAGGGCATATAAAAGGAATGATGTGATGTTAATGGAAATCTAAGTACCTTGTTTACCAATTTAATTTACTAGTAGATCTCTTCTCAGGCAATTAGATAAACAAAACCCACTAATTAGCTATCTGACAGTCCTTGCACAAGTAAAATGAAAACATTGTACTTAACTATAGGAGTAGATCCTTAATTTCTTCAGCAATTAACAATAAATTGACCATATCAAGAAAATGAAAGACCATCTTACCTGAATGGGATCTTGTGTCAGTCTCATGGGCCCAATTTGTACTTCTGTAGCTGAAGCCTGCTGAAGAAGAATAACACAGATATTTTTTCCAGTCTAGTTCTTAACAAGATGTTGGAAGATTTTACAGAGAACAAGGCCTGGATGCTGTGAGACTGCTTGATACTGAACAACTCTAACAAGGCCTTGAAGCAGAGAGCGGAAAGATAAACACAGGCCAGCTGGGAGGAACCCAGCAGCTAGTTTGGTGGGAACGAGTACCACCTGAAAGGAAAACAATGGACATGAATTGTCAACATAGCTAACTTTAGTATAACTTGGTTTCTTGGCATGCAAGGTAGTTTAGCCAATAATATGTTGGTAATAGTCTTATGGACAGCTACCTTTAGCCAATAATACACTGTAGTCACCCTCGTGGGCACACAGTTATGTAACTGAAGGGGGTATACAGAAAGACAGCTAAGCTGAATAAAGGTGCTTGTTGACTGATCAGATTGATCTCTGCATCTGTTTTACAACAAGACACCATTTTGCATACAAGAATGAAAGATGATACAGAACCATGAAGAACTCTCAAAAGTAGGTAGCCATACAGGTGGTAGCCTTGATTTAGGCCTTTGAAGTGTACCTTTTACAAACATATCATAGAATCATAGAACAGTTAGTGTTGGAAGGGACCTTAAAGATCATCTAGTTCCAACCCCCCTGCCATGGGCAGGCACACGTTCCCCTAGATCAGGCTGCCCAAGGCCCCATCCAACCTGGCCTTGAACACCTCCAGGAATGGGGCAGCCACAGCTTCCCTGGGCAACTTGTGACAGGGCCTTTCCACTCTCATCGTGAAGAAATTCTTCCTAATGTCTAGGCTAAATCTGCCTCTCTCCAGTTTATAGACATTCGCCCTTGTCCTATCACCACAAGCCTTTATGAACAGTCCCTCTCTAGCTTTCTTGTAGGTTCCTTCGAGGTACTAGAAGGTTGCTATAAGATCTCCTCTGAGGTTTCTCTTCTTCAGGCTGTCAACTCTTTCACCCAACTCACCCAACTCTTTCAGCCTGTCCTTGTAAGAAAGGTGCTCCAGTCCTTTGATCAGCTTTTCGGCCCTTCTCTGGACCCATTCCAACAGCTCCATATCCTTCTTAAGCTGAGGATTCCCAAACCACACACAGAACTCCAGATGAGGTCACAAGAGAGGAATAGAGGGGCAGAATCACCTCCCTCAACCTGCTGGCCATGCTTCTTTTGATGCAGCCCTGGGCTGCAAGCACACACTGCCAGCTCATGTCAAGCTTCTCATCAACCAGCACCCCAAGTCCTTCTGTGCAGGGCTGCCCTCAATCCCACAAGCGCCCATCGTGTACTGAAAATGGGGATTGCCCCAACCCAGGTGTAGGACCTTGCACTTGGCCATGTTGAACCTCATGAGGTTCTCACAGGCTCACTTCTCCAGCCTCTCCAAGTGCCTCTGGATGACATCTCATATTTCCAGTATAGCAACTGCACCACTCAGCTTGGTGTCTTCTGCAAAATTGGAGGGTGTACTCAATCTCACTGTCAATATCATTAATGAGGATACTAAAATAGCACCAGTCCCAGTACAGACCCCTGAGGGACATCACTTGTCAGGGATCTCCATCTGGACTTTGAACCATTGACCACTACTCTCTGAACGCAACCATCCAACCAGTTTCTTATCCACTGTATTGTTCACCCATCAAACGCATATCTCCCCAATTTAGAGAGGAGGATGTTTGGAGGACTGTGTCAAAGGCTTCATAGAAATCTAGGTAGATCACATCCATTGCTTTTCCCCATGTCCACTGCTGTGGTTACCCCATCATAGAAAGCCACTAAGTTGGTCATACAGGTTTTGCCCGTGGTGAAGCCATGCTGTCTGCCACTGATCACCTCCATGACCTCTATGTGCTTTAGTATAGCTTCTAGGAGGATCTGTTTCATGATCTTCCCAGGCACAGAGGTGAGGCTGACAGGTCAGTAGTTCTCAGTGTTGTCTTTTCTACCCTTTTAAAAATGGGCATGTTACCCTTCTTCCAGTCACCAGGGACATCTGATTGTCATGACTTTTCAAATATCATGGAGAGTGGCTTGGCAACCACATCGGCTAATTCCCTCAAGATTCTGGGATGCATCTCATCAGGTCCTGTAAACTTATATATGTTCAGATTCCTCAGGTGGTTACAAACCTGATCCTCCTCTACTGTGGGAGGGGGTTTACACCCCTGGTCACCACCTTGCTCTCCCATAGCCCAGGAGGGGTGAAGAGAGCAGTTATCAGTGAAGACTAAGGCAAAAACATTGTTGAGTACCTCAGCCTTCTCCTCATCTGTTGATATGAGGTCACTATTCCCAAACATCAGTGGGGGTACATTTTCTTTGATCTTCCTCTTTTGATTGATGTAGCTGTAGAAGCTCTTCTTGTTAGTCTTTACTTCTCCTGCCAAGTTCAGCTCCAGCTGAGCCTTGGCCTTCCTGACCTCATCACTACCCAAACAGGCAGTGTCCCTATACACTTCCCAGGTTACCCGTACCTGCTTTCACTGTCTGTGCAGTTCCATTTTCTTCTTTAGTTTAACCAGCAGGTCTCTCCTGACATAAAAAACTTATTTTACCCAACTCCTAATTTTGCTTTATTAGCCTCTAAGTTAAAAATGGTAGGATTTAAAACAAGGAAATAAGAAGCACCACTTCCTTCCCCCCCTTTCCCCAACACAGTACGTTGGCTACACAGAAGGACTTTCATTCTCCTTAAGACTACAGAAAGCTATTCTTTTTCTTGCAAAATATTGCCTTATTCTTTTGAACGTTACACAGAAATTGCACTAAAGGTCTTTTGACATATAATCAACAACAATATTTTAATGGGTTTGGTTAGGAAAAAAAGTGACTTTATAGACAAGACCACTTGTTTTGATTGTAGATTTAAAATTGTTTTCCAGAATCACAGCCTTTAATTTCCAGGAAAAGACATTGTTGCCATGCGAGCCATGACATTTTAAGAAGACATAAGACCATATCACAATTTAAAGCTACTGCAAGAAAGCCAGCAGAAAGTGGCTGTGACTTCTTTGTTGCTACATCTACTAGGAGCTGGACTATCTTAATACTTTTTCATGTCTTGATACATTTCAACGTAATTCTCCTATACACTGCTGATGTTTCACTTCAAACCATTAGCTATGGGAGGTTGTTAAGCAACTGAACAATACCCATGTCCTCCCACAGATACAAGTACTTGAGGAAAAGAGCCTTTGAACCCTTAAAATATTGTTTTCCTCATGCATATGGAGGATTATTTGCAATTTAGCAATCTTCAAAAGGGCAAATTCTCTGCTTTCTTGGTACCAGTTACCCTAAGTGCCTGGTTAAAGCAATCATCCTGCAAAACATGTATTTGAACAAAACCCTAATTGTAGGTAGATTTCCAGGATTGTTCTCTGACAAACAGGACTCCTTGAGCCTTATTTCTGCAGCATTCAGCTCTGCGTTGTTTGTTACTTTAAGCCTTTGCTTCGGGTATTACCTTATTCATAAATCCAGTATTTTTCAAAGGAAAAAATGGATACATTCAAAATAGATAAAGTTACTAGTATTCCACTTTTTCCTTAGAGAACACTATATTGTGTTAAGTATTAACAGCCTTGCCTGTATGAGAGATGGTGGTATTATGTATAGTTACAACTGACACATTGGACTTTCATGCACTACTGAGCATCAATTCTTCTCAGCCCAACAACATACGTCAGAAGATGGTAACAGGCAGTAATCCAAAAGATTAAACTACAAAGACCATGACTGTTTTCCAAAGCAAAAACTGCCTTGATGTATGTCTAGTTAACCTCTCCTTTTCTCACACAAAAGCTTCAGTTCACACTCGAGCTCCTGTCATAGCAGAAGGTATCTTAATGCCAGCAGGCATATCAAAATAGAAACTCAACCACGAGTTATGAGTAAGGTTAGAGAAACAGTTCTCTGAAAGATCCCAACATCTATTCCTCTCCATCAGAAAAGAAAAAACAGCACATTCACACTCCAAAGATATTATATAGGAAATTCTTAAACACATATCATGATTTGGTTTGGTTTAAAAAAAAATAATAGTCTTATTATAGGGAGACTCTCCAAAGGCATCTGAACAGGCTGGACTGCTGGGCTGCGTCCAGTGGCATGAGGTTTAACATGGCCAAATGCTGTGTCCTGCACTTGGGGCACAACAACACTATGCAGAGCTACAGACTAGGAGAAATCTGTCTAGAAAGCTGCTTGGAGGAGAGGGACCTGGAGATGTTGGTTGACAGTGACTGAGCATGAGCCAGCAGTGTGCCCAGGTGGCCACGAAGGCCAATGGTATTTTGGCTTGTATCAGAAATGGTGTGACCAGCAGGTTCAGGGAGGTTATTCTCCCTCTGTACTCAGCACTGGCGAGACCGCTCCTTGAATCCTGCGTTCGGTTCTGGGCCCCTCACCACAAGAAGGATGTTGAGGCTCTGGAGTGAGTCCAGCGAAGTTGGTGAAGGGGCTGAAGAACAAGTCTTAGGATGAGCAGCTGAGAGAGCTGGGTTTGTTTAGGTTGGAGAAGAGGAGGCTGAGGGGAGACCTCATTGCTCTCTATAAGTACCTGAAAGGAGGTTGTAGAGAGGAGGGAGCTGGCCTCTTCACATAATTGACAGGGGACAGGTCAAGGGGAATGGTCTCAAGCTGCACCCAGGGGAGGTTCAGACTAGATAACAGAAAGAAATTTTACATAGAAAGGGTCACTGGGCATTGGAACAGGTTGCCCAGGGAAACCGTTGAACCACCACCCCTGGAGATGTTTAAAAGACGGGTGGATGAGGTGCTCAGGGACATGGTTTAGTGGCAGATAGGAGTGGTTGGACTTGATGATCCGAGAGGTCTTTTCCAACCTGGTGATTCTATGATTATATGAACATGTTAGAATATACAACAAAATAGGGTGAGTTCCAGTACAAAACTTCTTTTTTACAATGGACAGCTCCAGCAATCCCAGAAGGCACTGATGAAGAGCCTGGAATCCTTAACTAAAGATATTTACGATACAGATATTTATTTTATTATCCCTATATTGATGCTACCAGGGAACTGACATTACAACTGAATGCCTTCTTCTTTTCTACCACTTCAGAAGACATTCAGTTTTAATTATTCTGTTTTATCTGACTGAATAACTGTGTTGAAGATGTAAGATCAATGCAAGCAAGTTTATCAATTCCTTTGCTGAGATTCCTTTATAAGGCAGCCATTTCTCTTAGATAGGGTATTGAAAACAACAACAAAAAATCCACATAGCTGTGGCTCGTGATTTCTCTCCCTGCTGCTTCTGTGTCAGCCTCACGAATGGAAAATACATGAGCAGAGTGTACTAAAAATTAGGGTCTCTCAGTTTCAGGGTGAACCTACCTTTGTTATCAGCAGGAAAGTTTCACGAGGATTAGAAAATCTGAGACGCGCAATGTATTTGAAATTGTCCCTGTCCTGCTCTGTACAGACACAATAGAGTCAGAGCCACACAAGGATGCAAAAGGATTCTGCTGTGTCTGAAATATTGCCATATACAACCTTCAAGTCCCTAAACTGCTCAACTTTGTTACTTATACTACACATCGAAACAGACAGGACCCTTAAATTAAGACTGGTAATAACCTGAAGGGTTAATATGCCTTCTCATCAGATCCTGGGCTTGGGAGTTCTGAATTTTGCTTTACAAGCTGAATCAGTCTCTTGGATTTTTCTGCCCATATTGACTGTCCTGATTTTCTCTTTCAAAATATAGCTACAGAAGGCACCACAAATAATAGCATGAGTGCCTGGTCTTTACAAATATCCTATGGACCTCTTCTTGTCCTGAAGGAACTAATTCCACATCTTCTTAACTACCAGAAGAATCTGACCATATGGACGCTGCATGTTATTGATATCATGGTCATAAAACTCTGCTCACTTCCTGACTTAAGTGAATATCTTATTCCAATTTTATTTAAATCAGAATCTCTCATTATATTACTGAATGTCAGGAAAGACTGCTAATAGGTCTGCAACCCGAAATCAATTTGTACAGTAACTCATGACAAACTTTTCTGGCAAAACATGTGGAGACAAGACTGGTTCCCAGGAGGTCAGTGAGAAAATCCCTGATTTCAGTAAGCAGAGGAAAAAAAACAGTATTTGAAGTAAATAAAACATAAATAAAACAACCATCTAGAAATAACGAATACTTAAAAACAGTGAAGAATCTCTGTTTTAACATTTTAAACTATCCAGTTTTATTTCCAGTATCATTCTAACCTCTTAAGCAATCTCCAGGGCAATTAGTTACTAAGCAAAGAACTAAGATGAAGTCAATGGTAGTTCCTTAGAAGCTATATTTTCATGTAAAACATTGGTCATCAATTACCTAACTATCATAACAGAACTATTAAGCCAAATGTATTTACCACTTCATTAAAGTTCTATGCTTTTAAATCACTAATACAAAAGCCTTTCCACCACCATGCCTGCAGACGTGGAGCCCCTGCATTTCATGCATCATCAATAATTAGGAACATAACCACTGGAAAAATAATAACTAGTTAGTCCAGCAAAATCTTCTTGAATGATTCTTCATTGCTCCACAGAAACAACAGCCACTACATCCAACTAAGCAGTGAAGCAAAGGTGTCGGTGAGTTCAACCTTCTGGAAAGGCTCAGTATGGACTTGCCAGCAGAGAAGCATTACACAGATGCCAAGGTTGCTATGGACACCCTTCTGCCCTGAAGGCTCCTTCACCCTACCTCCTATATCTTTTTCCTTTAGTTACTGTGACATTAATGCATCCCTTTCCTGACCTTTGTAGTATGTTTTCAGATCTCTCTCTGGATTTGTAAAACAAGTAACATGACTCTCTTTTCAATCTAGCTCTCACAGCATTGTTCCATTCCCCTGGTCCACCTTCCCATCTTTGCTAGGGTTCATTTGCATTTCTCTCCATCTCAGTCCATCCTCTGGCTCTTACTTTATTCATATTTGATTATACCACTATTTTCAACCTCAAGCCTCTTCTCTTTTTCCCCTTGGCTAAACTGAAGTCATGAAAAGTATTACAAACCTGCATAACCTTAAAACCATTCTTAGCCTCAATGGATTCCTTTACAAGACACAGAGCCCACAGTTGTTCTCCAGTATCCCCGGCCTTGAGCTACAACACACATGATCAGGCTGTTCAGCTCCTGTTTTACTGTTCAGCAACTTTATGACCCTTTCTTTTCTTCGTCTTGTCTTTGCTAGCGGAACTATTTCCCAGTCTTGCTCTTCTTCTTTTACTGTTTTTATCACTTCCAGGTCATTCAACTTATATCCATGACATTTTTCTATAGTTTAATGCTTGGCCACTCTTCCTCTTTTTGGAGTCATCCCATGCTTCTTTGCCAGCTTCAGCTGTAACAGGGAACATCACTTGACCCAGTTAGTCATTTGTGTGTATTAAAGGGGCAGATTTACCACAGAAAAATGAAGAGCCCTTTTCACAGAGATGCCACCTCTGACTCAAGAAGCCCCTAAATAACAAGCTGGCAAAAGTTGGGAGAGTAAACAGGATAGATCACTATACTCTCTTGTCCTCAGCTAGATGGCTTTTAGCCAGAACTGTATGGCTTTTCGAGACATCCTTCTCTTATACAGTCATTTAACCATGTGCCTCTGCTCATTCTCTCCACTCATGTATAAAGCTACTACCCCAATCAACTTTCAGGTAGCAATGCTCTCTGCAACCTCCATTTTCTTGTTCTGGCTTTATATTTTACCCCTGCTGTGGCTTCCACTTGACTTCTGCTTCTGCTCATACCCTACATTTTCCTGGTTCCCTCTAGGGGGCTGCCAACATGCTCCGCTCCACAAGCTGCTCCCCTCATGCCAGTCACCTGCCACCTTTCCAAGAAGTCCAGAGGAACATGAAGCAGTTGGAGAGCTCATGTCTAAAGCTAATGTAAGTTCATACCATTTTGTTATGATAAAACATACACACCATTTAGAAGAAGAAATGCTTCATGGTTGTCGACGTGGCCACTGCCAGCTCTGCAACCATCCATTAACAGAAGTATGGCCCACCTGATATATGAGAACTGGTAAAAAATATGCATACGCATTTTGAAGAGCTAGCCTACTCACAAAACGTGTGATTTAAGTTTTGTGTAAGTCATATATTACTGAAAACAGCAAGTACAAAACTTGGTGGGGTGTCTGGAACCAAAAATCCTGGATCACTGCAGACTCAATGCATCAATAACCTTTACAGAGGCTTCCGTCTGTGGTAATACCATGGAAACAAGTGTCTGTATGCCACTGACTACTAAGACCACAAAATTATCTGTGCTTTGGTTTCAGCCTACAATGACCCTCATGCCTTTTTTGCTAAACTATTTTAAACTTGGATTATCTTCACACTCTAGTCAACCCAAAGTCTCTGTCTCTCTTCAGAGCCAAAGCTCAGCAGTATTGCAAAGTCCTTTTCCATGTCCTCATCAGCAGCTTTTGACATCATTGCCACTTTGCTCTTTGAAATCTAGTCTGATGCTGGCTTTCAGAAATCTCCTTCACCCTAAGACCCTTTCCACATCTCTCTTTACCCCTTCACAAGGTCCTCTATGGGATATCCTCTAATTTTGTCAAAGATCTCGGGCTATTTTGCCCAGCACATATATCACTGCAGGGAGTATGCCTTAAAAATACTGTACTCAAAGCCCACTTTCCTGGAACAGAAAACTTAGATTTTCTTTTGTATTTTTTTCCCCTTCTTTTTCTTGATCACAAGAAATGAATTATTTGCTCCAAAAGTGCAAGAGTATTGAGTAATTGCATCTATACCCCTCTGCTCCAGATCTCTTCCTGCTTCCAGCAATAGAAAACTAAGCTTTTCTCTATGCATGTGTCTAGCTGTCATTTCAGATAAAACTCCCTTCTAAATCAGTGTCTCCCACACACAGAATCACAGAGTCACAGAACAACCCGTTTCGAAGGGACCCATCGGATCTTCTAGTCCAACCATTCCTAACACTAAACCAAGTCCCTTAAGACCCCATCCACCCGTGCCTTAAACACCTCCAGGCAGAGTGACTCAACCACCTCCATGGGCAGCCTATTCCAATGCCCAATGACCCTCTACGTGAAAAACCTCCTCCTAATCTCCAGCCTAAATCTCCCCTGGCGGAGCTTGAGGCCATTCCCTCTCGTCCTGTCCCCTGTCACTTGGGAGAAGAGGCCAGCACCCTCCTCTCTACAACCTCCTTTCAGGTACTTGTAGAGAGTAATGAGGTCTCCTCTCAGCCTCCTCTTCTCCAGCCTAAACAACCCCAGCTCTCTGAGCCGCTCCTCATAGGATCTGTTCTCCAGCCCCTTCACCAGCCTCGTCGCTCTTCTCTGGACTTGCTCCAGAGCCTCAACATCCTTCTTGTGCTGAGGGGCCCACAACTGGACACAGTATTCAAGGAGCGGCCTCACCAGTGCTGAATACAGAGGGAGAATCACCTCCCTGGACCTGCTGGTCACACCGTTTCTGATACAAGCCAGGATGCCATTGGCCTTCTTGGCCACCTGGGCACACTGCTGCCTCATGTTCAGCCGGTTGTCGACCAACACCCCCAGGTCCCTCTCCTCCTGGCAGTTTTCCAGCCAGGCTTCTCCCAGTCTGTAGTTCTGCATAGGGTTGTTGTGCCCCAAGTGCAGGACCCAGCATTTGGCCGTGTTAAACCTCATGCCGTTGGACACTGCCCAGTGGTCCAGCCTGTTTAGGTCCCTTTGCAGAGCCTCCCTACCCTCCAGCAGATCGACACTTGCACACAGCTTTGTGTCATCTGCAAACTTGCTAAGGGTACCCTCAATGCCCTCATCCAGGTCATTGATGAAGACATTGAACAGGACTGGACCTAGCACTGAGCCCTGGGGAACCTACTTGTCACTAGCCTCCAGCTGTGAGGAGCCTCACAAACCTCTCTCTGTAGCCTTCTCCCAGTTGCTGTGAGCACTACCACAAAATTTTCTCTTCTTGTACCTACAACCTGTAAGCCATTATCTCGTTCAGCTTCTCTTAAATCCCCTCACCCTAACTCTTTCTAAATTTTGCTCTTTTTATGCTATCTATAAATGTGGCCTTTCCTTTTCAACCACCTGCAGTTTTCTCATCCAGCTCTTATTTTGCCTGTAGATTATTACAGCATACTTCTCTTTAGCTATAACATAGGGAAACCTGCCAAGCTTATGTTCAAATTGCTGAAGGATGGAGAAGGTACAAAGTCTTCTCTGTGGGAGACAGCAACAGAGAAAACAAAATAAAAGGGTTGCAAGCAAACCTGTTTACTCTCCAAAGACTTTTCTCAGCTTATTTCTTGTCCATATATGAATTACCTCTGCTACCTTTGCCTGGGATGTCAGGCAGTCAGCCCGGTTGTTGAGTTTCCAAGTACCCAAGTTTTCATGATGTCTATATTTTTTAAATGCAGACAAACAATAACAAAAATAACTCCAAAAGCCATGCCCCTAAGTGTTTAGGGGGTTTGTAGATATGACGGTGTCACTCTTGCAATACAACCCTCTCACCTTTGTCTCTGTTAACAATCCATCCACAGTTACAGGCTACTCTGTCAAAAGTGGAAAAGCTATATCCAGTGTGCATTGTACAGCTCTTCCACAGCAGTGTCCTGGTCTTGCAACCGGTATTCATGATAGTGGTTTTTTTTGTTTTGTTGAAAAGCAAACACATCCATGGCCAGTGTATGCAAAAAAAGGCAGGTATTTGCAACATATTTTAAATTCTGTAGGTTTATTCAATCAAATACTATCCACATAATTGCATTCTTGCCTAAAATTTATTATCTTATTTTATGCTTTTTCTGCCCAATGATATGCTAATGAAACGTCTTCCTCAATTAAAAGCAAGAAAAAGGCCAAAACCACACTTATTTGTTGTAAAGCATTACAAAGCATTTTTTTTTTAAAGATAAGCTGGAAGGTGCAACCATATTAAAAGTAAAGCCCAGAATTTTCATCAACCTTGAAAAAAGTGTTGTTTTCCCACATTTTCAGTAATAAGTCTAGCTTTTACTACTATAGAAAACACAATCAGAAACAAGCTCACCTTAAAGGAAACTAGAATGTTTTGAAAATTATGTCCTCTCTTCTCTATAATTATACAACTCCAAATGGGATCTGACTCTTTGGAATTTAGGCCTTTTTGTTATACAAAATTTTCAGTTAAATTTAAGAATATTTTCTGTTTTTAGGGAGGTGTTATTTGAGAGGCAACATTTAAAATAATTTAATGCAAGCAAAAACACAAAATCAAAACCATTTTTACAGCATACTCCATATAAAGAAGAGTATTAGACAGTTTCATGACAATAATTCAAGAGAACCATAGATTTTTTCCTTACTATATTAATTTAGTACTTAGTGAGATATCTGTGATATCTTTACATCTTAGTTTAAACTCATATAGTGTAACATTTCTCCAGTTTAAAGATTGAATCACTTAAAGCTTATCTATACATCAGGAAAATTTTACTGCGCAGTTTTGAGTGCACTCTTTCCATACGTATAGAAATTCATGCTCCATAATGGATTTTTGTCTTTCAGATATTGTATGTAATCTTCTTGACAAGAAACAAACCTCAGAGTTCCCTTCAGAAAAAACCTCTCTTTTGTAGCTGTCACACACACAGCTATTCAATGGGACCAAATCCTCAGTTCAAGACAACACACACTGAAGCACACAGCATGTAAACACTACACACAGAGGCAATAAATTGGACTCACGTCCACAAAGACAATGTAGGTTGGGCAGACTCTGCTGTACTTTCGTATACCCAGCTCAAAGGTAGAGTTCTCAAAACTGCAACTGGTTTTTCTGCTTCCCAAAAGCAAGCAGAATTAAGATGAGGGTCTCTTAATGCCTTGAGTTAAAGCTACAATACTGTACATAAAGGAGTTGAAAATGTGTGAGGGAGAAAATCACGGGAAAGAACAGACTTCCCTTCCACAACCACCCTCACCTATGAAGTCAGGCACCTTCTCCCTTACCTGTAACCCTTGCACTCCTTGTTTTTTTTTTGGTTTTTGTTTGTTTGTTTTTGCAGTGACTTGGGCCTGAAGAGAAACCTTAAAGCAATGCTCAACTTCCTTTTCCACCCACCACTTTACCACTAACCCTGCTTTCCCCTCACCTGGGAGAGCTGGGAGAGAAGTATGTGAGGTTAAGCTTGGCTGGGCATAGGTTATCATACACCAGATACACCAGCATGCTGTTCTCCCTGCATTTCCCATGTACTCTGAGGATACCAGTCTGACTTGGTCGTTCAGGACCATAGAAATGTCTCTGGCTGTGAACTCCACATATTCTTCAGTGTGAGGTATGTGCCAACACTGCTTAACTTAGTAAGGCTAAAATAGGTACTGGTTCTGGAGATAAGCAGAAGTCTTCATATAAACTTTAAAGTCTAAGTATCGAATGACTAAAGCTGAATTTCTGTGAGCTCCACTGTTGGTAACATACTGGATTTAAAATTGTTTTTTGACTTTCGTTCTCAGAGTCTGTTCCTAAAACTGCTTCTACACAAAGCTGCAAAGACCTGCCTGACCAGAGTAAGCTTTGGGAACAAATGTTAACATTTCTATCTTTCTTACTTCATCCTCATTCCACTCTACATGGTTTTCTGACTTGTGTTTCAAATAAGAAATTACAAACGTAGGTATTCAAAAACAGAGATTTATTTCTTCTCTGTTTCTTACTCCTTTCTCCCTCCTACAAAATAATTTATCAATTTTTAAGTAATTACATACAGTAGAAATAAGGTTGAAACAACAAGATTATAAAACTTCAGTGGTAAGCAAAGAAAAGCAAACCAATTGGATGCAGGTAAACCTCTGAAAGACATAGGGGAGAGAGAGGGAAACAAAAGGCAGTTAGCACAAACAAGTCACAAAACTTGGATCATCCTCCAGAGAAGAAGAATTGAGAAAGACAAAATGTACCAGTGTCAAGTTGCTGGCAATTTTAGACAACCTCCCAAACAAGCAAGCTGACACCTGTAATATAATTCTGTGAGCTCTAATATAACAAATATGTCTCATATAAAATCATAACTGAAAGAAGGAAATTATATTAGGACTTTTTACATCCTGTTCACATTTTGGTAGCAGCTTCCTTATGAATACATTACCACAATAGGAAGTAGAACAATTAAGTAGAAGAGACACAGGTTCGACCATTATTTTGTTAAATTTGGCATGCAAACTACCATTATTGATTAGTCCTCAATTCTGCTAACAGCAGCAGTTGCTTGGAGACCTGTCAAGAGAAGACTGGCTACAACCCCTCCTCCTCCAGCTCTTCATCTAGGGAAATACTCATAACTTATGAAGCATATTGTTAATCTACAGTCACATATTTTAAGTGTAAATTTAACTTTGCCTTCCAAAGACTGAGTAAGAAAAAAAAATATCTGGAGGTTGTATATATGCACCTGAGGGGCTGCCAGCTCAGCATCTACTCCAGAGACTATTCAGTTCCTTATATCTCACATGGAAGGTGCTGCCAAAATAAACTGCAAGTCCCACTTCAGTGCTGGGCTTTGGGGGATATACTTCCAGAGTTCTGCAACATCAGTAAGAGTTTGCTGGAAAACTGTTAACATATTGAAATTCCTCCTGGAAATCAGCAAAGGAACAACTAAGAATATTTTAATATGTGAAAGGAGTTTTCCACAGGTCTACTTCTACTCGTAAAGGGCAATCTGTCTCCCTTCTCATCATTCAATATATTGCTGGCTTTGGCTGCTACTTGTTAGAGGACTATTTTTGATCAGGGAGATTTTGACAAGAATCTGTGTTCTCACATAATTTGACAGGGCTGCCAGAGTTGTAGACAACCTACCTAGTTTCTTACTGAAGGAGAAAATTTTTGTTACCTTGGCTTTCACTGTTAATCTAACATAAACTACACAGTGCTTCACTGAACATGAACAAATGAAGATTGAGGTGAATTCACTGGTTCTCTTTTGCCTTCAAAGCCATTAAGATTATGCCCTTCAACAGTCAGAGCAGTGGGAAGCAGCAGTTCAAATACCAGTTTACAGGTGCACACATAGCTACTGGGGACTACTCCAAGGTTAAAAGGAAGACAACTTCTTGACCCAAGATATGTACCGGTTTTAGCCTACCATTTCTCAAACCCTAGTCAATGCAAATACTACTAGATTCTGATGTCAACCTTAACATGGAGTGGTTAGCAGGTTGGTTCTTCAGAGATACATGATGAATGCCAAGATCAGAGCTTTGGCTTAGTATTGCTTCCTCCTATTTCTTAGCCCAGATAGTTCTAGCTGAAAAGAACTTCTTACCGGTTCAACAAGGTCTGTTTGTATCTTCCTTTTTACTGTAAGGCCTCTACATATTGTATCAGCCTGAAACCAATTCTAAACTCCTCTTACTGCAACACAGAAAAACAAACAAAAAAATATAAACGGAGCAAAGATGTTCCAGTCAGTGCTAGTCACTTATTGAAATTTTCTGAATTGCCTTTGACTTAGAAAAAACACAGCTGTGAATTTTGATCTATTATTTTAAAAAAAAACCCAAAAAAAGACAATGTTCTCTCACCTCCACTCTTTCAACACTGCCAGACAGTAGTTCATTTCCAGTTCTTGTGTCTTGGCTCTCTGAGTCTGGGCACAGGCAGCTGAAGCCGATTAGTTTGGTCTTTCAAAGAAAATTTTAGCATCCACAAAACACAAATGAGAATTACACCTAGAAACTCTATTAAAAAAATAAACAAAACCCATCAACAACTCCAAACTGCAAATACACAGTACAACCACCAATAAACCAAAAATTAAGTCTTCCCAGGTTTTGAGGATAGCAGATACATATGTCCACTTTTCCCACTACAATCTGACACTAACTCCAAAGTCCAAAAAGAGCGTTTAAATATATGTCAAAATTTACTATTTTGTTATTCATCCTTTTATCAGAAATCCACAGATAGATTAATTATTTCCAGGGCAGACCCTACCATCTTGAGTACTGAGTGATGTTGCCTTCAGTTGCAAGGCCTTCAGCTCAACACCATCTGTTATTATGCCACTATTATCAACATGAAAGTTCATGCCGTGTCTCACACTAGAAATTGTGCACAGAATCAGATGTGCAGTGCTTAGCTGCTGGCTAGGTTAGACTACGACAGTGGCATACATAGAATAACTAGGTTGGAAAAGAACTTTGATATGGAGTCCAACCATACCTGCCTACTACTAAATCATATCCCTAAGGAATTCATCTACCTGTCTTTTACATACCTCCAGGGAGGGTGACTCAAATTCCTCCTCGCACAGTGTCTTCCAGTGCCTGATAACCCTTCTTGTGAAGAGTATTTTTCTAATGTCTAATGTGTACCTCCCTTGGCAGTGCTTGAGGCCATTTGCTCTCATCCCACTGCCTGTCACTTGGAAGAAGAGACCAATACCCACCTTGCTGCAACCTCCTTCCAGGTAGTTGCACAGCAATAAGGTCTCCCCTCAGCCTCCTCTTCTCCAGGTTAAACAACTCCAGTTCCCTTAACTGCCCCTCATAAGACTTGTTCTCCAACCCCTTTACCAGCTTTGTTGTTCTTCCCTGGAGATGGTGCAGGACCTTAGTGTCCTTCTGGTGGTGAGAGCTCCAAAACTGAACACAGTATTTGAGGTGTGGCCTCACCAATGCAGAGTACAGAGGCAGAATCACTTCCCAGGTCCTTCAGGCCATGCTGATTCTTATACAAGCCAAGAGGCCATTTGCCTCCTTGGCCACCTGGGCACATTGCTGGCCTATGTTCAGATGGCTGTCAAGCAACACCCCTAGGTCCTTCTCTGCCAGACAACATCAAGTGGTCAGAGGATGCTCTGACCTAGAGAAACAGAGTCATGGGTGTTAGATGTACCTGAAATATTCATACTTTGCCAAAGTAAGAATTTCCCTGATGAACCTGGAAAATTAGTTACCCAGTTGTACAAAGTTAATTTAACTGCCCTTACTATACTCATGTAAAGGCTAGTAGGATCAGCATCTTATGATAGGGTTTAACTTCTACATACAGCTGCAATCCAAATAAGCTATGCAAAAACACAGAGAGAAGGCATTGCATTGTCCTTCAGATGGCCTGCTACACCAGAGCAAATTATTACATATGCAATAAGCAGTACTCATTTTTGTATTACTCATCACAGTTTCAACAGTATGGGGAAAAATCATTAAAAGCCTTCTGGAAAAAGACTTTTTTTTTTGGACACTGTATTCTAGCATTAAGAAGCATCATCAAATTTAAATGACACTTTTCAGACTCAGGATTTTGAGAGTCATGACTGTGTTTTACACAGTGTTCTTACTGCTCCTCCAGTTTTTATGAACTCACATCTATTTGAACAGAATATAGTTACTTTAGTCCACCATATGCCCATCATTAGCATATATTATGCAACTCACTACCAATGCAATACTGAGAGGATAAAATAATTGCACTGTTATTTTCTCCAAAGACAGTGAAACACAACCCTCGCAAATATGTCAGCAACCGACCTTCTCCCGTGGTCTCTGCATGTGCACAGTATGAAATTCCACACTCAAGAACTGAAAGCAGAAGTTCTAGCTGATGAATGCAGTGTTAACTGCCATACTTTCTATCCCCCAAAATAGTTTCAGCTACCTGTTTCAATGCATCTTATACCACAGAGGTGATGGGTGGGCATGGTTTAGTGTTTGATAGGAATGGTTGAACTTGATGATCTGGTGGGTCTTTCCCAACCTGGTGATTCTATGATTCTGTGATTCTATGAACTGCAGGAGAATACTAATCTCTTCTACAAGAGATCACATGGACAGTTTAAAGCCTGACACTTTCTACACACCTTTATCTAGAAATCATGTCTCTGAAAGTCAGAAAAGACTTCAGTTTCAATTCATTGACAAAATTTCCACCAGCAAAGATTTTATAAGGCATCATCTCTTCATTTCAGTGGATTAGACTCAGTATCACACACAGGTCCACTAATGAAATGTTTATGCTTAAATTACTCACAATCTAACACCACAATCTGAGATTACAACAGAAAAATAAATTGCCAGTGTTGTCTGTCATGTATCTCTAATACATCTCTGTATTTTACAGCTGTCATTGGAAGAGCTCTGTAGAGAAACACATATTTCCTCTTTAATACTATACTTATCTATAAGGGTATATCATAATGTAGAAAACAGTAACTTTATAAATTTCTTGCTGAGTCACATTCAGCTTTCAAAGAAGTTGAAAAACATTTGATTGACATAAGCTGGGGGAAATGAGCTGCCAAGAGCAGGAAAAGTGATTTGGGCAATTACAGCCCCATCATATTTGCAATCATGCCTAAAAATCTGTGCCAGAGCTGTATGGAAAAATTAAGACACCGAGCTATACTGAACAGCAGATGTAATGCAGTATCATTTTACCAAACTTACTGGGTCACCCTAATATGAATGCTGATAAAAACATATAAAATGACAAAAGTAATTTTCTAGACAAAGGAAGCTTAATAAACCCATCCTGTTCCAGACTGCTGAAAGGCATTTGTTGGGATGGCACAGGCAAAGCTACCAAAAAAGTGCAGAAAATGAGATGAATAAATCTGCAAGGCAGACAGAGTAGCAGAGAACCTTGAAGGCAGGATTTGTAGAAATGGGTTGAAATTCAAACAATATGAAGTGCCACTCTGTGTGTTTATATATTGTTACATGTTAGAAACTTCTTAGCAGAATACAACAGAAAAAGAAGAGGTAACAGCTTAGGACTCCCATCAGAAAAGTGACCAAAAGTAAACTTTTGGAGTTTACTAACTCCAAAACAGACAGGAAAAAAAGTAAACTTTTTCAAGGCTTTGATGAAATTAAAAGGGTTATAGAAGGTGGCTTCCTACAACTCCAGAGCACAGTTCTCTGACCCAAAAGCCCTTTCCAGAAACTGCATTTTATTTGCAATTTGCCATTGCAAGTAAAATGCAAAATTGCATTTTAGCAAATTGCCATTAAAGTTTAAATGGTTCCCCTAAAGTAAATGAGAGATGTTGGGTTGGAGGGCTTGCAATAAAACACATCTGTAATCAAAAGTCTCTAATTGTCATGACTGTTGAACATAAAAAGTTCATTTCTCGGCATACATATACCAGTCTGACTAGTTCACTGGTTACATCTTCAGAAACCTTTTGATGAAGTGACAACACAATATGGATAGTAGAATCCTCCACACTGAGTAACACAAGGGCATCACTGATTATTTCATTTATGGCACTGCAAGCATATTAATGCTCCTCCTCACAGAATTTATGCCCCAAGTCTTCAGATCCATATTACATTATCAGAACAAGGAATTTTCACATATGCACCTCTTCCTGAGGATATACCACTTTTCCTTTCCAGACTTGTGTAGTGACACAAAGCGGACCAACTTTTCTATATTTAGCTGTCAGATACAGGTTAAGAACAACCCAAGGCTGTTTTAGACTTCTGAGTACAATGACCCTGTGGAAATGCAAAGTCAAACCAGTTCTCTGGTTTTTCCAGTCAAGCTGGATAGTTCTACTCGTGCGCTTAAACATTTCACTAGGTCAGGCTTCAGTGGAGGCCAGGATTGCAAACACATAACAGCAGGTGCACTGGGACAGATCAAGCCAGCAAGCTAACATCATGTCTCTGAGTTTGGCCAACACTGGATAATATGTCCAAGACCAGGGGAACAACATATATGATAGTTCCTGCATCCATTCCCCACCACACACCTTAAAGATTTCCAAAATACACAGAAGTAATTTTTGATTTATTAATCCTCAAAAGATCTCTCTTTCACTCATATCTTTAGTGTCCTGGTGAGTTCATGTTACATACTCTATGGAGCACTATCTCTTTTTTGCACATACAGCTGTAAAGAAAGGCACAGTGTGACACATTCTGTAATTATGTTTTTCACAGAAACTGCCGTATAGTGGGTACAGATCACTTGGAGAGTTCTCATTAAACATAAAGTAAAGCCATTTTTAAGTCCTCAAGGTGGATATAGTTGTATTTTCAAAGTCAGTGTGATTCAACATATCCCCGAATCTACAGTAGGTCTGAGACATCAGCTGTGATAGCCTTTTTGGTAATTTAACAGTCAGCATGGCCAACTTATCTTGCAGAGATTGATTCTGAAATGGGAGTTTGTCGTGTGTACTCTAAAACGGAAGTGGTCTTGATGTACCACTTAACATGCAACTTGCCCAGTGTTTTTGTTGGTTCTTTTTAACCCTTTACAGAAATGGAGAATGCTGCTTCTCAGATCCAAATTAGGACAATTTTATTTTAGGGAGGCCTTAGGAAAGGAGTCCCGCAAAAGCTTAGTAGTAAGATGAGAAAGAATGTAAAAAGTGATCCTCTCTGGTGACAAGAACTGTAAAGATTTCATAGAAGCATGCATTGTTGGCCTATTTCAGCACCAATTTTGTAAAAAAAAAGTGCAAGAAATATTTAAAAAAAAATTAAATGTGTTATTCCCCATAGAAGTCTGAGTGCGGAGTTATGCATAATATTTTGTGTTTTAGAAGTTGCTTTTGTTTAAGTTCTTCTTGCATCTTCCAGCAGAGAGGTACATACACTTGCAGATATAGTTCTTTCTGTGAAAGTTCTAAAGAAACACATTTGCATTAACTGTCATTATTATATTTCATTTTATGAAAATAGCCCAACCGCCTATTCTTTGCCATTAAGAATAGAAACTAAAGAAAAGAATTATCTAATCTGATATTTTAATTTCAATCATGATGTATTCAGAAATATCTTTAAATGATTCCATCATTATTTAAAATAGTTAAAATATGATCAGATCCCAACACTTACCGTGAGACAGTTAAGGAATATACACTTGGAAATCTTCAGGATAACTAAAAGTAACTCTACACATAATTCCCATTTTTCTCCATAGTGGCATCTTCATCTCTGGATTAGGAACTATCCTTCCAGCCAAGGGGCAGTCAGCTAGAAGCCTGCTTCTGCCTGATGACAATGAGTGAGCCTTGGTGGTGGTGCAAGAGCCCTCACTGCAAAGCAGGAACTCTCCCTGCAGCCAGACACGTCAACACAGGCAAAAGCCACAACATTAAAGCTCTTGGGCCATCTCAGAACTTGGGACACAGAAGTCTCAAACTGACTTTGCCTGTATCAGATCAGAAAAAAGTTTACCCTGTTCCTACATGTGACAAAACTTAGGATTTTGTGGTTATTGATCATGTTATCAGGTAAACAAAGGGAAAACATAACGTTAGAATAGGAAACTTACCTTTGTTCACAGCAAATGAGATTTTTTCCTCTATTTCTCATGCATGCCAGTTATTTTAATTGAGTTTTTCTTTGTTGCATATGACACTTGCTATAAATTACAATAAGATTTTAATCAGGTTCGAGTAACTAGATTATACTATGAACACAGTAACTTCACTGGTACCCACCACAAATTATTTTATTATCCTTGGAAGATCAGTGAAGATGCTGTGACTGTGTACAGAAATAGAATAAATACACTCTACTTGGCAAAGATTTATAAGTGAGCTCTCGTGAAAAGCCTCGTTCTGAGAAAATGAAACAGCTGCGAGAGCATCCATCTTCTTTAAGATGGCTTGGTTTAATGGTTGTTTATGTTGTTGTTGAAAGGCAGACTGCAGACATTTCCGCCTGAGATTATTACTTATCACTGAAATGTGTACAGCATGAAGCAGTACAGAAGTCTCCATGAATTTTTATGTACAGAAGAATACACATGATTTACTGTTGTTCACTTAGCTTTCTGTTGCTGACTGTAATACCAGGTAAGCATTTCATTTGTATGCTTCCTCATATGACCAGGTTCTCCATGAAAGGAAACATAATGACCGTGGATTGAGTAACAGCCTACTAGTCCAATTTAAAATGTTGCTCGGCTTCTTTTGACTGATTTGGACTTAGGTGCAAACCAAGTTAGAAAGCATATTTATTAAAAGATAGCTTGCTAAATTCTTCATCTTAGTGCTCCACTTCATCTTTCCCTTCAAAGGAACAATTTTCCATTTCTATATGTGCTCACTGAACACATCTACAAGCATTAAATACAGACAGTGAAGCCAAATCTGTAACAACATAAATGATGTTAGGTCCAGTGGTAAGAAGAGTAAATAATAATTCATTTTATTTTTCCCTCTGAAATGTGACCTAACAGTGCAACCTCTACCACACACACAAAATGCATCATTGCAAGAGACAAAAAACCCCCCAAGTCAGTTACTATATGAGGAGGAAGAATATCAGCAAGCATGGCATTTGTGGAGCCACTGATCCAGTTGTCCAAGACCACCCACTTCCTTCACAATAGTGGCACAACTGAGGTTTTCAAGCACCTGCTAAGGTCCCTTAGTACAAGGCGGTTGTGTCTCAGCAAGAATGATGAGATCTTGGTCCTATGCTTCCAACCTCAAAAGCATACGTTGTTGGGCTGTTAGGTGTAGTCAGCACAGCTAGCTGCTGGAGTCTATATCCAGCCTCCTGATCTCTGTTTCATGGCTGATGTCACTGTAATCATTAGCCCTCAAGCTTTAACCACTTAAAGTTGGTTTAAGTCTACTGTGTGCATCTCTATGGCAATGCATCTTTGGACCTCCCAACTGCTGCAGGAAGTGATTGAATTGTCATTGCCAGACAGTTAAAAATTTTCTAGCTGGATCCTCCAAGACACTAGAAGATTTTCATCTATTAGACATAAAGTATTTTGAAGAAGCAGCAAATCATGCAGATATTCAAATGAAAATGTAAACAGAATCTGAGATTGACCACAGTAAGCTCTGATTAACTTCTTTTTTTTCAGAAATATATTTTGAAATATTTCACTTGTTGAAGTGATATTTCCAAATAAGTAGGAAATCCCGTTCCCACTATCTTCCCATCAGCACAGAAGCCAGTTGCCAAACAAATTTCCAATCAGACAAGCAGCAAAAGTTTGGAAGAAGTTTAGAAAGGATGCACAGAAGAGTATCTTTCCTGTTTTACATTTAATTCTGTGATGGGCAAAAATGAAAGTACTGTTTTAAATCACAGATCTGCAATATGACTTTTACTTGTCTACTGCATAACAGCTAGCAGGAGAAAATAAGATATGCCTACTGATGGTAGATACTCATCAGTTTCGGTAATACTTGGAATAGATGGATAGAAATACTCTCCTCCAGACTCCTCCAGCGAAAAAAACATAACGGATCATCAAAGTATGAATGAAGAGACTTGGCAGCTGGGAGACACAGGATGTGAAATGTGACCAAAAAGAACAAAAAGTCCACACATTTAAAACATATCCTGCTTTGATCACATTTTCAGAAACAGCAACACCTTTGCAACTAGTCAAATTTGGGGGGTGGGGGAGGAATCCCAACCAAAACTGGTGAGAAGGTACCATAAGATGGCTTACCCAACCTGCAAACAAGGATGCAGTAAGTATGGATACAAACATAGAAAAGGATGGTTCATTGGCCAAGGAAGGCAGACTGTCCTCTACAGTGACTCGATGCTGAAAGAAAGAGCGAATAATAAAAATCCTGTAACAGAGAGTGGCAAATCAACAAAAGAGAGTGGTGGCAAGAAGCACTGCCAACATAGACAAATGATGCAATTCCAGTGTGTTGCATCTATGCTACGCCACTACCTCCTTCACTCATCAAGAAATGAGTTTGTCAGGGAGAGTCAGGAGCAAGGTATTTCGAGAAGCACCAATGTCCAGCTAAACAACTAGCTACAGCTAAAATGTTGTGTGGGAGATATGCTGTCAACTGTTTTGGTCCCTGACAGCCCATTAACCAGAAGAGCTAATTATTATCAGGGCCAAATAATATCTTTCTATTGAATTAAAAATAAAATGTGGGGAATTTTTCAGAAAGTTTGAATAGCCTTTTGCCCCCATTGCTGTCTTCCCATCTGAAAAGTGCCAATTCTTCAACTCACTAATATCAGTGGCGTATTTCTAGAAGCAAGAACTGGATTCTAACATCCAGAGTAGTGACTTCTGCATTTGGCTGTTTTTACCGGACTTCGTGTGTGAATTGCCTATTCTTGCACTGTGGCTGCAAATACAAAAAGATATCAAATTTTTAGTGTTGAATCACTGAACACCGTTTTGTACTTTAAGTGCTTTCCTTAGATTTTAAAATAAAATAGTTTTCTTTCTTCAACAATAAGAAGTGATACACAAAAAACCCTAAGTACTTCTTCGTAAGAATCTTAAAAAAAAATCACATTTATATCCTTCATGTTCTAGTGTCCAGTTAGAAAGCTAGCTGTGTTACTTGTTCTTAAAAATGTGTGTCCACAATCAGAGTTTAATTTATCTCCCTCCTAAAAGTTTCTGAAGTGTACAAAAGTTTACTGCTGCCCTTTTCCATTCAGATAGTCCTAAATCTGTGAGATGACAATACCTTGTAGGAGTAACTCGCCAGTCCAAACTCAAAGATGATCATGTATGTCCAGTATCCATTTTACAACATCAGCAACACAAACTGAAACACCCTGCAACTGTGAGCAAGCTGCCTCTACTTTCTTTCATTCTGTTCCAATGGATCCTGTGTAGCTAAATTACATGAATTCCCAAATAAAATAAGCTTATGCTGATGAAATTCCTAACTCAACTGCTGTTTAACAAGTTATACACAAAAACCCCAACAGTATGTGTGTCATAAAATACCATTTCTCAGGTCTGTATAGGTAAACTGCATTATGTATTCACACCAGAGAATAAGTGTGAGCATGGTAATTAAGGGTAATTGTTTCACAGGCCACCATCTGCACAAACCATGCAAAAAACAGTGTTCACTGACAAGGCTTTACATGCAAGCTAACAGAAGCACAGCGTCCTTTCCAATTTTAAGTTATCTGTAGACTATTTGTGATCAAATGAAACATAACAATAGAGTGAACATGAAAGGATGACCTTAAAGGAGTTACTTTCAGCACAGCAGATCTTTCAAATGTAAAGGTAGGCCACAGATGTCTTAAAGCAATAAGAGGGAAAAAATCCTTTATCTAAAAATAGTCTCTTGTATAAATCTGGTGAAACCCATTAAATTATTTCCTTCTTTGAAGACGGTTCATTACTAAGCTCTCTGAACTGTATGGATGGTCCCTAAGCAACTAAAATGTCACAGGGCCAAAAAATTTCTTTACATGCATAGGCTATTCTAGCTAATTTGTACCTGCAAACAGACATCAATGGAACCCTCTGAGTTGATAGGATAAGGAAGAAACAAACAAATTAAGCCTCGAAGTCTAAAACAGTATGAACTAGTTTTTTAAGAGAGTTTTTTCTCTCTACTTGCTAGTTTTTCTTCCTGGTATCCGTAAGCATGTTTTGGAACAAAATGATAGGTGCTAGGACAAAATCCAGGCACACACTGAAATACTAGACTGTTTCATATATATTCATGAGGGCCCAAACCCCCAGGAGAGGCATGCAGATCTAATTCACTGGAGGATCTTACCAGAGTTTGGGTGTAATGATATTTCACTTCCCTAAATATCTAACTTCATACCTGAAAGAATAGGTCTGATATCTCTAACACCAGAATACAACGAATCTAACTTAAAATTATGAAATTTTAAATATAATATTTTTAAGGCTGGCAAAACTCTTGCCTTCAGATTAAGTCTTTGCTACTATATGTCAAATACAAAATTTTCTGCATAGTATGAGAAACAAACATGTTCTGTTGCTAATTCCAAGCTTACCTGAAGGGAACTGGAGTATTACAAGGTAGCTCTGTCATATCAAAATAGGCAGATACGCCAGAATGTACCAAAGAAGCTGTTGCACCAAACAAAGTGACAACCTTTATACAAAACCACTTTTAAGCAAAAAAACTGCCAGTAAGATAACATTAATTTCCATGCACCAGCTCCACAGAGCTAATACACTACAAGTTGTCACCTAGCAATATCCTATCAGGGTCTGGAATATAGTAGTGCACGCTGTCCGCCCACAAATCTGTACCAATGGTATTTACATATTATAACAATTTTTATCTTTATGCTGTGCTTGGTGATTCTGGGTTTGTTTTCTTTTGTTTTATTTGTTTTATTTGTTTATTTGGTTTATTTTGTTTCTTCTTGTTGTTTTGGGGTTTTTTTGGAGGGGGTAGGAGTGTCATTTGTTTTCTTTTCCCTGATTTTTTCAGAACTCTCTTCAGGACAAGATGACCCTACTACAAAGCCCCCTCCTTTCCTGTCTTGCAGTAAAAGCACTGATGTAGCTACAAACACACATCCCCCAGCTACCACAACATGACAACAAACCAGTATGGCTTATCTGGAGCAATGCAGGAATAAAAACATGTGAAGCTAAGGTTTTTTTTCCCCTTTCATGAATATGGAGCTTGAACTGGCAAAGAGTCTGGTTACTAGTCCAGACAAATTACATCAATTTGGAAGGAGTCCTCTGCTGTTGATATTAGGTAGGAAATAAAACCACAGAAAAGCACACACTATTAGGGGACTTGGGCAGCACTGGACACATTACTACAACTTCGTAACACGAAACACTAGCTGTGCCTTTCCTTTTGCAGTGAAACTGATGTGGGACTGTTTTAGAAACCCATTAAGACTACCACAAACAAACTCCACAAACAGCATGTTCAAGATGATTGCTACAATCCACAAAATTTCTTAGCACTGAGTCACAAGCTATGTTTTTATTATGTAGCTATAAGATCTGGATAGAAGTCACTACAATCAACCATCACACCTCCTCAAGTCTTCCAAGCGTACTTGGCATCCTGTGACACCAAGACAAATCATCTGTTTACCCAGGAGCTACTTCAGCCCAATTACCTCTGGCTTAAGTCTCTATTCCAGCCTCCTCTAGCTTCTAACAGATGCTCCTTCCACAACTACCCTAACTTTGACTTGATTACTCTTTTTTCACTTGACCAAAGACATCTCATTCTGATTAGTCCATCTTGGATCTTCACTCCATCTATGTCTTATCTAACCATCCACTGCACCTTCATACTACCCTAGCTGATCTTCTAATGACTGCAAAAACCTCATGAACAATGATAGCCAAAGACTTTCTAGGTTTCTAGGACACTGTGGCCACCACACAGAGCTCCATGGGGATGGGAGCACTGTCCAGCAGCGGCAGCCAGCTCTGCCACCACTGCCCACTGCGCCATGTCCACATCCCACCACACCATGTCCACAAGAATGCAAGAAATCAAAACTTCTAAGGTCTCTTGTTATCCTGGTCTCCCTAACTTTGCAACCTAAGGCAAAGGGAAGCAGCCTGAAATGAGGCCATGGCAAGGTGTTTGACATTTCAGTTACTCACCTCTTCCATGAGTCACAACACTGCCTGGCACATAAACATAGCCCTAATCATTTAACAGAAATGAACGCTCCTATTCCAAAAAGGAATACACAGCCTTTTCCTGGAAGCATGTGTTATTTCTTGGCATGATTAAACAGCTATATACTCCAAGTGATAATGTTCTGATGGACAACACTAAGGCCATTAGACTACTAGAGAGCAGGGTGACTAAGATGGTGAACATCTCCAGAGCGAGGCTTACAAGAAGCAGCTGAGGTCACTTGGCTTGCTCAACTTGGAGAAGGGAAGGCTAAGGGGTAACCTCATTGCAGTCACCACTTTCCTTCCGAGGGGCAGGAGATGGGGAGATGCTGATCTCTGGTGACCAGCAACAGGGCACAAGGGAATGGAAAGAGGCTGTGGCAGCGGCAGTGCAGACTGGACACTAGGAGAAGGCTCTTCACTGACAGGGTGGCTCGTCCCTGGAGCAGGCTCCCCAGGGAAGTGGTCAGTCTCAAGCCTGTCAGGGTTCAGGGAGCTTCTGGACTATGCTTGTAGTCATATGGTTTAGTTTTAGGTAGTCCTGTGAGGAGCAGGGGTATGGTTTATATGGGTGCCTTCCAACTTGGGATCTTCTGGAAAACTGCCAGGAGGAGAGGGACCTGGGGGTGTTGGTCGACAGCCGACTGAACATGAGCCAGCAGTGTGCCCAGGTGGCCAAGAAGGACAATGGCATCCTGGTTTGTATCAGAAACGGTGTGACCAGCAGGTCCAGGGAGGTGATTCTCCCTCTGTATTCAGCACTGGTGAGGCCGCTCCTTGAATATTGTGTCCAGTTCTGGGCCCCTTACCACAGGAGGGATGTTGAGGCTCTGGAGCAAGTCCAGAGAAGAGCAACGAGGCTGGTGAAGGGGCTGGAGAACAGACCCTATGAGAAGCGGCTGAGAGAGCTGGGGTTGTTTAGCCTAGAGAAGAGGAGGCTGAGAGGAGACCTCATTACTCTCTACAAGTACCTGAAAGGTGGTTGTGGAGAGGAGGGAGCTGGGCTCTTCTCCCAAGTGACAGGGGACAGGACGAGAGGGAATGGCCTCAAGCTCTGCCAGGGTAGATTTAGGCTGGAGATTAGGAGGAGGTTTTTCACACAGAGGGTCATTGGGCATTGGAATAGGCTGCCCAGGGAGGTGGTTGATTCACCTTCCCTGGAGGTGTTTAAGGCACGGGTGGATGAGGTATTGAGGGACTTGGTTTAGTGTTAGATAGGAATGGTTGGACTAGAAGATCCGATGGGTCCCTTCCAACCTGGTTGTTCTGTGATTCTGTGAAATTATTTTCGTTGCAATAAGAGGCAGTAGCAATTCATCAAGACAGGACTCTTTGGAAATGTATGGATTCCAGAGAAGAGAAACCCACAATTGCCAACAGTCCAGGAAGTATGAGGACTCATGGGAGAATCTCTTCAGACTTTCTTGAAACAGAGAACTAAACTTCGGTGTCTCTAGTGAAAATATCCTAGTCACCACATTACCACATGGGATCTCAGAGTTTCAAATGAAATTTAATTTATTTTGGAAATAGACACACACAATAGTTAAAGCCTCATTTCCCTCCTCCTTTCCTAAAAGGGATTTCTTGGCTTTCTGGCTAGAGCAATGGCTTGATAAGTAGCATTTCTAAATGGACACAACAATTACTAAACATAACTGCATAAGAATGACAATTAGTGATGACATTTAAGATCACAGTGCCATTAAACAGCCTTTCAAAACTGTGACAGTGGGGGAAGAAAGCTTCTTTTGCTGTCCTTGTGATGAAACAGGTGATCTAAGAGCAAAGGGAAAATGGATTATGGGAAATGGCTCTGAAGCTCACTTCAGAGATCTCATGCCTAATTCCACATTTGATTAATCTCTTTTCCAGCGCTAAAATATATGCTGGTAAATATAAATACTGGTAAGTATATGACTATTTTGACTAAAACATGCAAAAACCAAGAATGGAATCTGAAACTGCCTCCCCCCAATATTAAAAATTAAATTGTAATTAAATATTACAGGTTCCAGCTCTACATACAAACTGCCTATAAGCACAGTTGGTTCTACATTTCTAAACAGCAGTTGAATATCTTGTTTCCCAAAAGTTTCAAACTCCATTCTGCCTATTTAATCTCACTACCTTACCTCACAGTGGACATTACTGACCCCACTAATGCACGGTTGCTCAGCTAACTATTGTTTCTTTGGATTTCTTATTTAAATGCAATTTTGTAATATCTATAAACATGCTTGTCTTCTTTCTCTGTGAATTCTATGTGCTGGAGTTCAGGAGGCCCAGATGTCTGTAATTCCTGCCCCCTCTTCCATACTCTGAAACCAACAGACATTGGTCCAGTTTTCCTGTCCTTTTAGAAAGAAAGCTGCCTCTTCAGATGCAGTATGAATCAAGGGCAAGAGATCAATTAACTGTAATCTACATCAAAATTTGTTCTGTTTTTTTCAAATCAAGTAACCCACATTATTAAGAGCTTAATATGGAGAATGATTCTAAAGTAGCACCACTTAGCCGAGGGGCTTCTCAGCACAAATCGAAGCTTTAATCTTTCTGTATTCAAGACATGAAATACTTGGCACTGGATGACCAATTTAGTGGCTAGAGATACAGAGATTTTTCTTTTAACAGTTCTCCAGAGTAGCTCTCTATTCACAAAACCAGAGGTAATCCAAAGGAACAGAATGTCTCTAATAAATTTTGTTCATTTATAGTTGGTAACAGAGGTGAGAAGGACTTCTATAAATAATTGGATGCTGCAGGCTGGGGCAATGGTTGACACAAATGGGTGACCTGCAAGGCTAAAATCAAGCTCATGAGAAAATGGACTGATGGTCCTCTCAAGAGAATAAAGCTATCTGCACTAGACGCTACCTACAAATGCCTTGGCAGCATACCATCTTACTCAGAATTAAAAATGTATTTCTGGACAGCACTTCCTCCTCACACAAAAGGAAAGGTGACTCAAGCTTCACAAGCTAATAGCACCACTGTTTTGGGGGAGTCGTGGGAGCTCCTACAGAATGAGATCATCTTACTTCATGGCCTGTGAAAATAGCCCAAAGAAAAAGCTCTCAGAGAAGCAAGAGGACAGTCAGCTGTTGATACCCTGCAACATCAGTGACTAGCTGGACTAGAAAGGCATCTCTTAAAGTGTGCCAGTACTACACAAGAAATCATCAGGTGGTAGTCATTACTGTCAGCTTGGGCTCTCAACCACAAAATAATGCACTTCAAAAACACACAGTGTTCCACATGTTCTGTACATTTATCCCTACATTGGTAAAGGTGACTGTTGATTTTCTCAAGCTATAATCCATTGACTTATTCTGAAGTCCATAAAATACCAGGTTTTGGTTACCATGACAACATTTCCCCAAAAGAGTTAAACTCTACTACACCATAAAACACTTCATATTCTATCTCCTAGCAACCACACAGGTAAATACGGTGTTTGCTGAAGGCAATTATAGTAAAGTTATATGTACATTAAACAAAATTCTACAAATTTTCCCTTTGGGCTACAGTGAAAAAACCTGTAACCAAGACAGATGAATATTAAAAAAAAAAAAATAAGAGGAGTGACCAACAGGCAGACAGAAAATGCAGGCAGAGAAGGACCTACTTGGAAAGTAAAGTACCCTGAGATCTGTCAACAGTGCATGTGGTGCAAGAAGAAAATTTAACTAAAAGCTGTTACTTTTTGAGATGCAAAAAGAAACACAAATGCTTCAGTTGTTACCTACTTACTCATCTAGTGTAAGAAGCTTGTGACCAATGCATCTGAATACTCTGAACAATTCAGAACTCTTCACCATAGAAAGCAGAAGAAAAGGAAAACAAGAAAAGGTCTTTGTCATACTTACTCTAATGAGCAGAGATGAGAAGAACTTAAAATGAAAAGGTCTAGGTAAGCCATATATTTTAAGTGACATGAGATTATTTTGGGTTTTTTGTTTGAACTGCATTGGGTTGAAATCATTACAGGTTGATTTCTTTCCCAAGTGACAGGGGAGAGGACAAGAGGGAATGGCCTCAAGCTCCGCCAGTGGAGATTTAGGCTAGACATTAGGAGGAAGTTTTTCACGGAAAGGGTCGTTGGGCATTGGAATAGGTTGCCCAGGGAGGTGGTTGATTCACCTTCCCTGGAGGTGTTTAAGGCACGGGTAGATGAGGTCCTGAGGGACATGGTTTAATGTTCGATAGGAATGGTTGGACTCGATGATCCGATGGGTCTCTTCCAACCTGGTGATTCTATGATTCTATAATTCTATGATTCTTCAAACACCAGTTTAATACTACAGTATGGATGAGTTTTAAGACCTTGTATAAAGAGAGGACCAAATATAAATAATGCAATATTTGACTGTGTAAACAAAAAAAGAACAGTTTAGAAGAGAAAATGAAGACAAACGAAGTAGCATGGTTTAAGAAGATTGAATAGTTATTCTTTATATTACTATAAAATAGTTAACAGTCATTTGATTCATACATTTGTTTTGTCCCCCAAATTCAGTTAGAACAGATTTCAATGCAGCTGGTGAAAGTAACCAAGCTTTACTAGGCACTTTTCCTGTTGCAAACCAACTAATGTATTTCTTAACATTTGGACTTATGTGGAAATAAATATTGTTATCTATGTACAATTGGAGGACTTTATTTCCATACTTCTCCACTCCTTATAACCCACTGCGTATCAAGTACTGTATTGCCTTTATGACAGTTCTGTAATAGTCTTACCTTGCTTTGCTTACACAAATACTCACATATGATATTAACCTGCAGGAAATAATGTCGGGAATGACAAAGAATGAAGATTGTAGCTTTGTTCAAAAATTATGTATAAGATTTTACAGATCTCATTTCTTATAAGAATAGAAGCATTTCTACTATATCGTTGAAACAGTTGTGAAATACAAAGAAGCCTCACTTACCTTACATGCTCAGGACTCTCAAATTGTAAAAAAGAAACCAAACTATCCAAACTAATATTACAGTGTCAATTACGAAGTTCAAAACTATCTGAAGTATGTGCACTTTTAATAACCACAAAGTTAACAAATGTATTTGTTTATATAAGCACATGTAATAAGAACAATTCCTAAGAACAGAAAGAGCATTACCACTTAAAAATATATTTTTTATAATCTCAACATGAATAAGTGCGGAGGAAGTTCTACTTTGCTCTCCTCTGCTTTAAAAAAAAAAAAATCATAACTTGTCTTTAATATACAACTTTTTTACTTCAGTCCTGCTCAGACTTTGTCCCTATCATTGATTAGGCAGGTTCTGATTCTAAATGAGTAAAATAGTCAATGGAAGCACAAACGATTCTGTCAGTTCTCAGCATTAGAACAATCAAACTGATTATGGGTTCCGTGTTTGATTTTTTTCCCCTCTGTAACCTGTCTCACTTTTGTTATTGTAAGATTTCTAGATGTTTTCTGTTACAGAAAAAGATTATATAGTCTTTTAGTTTCTTAATTACATTCTAATAAAATACAAGGATCTACTAAGCCCATGGAATGACTTGGTGACATGATATCCCGCTTTATCAGTACAAGAGAAAAGTAACCAAAGATGCAGCTGGGATGGTGTAATCCTTCCAGGGGACAGGACAAGAGGGAATGGCCTCAAGCTCGTCATGGGACGTTTAGGCTGAACATTAGGAAAAAATTTTTAACAGAAAGGGTCATTCGGCACTGGCAGAGGCTGCCCAGGGAAGGGGTTGAGTCGCCTTTCCTTGAGGTGTTTAAGGGATGGGTGGACGAGGTACTGAGGGAATGATTTAGTGATTGATAGGAATGGTTGGACTGGATGATCCAGTGGGTCTCTTCCAACCTGGCTGTTCTATGATTCTATGATTCTATGATTACGGTGCCCTTTGTTCCGATAACAGGCTTTTAAACAGGACAACACAGCAGAATTTAGAAAACTTCCCGCGAAAGAAGTGCAAATCGACTCATGTTAAAAAGCAGAACTTAATAAATAAGGAGCGATCACCTCTTAGCAGGTGAACTGAGGTGAACTGAGCAGCTGGCGGCGGCCACTGAGAGGGGGACTCGCGCCTCGGGGGTGCGGAGAGAGGTGACCCCGCAGAGCCGCCGCCCGTCCCCGCGTCCCCGACCCTGCAGCCACCCAGGGGCGTGCGAACCGCAGCGGTTCCCAGCCGCGCGTCCCCGCCGCGCAGCCACAGCTCATTTTAACTAGATCGCGGGGGAAGGAAGAAAGAAAATCCAGCAGCGAGCACGGGCTCTTTACCGCCGAGGGTTAAGCAGGGGGAGATTTTTATCGCCGTGCGCGGACGCCTCTCCCAGGCGCTCAGCTGGAAGCGCCCCCCGCACGGAGCACCCGGGGCTGCGGGAGGGAGCGGGGCGGCCGGTGCTCGTCCGGGGGGCTCCGGTGCCAGCGGGGAGCGGGGCGGCCGCGCCTCGCAAGCCCGCCCGGCGGAGCATCCCCCGGAGCCGCCCAGGATTACCTCGACGGCGGCGCTGCCGGTCTGGGTCTCCGCCTCGACGCCGCGGGGCGCCCCGGGGCGGGCGGACGGGATGGAGTCGGCCGCGTCCGTCCTGATGAAGAGGCCGCGCAGGGTGGCGGCGCCCTGCGAGACGGCGGCGCTCTGGTGGGGGGAGTTGGACTCGTCCGAGCCCCGGCAGTAAATCACGCCGCTCTGCGAGACGTGGATGCTGGGGGCGCAGCCCATCCCGTCCCTGCCCCGCTCCGCTCCCACCTGCGGCCGCCGCTGCGCCGCCGGCACCGCCCCGGCCGCTCCCGCCCCGGCAGCGCCTCCCGGCACCCCCCAGCACGGACTCTGCGCCGCCTCCGCCGACCCCAGACCCAGCCAGACCCCTCCCCGCCTCGGCAGCGTCTTACGAAGCGCCCGCGGCCGCAGGGTCCGTCGGCTGGAGGGAAGGAGAAGGAGGAGGGGAAGGAGCGAGCATCATCAGCTGTGGTACAGCCCTCCCCGGACCCTGGCAGAGGGTCTCTGCTTTCAAGCCTTCCGTACATACAACGTGACGCCCTCCCCAGCTGTGGCAAATACTCTTTCCCTATTCCCCCTCCACTCCCCCTCCACTACCTCTCTATTCCCCCTCTACATCCCTTCTGTTTGCTCTCTATTCCTCCTCTACTCCTCTTTTTCTCTAAGTAGTTAAACATACTAATTTTGACAGTCTAAACACACCTAGCCATGGGTGACCTAACCTCAATTGTTTGTAGGGAGTAGTTGCACTCATGGCAAGTGTGGGAAAAAGACCAGGATTGTTCCACAGTTTATTACGCTGTTTTTAATTTAGGCCAATATGCAAAGACACAAACTGCTATTTTAGCCTGTATGTCTGATAGCTGCCAATCCCTGCTTCCAGTCTCTGGGGAGATAATCAAGCAGCGTGTTTAATGCTACAGAGGTTTACACACTTCCTTAGCTTTCCACAGTGAATAGTTTCATTGACCACAGTCAAACTACCTATGAGGTATAAAGCTAAACATGTGGTTTTTAAATCTTTGCAAGTTTTAGTTTCAATATCTCTGTTTTCACTAACACATTATAAATCCTTCAAGAACTGGAAATGTCATCCAAGTAGTATGCTGCCTGCCTAATGAAGCATTTATGTGACACCCAGTTACCAATGAACACTTGTGTATATACTTTTTTTTCTCCTTGGAGTGTTACCTGATGTTTGATTGCTGTTTCTCCACCTAGTTTTTAGTAAGTGATCAAAAAATACTAGAGATGTGAAGCATAGCTGGTGCAAGGATTGTGATGCTGAATAACAAAGTGTTCTGAACATATTAGTTGGGCTCCTAATACTCCTGAAGCACTTTCATGGATTAGAGACCAGTTTATTCAGAAGTGATGCTTCACAGATAAAACACCTCAGTTTAGAGACTTTGAGCCTTTAGCCTCTGCCAATCTGTGGGTCATTGTAAGCATGGCAGTATGGACATTCAACTATATATCAAAAACTGGACTGAGATCACCAACCTGTTTGACAAACTATGGTTTCCAGGTTACCAGAAAGAGCCTGTGTTGGCAAAATTTCTGTAGGTATTTTTTTTCCCCTACTAGTTGTCAATGTTCACAAACCAAGTTGTGGCACATAGCCTACATATCCTTCAGCCTATGTTGCTGCTTAGGCTGAAGTTCTGGAAGAGATCTTGAGTGTTCCAGAGCATAACAAACTTAGTTGCAGATGAATATGTCCTAAAACTGCACTTAACAACAAAAGAGCAACAGTCATATGTATTCCTTGCAATATTTTCAAGTCCCTCTTAATTTCTTTTAATATTTGGTAAACCAAAATTGGGAATTTGAGTTACCTGGCCCAGACCATACGTGATTTGCAGCAGAATCAGGAGCTCAGGAATGCCCCCCAGAACCCATACATTGGTGTAAGTGATATTGCTCAAAAAGACCTTTAAGAGTTGTTGACCATCTAGTTTAAGACTTGGTTCATAGTGACTTACCCACTGCAAGTATCAACAGCATCTAGACTTCTAAGAGAGTATGAGAACATAAATATTGTTTTGACTTTGCAGACGGAGCTCGGTGAAGATGTCATGTCACACCCTACCTGTGTTGCTATCTATTCACGGTCCATTTTTAGTGAATTCATATCAGTGATAAGTTATTTCATCAGTTAACCAGTACCTAGGTTTCCTTAGTATCCTAATACTCTGGTTTTTGCACTGTTCCTACCAAATTCTGTGACAACTCTGCTACAGATTTCAGACGGCACTGCAGGCACCTGCCTGTTTTCCATTCACACAGACTTCCCCTGCTTAGATGTAACATTTTAGTTGATAGCAGAGTATAAGTAGTAGGAATAAGAAGTCACAGCTCTGGAGATGCATTGCTAAATGCAACCCTCAAGAAGCTTTTCCTGTGCTATGGATTTTTGGTGTAACAGGGAAGGATTATCACTAAAGAGGATGAGTCTGCCTCTTCAGAGTGTCAGGGTGCTTGAGAAAAGTGAAGGCTGCATACTGGGAAACTATGTCAACTGCTGAAAAGAACAGAAAAGGCAGGAGAGTAACCTAATGCTTTGTCTGATAGCAGAAGTAGAGAATCACAGGATGGTTGAGGTTGGAATGGTCATCTGGTCCAAATCTCCTGCTGAAGCAGAGCCACCTAGAGCTGGTTGCTCAGGATGGGCATATCTGGACGTTTTCTTAACATCTCCAAGGATGGAAATTCCACAGCCTCCCTGGGCAACTATTCACCCTTATAGTTCCCTCCTGATGCTCAGAGGGTACCTTCCATGTTTCACTTTGCACACATTGCCTCTGGATTTGTCACTCACTGGACACCACTGAAAAGAGCCTGGCTCCTTCCTCTTTGCATTCTCCCTTTAGATGTTTATATACATTCATGAGATCCCCCTGATCTTTCTCTTCTCCAAGCTGAAGAGTCCCAGCTTTCTCAGTCTCCCGTCTGATGTGTGGTGCCCAGAAGGAATTTAGAGAAATGGAACAAACAAGGGATGATTAGCATGAGCAGAGGTTGGAGTGGGGCAGAGTGGATCTGTGTGGTGCAGAAGGATCATTGTCTTCTGCTAAAATGGGAAGTGAAGAAGCGGAAAGTTAGAATCACAGAATCACAGAATCACAGAACAACCAGGTTGGAAGGGACCCATCGGATCTTCTAGTCCAACCATTCCTATCTAACACTAAATCAAGTCCCTCAAGACCTCATCCACCCGTACCTTAAACACCTTCAGGGAAGGTGAATCAACCACCTCCATGGGCAGCCTATTCCAATGCCCAATGACCCTCTGTGTGAAAAACCTCCTCCTAATCTCCAGCCTAAATCTCCCCTGGTGGAGCTTGAGGCCATTCCCTCTCGTCCTGTCCCCTGTCACTTGGGAGAAGAGGCCAGTTCCCTCCTCTCTACAACCTCCTTTCAGGTACTTGTAGAGAGTAATGAGGTCTCCTCTCAGCCTCCTCTTCTCCAGGCTAAACAACCCCAGCTCTCTCAGGATCTGTTCTCCAGCCCCTTCACCAGCCTCGTCGCTCTTCTCTGGACTTGCTCCAGAGCCTCAACATCCTTCCATTTCCTAACATTGGTACTCTCTCTGCATCTTGCCTATGAGAAGACAACCATGAATTTACTGGACAGGGGCAAAGAAGGAATATTTAACACACACGCACATGCACACTTGCACCACCTTTTATACCACACCCTAGTCATACTCCTGCAATCACTTCTGCAGTTTACCCTGACTGAGGCTCACTAAAGAAGAAGGCTTTTCTGTGAATAACATGTACTAATTCAACCAGAGACTTAAAGGAAGGATAGTTAATGTTCTGAGGCAGAATGTTCCCAGAAATGCATATTTTGGATGGCTCTAGAATTAAGCCACTGCATTGACAATTGGAAGCTGTTCACATGCACCAATTTTTCCAGTACCAAAGAGCCTTTACTGGTTTCAGTTGCAACTGTGTAAGCCCTAACAAATTTTGTGCTCTGAGGAAAACAATTTCTTACACATGACTAATTTCACCTTGATGAATCTAAGCATATGAGTGATTCTGGAAGCCATCAATGGAAACCTGAAGTCTCTTGCCTTTTTTTTTCCAGTAAAAAGCAGAGGATATACATTCTCTATGGTGTTTACACCCACAAATCCCCCTACAATGAGGAAAATATACTCCTCCAAACTTTATATCCCTTCCAAAGCCAGTCATATGCTTCACTCTGACCTCAATAATAGAACCCTATGCTATGAGTATATTGGTAAGTTTATGTTGGCATTATTGGAAGTAACATCTGTAAATCCCAGTTCACTGCAGTAAGGATATAGTACTTCAGAGGTCACATTTTATGGAGACTTAAAAATCTGGTACTTGACAAGCAGGTGCTAAAGACAGTTACCTCTATTCATGGTTCATTTACTGTAAAACCAGTTTAAGAATGTATAAATAAGCCTGTATAAAAAAAAATTACTAGGCTCTTATGAGGCTCAAGAGTCACTCAGTCCTTTCATATTGATCCAACAGATTTCTAAACTACAATAAAAACTAACATAATGCATTCACATATTAAAGCAAAGTAAATACCTAGAAATTATTTAAATTATCCAGACTGCATGCTGTGTCTTTAACTTAAAATAGATATGAGGAAAATAATAATCATGGTTCCTGGGATAGAACTCTTCTCTGTATACATCTCTGTTGTTAAAAAAATCCCACTTCTAGAGGAATTTTGTAATCCACAATAGATTATCAAATGCTAACCTTGTGCTTTTACTCATCAACAATGAAGAAATGACAGTGCTTGGGAAACCGAAGGTTGTTAAATACAAAAAGTGAAGATTGTTTCTTTTGCCTGAGAAACAGCAGAATGTATTTTTGAGCCCACAAACCTGATGGCTCTCTCACCAATGTAATAAGAAGTAAGTTAATTGAAAGCAATGACCTTTCTCTAATTCAACCAAAAAGAAAAATTGAGTCCATTTTTTCCCTGCCCAAAGCTATTTTCATACCACAACTTTAAAAAATTATTTGTTACAGCAAAACTGTGCTTTAATTTACCATTGTCTTGTTATACTGAGTCTGTGTACTAAATCTTCTGAGTGCTATGTATAACCATCTCCCAATAGCAGCACCCTACAGTAACATATCCTCAAGAGGTATTGTTTGGACAGTAGGTTTGCTGGTATTGATTGCAAATCACACTGCAAAATCTGACTTAGGTCTTCTTAGCAGTCAGATTTTGACTGCCTCAGACAATATCAGTGATCTCAGTTTACCCTGGAAGTTCATAAAACGCTTTGCACTATAGATACTTTGCAAGTGGGTAAACAGAGTCACAGAGAAGCCCATTGCCAAGAGCACTCAGATGAACTGAGCTGAAGAGGGAACTTAGTCTAGTTCCATTTCTGCTAGCAGTCTATGCCACTGGAAATTCCATGAAGCACAAATTGTGCTGAGAGTGCATTGAGGAGCAAGGAGGATCTTTCTCCACTCTCTACATTCTACACACCTTTACATGCAAGCAAGGAAGATGTGCAGTTCCTGCTTGTCTCTGTTCACAGCTGTTTCTCTCTTTCCAGGGACAGGCAAAGATGCAGCCCTGGTCTTTTGCTCCTCACTGCTGACAGGTCATGATCTGACTCAGGGATGTAGATTTCCTCCTGGGGACAGACACCTGTAGTCATGTTCCCTAGACTGGGCCGACTTAGAATCATAGAGTTACTAGGCTGGAAAAAATCCACTGGATCATGGAGTTCAATCATTCCCATCAACCACTAAACCATGCCCCTCAGCACCTCATCCATCCATGTTTTAAACACCTCCAGGGAAGGTGAATTAACCACCTCCCTGGGCAGCCTGAGCCAGTGCCCAGTGACCCTTTACATGAAATATTTTTTTCTGATGTCCAGCCTGAACCTCCCCTGGTGCAGCTTGAGGCCATTTCCTCTTGTCCTGTCCCCTGTCACTCGGGAGAAGAAGCCAGCTCCCTCCTCTCCGCAGCCTCCTTTCAGGTAGTTGTAGAGAGCAATAAGGTCTCCTCTCAGTCTTCTTTTCTCCAGGCTAAACAACCCCAGCTCTCTCAGCTGCTCATCCTAAGACTTGTTCTCCAGCCCCTTCACCAGTTTCATTGCTCTTCTCTGGACTTGCTCCAGAGCTTCAACATCCTTCTTGTGGTGAGGGGCCCAGAACTAACACAGGATTGGAAGTGCAGTCTCACCAATGCCGAGTAGAGCGAGAAGAACCACCCTGAACCTGCTGGTCATGCCATTTCTGATCCAAACCAGCATGCCATTGACCTTCTTGGCCACCTGGGCACACTGCTGGCTCAGGTTCAGTCAGCTGTCAACCAATACCACCAGGTCCTTCTCTAGGCAGCTTTCTAGACAGACTTCTCCTAGTCTGTAGCACCGCATAGGGTTGTTGTACCCCAAGTGCAGGACCCAGCATTTGGCCTTGTTGTCCAGACTAGACATTAGGAAAAAAAATTTCACAGAAAGGGTCACTGGGCATTGGAATAGGCTGCCCAGGGAGGTGGTTGATTCATCTTCCCTGGAGGTGTTTAAGGCATGGGTGGACAAGGTGCTAAGGGGCATGGTTTAGCGTTTGATAGGAATAGTTGGACTCAATGATCCAGTGGGTCTCTTCCAACCTGGTTATTCTATGATTCTATGGTACCTTATTGCTGTTTTCCCTTTCAGAGTATTGATACTTCTTGGGAGTTCATTGATATTGCTAGTACTGTCATTGCTCTGTAGCAGTACCCAAGTCCTCATTGAGGGATCTACACAAGATACTCCGCAAACGCAGGTAATGAGTCTCCACCCATAAAAGTCAAAGGTCTGCACACAAGACAGTGGAGAGCACATGAGTGTCACAAATGTAGAGCAATATTAAAGATCACTGGGAGCTGTGAGAAAAGTAGTGGTCAAGTGACAGCAGTTGCTTAGCCAAAACCCCACAAAACCACAGACCATAACACAAAATAAACCCAAAACACTGAACATCTGCAGGAAATAAGTTCTAGAGAGGAGAAATAGAATGAATGTCTAACCCAGAGCCACTGAACCCAAATATTGTTATTCATATCTGGATGTCATAGCTATCTAAAACCAGTCTCATTTTATAATGACAGAGCACCATGGGCTCCGTTGGCTGCTCTGGTTACAGCAGTTGCATGCCCTCCCTTAAGAGAGGCAGATTGATCCACCTGCTCACAGGTCTGTTAGGTTGGAAAAGTCATACTCCACAGACTGTGAGATCTGCAGAGCAAAGTGCTCCTGACAGAAGTCACAAACAAAGGGAAAGCCACTACTCAGTGGAACGAAAGCTTCTGACGTAAGGACAAAGGGTATGAAAGCTACAGTTCCCCAGGTATTTTCTGGTAAGAAGATAAGCACATAAAATTTCAGGTCAGAGGGCAGTCCTACTGACTTCTGAAAAATGCATTCTAGACAATACAACGAACTCTAAATGTGAAAAGGCTTTTTTCATTCTCCATTGCATCTAGAGTGCAGGACCATTTGCAACAATCTACAGCTATTTGCAACTTGTTTGCTGGCCCAGACCATTTTCACCCACAAGTTAGGTAGGTAAAATACCCTTTATTTGTGGCCAGAAATCACTGTGTGCAATATTTCCAGACACTTATCAATAAACTAAGCTCAAATCCATTTTAAAAACTGACCTTTAAAATTACATAATGCATTTCTCAGTTCACTGCATGAGAGTGATTTTTTTTTCCATAGTGGGTAATTTCAGATAATAATGAATACCACAACTTCAGCTGAAGAAGGAAGCAAACTCCTGGAAAAAAACATGCTGCCTTAGACTTAAGACAATATCAGTTAATTTTCATTTAAACAAGAGATATACTTTTGCAGAGACTACCCTGCCTCAGTTCCCCTTCCAACTTTCCAGTTAATCCCATTGCTTCTCCCTTCTCTTGTATCTTTTTCATCTTTTCTCTTCAAGTAGTTTCTCTCCTGCAGTTTTTTGCCCTTTTCCCCTACCTTTCTACAGGGATACACAGTGGTCTTCCATTTCTAAAACCTTTCTAAAACCTTGGTTTTCCTCAGCAATCATTGGATTTCAAACTATTGCCTTCTGTCACCATCTTTCTCTCATCTCCAAGTCTGTGGAGTATGCTGTTCACTCTCTCTGCTGAAGTTTCTTATAATTAAATAGTGATCCCTTAAATCAGATCTCTGCATGATGCTTTGTCTCACTTCTATCAAATTACTCCTTTAAAGCCTGATCACGATCTACATACTACAGGAAGGGTAAATAGAGACAGTGACCGTTCACTCAGAGTACAATTGTGATTGTCTGGTTGCCTGAGCACAACCAGGACTAGGATTCTCTATACAGATATAATCAGTTGGAAACAAGTAATGTTCAAACACAACCAAGGGAGCAAAACTCTCCCAAATCAGTAAAGCCTCTTATCTGCATGACGCTTCTGCAGAGCTGTATATAGCAAAGGCATTCAGTTCTGTAATCACAGGATGGTCAGGCACTTTCCCCAACCTCTTTCTTTACAGCAACTCTATCTTTTTTATCCTACACACCTCTCAATGTTGCAAATGACTCGCTGTCATGTGCGTTTCTTGTCCATCTGGGGCTTTTTCTTTCTAATACATTCATTCCAGGAATCTCCCAAAAGGTAGGCTTGTTTGTTTTCAGCTATAACCTCTCACACCTATGGTTAATTTAATAATTGCTCTTTATCATCTCTCAACCTGCCTTGTAGACAGGAGCAGAAATAGAAAAATGTAATATTGTTTTGGCTTTGTTGGTATTGTGTAGGTATGTTGTGTTCCATAGATTACTTATGTACTGCTAAAGCAAAGTTCAAGTAGGAGGCTGGTTGCTAGCTCTTCAGCTGTCCTCATTACAGAAAATTTCCTCTCTTTGTCCCTGGAGAGTCTATAAATAGTCTATAAGCAAGATTTTTAGAATGACCACAAAGGCTCTCATCTGGTAGAGATTTTTTAACATGGGATGGTAATACTACATAGCACCATGAAGTGTAATTACTCAAAGAATTGCAACACTCATTGTGCACGTGGCTTATGCAAGTGTTGTGGTTTTGCTTAGGCTTTTTAGTATAGATGACAAAATGGGTAGTCCTGGGATATGGGATGTCTCTTTGTATGGGGAAAAGAAGCTAGTGAGTGTAGAGGCTAGAAATATGTTTAATTTTGGGAGGGGGCAAAGGAGGGTGCAGGCCAAGTACTACAGATTTGCTTAATTTGAAATGGTCCTGGATTTTACCATATATCTCTTGTTCACTTGGAAGCTGTTGTTTAATGCTGGTTTCACTTTTGTGGTATGGTAAGTCATGTTTAGCCATGATGTGAGGAGCAATGTGGGGAGATGATATGTTGTGCTGACGAATGCCATTAAAATAGCTTCAGGACTATGAACTGCTAACTCATTCAGCAAGTCTCTCAACTGGTAGACGCTCTAACTAAAGAGTCAGAAGAAAACAAACCAGCCATAACAAGTGGGAAGATGAGAATAAAAGCCACAACTAGCTGCATATAAGCCAAATAGCTCAAGAACGATGCTTTATAAATTCCCAGTAATACTGCTATTTGAGCACCCTCTAGTGGCCCATGGTTGAAAATAAACAGCTCCAGAGATGAAAATGTGATCTCACAATGAAAAAAACAAGCAGAAGACATAGTGTCTCATCGACTTTGTTCAAACAATAGACCACTGTATATGTGTTTCCATAGAGAAGACAGGGGAGTAATTCAGCACTTAAAAATAATATATTTATCTCCTGGCATTGTGTTCCCAGTATTTCCTTAATTTTCAAGTCATCCAACTGGTTAAAGGCTTCTGTTCATTTACAAGTATTATAAAGATGTTTTAAACTCATTTTCAGAGTAGGTGCACATGAAAAACAGTAATCCAGTATAATAATGCAGAGGAAGTATATGGAGGGAACAGCAGTCAATCCAAATAATTTCTAATTCTTTTAGTACTAAAGTATATTTTAACTTAATTGCAGATACATACAGAATTTGTTTGTTTTAAAGACAAGGCTATTCAGTATTTCACACTTGGAAAAGGAATGCAGCATTGGCCAGGCTGAACTTTCAATACTGTGTTTGATTATAGGCCCCTCACTGCAAAACAGATATTGAGATACTGGAATCTGTCCAGAGAAGGGCAACAAAGCTGGTGAAGGGGTTGGAGAACAAGCCTTATGAGGAACGGCTGAAGAAATTGGGGTTGTTTAGCCAGAAGGAAGGGAGGCTGAGGGCTTGTCTACAACTACCTGAAACAAGGTTGTAGCAAAGTGGTATTGTTCTCTTCTCCCAAGTGACAGGTGATAGAACGAGAGGAAATGGCTACAAGGTGCACTATGGGGATTCAGATTAGACATCAGGAAAAATTTCTTCACTGAAAGGGTTATCAGGCACTAGAATAGGCTGCCCAAGGAAGTAGTTGAGTCACCATTCCTGGAGGTATTTAAAAGATGGGTAGATTAAGTGCTCAGGGAGATGGTTTTCTAGAGGACAGGTATTGTTGGACTCAATGATCTCTAAAGGCCTTTTTCAACCAAGCGTTTCTATGATCCTCTGATTTCTAGAAGGGGTGAACTGGTGGTACCATTAAAAACTTGAGCTCTTATGTTCTCCTACCACAGGGACTGTGGGTGACATCTTCTGTGGCAGCACTAACCTACACCAAGAGGACAGCTTCACAGAAGATAGCTATCTGTTACTATGGGCAAGCTTAACACACTGAAGCATCAAATCAATCCTACAGCAATGCTGAGGGTCCTTGAAGAATGGTAAGACCATAGATAAGACCTCTTGAAGCTGAGATATCAATCTTCAATACCTGTACTAAAGGTATCTAGATTTGGATAGCAGTAACAAAAAAATAGCAGCTTCAGCAGAGGAGAAGCAGCTCTGTCAGACTGTATACCCAAGGGCTTCTGGCCCATGTCAGGACATATGAATGGAGGCACCTCTCTAGTTAATCACATGGTTGAAGACAACACTTACCCTCAACAGGCTTTGTCCTCAGTGCTGGGACTCGTGCCTTCACCCTCTCTTTTTATTTTTCTCTGTGGGGAGAATGGAAAACACACTCTACCTGTGCCACACCTTACCTAACTGAGCTTCCCACACCAGGAAAAAAGTTGTCAGTTAATATATTAAAGTTGATTCCTATAGAAAATAAATGTGTTCTCAGGGATATGACTCAAGAAGAGAAATAAAGATCTTATGTCCTGGATGAAAGGCATGGAGGACAATTACTCTCCTAAGTACTTAAAAAATCCAGGGTAAAATATGACTCTAAAGCTGTAAACAACTTGGAAGGTGGAAATCTAAATTCTGCAATACTTCAATGTTCTAAAAGTCTTGTGGCCTGATTGTTTGGAGTCCTGAATACAGCTATGACCCACTTAAAATGCATATTTCATCCTAACCAGTGATCTACTGAGTAAGAAATCAAAGTGAGGACCCCAGAAAATACATCTAGTTTCCAATTACCTGTTACTTTTTCATCTTCTCCTTGCATATGTTAAGGAAATAATTTTTTTCTTGATCATAAGATACACAAACAGAGGGGTCATTTGAAACCTTTGGTGGAACATATATTTGAGAGATACAAGTGAGAAAAAAAAAAATCTTCATTACTGTTAATTACAGTTAAAATGGATTTTAAAGAGAAACTGCTCACATTTTAAAGGTGGACATGAAAAAAATATAATGAAAGCCAGACTCTGATTCACATTTCTCCTGGTTTGCATTGGTGTAACCCTGCTGCCTTCAGAAAGTTTCTGTTCCTTCATACTTCTCTGAATGAGATAAGAATCAGGTCCACAGCCTACCTGCCCACCCTTGCCATGATGATGATGATAATGATAATGAAAAAATTAATGGACCTTGTGTCAGTATTAAAAATTGCTTGTACCTAATACTAATTTTCCTCATGGCTGTGAAGCCCTCTTTTTGACGAGAAGGAAAACAGAACAGTTACCAGCTGTTCACATAATGACGAACACTAATAAGGGACGACATGCATGTTAATGAGCTGGGGGAAGGGAATCAGAGGGGGCACTCATCAGCGTGCAGATGTAAGTGCAAATCATTCCTCTGAGTATTTTAGAAATCTGATGGCATGTCATGCTGGCAAATAGGCTTGATACTGAAATGAGTCCCAGATAAGGAAAACAGCACTTCCAGAATCTGTGTCCAGCCACGGCCAGGTGAATATCAGCCTGTCTTTCACCATGCTGTTAATAGTATTAGGACAGGTATTTTCACCAGATGTGACATTTTCTAAAAAATTGTTATTGCAGTCACAAATGAACAGTCAAACAGAGATGACCTCATGGGTCCAGCAGAAAATAACAAGAGAAGAAAGAAAGAGATGAGTGGATCACAGCTTGGGGAGAGAACAATGATGTCCTTTATAATCTCTGGTCTGTACGTCACAAACATGTTGAAGCTCGAAGGCTTGCCTGCATGCAGAATTGTAGAGTCTTCTTTCAAAGTGTGATTTAAAACCTGATGTAGCTAATTTATTGCAAAAGCCAGCAGAAGTTGGTCTTCCCTTAGTTTAAATCCAGCTTCTTTTCATTAGATTTAGGCCAGAAAAGCACATACTTATGCTGAAATATGCCATTCAGCCCAAAGTAAGGTCTGCATACAGACTTACAGTGCTATTATTAAACAGTCTGAAGGGGTGTTAGATTCTTGGAGGACCTTGGCAATATGAATCGTGGCAACTTTATTAGATTTGTTCAGTTTGTTCACCCTGACCAATCTTAAGAGACTAATGATCAAAAGTGAGCAATGTTAAAGAGTATGTTTAGAGAAAGAGTCCTGTTCAAAGAGAAAATTTTGCTCCAGAGCTTTTGACCTGCTGAGGATTGCTTGGTCATGTCCACAGGTGCTGACCCACAGATCTACAGAGTATAGTTCTATATAGATAAGGACACGATTGCCCATATGAAAAACAGTGGTGTAAAATGTAATAGGTGGAGTAAAACCAAATACCTGGGACTAAGCTGATCAACACCAGCTAAAAATGCCTTTGGGATTTTTGATGTGTAAACAGGTCTTTCTAAAAGGGTTAACATTTCATGGAAGGATGCTCACTTACTACATTTTCTTTCTCACTAATATATGTAACACTTAAATCAATTCTGCATGTTGTTATATCAACCTCTGGGTTGGGCTGAGATTGAAGAGAAGTTGCTGGGAACACGTTCTTTCCTGATTAATATGAAGACAGAGATTTTTTTTTCCCTTATATCAAAGAGGAGACTGAAGAGAAACATTTACTATTCTGGTCTTGTTTGTACAGGAAAACATCTCCTGCACAGCAGTCAGCACTTCTCAGCAGGAAAAGCTGAGAACAAGAACACGGACAGATATGAAATCGAAGAAGAAATGGAAAACATGATCAAGGGAGATAAATTAGAAAAATAATTTAGAAAAACTGAATTTCCTAGTAAGATCCAGTTACTCTCACAGAACACATGGAAGAAAATGCAAAACAGGGAGCCTGACTGCATCAAGATGCAAAGGTTGCACAGCATGGAAGCCAGTTAAATCATATGAGTCCATTTAGCTCTGAGAAAGTCTTCAGAAAAGACTTCAGAAAACTTCTGTTGTTTTTGCAAATGGCTGTAATGTCTGAGCCTGAGAGATGTAGTAACATCAGAATGAAGTGAAAAGTCAAAGAAAAAAACAAAAGCAAGTGTTCTAAAATGTACAGGTAAGGGTAGAGAGCACTTCTAGAGGTGAACTGATCTGATGCCTATCTGACCTAGAAGCTGCTCCCTACCTGAGTGATCCAACAATGTTGTTAGGCGCTCCTGAACATGTCCCCATAAACACTAAACAACAGGGAAGACAGAGTGGAAAGAAACTCCTGGAGATAAGCCCTGGCTGCATTCTTGGAGGCAGGACCTGGTACAAGATGAGGAACTGTTGGGGAGAGTTGTCCAGCTTACTGTTATAAACTAGCACTCTGCCTGGAGATTTCACGACACTGGCCTGTAGAAAGCTAGTTTTCAAAACTCAGTCATCTTTTGCTGTATATTAGACTGATTTTGTTCTTTCCCTCATAGATATGGCAGATAACTGGTTACCATCCTCTTAAACACCATGGCTACAAAGTCTTTCCCCATGTCTTACTTGCTCTATTTTTTATTTTTTTTTGGTCAAATAAACCACTATTCAGCACAACCTCCAAGCCATGTTTTACAGTCCTCCAGTTACTCTTGCTATGGTCCTCTAGACTGCTTTCAGCTTCTTGCATGGTAAAAGATAGGTAGTGGGGATGCACTGAAAAAGAAGTTTCTGAAGGCCAAACTAATGCTCAGGCTGTTTAGATGAAACTAAATAATCAGGAAACCCACTGCTATTCACTTGGTGAAATCAGCCTTTACAAAATTTCTAGCGCTCTTCCCACATGCAGAGCAAGGGCTTTGGCTCTGCAGAAGCATAAGGGCAGAGATGTACAGGTCGTGCTTCCAGCCTAAGAAAACCCAGGTCTCTTGTCCCACTGGTCATCAGTCAGTCAAGCAGTTGCATTTTCAACTCCCACTGCAATTACAGAGGGTGTTGAAGCTACTAGACTGGTGAGAATAGACTCTCTGCATCCTTTCAGTCTGCCTCTAGCTCAGTTCCCCATAATAGCTCTTGTCAAGCCAGCACAGAAATCTCTCCTGTTCTTGGGAGACGTTGCGAAGGTGCACTCCTCTGCACCATTGCTCTGATCATAATCCCTATTGATGTGGCCACACTAGACAGAAAGCAGCCTTCACATTTTGCAGTCAATTTGGATTAATGGTCATACTCCAAGAGATGCAGTCAATAGCCTGATATCTTAGAGACCAGTGATAAGTGGTGAGCTTAAGGGTCTGTGTTTGGGCTCGTATTATTTAACATCCTTGTCAGGGATGTGGACAGTGGAATTGAATGCACCCTCAGCAAGTTTGCAGGAGACACAAGCAGAGTTGTGCAGTTGATACTCTAGAGGTAAGGGCTGCCATCCAGAGGGCCTTTGAACAGGCTTGAGATGTGGGCCTGTGCTGCATAGAAGATTCTGCACCTTGGCCAGGGTAATCTTAAACACAGATACAATATATGTGGTGAGTGGATGGAGAGCAGGCCTGTAGAGAGAGACTCAGGAGAAAGGGGAAGTACTCATGAATAAAAAACTGTATGAGACAGCAATTGTGCTCGCAGCCTGGAAAACCAATCATATCCTGGGCTCCATCAAAAGAAGTGGGGCCAGCAGGTTGAGGGAGGCGATTCCACTTCTCCATTCTGCTCCTATGAGCCCCTACCTGAAGCTCTAAGTCCAGCTCTCGAGTCCTCAGCACAGGAAAGACATAAACTTGCTTGAGTAAGTGAAGAGCAGGGCCACAAAGATGATCAAGAGGCCGGAGCATGCTCCCTGTGAGGAAAGGCTGAGCAAGCTGGGGTTTTTTTAGCCTAGAGAAGGCTCTAAGGAGATCTTATAGTGGCCTTCCTGTACTTGAGGGAAGCCTACAGGAAAGATGGAGAAGGGCTTTTTATCAGGGAGTGCAGTGATTGGATGATGGGTAGTGATTTTAAACTAAAAAAGCGGGGATTTAGATTAGGTATTAGGAAGAATGTTTTTACTGTGAGGGTGGTGAAGCACTGCAACAGGATGCCCAGAGCTGTGTATACCCTCTCCCTGGAATTGTTCAAGGCGAGGATGGGTCTTTGAGGAATTTGGTCTAGTTGAAGGCGGAAATCATGAAACAGTAGTGGCAGGAGGAGGAGCAGAGGCAAGAGGAGGAGGAACAGAGAAGGAGGAGGAGCAGAGGAGGAGGAGGAGGAGCAGAGGCAGGAGAAGGAGGAGCAGGAAGAGGAGGAGAGGGAGGAGTAGGGTTTGCTGCGCGTGCTGCCCCTTCTGGCGCCGCTGTGGGACGGAAGAAGATGGCGGCAGGCCGGGCGGGTAAGGGAGCACTGGGGGCCTGGGCGGGAAAGAGGAAATGCCACGTTCTGTGGTCAAAAAGATGTGCCGCGCCTATAAGAAGTCTGTATAGAACAGAATCTGTTGGCATGCATGCTTAAATAGAACCATACAGTAGTGTGGGTTGGAAGGGACCTTAAAGCCCATCCAGCTCCGCCTCCGCTGCCATGAGCGGGAGCACCTTCCACCAGCCCAGGCTGCCCAAGGCCCCATCCAACCTGGCCTTGAACATCTCCAGGGATGTTTCAGCCACAGCTTCCCTGGGCAACCTGGGCCAGGGCCTCGCCACCCTCATCGTGAAGAAATTCCTCCGTATGTCCAGTCTAAATCAGCCCCTCTCCAATTTATACATCACCCCTCGTCCTATCAGCGCAAGCATTTGTGAACAGTCCCTCCCTAGCTTTCTTGTAGCCCCTTCAGGTACTAGAAAGTTGCTATAAGGTCTCCTTGGAGCCTTCTCTTCTCCAGGCTGAATAACCCAAACCCTCTCAAGCCTGTCCTCATATGGGAGGTGCTCCAGCCCTCGGATCATCTCCTCTGGACCTGTTCAAACAGCTCCATATACTTCTTACGCTGAGGATTCCACAAATGGACACAGTGCTCCAGATGAGGTTTCACAAGAGAGGACTAGAGGGGCATAATCACCTCCCTTGATCTGCTGGCCATGCTTCTTTTGATGCAGCCCAGGGCATGGTTGGCTGCCTGGGCTGTGAGCACTCATTCCCAGCATATGTCTGGGTTCTCATCGACCTGCACCCCCAAGTCCTTCTCTGCAGTCCTTCTCCCGATCATGTACTGAAATTTGGGCTTGACCCAACCCAAGTGTAGGACCTTGCACTTGGCCATGTTGAACCTCATGAGATTCTCACAGGCTCACTTCTCCAGCTTGTCCAATACATCTTGTTTTTAATAGGATGCTGTGTTTGCCATCTCTATGCTGCTGCTAGAGATTTGTTGTCTGCTGGCCAAAAGTTCCCATTGGGTACACTTCATACAACCAGCTGCAGCTGCAAAGTGTCTGTTCTTGTGACAACTGAACTCCAGTTTCTCCTGTGATATGGTTTGTGAAAATATTTCACACATAGGCTATATTTAGGAGCCCCTGTAGGAATGAAGGCTTAGTCCTGTAGTCTTCAGACAAAGATCAGTGTGCATCTGTTTTCACTACCCAGGAGTGCTGTTTAGCACTGAAGACAAGAACAAACATGCCTACTCTTAATTTATTTTAAATTCCAGAAAGGTTTAGAAAGTTGGTGCTTTGCAAAATTCAGTGCTAGGAGTACAGGAACGTGTTTGTGTAAACTGATGAATGTAATGTTATTCTTAGCACTTTTAGAAATACAGTAAAAACTATTGATTCTGGATACATAGAAAAGCCACTGTAAGTGATAAATATTAAGTAGACAAGAGGGTGGATGGAGGTCTGAGAAGGTAGGACAGTTAAACTTTCTGCTGTCTCTTACTGGTTATAGCCTCCAAGATTATTACAGTGCAATGGCAACTCATGTTCCCCTCCTGACATGAGGGAAAGCAGTACTGCATTTGCACATAAGGCTTGCACACCACCGGTGGCTTTTACCTAACTCATTTGTACTTAACACTCTCTAAGAGGTTACTAAAGTAGGGGATGAAGAGCCCTGTTCAGCTCCAAGTATTCCTACTCCATAAAGGCACACAACTGCTCCATGAGGATTAGTCAGACCTTACTTTCAGTTGTTTGGTTAACAATGCTATGTGTATTAATGGTACTGCTTTTTCCACTTTCCTAGGCAGTATCAGGAGGCAGTCAGTGATGCTGGTCACACCAACAGTAAACTGAGACTCGACTGCAACTCTATATGGAAGTGTTTGCTGAAAGAGCAAGATGCAGTACTGAAAGCAGTCACTGCTTGGCTGCTTGAGACTTCTCCGAGGGCAAATGGTGTCTTCGAAGACTTTTAAGTCCTTTCAACTTTTGTCTTTGTAAGGCAACAATAAAACAGTAACCACCTTTTCATAGAGCTGTTAGTTAATCACTGGGGAGAGGGAAAGCTAAGGTTCTTGCTAAGGTATGTACAAGATGTTTTGCTTTGCCTTCAGATAAAGATCTATACTTGATTTACTATCAAGTCTGGGGAGGTCAACTTTTTTTTTTTTAAAAACAAAGAAAACAACCCAAACTTTATTTTAGCATACTGTGGGTTTTTTCTTTCTTAGTAGCAAAAGTGCCTTTATAAATATGTGAACTGAAACTTAACATTGCTGTTCCAAATAGAACAATATTTTTTTTCCTGTCTGAAGCCAACAATTCATAAGTATCATTAACCCAGTAAAAAAAATAACTGCTTACAAAGGCAAACAGTGAGCCGATTTTAATAAAATTAACCAATCCTGCTGCAGGCATTTAGAGTGCTCAGAACTCTTCCTTCAGCACTATACTGCAGAAGTAAGTTGTCCTTTAGGTTGTTAAAAATACTTGGGTGCTTTAATTGTTTAAATAACTTAGATTGAATATATTGTAGGAGTCTAAAGAGAAAATAGCAGCTTGTCCTGGTTTTACTCAACAGTGCTTGACAGTTCCCTGTGTGAAACTACCAGATTTCCTTTACTTGGACAAGTGTCAGAACTTTAACTTGACTGAAACAAGACCTTTTTTCCCCATGTTAAAGGAACAGTCCTATCCACCATATGCATAAGATAGCATTGATAAGCACACTGATTAAATTGACAATGATTTATTGTGTTTAGGAACATTCAGTAAATACCAAGCTTTTTATCTTCAGTTTGGCAATGCTTTCCCACCAAAAATTGTTTCATTTGTTGGGTTTTTTTCTGGCATAATCTCCACTGCCAGCAATGGATATCTCGGAACAAGAAGTTAATAAATAAGACACAGAGACAACAGTTTTCTAAACATACTGTCTCTTTTAAAGGCATGATACAGATTTACTAAACAAATCTCAAGCAAGTTCTTCACAGAAGAAAATTTTGCTACAAGTCATCTCTGGACATTGTTTTCTTTACCAGTGCTGGTAGTTTATTGAATGGAGTACAGTATTTACTTTTGAGCAGTAATGATGAATCATTTAAAACCAAGGTTTTTCCCCCCCTTAGGGTAAGCTGGGACATGTGGCTACTACTGAACTTGCATTTAATATGGAATTTGAATAGTGTACCTCTTGCTGAGCAATCATGAATAAACACAGAATCATAGAATAACCAGGTTAGAAGAGACCCACTGGATCATCGAGTCCAACCATTCCTATCAAACACCAAACCATGCCCCTCAGCAGCTCGCCCACCCATGCCTTAAACACCTCCAGGAAAGGTGAATCAACCACCTCTCTGGGCAGCCTGTTCCAGGACCCAGTAACCCTTTCTGTGAAATTTTTTTTCCTAATGTCCAGTCTAAATCTTCCCCTGTCAGAGCTTGAAGCCATTTCCTCTTGTAATGTCCCCTGTCACTTGGAAGAAGAGGCTAGCACCTTCCTCCATACAACCTCCCCTCAGGTAGTTATAGAGGCCTCTCAGCCTCCTCTTCTCCAGGCTAAACAACCCCAGCTCTCTCAGCCTTTCCTCATAAGGCCTGTTCTCCAGCCTCTTCACCAGCTTTGTTGCTCTTCTCTGGACTCACACCAGAGCCTCAACATCCTTCTTGTGGTGAGGCAATATGATACTCTACTAGAAGGGGCCCAGAGGATTTTTGTTTTCTATCTTTTTGGTTTGTTGCAGCTTGCCTTTCGACGACTGTTCAAATGTTAAAGCTGTTATATTTAACAGATGTTTTACGTGACTTTTGTGAATTGTGTTAAAAACACAACTGAAGAAACTTCCTGCTCGTGATGAGAATCACTTTCAAGTACTTATATTTGAATATCCCCCTAAATTCCACTCATTTCTTATAAACTTATTAAAAATGTGTTTTAGAAAAGTATGAAGACTACAGAAAATCAATTAACATAGAGTCACTCTTGCATAACTTTTATCCACAACTGTATTTTACATACCACCAAACTCCTGCTTTAGCAAAAGAAAAAAGAATAAAAATAAATTCTCTCCAACTATTTACACAACGGAGTTACCCTGCTGTGGGACCAGATACTTTATTCTACAGTCCCTCTAACCCAAGGCTTCATCTTAGGTGCATCCCTTTGTGATTTAGGTTCTTGGAAGTTTTCGGCGAACCTTTCTCTTGCTTTATCCCAGTTCTTTTTATTCTTGCTCTGGATGATCTGAACATCTTCGACTGAGGTTGATCTACTAGTACCCAAACCAGCATGCATCTTGTGTAACTGAATGTGGATCTGTCGAATACATGAAGTATTGTTACTTCAAGGTAGGTATTCTAAATACTTTAAATCATATTTTATAATAATAATTCCACCCCTCCTCCCCATATGCTTCCCTTGAAGGCTCGAATATACCTAGATTATACATGGACATTTAAAGTACTGTCAAAAAGAAGCATCAAATCACCATCTCTCCTGCTACGATCTACAGTGCTGAGTGATGTCACTGCCACTAACATTGCTGTGAAGTGCTCAGGTGGATAGCATATAATCTCTATGCTGGTTAGTTCAAAACCAGGAGGTATGGTGTGGCCGTCAGCACCACTACTGCCAAAAGACAACACATCTGTGGTGAGAAAAATGGGGTTAACATGACTGCCATAAGAGCCCAGAACTTTGTGGCTCAGCTGACTTCAGCAAGCCTGCTAACGGTCTGTCATCTAGCTTGATCTTTGTGGCACATCACGTTCAGAGAAAGTGAAGGAGCCCACCACAAGGCCATCTAGAATTCACGTCACTTAAAATTATTTCTGTCTTCCTCCAGACTTTGTATTCAAATTGGAGACTATTAATTAAACAGCTAGCAGCTGTCTGCCCCACCTTCCTTAGTTTCCTAACACAGAGATATTACTGGCATTTTCTACTGAAGAGACAAAATTGGGAAATTTCAAAATACTCATTATGAAATGAAAAATGATTTGCTGTTAGCCCTACTGAGATTATTCTTCCCTAACTTGGACTTATTTTGAAATAGTTGACATGAATAGCAGCTTACAATTAAGTACTTTTAACTGCAGATACATTTCTGGTTTTTGCACCAAGGAAAGAACAGAGTGACATACCGGATCTTTCATACCACCACCATCCTTGCCCAGGCCTTCCCCTTTCTTCCATCCCATTTTCTCCAACATTTTATGTCCTTTGTTGCTGTTGCTGATTTCACTTAGAAGAAAGTTTAAGATAACTGATAAGCAAAAGTTAATACAGAGTATGCTCTCTACTCAAATATCAAAGGACAGAAATATGCATGCATATATAAACCCAGAACTATTATGCTGCTGTTACTGCATTCAAGAGCTATCCAGATGACCCTAGTGCTACCTTTTGCAAGTTGTTCCATTAATATCTTTGGTTACCAAAGTTATTTCAAGCTTCTGGTCAACATTAACCTTCCTAAAACTTCTTCTGAACCAGGTGTTCATCTAGAGGTACAGCAAGGGTGGGAATTCACTGCACTAGGGAAAAAACAGTATCACTACCTTACCACCAAATCATCCTAATGCACATATTCCAGTGTCTCAGGCTTCCTTTTACTTACTTGCAACCACCTACAAGTTCATGTTCCTTAACAAAAACACACCAAAAAGCAACTAAAGGAGCAAAGGACTAATTAAAGAGAAAAATTGTGTCATTAAAGAGGAAAAGTGTCATTTAAGAAATATGTAAATACATATCCTATGACAGGCTGGATATTGATAATGAAAGAAGCTTCAGGTGTAAAAAAAAGCCTCTCTACTACTACTGGGACTGGACAGGAAAAACAGAAATTGAGACACCTGAAAAACAGACATTATTGAAGGTGTCAGTAGTGCAGCTGAGAACTTCCTTGGTTTTTTGAATTAGTATGAAAGCAACCTAAGCACCCTTACTGCCAAGATGAATTCTGTGTGGAAGGTGAGGAGTTAATAAAAAAGAGCATATGAACTGGGAAGTAAGACTAGCTTCCTATTTTCTAGCTCTCGTAACACATTATATGCAGAGAATTAATAATCTAACAATACGTGCCCTAGTGACTGATACTTTATAATAATTCTTTAACACTCACTAGAGAAGGACAAAGAAGATTCCCTTCCCTGCCCCAAAATAAACTTACACATGAACAGAAGCTGGATTGTCATCTCTCTGGAAGGTTCCTTCACTTCCAATGGTCTCCCTGCGTTTTCCTGCTCTGTCTTTGTATTTTGGATTCTTCACTGCTTTGTTATCTTCATACTCTGTATTCTTTATAAGCAGATTAAATTCCATCAAGGGAAGTGGGCTTTAAATTTTTTTTTTTTTTTGATAAGTTCTTTTGCTTCTCTCCAACTGTCAGGCTAGTTCAGCATATTTCCTTAATTCTAAATCTTTTAACAAATAGCTACAGTTCTCATTTAGCAGTTTTTTATCTTATAGCTATTCCTTTTAAAGCATGATATTACCATCATCACATAATAGCATGATATTACCAAAGTCATTAATTTCACAGAGGTTGTAAATAGATCAAGATTCTCTTGATATTTTTCTTGGTACAAAGGATCAATCTCCACATATTAGCAGAAAACCATATGGACATGCCCACAGCTTTTTGTTGAAACATTTAGCCTGTTCCTCAGCAACTACTTCAGAAAACATGACAGAACTAAGCATGTGTAAAGATTCCATATTGACATTACCTTAAAGGCTGAAGAGAAATCATGCCATTCTGTTTTCTTACACCAATGCTTATTACAAGTATTACCCCATAGTTAAAATAATTTCTAATCCAGAAGTACTGAATATTATATACTCTATTTCTTGTGCATTTGTGTTAGCATTCTTCTATAGTAAAGCAGATGTAGAATTAAATAATTTCCCTCTTCCTCCCATAAATAATTAGTTGCTCATCATTTTTCCTTTCCAAATAAAGGATATCACTGCAATATAGTGCAAACAATTTGCAGAAAGAAAATCCAAAATGTCTTAATAAATCTTGACCTAAAAAATATGAGGTATCTTGTACACATTGGAACAGATCTTTTCTTAAACAGAACCATCACAATCTGTTACCATTATTTCTCCCAGCAGAAGTTGTAAATCATTACTATTTAGTGTACAAAAGACAAGCTTGAGTTAAACTATCAGGCTCAAGTCCAAGTGCATTTGAAAACATCCTTTATTCACTGGAGTCTATGAATTTTAAGTAGGGAATGCAACATAGATGTAGACTTCAAACACGTAACTACTGTAAACTCACCTGTAAACCATATTTTACCCGTATTTGTTTTAATGCTTTTCTTCTGACCAACTCTCTCTCTTCTTTGCTAAGTGCTGGACAAACTAAAACAAAGAACACAGGATTGAATTTCTATTTAATAATGTGGCAATGTTTTGAAACTGAAGGCAACTGTGAGAAATTTCATTTTAACATTATTACACACAGACACACATACCAAGAAGAAAATATATCATCATGTATTATAGAACTATTCCCAGTTGACAAGAAATTTGTAAGAAACAGAAGTAATAATATTTACAAAGAGCTACAAAAAGCACATCTCATGATAACATGACTAACCAGAAGGTTCCTTTTTCCTGTCCAGCTGGAGATGTGCTCTGACTTGTCCTGGCTCACATCCATCACAAGTATCACTGCCAGGATGTATATGAAAAGAAAGCACAGTTTCACCAATCTTCACTTCATCTCCATGCTCCAAGATGTAGGGATCACATTTTATTTTAGGCTACAGTAAAATAAAAGTTTTGGCAGCCATGTTAATTTGTTACTAATAAAAGGCATGAACTATTTCATGAGTACTGCTCATAATTTAGCGATTCAATCTGGTCTCATAAATGCAGGCAAGTATTTAACTATGGTGAGTATTTTACTCCAGCAACGGTAGCCATAGTGGATCTTTCCAAATTGAAACTGAACAAGCAGTATTTTAAGTGGCTCTAAACCAGAAGGGAACCAAGGAAGAGACCAGAGTATGAAAAAAGCCACGTAATGATACTGGGTCATTTAAAATAACTACAGTTTTCTGCAGCATAAACAGCATTATAACAACAGGTACTCACCTGGAGAATCTGATTTCCATTAACAACTGTTCCATTCTGACTGCCTTGATCCACAAGAACATAATTTTGCAAATCGTGGTCAAAATATACTTCTGCATGGAACTGATAAAAAGAAGCCTAAGTGAAAGGTTCTTTCTAAGCAAATATTTCAAAGCTTATATGCTGTCTCAAAGTAAGATTTCGGAATATCACACTCTGTTACCACTATGTCTCCCAGTAGAAGCTGTAAATAATTATTATTTACTGCACAAAAGACAAGCTTGAGTTAAACTACCAGGCCCAAGTCCAAATGCATTTGAAAACATCCTTTATTCACTGGAGAGAATAAAGTTCTTGCAGTCTAAGTTAACAGAATATTCCACAACTTTTTATCTGATCCACACAATATGTAAATGAATAAGCCACAACAGCATGAGCTGAAGTATACTATTAGTAGTATAACTATTTTGACCCTAAATTGATTCAGCACTGAAAAGGTATATACCTCCAATGTGGCAAGTACGCTTTACTTAAAGGACTGCAAGATTCAGCAGAACAGTACTGTTAGCTGTTCTTATAATTAAAGGTTTTTTTTTCTTGTAAGGTTTGTTACAGCACACTGAAGTTTTATTTTTCAATTAAAAAAAAAACCTCATCCTCCTCTACAGCCTTAGGTTATTTGGTCTTCCATATTTGAAATAGCTCCTGAAGTGTCATGTTTCTGTAAGTTTCACATAATTCACTTTCATCTGCATCTTAATGCCCAGGACATGATGACTAGCCATCATTTGCTATTCCTTTTGTGACTTTCCTGATATCTAGAGTAACAATCTAATTTGTTTTGTTGTTGCAGTTCTATATAGGTATTGCTTCCAAGCCTACAAAAGAACAGAAAATGCAACTGCTGGCCAAACTAAAAAATATACACTACATCAAAAAATGTCCACTGAGCAAACCATAATATCAACTTCTGTGGCCTACTAAGACTCTCAGTAAAAAACAGAAGCCTAAATTGACAGTTTCAAATTTGACAGCTAAGATCTCTTTTGCTATCATGGAGATAAAAAGCCCAAGAGTTAATTTGGGATGGAAGTATTCATTCAAAACCAAATCTTTTCTTATCCTTGAGGAACAGCAGTTCCTACATTCTGAAATAAGAAAACCCCAAAAACCAAAAAAAAACCCCAAAATAATACTTTGTAGACTGGTTAGCTCAATTAACACCTAATTTAATTTTTGCCTCTGTTTTATTAAACAGGATGAATGAACCTAGACTTCTGAAGATTCTAAATCTGCAGGGTGTAGTGCTGTTTTTCAAAATCTCACTTTACACTCAAGAAAAGCAAATGCAAAAGGTGGTCCACAGCTATCAACTGTGACTAGTGAGGACAACAAACTGGTAGTTCACTTTTTGTTTCTACAGATACCTATTTTTCCTTCTTGCTTTGATTCCTTATCTGCAAAGTGAAGCAACTTTTCATATAAGCAGTCAGTTACCCATGAAGTACTAAAATGGTAACACTATAGAAAAATAAAAGGCTTTTGGCTTCTTTAGGCACTCAATTTGAAATATATGCCTGAAAATGTCATTAATAGTGGAGGAAGATTTGCCCTGAAAATTGTTCAGTATGAAATACTGGCTGATTAACCAGAGCTTTCATCTGGAAGAGTCATAGTAAAGTATTTCAGGCACCTGCATTTGCAGATATTTCTGTAGATTTTTTTTGCTTTGACTGGATGACATATCTTTGTCAACCTATATTTTCTTTTATAAAAGTGCTGTATTTATGGTCTGTGTTAAAGTGGTTAGTAAAACAAAGCACATAATTTGTTTAATCTTTCTTAACTAGAACAAAAATGTAACATTACAATCTGTCATTGAAAGAAATCCTGTTAAATTTTTCAAACTTGTATGTATTTATAGTTGCCTTGAAGAGAAATAAAACAAAATGTGTTGCTCTGAGCTGAACTGCAAGGATTGGATTACTTTATGACAAAAGTTCCAACTAGCTAATACCATTATTTTATACACTATTAACACTTAAGAGTGATGTTTTCCTCAGGTTCAATAACTAAGAAATTCAAGATTCAATGTGTAATTATTTTTTCACTGTGCATTACAATATGAATTAGAAAACTTCCAGTTAACAAAAAAAGTTGCCTTTTTAAACTTTGAAATCATACTGCTTTTCAAGTTAAATTCCTATTCAGTACAAATACTGCATGTTTTTCTTATTTGAAATATGGCTAAACCCATACCCTCATTCTAGAATTTCTTAAAAAAAAAATTTTGCCAAATTTAAAAACTAAAACTGCATTCATACACTGTTCTACTTTTCAGAAGACAGAAATAAGAATTACCTTACTGACTCCAACTTCAGGAATCTGGACTGTGTGCCCAACATCTTTTTCTCTGAAAAGTCAAGTTAATATATAAATCACAAAAAAGTAAAAATAGGTCTAATAAGTGGCTTCCAGAAGGTATATTTCAGTTGATCCTTAATACCTTTAAGCTATGAGGGAGGTTTACAGTTGTAAAACACTGTGGTGCAATATCCACAATGTAGACAACTTCCTTTACATCCCTTTTCCCATTCTATATACACTAAACACAGTAGGGAATGTATGTGATAAAGCTGTAGTTTTAAGCTTTAATCTATAAATCTTAAAATTTTATCTGAACTTCTACACTTATACAAGGCTTGCAAATAAAGTCTGCATCCTTCAAGCTCTCCTGCGCATCTTACCATCAGTCTTCAATGATGAATTTGAATTCTTGGTAGGTAATTAGGCAGGCAATACAAGCAATGAAATAGTAATTTGTTTTTTGGGTTTTTTTTGTCAAAAAATCCAACAATAGGAGGACAAGCATGAGAGGCAGAGACAAACAATTCTGACTGGCTTACTTAGCTTTCAAAGTGAGATATAGTTACAAATATATATAACAAATTCAATTCACTTTTACCTTCCAATTGTAGCAGGCTTCACAGCTGTGATTATATAAAGTGATCCAGTCTGTAGAACTGGTGATCTTACTACAATAACTCTGATACAAGGAGGCCAGATCTTTTCTTCATCTATAATCATAAAAAACCCTCATGTTACTACCAGCAAATTACAGTTTTACCCTTACAGTCTGTAGTTTTCAAACAACTTATATACATTCAGCCATCACCTCTCTGAATTCTACCCAACTTTCAGAAAAACACATGTATAAGCACATCTGAGAGAAAACTTTGATAAGACTACTGTTTCAAAGGCTTTCTGACTACACATTAAAGTATTAAAAATATTTCTCCAATTCTGGTTATTTATATGCACTGAACAATTTAGTTACAGCAATACAACTATAAAAACAGTCACAGAATTTACTAGCATATTGTAAATTTTAGGACCATTAGTCCAAATAGATGAGACTACAGTTTTACTTTGGGAAAAGATAGCACCTTGTTTTTTCACATCACAAACCTAATGCACACAGAAATTTATATTTCATAATTTCTATGTCAAATGCATTTTTACTAGTTTTCACTATTAGCACTATGCAACAATATAGATAAGAAAAAATAATAGATGGGCCTACAGATGCATGCACTTTTTTACTTCAGTGTCTGTTAAGTCATTAGTCTAATAACTACGAATTCTGTTCTTGGATGTACATTTGCAGTAAGTCTCCAATGATCTCAGATAGGAAGTAAGATGGTAAGACAGGAAGATGATAGCTCAAAGGGTACTAGGGGAGAAACTGTCTCCAATTTCTAGTGCTCCAGCATTACTACAGAGTTATTAGAAACTAGTAAGAGAATTAAGCTTATTTTAAAATCCTGATGGTAGAAAGCACATTTTGACTGACACTAATCATTCAGAATCTGAGTAGTTCTATAAGTAATGAAAACGGAAGAAATAAACTGACTGTTTAACTGTGAGCAGGGCACAGGCTGCAGTACAGAATTCCACCTGTTGTATTTAATTCTGTAATTTGGAATATCCTTTGTACATACATACATAGTTCCAGTCGGTTGCATTTTTTGCAAGAGACCATAGAATTACTGAGAAGGTCTTAAGGATCTAGGGGAACACTTTCTTTAGTGCAAAACAGCATAGAGATTTCCTGTCTATATCCATTTCTTACATATTGCCATTGTAATACACACAAAATAGGATTTCATATACTACTGAGTATTCCATATTCATCCTTTTCACCACAGTGGATTCCATCTTACATTGAACTACACAATTGTTTATGAACAGTATCAGAAATACAATACATTAATTGAAGAGAGTTAGTATTAACATCTAGAATTCTAGCAAAAGACATTTTCTCCTGTCACTATCCTAACTAAACAAACCTTACCCTAACACTGAGTTTTCTACACAATCACAGGAAGTTATACCACTAAAAACTTTTACAAAAACACCACTAACTTCTGGCAACTGTGCAAGTAAAAAGAAGGAAACAAATACTGGTACTATATAGTACTTTTTAATTCAAAGTCTCTCAAGTCATCTGCTTTTTTTTTTTTTTTTTTCAATTTAATTACCCAAACTATTTTCTGGTAGATTATTTCTAATGGGCTTCTGGAAAAATACAGTAATACCACACATAAAAGCCACAATGATTCACCTTCATCTTCCCAATCTTCTGAATCAGCAGTTTCCTCACTTGTTAGTTCATCCTCACTACTGTAGATTTCGCACTCAGAGTCTGTGATTTCACCTTCTTCTGGCTCACTCTCTGTGTCTGCTGTTCTACTGTCATCTGTAAATGCTGCAGTATCTGGTGTACTTTTGTGTGAATGTGAATTTATACTGTCTGTAGAAAATGAGTCTTTGGCTGTTAAATTGTTTTGTGTTATTTTGTCCATTTTAGCCTTCTTTCTTACATTTGGAGGCTCTTCTTCTTCAGTAGAACTTACTTGCTCAGTAGTGGAAAAGCAATTCAGACTGTTAGATGACTTCTGCTCTTCTGTGTCCAAATCCTGGAGGGGAGTTATAGAATGTTACATTCTTTACAGACCGAATTACTCTAAAGTCTGCTTTCAGACTGGAAGTAAATTCTTCACTAGGAAGAATTATTTCTACAACTATTAAGAAATGGTTGTAGAAATAATTCTTCCTAGTGAAGAATTTACTATTAAGAAATGGTTAAATTTCTAGGAAGCTTAAAGCATGCAATCAGTAGAACATTTCAGCAGAAACATTTTCACATTCTATGAGACACGACCAAAACCATCTTCTATTTAGGAAAGTGTGACTGCACTCCTCTTCTAAACTTCATAGACTGATTTCTCTTTTCTCATAAACATCTTAAGATTCTTGTCCTCACTTTCAAACTTCTATAGTATCTTGAATATTTTCCAGTTTTGCTTTTATGAGACACTTTTGTCCTTTTCTTAAGCAATTCTTGTAACTTGTTTAAAAGTTCTTTAACTAATCTTCATCATATCTTCCTCCTTGTATTGTCTTCACATTTTTTCCACAATGAACCAGAATTTCTGGAAAGCCCACCAATGCTCACCTAATCTCTTGCTCTTCCTCTTTTCAAAACTGCAACTTAAACAAAGCCTTTCATTAAGATAATGTAGAGAACTTAAGAATAATTTATGCTATGTGGAACAGTTCCACTGAGAATCCATTTTCTACTGCAACAATTTTCTCCACTGAATACCAGTCAGATTAGATCACTACAGGTTCTTCCATTGCCACTTGATTTCATGTGCAGAAAGACCACCAACGTTTTTTAAAATTAAAATCTAAAGGTTCAGATTAATTTTGCCAGAAAATTGCCTTGAAAATTTAATTCTCAATCTAGTAGTCCACGTTAAAAAAAAAAAAAAATCAAGGAAAACCAAACAAAAAACCCCAGAAACCACACATAGCTTTAAAATATAGATAATTGATAATCTGAGAATTTCTTTTATTTGCCATCTCAGATTCAGAATGAATGCATTCAATTGCCCTGAATTGTACCAAATGAAAAAAATCCTTGACTTTTTCAGTAAGTTTCTGTGTAGAGCATTTTATATTTCAAGATACATGAATTAAGCTGAATGTTAATGTTAAGGATATTAAAGCACTTTCACTTTTCTGAGAACTCATTAGTGGCACAGCTGTACAACAAACACATGAGTTATTTTCAGCCTGGCGATCAAGCAGTTAGATAGGACTTCAGAGTGTACTTTTGAAACATTTTCAATAAGACATCACATTCTCAAGACTAAGCACAGCAAATTTTTTTAAAAAACTCATGCTTTAACTGAAAAACCTTTAGGGTTTCTCTACAGTGCACCAGCCCTCCTACCTGAATCCTGCAGCTATAGAAACTAGGAAGGAACAAGATCACAAGATCACTGCCCAACACTGTATTAAATAAGAGATGTTGTAATCCTGCTACTCCTGTAAGACTATACATTTCATACATGTCAGACATCAATTGTATCAGAAATCCAAATATTGCTTTTATGAGTGGTATTTTCCAGTGATTTGTCTTCACCTGGATTCACGTTTGGCATGGATGTTAGATCAATATCAGGCATACCACGGTGCTCTGCAATCCTAAACTTATTTCCTCCCATAATACTGAGCTACCAAAGTCTCACTCATCTAATAAGAAAACAGAGAAACTAAATAGCTTGCTCAAATCAACTGAGGCAAAGCAACAAATGACTGATCGACCCTGATGCCCCAATATAATGCTCCAGCCACTGAACTCTCTCCACAGTGAACCCAGATATCCTGATGGGAGTCTGCTATAGACCACCCAGCCAAGAAGCAGCAGCTGATGAGCTCTTCTACAAACATCTGAGAGTAGTCTCAAGATCACTACCTCTAGTCCTCGTGGAAGACTTCAATTTCCTGGATATCAGCTGGGAGTATAATACAGCAGAAAGGAAAGCAGTCCTGGAGGTTCTTGGAGTGTGTGGAAGACAACTTCCTCACACAGCTTGTGAGCAAAACAACAAGGCATGGCACCCTCCTGGACCTACTGTTTGTGAACAGAGAAGGCCTTGTGGGGGATGTGAGGGTTGGAGGACGCCTTGGGCAAAGCGATCATGAGATGACAGAGTTCTCAGTGCAGGGTGAGATGAAGAAGGAGGTTAGCAGAACAGTCATGCTCAACTTTCAGAGAGCAGACTTCAGACTGTTCAGAAAGCTGGTCAGAAAAGTCCCATGGGAGGTGCTCCTTAAGGGCAAGGGAGTCCATGAGGGCTGGGCACTCTTCAAAAAGGAACTCTTAGCAGCTCAGGAGAAAGCCGTCCCTATGTTCTGGAAAAGTAGCTGGTGGGGTAAGAAACCAGCGTGGTTGAGTTGGAAGGTCCTGAGAGACATCAATAAGAAGAGGAAGGTCTATGAGCTTTGGAAGAAGGGGCAGGCATCCTGGGTGGACTATAGGGAGAAAGTGCAGCAAAAAAATCAGGAGGGCTAAGGCTCAACTAGAAATCAGATTGGCCAAGTCTGTGAAAGAAAAAACTCCTTCTACAAGTATATCAACAGTAAAAGGAAAACTAGGGAGAATCTCCAGTCCCTACTGGATGCAGAGGGAACAGTAACAGGGGATGAAGACAAGGCTTAAGTAGTCAACGCTTACTTTGCTTCAGTCTTTAGTAGTAAGGAAAGTTGTTCCCTCTGCGCACAACCCCAGGGGTTGGAGGAGCAGAACGAGGTTCCCATGATCCAAGAGGAGGTGGTTAGACTTGCTTGCCCAACTACACGTCCACAAGCCTACGGGGCCAGATGGAGTCCACCCAAGAGTTTTGAGAGAACTGGCAGATGTGCTTGTCAAACCCCTTCCCATCATCTGCCAGCGGTCCTGGATGACTGGACTGGAGGCTGGTGGATGTTGTGCCCATCTATAAGAAGGGGCAGAAGGCGGATCTGGGGAATTACAGGCCTGTCAGTCTGACCTCAGTGCCAGGGAAAGTCATTGAACAGGTGATCTTGAGTACTTTCATGAAGCACTTGCAAGCAAACTGGGTGACCAGGCCCAGTCAATATGGGTTCATGAAAGGCAGGTCTTGCCAAACTAACCTGATCACCTTCTATGAGAAAGTGACTAGACTGCTGGATGAGGGAAAGGCTGTGGATGTATCTCCTTGGACTTTGATACAGTAAAGTCTTTGATACAGTTTCTCACAGCATTCTGCTTAGGAAACTGTCAGCCTCTGGCCTGGACAAGCACACACTCTCCTGGGTGGAAAACTGGTTGGCTGGCCGGGCCCAGAGAGTGGTGGGAAATGGAGTTAAATCCAGCTGGAGGCCAGTTACAAGTGGGATTCCCCAGGGCTCAGTGCTGGGTCCAGCCCTGTTTAATGTCTTCATCAATGACCTGCATGAAGATATCGAGTGCTCCCTTAGCAAGTTTGCAGATGACACTAAACTGGGTGGAAGTGTGATCTTCTGGAGGGTAGGGAGGCTCTGCAAAGGGATCTGAACAGGCTGAACTGCATCCAACGGCATAAGGTTTAACAAGGCCAAATGCCGGGTCCTGCACTTGGGGCACAACAACCCTATGCAGAGCTACAGACTAGGAAAAGTCTGTCTAGAAAGCTGCCTGGAGGAGAAGGACTTGGGAGTGTTGGTTGACAGCCGACTGAACACGATCCAGGAGTGTGCCCAGGTGGCCACAAAGGCCAATGGCATCCTGGCCTGTATCAGAAATGGTGTGACCAGCAGGTCCAGGGAGGTTATTCTCCCTCTGTACTTGGCACTGGTGAGACCACTCCTCAACTCCTGTGTTCAGTTCTGGGCCCCTCACCACAAGAAGGATGTTGAAGCTCTGGAGCGAGTCCAGAGAAGAGCAACAAAGCTGGTGAAGGGGCTGGAGAACAGATCTTATGAGGAGCGGCTGAGTGAGCTGGGGTTGTTTAGCCTGGAGAAGAGGAGGCTGAGAGGAGACCTTATTGCTCTCTACAACTACCTGAAGGGAGGTTGTGGGGAGAAGGGAGCCGGCCTCTTCTCCCTAGTGACCAGGGACAGGACGAGAGGGAGTGGCCTCAAGCTCTGCCGGGAGAGGTTCAGGCTTGACGTAAGGAAAAAATTTTTCACAGAAAGGGCCATTAGGCAATGTAACAGTCTGCCGAGGGAGGTGGTTGACTCACCTTCCCTGGAGGTGCTTAAGGTGCGGGTGGAAGAGGTGCTGAGGGGTACGGTTTAGAGATTGGTGGGAACGGTTGGACTCAATCTGGTGGGTTTTTTCCAACCTAGTGATTCTATGATTCTGTGAAAACCGGGATTTTAAAAAACACTCTCACAGAGAGACTTAGGATTTGGTTCATACACACATCCTACCAATATGACCATCAAGCTTGTTTACAGCAGTTTCTGTGGTTTTTTCCACTATTACTACAATCATTGAGAAAGCAAATAAACTGAATAGTTTTCTCAAGTACTCATAAAAATGTAACTTTCATGTTTAGAAATCCTTGTACAAATTGAGGATTTAAATTGCATTCCAAAAGAGTATGTATTCTGAGCCCTTTAGGATTTCATAAATTTGTATTAAAATGCACGTCCTGATCATGTCTAAACATTAACTGTGGGGGTGCTGAATGAATTCTTAAAAGATTTTGAAGGAGTCTTTACTCATGCTGAAGAAATCCTTCCCCATTATATATGACTACTAGTACTAACACGAAAATTATGTAGCATGTGTGAAAGTGTAACTATGCAAAGAGCACCTAATACTTTACCGATATGCAGTCATTGATTAAAAATCAGAAACCAGCAGTAAACAGTTTACTCCATAAATGCCATCCTGAGTGACCTAACAAATATAGCAATGCACTTCATTTCTCAATGGCAGGACACTCAACTTTTCCTACCAACCTTGCAATAAAACACACAAACTACGCAAGTACATGCTTTTTACAACCATGTTTTTTACACCATACAGTCCTTTGTGAGTTGCTTAGCCTAATGTATCTTATTAGTCAGCAGACCTGTCTCAAAGTAGGTTGGATATGGATTGCCTCTGTGTTACTCAGCTTTGAAAAAGTTTGTATCTACTGGATATCACACCATAATGTCTGGCTTCTGTGTCACTAAGCATGAGTAAAGTTGAGAGATTGGGTGAACCTGATCTACAATAAATGATTTCTTAACTACAGAGTTGAGTCAGTTCACATTTCTGCATCCCTGACAAAGACAGTCAAAGGTTGGTACTTACAATATATACCTGAATGACTGCAGTAGCTTAAGTGTTTTTGGTGAAAAATTGAAAATATTTTACGCATTTAAAGCATCACATTACTATGACAGTGCAAGACATTTTGTCTTTCAAAATTTCACATTTTTCCACACTATGCCTAATCAACATGCATGTTCATGCAATTCTTTAGAATGCCTACAAATTAAAACTTTAAAATTGTGGGCATAATTAGCTTACTTCTAAGAAATGCGCTGTTTAGATGGTATTGGGTTTTTTAAAATCTATTTCATGAAATAATTACAAATATGTGCAATACAACTTCTCAGAAATAGTCTGTTGCTTCTTTGTTTGCTGGAAGTTCAGTAGGTGAGTTAATGTAATCACAAGTACTCAACATTCTCATCTAAAATGCTGAATTTTAGCACTGACTCACTCAATTTGAAATAACTAATGTGAGAGTCAGTATTTTACTGAAGAAACTTTCAAACAGTTTAAAACAGCTCTTTCACTCAGATGACTAAGCTTTCACTTGCTAGCACTGTTTCATAAGAACTTCAATTACTGTCTTACACTCTACACAATACTGGAATTTCAAAGCACAATAAAATGTAATTAAAAGACAGAAAGAAAGTAAAGCTCTACCTATATCATAAATAAACCATTTTATGTGCTAACGGACAATCCTGATATACAGTAAACAAATTTTACACTACCTAAACCCATAGGTTACACAGACTAAACAAAATCTATCTTAATACAGCGATGGTAAATATGTCCTTTCCCAAATAATCAAGAATGCCATCAAAGTTTTCTTCAGATGTTTCACTTATACAGTGTTTCAAATAGATTTCAAAGTTACTTTGTAGAGGAACTGATCTTCATAGAGTTTAAAAAGAAATGACTAAATCTTTTAGGAAAGTAGCTGAGCATAAACTACTAGGTATTATTTTTCTTTTAATAAAAACACCAAGGTTAAAGGTAAACATCCACAGACTAACGTGTCTGGTGTCTCAACTCTACCTTTACCAGAAGCTGCCAAACCAGAAGAAGAAATCTTCAGATTAGCCATGTGTTCTGCCAACTGACGTACCTAAAGGTGGGATGAACATCAGCAAAAGAGTGAACTACATGTGACTGAAAAAACTAAAAATCATTGCTTTGAGAGTGCTATGGGAAAAACTACTACAAAAGCCTTTTCTGTCCTACAGAAGTAGCTAGGATGCATCTACAATGGAAAAGAAACGACTGAAGTGAATTTTGAGTACCTCACCAAAACGAAAAATTTTAGACAGTAAGAACAGAAACTGTTAAAGTATTTTCTGGCAAAAAATGGCATCATTCAGAACTTGCATCATTTTGCTACACATTTCTAATGGGCTGAATCCAGCAACTAGAGCTACGAGATCACTACTGTACACAGTGTATTCCCCAATCTGTATAAAGCCCTGGATCTAGATATTGGGCCAGGAATCACTTTATCATTGATTGCATCTATTTTTTTTTTTTTTTGGGGGGGGGGGGGGGGGGATTTCTTTGTTGTGTTTTGGGGTTTTTTTTTAACACATTTCCAGAATTACTTATTTTCTTGTACAGGAGACAATTACAGTATTTGTTGTCCCCTTCTCTTTGCCAGCTCCTCTACAAAAAGATTCCAGAACTGAACAAGATGACTGAAAGTTCCACAGTCTTGCACCCACACTCTTTATGTGAGATGGCAAATAAAAATTCCTCATCATCCATTAAAAGCAAAAGTGTGCATAATCCTTAGACTTACTTGTCAAAATAAAACTATTTGTAATACAGAAGTTTGGTAGCTGAAAATAATCTCTTAGAGAAAGTTCTTGTATAAATCAAGAACATTTTTCAGGGGACACTACCACATGAGCTCCCCTCCACTGTTTGCTGTTGTTTGGGGGTTTTTTCCCCCCCAATTAGAACTACATTCATTTTAACAGATGCTCACTATTATTTTCTTGTCTGGTAATTCAGCTTGTTAAAAATGAAAACATTTTAAAGGTTAATTTTATTCTTTAGAGTCTTAGATTTATACTGCTTTTTCCAAAATGCTGCAGTGCTTGTGGAGAATACACTTGGCACTTCTTTAGTGTTAAATATCCCAACTTACTACTTACAAATATATGTTAGATAGCTAAGCATATAATACTCTTCACAGTAGCAACAAACTAAACCACAACTAAACAAACCCTCCTGTGACCAGAAAGAGAAAATAGATTATCCTTTTCAGATTAAAAAGAGATTAACTATAGTATAAACAGAGTAACTAAGAAAATCACCACATGCAATTTTAGTAAAAACTACACAGCTACCAGTGCCATCTACATAGAAATATTTACTGTGATAATCTATACATGCAGCTACTAAATTCCCTTATTCCTTGCATTTGACAAATTTTAAGAAACCTTAATACCAGTACTTCTTTTACAGTTAATCCTTTAACTGAACAAGAGAAAAAAGTTTAACAGGTGTTTTGTATACTTGAGATTCTATGAATTCTACTGTTCCCCTGCTTAACATGCATATTCTTATAAACCACCTCATCTTCACTCAGGAACGTTCAGGGTGTGTTATGACATATTCCCAGAATGAGATCATAGAATAGTTAGGGTTGGAAAGGGCCTTAAAGATCATCTAGTTTCAGCCTCTCAGGGTTGGGACAGCCTGACCTAGTGGGCAGGGACATCCCTTGAACAACTCCAGGGATGGAGCAGCCACAACTTCACTTGACAATCTGTTCCAACGTCTCATCATTCTCATGGTGAAGAAATTCTTCATAGTGTCTAGTCTAAATCTGCCCCTTTCCATTTTATACCCACTGTCCCTTGTCCTATCACCTCAAGCCTTTATGTATAGTCCCTCTCCAGCTTTCTTGTAGCCCCTTTCAGGTACTGGAAGGATCCACTATAGGATCTCCTCTGAGTCCTCTTTTCTCCAGGCTGAACAAGTGCAACTCTCTCAGCCTGTCAGCTGAGAGACACCACGGTATTCCTTTATTTACTGCAATTAGTAGTCCACAGACCAAGCAATAAACCACTCTCCCACTTGTACTGGCAGCAGAAAAAGGAAGTCAAGTAAATTATGAGTGACGAGGCTGGTGAAGGGGTTGGAGAACAGGCCTTATGAGGAACGGGTGAGAGAGCTGGGGTTGTTTAGCCTGCAGAAAAGAAGACTGAGGGGAGACCTTATTGCTCTCTACAGCTACCTGAAAGGAGGCTGTGGAGATGAGGGAGCTGGCTTCTTCTCCCAAGTGACAGGGGACAGGAGGAAATGGCCTCAAACCCCACCAGGGGAGATTTAGGCTAGACATTAGGAGGAAGTTTATCATGGAAAGGGTCACTGGGTCCTGGAACAGGCTGCCCAGGGAGATGGTTGAGTCACCTTCCCTGGAGGTGTTTAAGGCATGGGTAGACGAGGTCCTGAGGGTCGTGGTTTAGTGTTTGATAGGAATGGTTGGACTTGATGATCCGATGGGTCTCTTCCAACCTGGTGATTCTATGATTCTAAATCCTACTTCAGTAAAGAAATTCTGTGGAGGCATTTTTCAGGCTAGGTGCACAATTTGACAACTAATTGGAAAATCCAATAATGAAGTACTAATCTTCAAAACAATTGCTGCAACTTCAATAATTAAATCAGTATTCACGGATAGGTTTTATTTTAACTTTGGGTTTTTTGGGGTTTTTTTTTGTGAAGAGTAGAAGAGGGAACAGAAGGAAAAGGAAGAAGGCTGGGCGTAAGTGTGTAGTAAAGCATTTTAACAGACAACACTTCAACTACAGGTTTTTTATACAATTAAGAACCACACAAGAATAAAGCACTTTAACTCACCTATGTGAAGTATTACAGAAAGGTGCTTTGCTTTTTTCTAAATCTAATACAGCATTACAAATGCACCGCCAAGGAAGCATTCTTTTCTTTTTGACCTTTTAAATGGGGAGTAATTGTTTTTTAAGTTTCACTTTGTGTTCTTCCTTCTTGTTTTTTAAAAAATAGAAAATGCCTTGATATTTACTATGATACTTTTACTTACTGTTCACATATGCAAATACCTGTGTGCTACTGAATTAGTTTTAAATGTTTTTCTTGTTATCTTGTTGGTTAAACATACTAATTCACAAAAAAAGAAAAGTACTCAGTTCACTATCAAGTAAACACATGAAAAGTGGACGTTTACCTCCTACCTTGTGACTGCACAAGCTTCAGACAAGATATTTGTAAACTATTTATATAAGAAAACATTAATATAAAACAAGCCAAAGATAAGTAGCTGTTTGTAGTATAGTCAGATGACAGAAGGCTGTGATGAGATCCCCAGAAGTGATCAAGATTATTTGTTAGGTCAGAGATATATTTGCCACTGGACTTTTGTAAATACATTTGTTGATTTAGGTCAATACGTAACAGTTCATCACAGAACTAAAGTTAAGAGATATATTAAATGCATTACAGAATCAAGCACACCCTGACACATTGTAATGCAGTTCTGTATTGACAACGTCTTTTGAGAGAGGCTGAACATTAACTGCACAAAGCACATCCAGAACTTGGATGACTGTAAAACTGCTAGCTTCAACTGCATTATCCCCACTTTCTTATCTCTAAAAGATTGTTACACTTCATGTTGCAAAGAATCCACTTAAAGCTTTCAAAGTGGAATGGTTCAAAAGAAGTTTTCTCCAAGATTAGAAATTCCCCAAATCTATAAAAATCTGTCATCGATTGACTACTATTATTCATTTAACCTATCTTTACTGGTTCTTTAAAGTTGCTGTTTTCAGTCTTTCAGATGACCTCACTCCTGGCACAAAATTTCTGAACTTGATTATTTCAGACTTCAACCAATCAGCTTGACTTAGGCCTACATAATGAAATTATGCACTGTTATAAAGCAATAACTTTAAAATATGCAAACTAAGGAGCACTGCAAACTGAAGAAATCAATAAATTCATTTAGATCTTCAGCATTACATTTGCAGAACAGGACTACACAAATTTGCTTCAACAGCAGTAACAGTGTCCGTTAAGAAAATGGTTCTTCTGTAGCTGTGTTACAACAAAACTTCTTGTGTTTAGAAGTGAGTAATGTTCTTCAAAGTAGCCACTATGCACTATATGGTATGTTTTCTTATCAAGCAAAACCAAGAGAAAGTTATGGTTTTTAACTTACAATATGTTAATTACAAGGTATAAGATACAGCTTATCTAAACACAACAGATAGCAAAAAAGTATTGACTGAATAAAATATCAATAGAATAGCATAATATGTGAAGAATTAGAACCTCACTGACATTTCATCAATCCAAAATTGTGATAGATATAGTAAAATGTCAACAAAATGAGCTTTGGAATACTGAGTCACAGAGAAGGGCTGGTGTGCGCACGTGCATTTTCAAAACCTTCAGTAATTTTTTGATTCATCGTGTGAATTAAAAGAACCCACCAAATAAACAGCCAACACAAAAAAACCCAAGCCAATATCTGAAAATGAAGACATTGTGGTAACATTGAATTTCTGACACAAAGCCAATCCACACTAAATTCATTCTACTGTGCTTGCTAAACAGGGTGCTCCACTGAAACTCTGTTTTAGACATCTGCGAAGTTGTACTGTGATAAAAACAACGTTGAAAAAGGGAGGGAATTCAAGTGCAAATTTCATCCTTAATCACTCACTAGAAAAATTATTTGAACACACACTATGTGTTAGCAACCCACTGCATGTAGTATAAAGAAGTTTGAATCCCTCAGAAAATAAGTATATGTCCTCTACATAAAAACAAACCCCACAAGCCATAGATTGCATCATGAAAAACCCCCAAGGTTTTGCATTTTCTTTCTGTCTGTTCCAATGTTACCTTAAACTCATTTGTAGTAACCCGCTCTGTTTCTTTTCTCTTCTTTTTTGCTTTTTTATCCTTAGAGTGCTGAGTACCAGAGGCCTGGTAAGACTGCAGATCCACTCGTGAATGAAACTGGTATCGGCCACTTTCCACATCACAGTAATAATAAATTCCAGTTGCTGGATCATAATACAGTTGATTTTCCTATGTAAAAAGCAGAGTAATGTTATTATTACTTCAATAAATACACTGCTCAAAGAAACAGCCAATTAATAAAGAACCACATAGTGGATTTTTAAAAAGTACTCAAATATACTAAAGAACTGTGGTGGCTTAACCCTGGCTGCAAACCAGGTGCCCATCCAGCTACTCTCTCAATTCCCCTCCTTGACAGGACCAGCAGGACAAAGTAAGAAAAGCTAACACATGAAGATAAAGACAAGGAGATTACCATCACGGGTAGGTCAGATTGGACTTAGTGGAAATAAATTTCACAGAATCAAAGAATCACTAGGTTGAAAAAGACCCGCTAGACCATCGAGTCCAACCACTCCTATCAAGCACTAAACCATGCTCCTCAGTGCCTCATCCACTCATCTCTTCAATACCTCCAGGGAAGGTGACTCAACCACCTCCCTGGTCAGACTGTTCAAACATTGCTACTAAACCAAAATGTAGTATACCAAAATGTTGCTAGTAAACCAAACACAAGAAGATTTCCTGTAATTCAGAACATTTACTGAACAAGAAAATACACTCTTTTATGTAATTGTACTACAAACTCTATCTACAACCCTACACTGATTATCAGGCATATGATATAGGGGAGAAGTTAGAAAGAACTTAGAGAAGGGCTTAGTTCATTGGAATTCACACTGTTTGCTAGTAAAGGCCTTGCAGACCCTGGATGTTGATGAGGAAGGAGCTCGTTCACAGACATTAACTGACAAAAGTCAGTTGGAACAGGCAACAGCAGAAAGCTGACTGCATCCTGCTCTGCAATTCTGGAGCTTGACCAGGATGAGACTGTGCCTGTGCACAAATTTAGTTCAGGGACGCTGAGACTCTCTGAGACCCTTGACCACAACCACCAGGAGACACTGCACCTGTGCCAGTATGGGAGAAGCTTCTCGAATCTAATTATAATAGGGAGTGGGTAAAGGTCATGAATATGTAACAGGCATTTATGAATAGGCATGTCTTTGCACTATAACTACCTGCTGGTTAGACCATACAGTGTGCAAGTTAGGAGGATTACCCTCTCACACCTGCCAGTGAAGAAACACATACCTACTTTATAACCCTTAACTGAGTTATAGAGTTTGATTCTGCAATATACCTTTGTATATCCAAATAAATCTACAAACAACGCCAAAAATAATGGCATCATTTAAGACTTTAGAATCCACAAGCTTCCCTGAGAACAAAAGAAGTAGCTTTGCCTACAACATGCACTTTTAAAAACAGATTCAAATGCAATGCTGCAAACAAAACCCGCTTTAATCACAGCAGATCTACTAGGATTTGTAACAGTTTATAAAACCTCCCCAAAAGCTCTCTTAGGAAAAAATATGGCAGAAATTAAACATTATGAAATTTTGGTCCACTACCTTACATTTTTTAAAGAAATATTCTTTCCCATATTATCAAACTACTTGGAAACCACGCTCAAGTAAAAGTACAGATATTTTGAGTTTTTTAATTCAACATGCTTTTCACTGTGGAGAAGTTGCTGACTTAGTTCAGCTATCTTTTTCTACACAAACAATATTTTAGCTCAAGCTTTTCATTTCGAAAGTTACAGAGCAGCTTTATAGTATAAAATTCCTACAATGCCACACAAGTTGAAAATCTAGGAGAAATCAACAAAACCTGAATGAAAATCTAAATTTTTATCTTAGTCTACAGCTACCTGTAACATGACTGAAATAATTCAACAATTAATTAACAAATTTCTATTACTACTCATCTTAACTTTTTTTTTTTTTAAAATCGTAAAGTCAGCTTGGATCCTAGTTCTTTGCCTACATCAGTTTTTACTACTATAACTTCAGGAAAAATGCCACGGGTTTTAAATCCTTACCGCATTGTAATAGAATCCAGTGCTATGGTCATAATACAATCCTGTATTTTCATCATAAATAAATCCGGTTTGTGAAACAGCAGCTTCTGCAGCAGCTCTCAAGCTGTCCGCCAAAGAACCCTCTGGTACCAAAGCGTCTTCTGCTTCCTGATATCAGAAAATAAGAAATTACATTTTCTTCTAAAATCAATCTCCTTTCTTCCGTAGTGTTTTAAAATTCCCTGTTTACATAAAACAAATAAGTCTTCTATGGACTTGGATTGATTCCAGAACTATGGAAAAAAAAATCTAGCTGCAGTTTACTGATAAACTCCTACTGATTTCAGTGGGACCAAGACTTCATCCTGTGCCTTTCATTTACCCTAAACTTCATTCAAAAGTGGCTCATGTTAAAAATGTACACAGTGAATACCTTTTAGTACATTCCTAAAACAGATTTCTGCTCTACATTCCATTTCAGTTGCTAGATGCTAAGGCACAAAATCAGTTAAAAGAGTGAGATGAATTGAGTGATCTAAGAGAAGGCTGAACAGCAGGGGAAAAAAAACCAAACAGAAGACCCCAACAAACTTCTAATGCTGATTCGTTATATCAATGGAGGGGGGGAAAAAAAGTACACTTTGTGATAGTCAGCAAGGCTACACTGAAGAACTGCTAAAAAAAAAAAATGCTATGCCTCCAGGCTATGCAGGACACATGTTTCAGGATTTGCTTTTTTTTTCTTTTTAAAAAAACCCCAAATCTAAGAGTATGCTACATTTTGAACACACTACAACAAACTAGTTTCAAAGCACAAAGATGTTTGTCTGCTATCATTAGCACCGTACCATCACAAAAATACATTTCATAAGATGACATCAAGACCAAAAGCACATCTTTTAAATGAAATGAAATATTAATAGAGCACTAACTGCAAAACTGGTAAAGCCCAAAACAGTTCTATAACCTGTGAATTCTGGATGAAATCTTCCTCTTCTCCACCTTTAGCAACTGTACTGTTATCAGTCCTTAAAGGAATATTGGCACCTGTTTGCGATTCCTCTGTGGCATCATGCTCACTGCCTTCAGCCCCATGATTGTGCTGCACTGGCAGTTCCGATGCACAATTCTGAGCATCAGTGTGACTGTAATAATTTTCATAGTAGTAATAATCTGCAAGGGGAAATAAAAAGTCAAAGTTGTCTAAATTAGCAAAGCAATATTTTACACAATGCAGTTTAATTATCCTAAATCTCAAATTAAGTTTATGCATATAAGTATTCTAATGAAAGTCAGATAATGTGTAGTGCCACTACCTTGAATTTACTCTACTTTTGCTGAACGCCTTGTTTTCACCTACTTTGAAAATCAGCAAAACATGTACGTGTGTAACGCATGAGATTACTATGTTACAGATTACTATGGTATGAATTCTACTACTGCCCATGTTGCTTTATCCCATTCTAAAAAGAATGGTTTTAATGAATAGGAGACAGTCTGAAAGACAATGTCAGGTTACCATGTTTAATGTAGCTAAGGATATAGACTGGAAATGTATTTTACATTAAAAAAAAAATCAAAATAAGATACTGTTTTAGATGCCTCTTTAAGCAATTACTACCCCATCTACCTGCTTGTGACCAGGCAGCATAGTCCTCTGTCTGTACTTCTACACTGGCCGTATCCTCCTTCCTATCATGGAGCTTCTTAGTAAGCTCTTCAAGCTGAAAAAAACAAGCATGTTACACAATGCAATGCTACATTTTAGATGTCAGAAAAGAATATCAGTCTGTTTTGCATTCTATAATGCAAACAAAACATAACTGCATCACAGCTATTTCAACTAATTGTTAGTTTGTAGGAGTTTTCTACTTAAATGAACCTCATTTCCATTCATGAAAGGCATAACAATAAAGGCAAGCACTTGGGAGGAAAAAAAGTTGACCAAGGTTAATTTTAAGGTGCCCACACAAGAAAGCTGAATTTAAAGCAATAACCACTGTTCTGTGTGACGAACTGCAGCATTTACAAAACTTCCCTATCTGACCATTTTGTTCTGACTGCTGCGAAGCTCATAATAACATTAAAGCCAGTCCTTGGCGAGTAACGAGATATGCACGAGATCACTGGCAGCACTGCCACACCCGCCCGCGGGTGTGAAACGCCCCTGTCCCAGCTCCGTATGGCTGCATGGGATCCACGAGGATGGCTCCGGCACCGCCAAAGAAGCCCCAGGGCGCCAGTTGGCCGGGCAGCGCTCTGGGGATAAGAGGCCGCATCGGTCGGCTAGCGGGTCCGGGTCCTACCTGTGTCCTCAGCGCCTCGCTGTCCTCCCTCGCCTCGCGGTACCGGCGCTCGGCCCGGCGCAGGCGGCGCCGCGCCCGCTCCAGCTGCTGCCGGCAGGCTCCCAGCTCCGCCTCCAGTGCCGCCGCCCGGTCCCCCGGCGGGGAGGCCATGCCTCAGCGCGCGCCCGGGGCACAGCAGCAGCGGCGGCGGCTGCGGCCCCACAGGCCGCCACCGGCCATGGCGCACGACCGGTCGCAAGCCAGCCAGCCAGCCAGCCGCGACCGGCGGCGCCAAGGCCCAGCAGGCGGCGCCGGAACAAGAAAGGCGTCGCCGCCGGGGCGGAAGTGACGCAAACGCGCGCGACGGGCGACGGGCAGAAGTCGCCTAGAGACGCGCCGGAACTGTCTGCGGTGATGCTCGGAACGCAGAGGTGGCGCCAGAGAGAGAAGCTGAAGGGAGACTCGGACGCCCTCGACCCATCTCTGCTTAGACCCCGCCCTGCGTCCAGCTCTGGTGGTTCTCAGCACGAGAAGTATATGAGACTGTTGGAGCGAGTCCAGAGGAGACCACGGAGATGGTCCTAGGGCTGGAGCATCTCTGCTCTGTCCTGCGTGAGAGAGTGGGGATTCTTCAGCCTGGAGAAGAGAAGGCTCCACAGAGACCTGACAGCGTTCTTCACTATCTGAAGGGGGCCAGCGGGAAAGCTGAGGAGAGTCTCATTACCTGGGAGTGGAAGGACGGAGGGGGATGATTTTAAGCTGAAAGAAGACGAATGTAGATTAGGTGTTGGGTAGAAATTCTTCTCGGTGAGGGTTGTGAGACACTGGAAGAGGTTGTCCAAGGAGGTTGTGGATGTCATCTTGGGAGTGTTCATGGCCAGGTTGGATGGGGTCTTGAGCAGCCTGGTGTAGTGGGAGGTGTCCCTGCCCATGGCAGGGGAATTGGAACTGGGCAGTCTGTTTGATGTGACCCAAACCATTCTATGATTCTGTTAAAGAGTATCAGGGTGTTAAGCTCAGGGCCTGCACTGGGCAGGCTCTGGGCAGAAAGTGCCCAAAATGTGTTAATGTCCTCAACCAGTATCAGTGCTTCTGGTTTTTACTGTGAGATTTCTTGCTCTATACTGTGGTAAACCACTTTATATACTGGCTAGAAACTGCATTGTCAGATGAACATTGCAGTTATAGCTGTCTCAGTAGCACTTAAGTAGCACTTAAAGCTACTGTGTTAAATCCATGCTGAGAATTACAGCACTGCTATTCTGTATAAATTTACATTGCTGGGATTTTTAGATGCAGCTGCAGTGGATTTTTGTGGCTTCCCCTGATTCCCTCATCTCATTATGAAAATTTTCACATCTTTACCTCATAGGTTCTGTTTCAGAAGTATGCTTGATCTCCGTTGAGCAATGAGTTGTTAACAAACTGGAGATGTGATACTCTGTCAATTTCATGCCTTGATCCAAGAAATGCATTGTAGTAGGTCACAGCCAAATAGTTTTTAGACCTGATAGTACTGAGTGTATTCCAGACGTAGACCTCTACTTTTCCTAGCAGAAATGTCTGGAATAATGAGACACCTTTAGAGGAAGTGTTCACCTGACTACTTGAAGTAATGTATACAGAATCACAGAATCACAGAACAACCAGGTTGGAAGGGACCCATCGGATCTTCTAGTCCAACCATTCCTATCTAACACTAAACCAAGTCCCTCAAGACCTCATCCACCCGTGTCTTAAACACCTCCAGGGAAGATGAATCAACCACCTCCCTGGGCAGCCTATTCCAATGCCCAATGACCCTCTACGTGAAAAACCTCCTCCTAATCTCCAGCCTAAATCTCCCCTGGCGGAGCTTGAGGCCATTCCCTCTCATCCTGTCCCCTGTCACTTGGGAGAAGAGGCCAGCTCTCTCCTCTCCACAACCACCTTTCAGGTACTTGTAGAGAGTAATGAGGTCTCCTCTCAGCCTCCTCTTCTCTTCTCCAGGCTAAACAACCCCAGCTCTCTCAGCCGCTCCTCATAGGGTCTGTTCTCCAGCCCCTTCACCAGCCTCGTTGCTCTTCTCTGGACTTGCTCCAGAACCTCAACATCCTTCTTGTGCTGAGGGGTCCACAACTGGACACAGTATTCAAGGAGCGGCCTCACCAGTGCTGAATACAGAGGGAGAATCACCTCCCTGGACCTGCTGGTCACGCTGTTTCTGATCCAAGCCAGGATGCCATTGGCCTTCTTGACCACCTGGGCACACTGCTGGCTCATGGTCAGTCGGCTGTCGACCAACACCCCCAGGTCCCTCTCCTCCTGGCAGTTTTCCAACCAGGCTTCTCCCAGTTTGTAGTTCTGCATAGGGTTGTTGTGCCCCAAGTGCAGGACCCGGCACTTGGCCGTGTTAAACCTCATGCTGTTGGACACTGCCCAGCAGCCCAGCCTGTTTAGGTCCCTTTGCAAAGCCTCCCTACCCTCCAGCAGATCGACACTTGCACACAGCTTTGTGTCATCTGCAAACTTGCTAAGGGTACACTCAATGCCCTCATCCAGGTCATTGATGAAGACATTGAACAGGGCTGGACTTGGCACTGAGCCCTGGGGAACCCCACTTGTCACTGGCCTCCAGCTGGACTTAACACCATTTACCACCACTCTCTGGGCCCGGCCATCCAGCCAGTTTTCTACCCAGGAGAGTGTGCGTCTGTCCAGGCCAGAGGCTGACAGTTTCCGTAGCAGAATACTGTGAGAAACTGTGTCAAAGGCTTTACTGAAGTCCAGAAAGACCACATCCACAGCCTTTCCTTCATCCAGCAGCCGAGTGACTTTGTCATAGAAGGTGATCAGGTTGGTTTGGCAGGACCTGCCTCTGGTAAACCCATGTTGACTGGGCCTGATCACCTGGTTCTCTTGTAAGTGCTTCATAATAGCACTCAAGATCACCTGTTCCATGACTTTCCCTGGCACTGAGGTCAGACTGACTGGCCTGTAGTTCCCGGGATCCTCCCTGCTACCCTTCTTGTGAAGTATATATTTCATATATATGTATATATGTATAAATGTATATATTTCATATATATGTATATATAATATATTTTTGTATATGTGTTTAGTATATTCAAATATATGTTTTCCTATATAATATATATGTATTTCATATAATGTGTGTTTCTCTTGCCTTTTCTTGACTGTTAACTCTTTGTACACTTGGAGTCCCTAAAGGAATGACATTTTTGAAGTTTATGGTGTGTCATGATGCAGACCACAACTTTGTAGCTATGCTTCTATGGATTATTGCCTGTCAGACTTTTTTCTTGACATCAAATTAATGATCATTTTTGCTACTGCAATCTATCTAGGCACTTCTGAAATGTTTTTAGTTTGGCCTCATGACATTACTTACTAAAGCTTGGTAGCAACATGGGACAGTAGGTTTTTGGTTAGACCTCACTCTGCACAAGTGTGCATGAACCTGACCTAGCTCTTGTAGGGGAAAAAAATACTACTTTCAAGTCTATAAGTTAGAAACAGAGGTAGGGCTACCTTTACTCACCTGCTTCTTGCAGCCGCTGAAGTAATGTACCATTTCCATGTAAGCTCAAAAATCACAGTGTGTTACAGGGATATTTTAACATGGACTCTGCCTTTTACTGCAAAGGCAATCAGATGATGCAGTCCTGCACAGCTCATTAAGTACCATTCTGACAAGAAGCTGCTAGGACCAAATCCTTGAACTCCAGAAGGTGGCCTATGTGGGCAGGCAGGAGGCAAATCTACATCTATTCCTATCCTAAGTGAAAGGAAATGAGCAGCTTGACTTCTTTAAAGCATTTTGTGAAATGGGTAAAGCTCTGATATGAACTGTAGGCACTAAGAGATGTTAAAATTAAAATACGCAGTTTCAGACCTAAGTTGTTCTCGGCTGCATTTTCTCATTGGAAAGGTACATCTTATTGCCTAAGGATGCTGCCTGCTTGTAGAGGGATGGGGTCAGGAAGGCCAAGACACAGATGGAGCTGAACTTGGCAAAGGACGTGAAGACTAACAAGAAGGTCTTCTATAGGTCTGTCAACCAAAAAAGGAAGGCTAAAGAAAGTGTACCCCAAATCATAAATGAAAATGGTGACTTCATATCAACAGATAAGGAAAAGACTGAGGTACTGGAGAAATTTTTGGCCTCAGTCTTCATTGACAACCACTCTCCTCACCCTTCCTGTGTCAATACACAAGATAGGAATCAGGGGTAAAGCCCTGCTCACTAGGGTAAGATCAGGTTTGTGACCACCTGAGGAACCTGAGCATGCATCTATGGAACCTGATGAGATGCATTTCAGAGTCCTGAGGGAATTGGCTGATGTGGTTGGCAAGCCACTCTCTGTAATGTTTGAAAAGCGATGGCAATTGGGTGAAGTCCCTAGTGACTGGCAGAAGGGTAACATTGTGCCCATTTTTAAAAAAGGGTAGAAAGGATGACCGTGGGAAATACCCACCTGTAAACCTCACCTCTATGCCTGGGAAGATCATGGAGCAGGTTGTCCTAGAAGCTATGCTAAGGCACATGGAGGACAGGGAAGTGATGTAAGACAGCCAGTATGGCTTCACCAAGGGTAAGTCTTGCCTAACCAGCTTACTGGTGTTCTATGATGTTGTGACCGCATCAGTGGACATGGCAAAAGCAATGGATGTAATCTATCTGGACTTCTGTAAAGCCTTTAATACAGGCCCCCACAAAAGCCTTCTCTCCAAACTGGAGAGACCAGGATTTGATGGGTGATAGGTCAGTAAGGAATTGGTTGGATGCTCACATCCAGAAAGTAGTGGTCAATGGCTTGATGTCCAGATGGAGACAAGTCCTCAGAGGACTTTACTGAGACCAGTACTGTTTAATATTTTCATCACTGATATATACAGTGGGATTGAGTGCACCCTCAGCAAGTTTGCAGATGACACCAAGCTGAGTGGTGCAGTTGTCATGCCAGAAGGATGGGATGTCGTCCAGAGGGACCAGAAAGCTGGAGAAGTGGGGCTGTGTGAACCTTATGAGGTTCTACACCTGGATCAGCACGATCTGTGGTTTGAATAGAGGCTGGGAGATGACATGATTGAGAGCAGCCCTGTGGAGGAGTAATTGAGGCTGCTGCTCAACATGAGAATGTGTGCTTGAAGCCAGAAGGCCAACCATAGCCTGGGCTGCATCAAAATAAGCGTAGCAAGTAGGCCAAGGGAGGTGATTCTCCATCTCTACTCCACTCTTGTGAGACCCCACCTTTAGTATTTGGTCCAGTTCTGGAAGGCCTTACATATAAAGAATATGGAGCTGCTGGAATGGGTCCAGAGGAGGGCTGCAAAGATGAGCTGGAGCACCTCTGTTAGGCAGGCAGGCTGAGAGAGTTAGGGTTGTTGAGCCTGGAGAAAAGAAGACTCCAGGGGGCCCTTTTAGCGGCCTTCCACTACCTGATAGGGGTCTACAAGAAAGCTGGTGAAGGACTTCTTATAAGGGTACGTAGTAATAGGATGAGGGGGAAAGGCTTTGAAGGAAGATTTAGATTACATGTTAGGAAGTCATTCTTCACAAAGAGGGTGGTGAGGCACTGGTTCCCCAGGGAAGCTGTGAAAGTCCCTACCCTGCAGGCATTCAAGGCCAGGTTGGATGGGGCCCTGGGCAGCCTAATCTAGTGGGAGGTGTCCCAGCTCAGGACAGGAGCATTGGAACTGGATCATATTTAAGATTGCTTCCAACCCAAAACTTTCTATGATTCTGTGATTAATGTATTGTCTCTTTCATTTCAGGTAGTGCTTTTGTTTGTATCAAAATGGTTTCACTTGACGTATATAAGTGAACAAGGACCTGAAAAAACAGAGATTTTATCCACTATCTTGTATTAAGTTCACAGAATTGCACTATCTTCTATCAAAATACCAGCCTAACCTTTGATCTGTGAATCATATATTTAATTTTAAAAATAATGCATTACAAAGTTTAAGCAGTAAAAAGAGAATGAAAAATGATGCCAGGACTCCAGCTATGTATTGCTAAATGTTTGAGGCAGCTGAAAATGGAAGAGGTGGAGTAGACGTACATCCCTGCCAGCTGTGGGGAACATGCTGGGATGCCTCGACTCTCACCACATAGAATCACCACCATGTTGGAAGAGAGCCACCGGATCATCGAGTGCAACCACTCCCACCAGTCTCTAAAACACATCCTTTACAGGAGGTGTGAGGAAGAAGTCAGACTGAGGGAATCATCTGACCACAGTCTGTTGTTACTCTGTTCTTTGCCATCACGCAGCAGCAGGCTAGGTGGAGGAATGGAGTATGCAAAATAGGACTTGCATCCATGTGCAGTGGTGCTAAGTTTGAAGAAGGTGGTGTCAGCTGTCACCACAACAAACCAACTTCCAGACAGACGTCTTGGTTGATTCATGATTCAGCCACAGGTTTAAGGTCTCAGTTCTGCTCTTCTTTGATCTCATTATAAAGCCAATCAGCTGATGCTTCTGAATGTGCCCTTTCGTTGCCTGTGTTCTTGGTGGGCTCTTGGCATGGACTGATGAACTGCTGTTGCAGCCACCTCTTTCCCTACTTCTTGTTCCTCTGGCTGAGGTAGTTACACTTGCAAGTACAGGTGGCATTCCAATCCAGCTAAACAGAAAACTGACACCTGGTTCTGGCACATTTTATATTGAAAGGAGGGGAGGACTTCAGCTGCAGGGTTGTTTGCCAGCAAAAGATAGGGAATAGTGGAAGACAGACAAGATGACTTGTAGGAAGCTTGGACAGCAAGACTGCTGAAACACAGACTGCCTGGCTAAGGGCAAGGTATCTTGCAAGAGCTCTCTTCCTCATACATCTACCAAAAGCCCAAACCTGCATGAAATAAAATGCTGCTGTGCATCCTGCCCAAACAAAATACAGGAGCCCAAAGTCTGTAGGTAGGGTCTGGAGAGGTAGGAAGGGTAAGGTTACAGAGCTCTAATACTGCCTGCTTTTTCCTCAAGTTGATACCATGCAGGAGCAACCAAGAGTTGCAGGGAGATCTGGCAGCCCAGCATGTTTAGTTCTGGGTTTGCTCTTCCTACTCCCTCATTCCCCTACCCCAGTGGAGTGCAGTCTTCATCTGTGGCTGTTTCCAGGTTCCTGCTTCTCCTGCGGAGCAGCAGAAAGACATGAACAGGGTGGAAGCCTGTGGCTTGAAGCCATCTTTGCCATCACAATCTTCATAATCTAGTCAAACCACAGTCTTTTTACAGCAGAAAATAATGTTTTTGTTTTCCTCCACAGTAAGCTGTGAAAATGGACCTCCTTGGCCCTCTCTTGCTGTCTGCCACTGCATATCTCGTATAATCCACCTTTGCCAGTGAACCATAGACCCTGTTCCCTCAGAGCTGGGTTACTTTGTTCATCTTTCAGTCCCTCCACAAGTTCTGTTCACTTGTGCAGATACAGACTGCTTGCTTGCAATAGCTGTCACTTTCTGTGTAAAATCAAATTAGCTGCCCTGACAGTGCCCTACACTGCTTTGGCATGAAGAAAATGAGAGAATTCCTGAAGATAAAAGGGTCTTTATGATTTAGCTTGGTGCTTCAACAGAGGGTCAAGAGTCTGATCAAAAGTGTCTCCTTTTTTGACAAAATTTGTCAAAATTTTTTTGACAATTGCTTTGTCTTACCTATGATATGTAAAAGGCTTTTGTGAGTGTGATTTCATATGTGTGGAAATGCAAATGTTCTCTGCTGTAAGAGTGATCTTAAACATAGCAGTTTCCAGTTTCATGTGATTTGTAGGCTTCATGCTCACTGTTCTGTATCCTGGTGTGTCTCCTTCTCCATGTGGGTTGCTGGAGCCAGCCCACTGCACTCAGATTTTGGGGGTAGATCTCTGGCTGCTGTTTTCTGGTTTTGGGTTTCTTACGAAGTGGTGACGATAGGCCTGACTGATACTTGTTTCTAGCCTTGTGGCAATATGGAGATTCTCCAAAAACTTGTTCAGATGGTGGTAATATACCTTGATCTGTGCATTTTCATAGGGAAATCCTGAGAAGTCTTCCTGGAACTTAATGAGTTTTTCCGTCAACTTATAACATTTTATCAGGCAATGACAAATGCCAAGTTCTGTGCCTTGACAATTTTTTTTAAACAATAGTAATGCTATTGCACATATCACCATTTATGCAAATGCTTTAAAGAGAACTCAGTTACAGGGAAAAGATATGGAAGAGAAAATCAGTTGCAGCAGATCAAGCTACAGTTCTTTTCAGCAGGGGATCCAGAGACTGGCTTGTTCTCCCCACCAACCAGCCTCCTTTTCATATGGATGATGCATTGCTTGAAAAAATAGACACCCCGCACCCAACCTAATCTAGGCTCCCTGGTGTTGTCTCAAGCTTTCTTAAGGGTGGGGACATCAGTTAGAGTGGCACTGCTAAAAGAACAAGTGCTTGATCTTAGTACATCCACTGGGGTCACATTGTCTTCTTCTTGTCATGGTGCTGCTTTGAAGGCGGTGAATTGCATAGGGGTGGATTAAAAGCTCCTTGCTGTGATGTGGAGTTGAAAGTACAGGGCAGCAGTATGCCTGTGTCATGCCAAAATTCTCCATCCAGTTCCTCCATGTTTGAGCAGATCACTGGCCCAGTCTTGGTCTGATCTTGGTCTGGCCAGGGGTCTTAGCAGTATCCTTTCAGAAACGTGAGTAGTATTTCTGCAGAAATGCCAGCCTAAAACACTTTGTATCCAAACAGGACACAGTTCATCAGTGAACTCTTTTCGGATGGCTGCTGGGGACACTAGGGCACAGGGTTTTTTTCAGGGAGAGCAAGGAAGCGTTTGTGAAAGGCTGCAAGGTACCACCAAAAGGTCAGTAATTTTAGTTGGAATTCATGCTGTATAGACAGTTTCAGCCAATATTGACAGTTTGTTTTGAGCTAGCACAGGGATTTTAAACAGAGTTAGTGAACTACATCTTGGTGATTTGCTTGGTGCTGTTTGCTCTGGTCTTGTTGCAGCAGTTTTAAGATATCATAAAGCACATCTAGGCTTTAAAGATTCAGCATCTGAGGTTCCTTTTGTTCCTGCACAATGTGTAGCCAATCTCCCTCCCAGGATCCTGAGGCTCCTGTATTCAAACCTACCTGCTGTCCTACTGCAAGGACAGGTACCTTATTCACAATTAGAGATCCTGCTCCTCTATTGAGACACTTGAAAGTGAGAGCTTATGTAATGTGAACATATTTCCAGTATTCATAGTCCTTCTGACTTTACAACATTCAAGGATAAGAACGTGAAGGAAACCCCAAAAAATCCAAACAAATATAACCATGACTTTGCACAGTGCTCCTGTTTTAATTGCATCTCTCTGTAAAACAGAAATGTGAAAAGAAAGTAGCTTTTACCACTAGATGGCATTTAAGGACTGTTTTTAAATGCCCTGAAACAATCCTAAAAACTACCAAGCTAGCTAAAATGATGGATTTATAACATAATTTTCTAGCTCTCTCCACACATTTTTGGCTTTGGCACATGTGAGATGCTGATATAGAAACCAACAAATAGAGCTATAAAGTTGACTTGAATGAGCTATGGAAACATGCCCTGACATTCCTGAGTCTCACCCAAGTTTTTCTGTAGAGTTAGGAAAAAGCAATGCACACAAGAAAAAAGCAGATCTTAGCTTTGTTGAATCAGCTGATGCTGGAAACGATGAGCAAAAATGGCTCAGTGCTGTTCCTTGAGATAACCTTATCTAAGGGCTTGTCAGTGCAGTAACAAGGCAAGATTCACCCATTGACTCTATGATAATTAATACCCTGAAGAGAGTCACCTGCATCTAAGCTTCTCTGTACCATTCTCCTTAGGAATCACTGCTGCCAGAAGATGGTGCTGTATTTCTGGTGCTGTAGAGTGAATGGACACCTTAACGCAGGCACAAAAGTTGCTACAAAGTTGGAATTCTGTGAACTTATTATTGATGTTAAATGCAGAGGAATAAATATGGATGCATTTTTCTTGCTGTATGAGCGACAGCATTGGCATTGCCTGCATTTTCTTAGTAGCCTCTGAGCAGCAATTCTCAAACAGCACATGTACATGTGTTGCTGTTGCTGCGAATCACTGTCCATCTGCTAGCAAGAGCACATCACAGGCAGCACCAACCTGAACTCCTTAGCTTAGATACTATTTCTATTTCCACTTTTTATAAAAGCTACTTAACCTTTTTTTCCCCCCAGCGGCATAAAGTTGCAAAACCTCTGTCATCATTGGTAAGTGATAAACTTGTAAGAACTATGCTCAGTTGCAAATGCAAAAACAGTTAATGCAGGCAAGAGCTGGAGTAGTAAATAAAAGCTGTTTCCTGAAGAGAGCAAAGCTCACTACCAGAGGTTATGGCTGGAGAACATGCCTTCCCTCTCTGCTCTTTCTAGGTACCCATGTGCAGTCCCACTTCCATCCACTCCCAGAAAGAGCATCTGCTGCTAATGAGGTGAAAATTATTGCAGTTAACCCTCTCTGGGGTGCTTCAGCCTCCTCTAATGAGTATGACACTGGCATAAACATCATGGTGGATTTATTAGCTTTTGTTATGCATGCTCTTTTGCCAGTGCAGTTGTGGGAAAGGTGGTTCTTTTCTTTCTTAGGGGATGCTGTATGGTACAAATGCCTGTGGTATGCATGCCCCTAAGGAACATACCTTCCCACTCTGCTCTTTCTTGGTATCCGTGTACACTCCCACTTCCATCCACTGCCTCTTTGCACCAGCCCTACTAATGCTTTTCCAGCTACTCACCCAGGCCTCTGTCAAACTTTAAAGTAACAAGTCCTGGGCGCTGACAGACACGTGCAGTTTGCTTACACACGGTGCAGAGGGCCTTTCTCTGCCTGTAGTATACCCCAGAATTCAAGATAATTGTGTTACAGGAAAGAAACACTCAGTCAGCCCATATGGAAGCATATGGATCATGTGGCTGTGGGGTGGAGAAATGTGCCTACCTCTCCATGGAACATGCAGATGCTGCACCTATTTGATGTATAATACTTAAATACTAGCTGAGCAACTTGTAATCTTTCCACTTCCCCCCTTCACAGTCATGCTACTGGTTATGTAATTTTTTTTAGTTCTTGTTTTAATGAAGAATCAAAAGGAACACAGAAATATTGGATGGATGGTGTGCCAGTGCAGATTTGTAACACATTGTAAACAAATTGGTGACAGTTAAAAGACTCTCTTTAAGGAGTTTTTTATTCTAAAAGTAGTCTTTTTTCAACTGGGTCATTGTGGCAAAAAGATATAGAGATGGTTTTGTGAGGAAGGTGGGAAGCAACCTCATCACCAGGATAATTAAAATGGCGGCTTTGTTCAAGTGACTCATATTTCATAAGAAATTTTATGGATGTATTATCAGGTAGTTAAAAAATAACCGGAGTAGGGATCACAGAACTGCTGTAGTCATTTGTAGCTGTGGAGAGATGCATGTAGCTATTCCTATTGCAGTGGACTATGTTGAGACCCTAAGAAAAAAATCAGGTGTGATCTGTTTTAATAGGTATGCCATAGGAATTACCTGATCTTCCACTGGAAGCCTGATGAATTAAAATTATCTCAGCTGCTTTATGATCTGAATAAGAGTAAAATTTGATTTAATCTAATTAAAACAAAACCACAATTATTTTTAATTTTTACTGTTAATTGTTAGAGAATTAAATGAGATCTAAATGAAACTCAGTGTCCAGGCTATCAGTGGTTTTGATACAAAGCCAAATTTTTAATTTTCACATTTCTTTGGGCTGAGCCATAGGCAACCCATCTGATTTTTATCTAGTATGTACTTCTTTCTGTAAAAAGAATTACTATCTTTCCTATTCTGGGGTAAAGTAACATTTAGGATTGCGGGTTTTTAGCTGTTTTTCATTCTCAAAAGCCTCTTGAGTCTGATTCATTCCTTGTATATAGAACAGCCTCCGTCTCTTTGGAATGAAACAAAAGTTGTGTCAAATAAGCAATGTTCAACATGATATCCTGTTGCCAATTATGCCTCTGTGCTTCTCCTGTGGTTTATCCTCTGGGGGATGGTGTGTCCTGGAAGAGAACATTCAGTTTGTAGTTTTTTTGAGTTTTCCCTCTGAAACAAGACCTTTCATTATACACTTTAAAAAGGCATTTGTGGATGTGCTGTAGGAATTTGTCACTGCATTTAACTATGGAATTGTATTTGCATGTCACACATGCACTTTTGAATCTAAGAGTGGTTAGTGCTTTTATCATGCAAAATCCAAATATTTTTGAGTCATTCTATTTAGGGGAATTTACCCTATTTCCTCCCTGTAATCCTCATAAGAAATATTTATTTCATCTTCCCCAAACAGTCCATCTAGCTCTAAAACAGATTACGAACCATGTTTATAGCTAGGAGGACATACATCATGCGTAGAAAGATGATCTTCTTTAAGGGACACACCATGACTTTGGGTCAGTAGCTGAGCTCCAGAACACCTCTAAAAGTGCTCTGAGAGGCCAGAGAAGGGAGCTGTAGCAGGTGTTTTGGAGGCATTGCTGTGAAACTTATGTTGTCTTTCTTTTCTTACCACTCAGCTTACTTGGCTTCCCAGTCATGAATAAACCATGAAAATCAGCATTTCTTCAGTATGAGCAGAGCCTTGCAAAAGTTCTCTTCTTGCTGTCTGTTAGAAAAGAACAGTAAGTAAACAGGAATGCATCGGTGTTTTGAAAGCAGGAGGGCCAGCAGTGAAAACTCCCCGATGACTATGGTTTCAAAGCAGTTCTCAACTCAAACATTTTTTCCTCTTCCTCAGAGGCTTTTACAATGTTTTCTCTCAACATACAGGGCAGTTGCAAACCAGTTGCTTCCAAACCTGTAGATTACCCAGACCCTTCTCTTAAAATGGTAATTCTGTCTTTTTCTAAGGCACTTCCCTGGATTTTTCATGGAATCATAGAACAGTCTAGTTTGGAAAGAGTATCAAAAGATCATCTAGTCCAAATTTTTGTGGGAAAGGAAGCCTAGATGAGATTATCTAGTAGCTTTTCTAATTGCACATGGAAAACCTCCAGCAATGGTGATTCTGCCATGTCCCTGGGGACATGGTTTCAGTGATTGATTGTTCTCATTCATAGTTGTCTTGTAAATAAAATACAAAACTAATTTAGTGTTTAAGTACTTGGTATTCCTTAATACACCTCTGAGATACCGGACTACAGTGGTTGAAAATATCATCGTCCCAGTCTGTTCAAAAGGAACTCTTGATCCTGTTAGGTTATGGTAAACTGCAATCCAAGCACATGCTGCCAGCATGATTTTCCAAGGAGATGAGAACTTACTGTGCCCCTCAGCATGAACACCAACTCTTGGTGTGTGAGCCCAGGTGGGACAGCAGCCGTTCTAATGGGAGTCATTTTGTAGCCAGGTTTGTATTTTCTATTGTAGCCTGATAGGCACTGGCTGAAAGAGATAAAAAACCCAAATTGCTATTCGTATGATCAGTGGCCTTTGATGTGCAAAGATATCCCAGGACCCAATAAATCAGAAGGATCAGTTCCCCTGAAATGCCCCACAAGTGTAGAAGATTGACAAAAACACCACAGGGCAATATGTGGAAGAACACAAAGGTGCTCAAGGGTGTCAGTAGCTGAAAGAAGGCCTGCTTTACATACATAGGGCATGGCTAGTCATTGCATACCTCATGTAAGCCTGTGTGAGATGGTACAAATAGTTCTGTATGCTTTAACTGAAAATATTTCTCTCCATTATATAAGATTCCAGCACCAGACTGGGTTGGGGTTTTTTAAAAATAAAAATGTTGGGCAGCTTGAAATCCAGCTTTGCTCTAAGAAGCTGCAAATCATTAATGTTCAGTACCACATGCAGATCTTATCAGTACTGATAACTCACTTTTTCAGCCATCATGTTACTGGGACATGGCACTCTCCCACAAGGTACTATTCTTCTCTATGACCGAGAAGATGTTTTTGACAACTTCGTGAATAAAATTCTCCATAGATATACAGGAGATCCATGATCAAGGAGATGTCTACAAACTTTGAAATAAAATGTTTTAAAACTGAGAGCCCTGGAAATTTCTTTAGATTATGTTTTCCCTTGGAATCTACTAAGGCAGCATCTACATTTTTCTGAGGAGGTTTTCAGGTGAAGTGAACCATAAGATTGCTACCAAGTAAACATTCATCTTTACCTAGAAATGGCCTCATTACTCAGCAGGTCATACATTCATTACTGGTTCTCGTCTTGGGAGCTTGCAGAGTCACCTGGTGTCTCGTCTAAGTGTTTTAGCAGTGGCCAAGTGGGTATTAATGATTGGCCCTAATAGGGCCACATTGTAAGATTTTATTTGAATGCCACAGAGTAACTGGGTCATCTAGAACTGACCTTCCCAAAAATGTCATCACAGCATGCAACTATTGAGAGAGTTAGGCACTGCTGTTTTGATTAGTCATTTTATGACTCTGTCTCTAAATCCATCCATTCAGTCTATTTTTGGCTTAAAGCCAACACCTGCTGCTCAGGCTGGGAACTGCCTTCTCTTAGAAAGACCAAAGGAAATGTTGATTTGCACTGTGTCTATTTGAATCAAAGATCAGCAGGGGAGACTTTCTTCCAATCACAACTGAATTTGAGGCTGTGGGTGACAGGTAGGCCACCTCTGTATCTTGTAATGACTCTAGCTAAATCCGCAGCTGCATACTTTAATTGCAAGTTAAATTAAGATATTGTACAAAGAGGGTTCCAAATGTAGGTGTCTTCCTTTCTTAAAATAATCCTTAAAAAGCAGTCATATGCCAAAAGCTCTGTGATGTGGTAAAAATTTTCTGTCAAGCCATGATAGGTACTGATGGGCTATGCAGTATTTGAATGCAAATCTGACTCTAGTTTTGACATTAGCATGATGCTGCCTGTTGAGGTAGCCGTCAATGGAGTCATTGCTGTTACTCCAAGTGTAGTTGGACTACTGATTAAATACAAAGGTCACAATTATAAATTGTATGGTTACGTATTTTGGTGACTGATATCAGGAAAATGTGGTGGTCTTCACTTTACAGCAATAATTTCCCTATAGTCTGTGTCTGATTATAGGATCATAGGATAATTCAAGTTGGAAGGGATCTTTAGAGGACCCTAGTGCAACCTCCTGCTCAGAGCAGGATCAGCTACAAAGTCAAAGCAGGTTTTACAGGATTTGCCAAGTTATTTCCATGTGCATCAATCTCTGCAAGAGTTTTGTGTAACTTATCTTTCTTTTCATCCTTGCCCTCACTCCTTTACTCTTGCCTACTCTGGGGATCATGTGCAGATGTTACATTCAACAAGACAGTTTCCTAAGTTTGTACTAAATTTTTAAGGTGTTAGCCAAAACCTGGAAAATACAACTGAAAATGCCCCTGTGCTCATCACCTTTCTTCAGGTTTAGATAGGATCTCACACAGTAGTTTTCAATGCCTGCATTAAAAGCTTTTATAATAATGTACTGCATTTCTTGTCATGTAGCTGTTATTTTAATTTGAATGTCTCAAAGGAAATAGGTTTTTTATGTATACAGCATAATTATGTTTCTGAGCTGCACACTAGCATCAGGTCTAGAGCAACTGGCTTGACAGCTCTTTCACATATATATTTTTCATGTTTTGAAATGCAAACTTCCTGTTTAATTTCCTTGTGATCAAAGGTGTCTGTTGTTGACAACTCAGTCCAGCTTGGCAGTTGGTTACAGAATTGTATGCATTTGCTTCTCTATTTTCACCACAGTGTGCCACATCCTTAATTTTCCTTGTAAAGATTCTAAACAGATGATTTTATACTTTTAGGCACTTCAGAGAGATACCTCCAGTTATTAAACTCTGGATGATACATCTTTGACATAATACCAGAAAAAACTTTTCCAAATGGACACCAACCCTTCCTGCAGGAATTGATCTTTGAACAAACTGGTGAAGGAGCTCCACCTCAAAGACATCAGCTCTTCTGCAAATGTAGTGCTCATGCTGAAAACTTCCAATGCTGGAATCTAAGAGAAAGTAGTCGATTTTGCCTGTTCTTCAGCTTCTGTATACCAAGCACACTCTCCTCTTGGGCTGAAAGTATGACTCAGAACTATGTGAGGAAGTATTTCAAGATCCTCATGAGTCTTAATCACTATCCTCCAGCAGATGTCAGGGAGCTTTCAAACTTTTTCAAAGGCAAAACTTCAGTCCTTATACATCCACTCAGGGCTAATTAAAATATGATCTGGACAAGACTAAAATATATCTAGAGTGACTTAGTACAGGAAGGAAAATTGATAGCAAGATAGCTTCTCTGACACATTTACCTCTCTGCAGACCACAAACTTTCAGAGCTGATGTTGCAAACTATACACAGTAAGTATAATAAGCCAGGCTTTCATCTCTGTGTGCTTATGAGGAATGTCATTAAAAGATGCAATTACCTTGAATATTTATCTACAGGCCTCAGAAGGCCATTTTGGACAATCAAGGCTGAGCCATGTTGGTGGCTTGAGTGTATTTTTCTTTCATTCTGCTGCAGGCTGGTGTGGAGAGGTGTGGTAGGTTTGTAACTGAGAAAATGAGGACTGCCTTTGTCACCATTTTCTACAGAAAATTTGAAACAGCATCCAGGTAAAAAACATAGATTCTGTAACACTTGGTCTACTGGAACTGCATTCAACAACAGATTATGAGGGATAAGATTTTTCTTTAATTTGAGTTAGGAAGTGTATTGTGTCTTTCTTGGTGAGAAATCAAAAATTATACATACATATAACCTGTGAGACCTGTTATTCACAATAGAAATTCTTACATAAAATCCAGCTTCCGCTAGCATTTAAATAACTATTCAGAGTGAGAAAAATCTACATTGTTCCGTGCAGTGGTTATAAGAGAAATATAAATTACACAGGATTTAAGCTGAAATCTCATTCTGGTGACTAAGATAATTGTTTCCAGAAGAAGCAAATGCATAAGATGTATGATATCAGAAATGTAACTAATCTTTTTCAAAACTTGTAAATTGTAGACACTCCTTCTCCCTACCTTATCTGCTTCACCAATGCCATCACAAAGTTATCACCCAGCCAGCAGAGGAGGTAGCACTGTAGCAAATATGTGCAAGGAATTAGGAAGCAGATACTATGATAAAATATAATTCTGCTGTATAAAAAATGTATTTCTTTGGAGACATTTGTATTAAAGTGACAACTACATCCCAAGAAATACAGGGCATTTTTCTAAATGCTTTTCTAATGTGGAAATTGAAAGTTACTGTGCAAGATCCTATCTAAACCTGAAGAAAAGTCTCAGTTTCCAGACCAGCTGAAGAGCATATGGAACAGTTTCCAATCTGATATGTAGAATTCTAAGATCCTGGCATAAAAAAGCAAAAGACGAAAGGTGGCTTCAGTAACTCTTGGAAGAAGCTGGCATGAGGGTCATAAAAAGGAAATAAGGGAAAACCTCTGCATTCCTGATATGAGCTCTGGGCTATTTAGTTTGGAGTCTGACTGATCTAATTTCATACTTTCTACCTTATTATTTGTCTTTGCTAAACCCAAAGGCATCACAAGGCAACAGGTAAGTAAAAGATGCCTTCAGCTGTGGAACTTCCGTCATATATTCAATTATGTGAATTTATAGTCTTAACTAATTAGTTGACAAAAATGCAATTCCTTAAGGCTTCTTCTTGGGATATTTTCATAGAACCAAGGATGTTTGTTTCTTTTTTATTTCATTGCTTAATAATAAAAGGCTTCAGCAAACGTTTTCCAGGAGAATAATTACTATCTGAAATTTGCATTTCCATTTCAATGATCTTTTCAATGGGAACTCACAAACATCTTACCAAAACTCTTCCTATGATTTCTTTTGCAGGGGTATTCACTGCTGCATCTGCTACCTGTACACATTTGTTTGCACTTGCCTCTTTAGGGAACTGAAAGTGAATATACCAGTTTCAAGGATACAGTGATGACTGATAATGCCTGAATATCAACAAATACTGTTCTGGTTTAGGGGTTTTTTTTGTCTTAACAACTAAGGAAAAAAGCAGATACAAACTGATGAACAGTCTGTTGTAAAAATTTAGGTACATTCAAGAAAGAACATTGGAGAAGTAGGCTCACAATATATTTGCAGGATGTTATTTTGTTCCAGTCCTCATTAGTCCATGACACTTGAAAGAACACAAAGACATCAGCTGAAACCTGAGGGCTTTGTCATGCCAACAGCTAAGTAATTAATTTGAATTTTGAAATTACTTTCTTGTTGAGTTGTTGCTTCCAATGACACCTCTGCCACAATGGTGTCATTTGCTGCACTTCCACATTCCACATGCAGCCACACATTCCCATCCCATTGTGCACTCCCTTGTCTGAGTTTGTCTGATCTTTTCTGGCAACAGCCAGGTTATCTTTATCCTTCACCATTTTACTGTTCTGCTGTATAGTGCTGCCCTATCAAAACTTGTGTTAGTACAGCTGGGTGATGGGAAGTAATGAGATTGGAACTTTAGTACTGCTGCAGGTTTATGTCAGGGGTGATGACTCAGCCAAGCCTTCCCACAGCAGAAAAAAGAGATTTCAAAATACTTTGCCCTAACAGCTGCTGCTGCTGTAATGCAGTCAGACAGGATCTCTAGTACTTGGCTGGATGAATTATCAGAGCCAATGTTTGCTGGAAGCCCCAGAATATGTTCCTCAGGAGAGGATTTGGAGTTACATCCACAGCCAGGTAGTGGAAGTCAAGAGTAGGTGCAGTGACTTTCAGCTCAGGGGACCATACCAGTCTTGGGGAGACTGGTGATGGGAACCAAGAGCCTTCCTTGCTTGCTGAGTACAAACAGAGCCCCTGTGAAGCTGGGAAGATGCTGGGAAGTGCAGTGATTCTCAGGTCTCAGGAGCTGCCTCCAAATACCATTCCTAGTTTCTTAAGCTTTGCTATCTGTTCAATAAATTTATTTTATTCAACCTTTAAATGTGTCCGAGGTCTGTTTCAAGTGCAGAAGGTAGCAGGTCCCTGGAGTTGCCTCACTTGGGAAGGCCTGATTTTGAAGAATAAAAGATGGCTCCTTTCCATCACCAAGTGCTTCTTGCTAAGAAGCTTCTTCCTGGGTTGTTTTGCAAGCCAGGAAGACAAGGTGTCAGTAAGAAAGAGGATGAAATGCCTGATTTCCCATCACTAAATGGCAAGGCTGTAGCTAATATTTCCTTTTCCAGTCCTGTGGCTTATCTGTCTCCTGTTTCTTTTCTATATCTGCTTTAGAATTATTATAATAGTGATTTCTGATACACAATGAGTGACTCAGTGGCTTTTAAGTGATACTATGCTATAATCTAATTGAAAATGTTTTAATTCTGACTTGAATTTTGTTGGATTTTTAATTCCACCTTTGTCTAAAATAATGAATACAATATATAGGCACAGAAATATCATGCACAGTGAATTTCAAAGTATTTTAAACTGAAAAAACAGAGCTAATTGAACATGAAACATCTTTCAGCTAGCTGAAATAACAGTTCAGATGCACTGAATGCCAACTCCTTTCCTTCTCCTGAGCACAGAAAGTACTTATTTCTTTCAAAGATCAAAATGTCACAAATGTGCCTTCCAGTCACATTTGTTAAGAAACTAACTGAAGGGTGGTTAGAAAGAAGCACAAGTTTTCAATGTTCTTCATTGTTTATACTACTTGTATGGACTTGGAGCTCATGCATTCAGTTCTAGTAAAAACCAGCAGTTATTGCTGTGACTTACAAGCAATCAAAAAAATATGGAGTCTTTAGGTACCTTCCTAAGGTTTTCTTGGTCCTTGAAATAAAAATATATTCATAACTGATTAAAACCCATTTTTGTCATAGGTCTAATCATAATGCAGTAGCAGTAATTGCGTTCTGAACTCAAAATGTTGATGCAGCAGTCAGCAATCTCTGTTCTTGTATCCCAGACTTTATGTTTGCCAGGTACTTGACAAGATACAATCAAGTTTTTCAATAAGTTAAATTAGCCTAGTGTGATCACCTCCTTTGAAAGTTAAGTAATATTTAGGAGTTTGAGTAGAGACCTCTGTGATTTGAAAACAATTGCTAATAATTAATATCTTTCTTACAAAAGACACAAGACACTTCTTGTTCCCATTGCTTATTCTACCTGCCTAGTAAAAAGCATATGAAATGTCAAGGATTGCTTTCATTTAATCAGTATTTGTAATTATGCATCAGTTGCGAGATATAGTGAGGAGTAGTTTCTTGTTGGCCACTCCCCAGAGAGGCAGTATGGCTGATATGGGCTTTTTTAGAAGAAAGAGGAGACAGCTGATGCATCCTTTTGACTGTGGAGTCTGAGACATGACAAAGACTCAGAGGACTGTGAGAAGAAAGTACATGGGAGACAGAAACCCTAGCTCTGTTTCAGGTGATTAGACTCTTGCTCTCAGCCTCTTTGCAAGCAAAATGTTTAAAACTGTTGACCTTCTATGGTGTTACAATTATGTATGGAGGTTTTGAGGCCACCCATCTTATGGACTTACAAGTCACAAACTTTCAGCTGCCTTGCAAAAGGACATACTCAGAAGAAAAAATAATAGTAACGTGATAAAAAATATCTGTGAGGAGTTTGGGTAACTCAGATCTCCGGTCCTGCTGAGGATAGAGCAGTTTCCACAGGGCCTAAGAGCATCTTGCTGAGGGGAGTGGCCACCTTGGACTGGAATCCCTCAGGATGTAGCAGGCTGCCATGGTTTCCAGACCTCAGGCTCCTGTGACTTCTCCAGAGTGTATGATGTACTGCAATACCATATGTTACACACATGCCTCAGCACACAACATCAGCTGCTGCAGCATCCTCAGCAAGGCTGATACAAAGGGGGCAGCAGAGATGGGACAGCATGGACGTAAAACCTCTGACTGACCTCAATGGTATATGGTCTTTCATCCACATGTTTGTTTTCTGGTTTACTATCGGGAACATTAGCTTGGCCTGCAATCATAACCTGTTTTTTACAGCAACCTGAGGTGGTGTCTGGGGGTATAAATCCTGCTGGAGGATGGGGTTTTTTTAGCAAAGTAACTGGTCCTACTGCCAGGCTTGTCCATGCTCCCTGTGGCAACAGGTTCCTGGAAGAACATGTCCTTTGAAACATGGCTGGCTTTTGTACTGAAGAGATCTAATTCAGAACTGAGACCAGCAACAGGTTAACAGTTTCGCTGTGTGATTGGCATCAGTCCTGTTTGGTCCCTGGCGTCCTTTTATTGAATGATATAAATATTTCCAGTGAATCCCAAGAGTCAATGTCAAGGATAACAAAATGATGCCATTCCATTCACGTATGCCCTGGCTTTTTGAAATTGACTGAATTTCCTAAAAAGGGAAGTCTTCTCTGTGTTTTTCCCACCAAGGAAGAGCTGTATTTAAGCACAGAGTTTTGGCCTATGGATTTTTCCGCCTCACAATTGCATTTATTTGATGGATATGAACTCAGGCTTTGGCTTGGATTAGTTCTCTATTAGCTATCTGAAATATATTTGGTATTAAAACCAAAGTCCTGTACTATTGGATTCCCATTCCCACATAGATCTTAAAGTATTAGCTTCTTCCACTTTATTCAACTATCAGCAAAAATATGTAGACTAAAAAAATTAATACTCTTACAGCTAAAGGATGATCTCATTTAGTATCCCTGAGCTCATTCCCTGTAAGTCAGCATGGAAGAAAGACGGGTAGGAGATTTTGTATACTTGCCAGGGTCCTTGTTAAAGGCCAATTTATTTTTCATTATTTAACAGACAATGTTGAAAACACAAATACCAGTGGGATAACACTGGTTTATGTAAGTAGCAGTGGGAAAACTGTGGTAAACCAGAGGTGGGATTAATCTCTTAACAGAGAGGAGTGAGTAATACCAGCTGAGTCAGAAAGTGCAAAGTCTCACTGGGTGCTCAGTATGTCCATGAGGAGCAGAGTGTTTCTCCTCCCATAACAGTGGTCACTACAGGTGGGCTGGGCTTCAGTGAGCAGTGAATCCTTTGTGCACTGGAACCTATGAGGACAATAAGGACTAATAAAGGCATTTTGGAGAAGTTAAGGCAAGTGAAGGGACTACTTGAATTTTTAATGGAAACTGTCAAAGTAGCTTTTCAGCTAAGTAATTGGAATTATCACTGAACAATATATTACCAGGGTTAAAAAGACTCCACATCAGTCCGGTGAAAAAGAAAAAGAGTTATTACTATGCATTTATTTAAAATGACTGTATAACCTGCTCAAGAGTGCTATTAATCCACAAATAATATTAATATTAATATATTAATATTAATTACTTAATTAAGAGCTGATGAGCTCTTCTATAAACAGCTGGGGTTAATCTCCAAATCAATGCCTCTTGTCCTTGTGGGAGACTTCAACCTCCCTGATATCTGCTGGAAGTACAATACAGCAGAAAGGAAGCAGCCTAGGAGGTTCCTGGAGTGCGTGGAAGACAACTTCCTTGCACAGCTGGTGAATGAACCAATGAGGGAAGGTGCCCTCCTGGACCTGCTGTTTGTGAATAAAGAAGGCCTGGTGGGGGATGTAGCAGTAGGAGGACACCTTGGACTAAGTGATTGGGAGATGATAGGGTTTTCTGTTCTAGGTGAAGTGAAGAGGGTGGTTAGCAGGACTGTAGCATAGAATTTCCAGAGGGCAGACTTTGAACTCTTCAGCAGGCTTCAGTTGGCAAAGTCTCCTGGGAGACAGTACTTGAGGGCAAGGGAGCCCATGAGGGCTGGGAGCTCTTCAAAAAAGAGATCCTAGCAGCTCAGGAGAAAGCCATCCCCATGTTCTGGAAAAAAACCGGCAGGGTCAAAAACAGCTTGGCAGAGTAGAGAGATCTCAAGTGACATTAGGAAGAAGAGGAATGTTTATAGGCTCTGGAAGAGGGGACAGGCCTCTTGGGTGGACTACAGGAGGGAAATGAGGTTGTGTAGAGGAAAAATCAGAGGGGCTAGGGCTGAAATAGAAATCTGGTTGGCTAAGGCTGTGAAAGATAACAAAAAATCTTTCTATAAATATATAAATAATAAAAGGAGGACTAGGGAGACCATACAGTCCCTATTGGACACAGAAGGAACAACAGTGATGGGGGATGAGGATAAGGCTGAGGTACTTAATGCCTTCTTTACCTCAGTCTTTAATTGTAAAGAAAGTTCTTCCCTCTGTGTAGAAACCCCGGAACTAGAGGAGCAAAAAGAGGCTTCCATGGTCCAACAGGAGGTGGTCAGAGCCTTGCTAGCATTACTAGACACCCACAAGTCTATGGGGCCAGACGGAATTCACCCAAGGGTATTGAGGGAACTGGCGGATGTGCTGGCGAAACCCCTTTCCATCATCTTCCAACAGTCCTGGAAGACTGGGGAGGTTCCACTGGACTGGAGGCTGGCTGATGTTGTGCCCATCTACAAGAAGAGTCGCAGGGAGGATCCAAGGAACTACAATCCAGTCATTCTGACCTCAGTGCCAGGGAAAGTCATGGAACAGGTGATCTTGAGTGCTATCATGAAGCTCATGCAAGAGAACCAGATGATCAGGTCCAGTTAACACTGGTTCATGAAAGGTAGGTCTTGCCAAACTAATCTGATAGCCTTCTATGACAAAGTGACTCGGCTGCTGGATGAGGGAAAGGCTGTGGATGTGGTCTTCCTGGACTTCAGCAAAGCCTTTGACACAGTTTGTCACAACATTCTGCTGCAGAAACTGTCAGCCTCTGGCCTGGACAGGCGCACACTCTCCTGGGTGGAAAAGTGGTTGGACACTAAGCTGGGTGGAAGTGTGGATCTGCTGGAAGGTAGGGAGGCTCTGCAAAGGGGTCTGAACAGGCTGGACTACTGGGCTGAGACCAACGGCATGAGGTTTAATATAGCCAAATATCAGGTCCTGCACTTGGGGCACAACAACCCTATGCAGAGCTACAGACTAGGAGAAATCTGTCTAGAAAGCTGCCGGGAGGAGAAGGACCTGTGGGTGTTGGTTGACAGCCGACTGAACATGAGCCAGCAGTGTGCCCAGGTGGCCAAGAAGGCCAATGGCATCCTGGCTTGGATCAGAAATGGTGTGACCAGGAGGTCCAGGGTGGTTATTCTCAGCACTGGTGAGACCACTCCTTGAATCCTGTGTCCAGTTCTGGGCCCCTCACCACAAGAAGGATGTTGAGGCTCTGGAGCAAGTCCAGAGAGGAGCGACATAGTTGGTGAAGGGGCTGGAGAACAGGCCTTGTGAGGAACGGGTGAGAGAGCTGGGGTTGTTTAGCCTGGAGAAGAGGAGGCTGAGAGGAGACCTCATTGCTCTCTACATCTACCTGAAGGGAGGTTGTGGGGAGAAGGGAGCTGGCCTCCTCTCCCAAGTGATAGGAGACGGAACCAGAGGGAATGGCCTCAAGCTCTGCCAGGGGAGATTTAGGCTAGACATCAGGAGGAAGTTTTTCACGGAAAGGGTCATTGGAACAGGGAGGTGGTTGATTCACCTTTCCTGGAGGTGTTTAAGGCACAGGTGGGCAAGGTCCTGAGGGACATGGTTTAGTGTTTGATAGGAATGGTTGGACTCAATGATCTGATGGGTCTCTTCCAACCTGGTGATTCTATGATTCTAAATAGCATTAACTAGAACAAGAGACCTATTTTCTACACTCTATTAAGAGTGTGCAGCATCAGAACAGAGTTACAATGCCATTTCTCAATAGAGCCATGTGCCTTACAATATGTGCAGCTTTGAGTAGTTCCTTGTTTCTTCAGCTTTCCTGTGAAGTCCACTTAAATAGATGATGAGAGGTACATTCATTCTGTGTCTTTTTCCTAGATATTAACAACAAAGAAAACAAAACAAGTGCATGGCTAATGCCTTGACTGTGCTCTGACACTTGCAAAGGGAAGACATGTCCTTTAACCCATTTCATTTACAATCTTCGGTCTCATGGGTTGTCCCTGGAAAGCAAAGGTTACCCATAGTGTTATTCCACAGCACTAACAAATTGCTAGCTCTTTCCCAACAAGCCAGGAAGGGCTCAGGCTGTTCCAGTGACTTCAACTGCCAGAAAGGGGAGATTGTGTTCCCACCCTCTTCCAAACTCACCTGCCTGCACATGCATCTGACTTGCGGTGGCTCACTGGGTCCTTCTCTGAGCTGAATGATCTCCCTGGCTTGACAGAGGAATGATGTGACAGGTTAGCTGGGTGAGTGGCAGAGGAGAGTCAGACACACACTGGAGAAAGCAGAAGAAAGAAGAGGAAGCAGAGGAGGAGAGGAAACATGACTTCAGCTTCAGTCACTAGCACTCTCTGACAGCTCAGCAGAGCAGTTAAAATCGACTTGTTTCCTGGCTTCTTTTATTTTTGGTGAAGAACAAAACAGCTTTAGACCCTCCTACCCACTGTCTACACCATCATGAGGGGATGGTAATGAAATGAACAAAACTCACCTGCTAGCCTCAGCTGCTGGTGTGTTTGTTTAGGCTCCTAGCACCTTACTTCGGGGTATTTTGAGGTCTCTGTGATTCCCGGTAGAGTCCCAGTGCTTGCCTGTCTTCATACTGCTCCAGAGGCTTACTCAATCTCAAGGGATAAGAGAAAAAGGGGAAAAATAAACCAGTCTACAGATTCCAGTCAGATGGTTCCTTTTAAACACAGACTTGACAAGTAATGCTTTGTCAGTATCAATGCACATCAGTGACCACATTGTTCAGTCTTGCAATTCAGTCTTCCAATTAAAAGCAAATCGCTGAAAGAGACTTTCAAATCGGTTTCATTGAAGAAGAAATGAAGGGAAGCTACTTGAGATCTGACAATAGCTGAAGTGATTTGTAAGCATGAAGCATGTAAGATAACATTTAATTAACAGCAGCAAAAATAGAACATAGCTTTGAATTTACGTAAGTTCTCTTGCTCTACATATGCGCAATGCCCCTTCTTCAAGTTTCTCTTCTCAGAAATTTCTATTAACCCTCCATTCCTAAAGAAGAAATTCCAGTCAGAAGTTGGGTAGTATTTCCTATCTCTTTTTCTGAACCCTCACTTGTAGGGTCTGCCCCAGATAGTATTTTCCAAAAATCTCAATCTGGAATAATTTTCCTTAAAGCTGGGAAAGTGACAGTTTATGTAGCAGAAATGACAAATAAATTCTTGTCTTTATTATGGGTGTGGAGAATCTTAGTTATCTGCTACTTTGTGATTTTGAAACATCTCTGTGGCTCAGTCAGGTAGTGTCTCTAGGAGAAACCAGGAGCCTGGGTCCCCTGGTCAGCAGAGTCACACAGGTGGGGTTTTGGTGCTTCTCACCTGATTAATTTTGGACTCCTCTTTCAGGGAGACCTGAACTTCAGTTCCTGGACACTGTTTCTCCCCATTGGCCAGTGAGTGGGCCCAGACACCAGGAGTGGCTCCAATTATGCACTGAGACTGATTGTGAGAAGGTCCTGGCTCAGAGCACATCTCTCAGCCCCTAGAGAGGAGAAATCCCTTCCCACAGCCTCCGCTCAGTACCCGGTGTGATGGTATCACAGTCTGCATCTAGTTCCCATCCTGTATCAGGATGCCGTTTTTGAGATGACACTGAAATAGTCATAGTCTTTGCATCAGAATTCTTTCCAGACCATTTGGTAGACTCTCTTTCACTTTGTGTCAAAGCTGGAGCTGTTGCTCCTCAGTGATGCCATTGCTTTCCACCTGCTTTGAGACTGTGATGCTAGGTTTATGCCAGGATGGCAGCTGTCTCACAGGATCTGTGGCATTAGCCAAGGTGCCTACTTTATTCACTCACTGATTCCCCATCTCCCTTGTGAAAGAGAGGATGTTTTGGACTTGGGAAGCAGCTAAAAGGGCTGGATGATTCTGAGCAGCCAGGTTGTGGTCTCTCTGTCCATGAAGTGCTCCAGCCTCTGCTGGCCAAGCCTCTGGGGAGCTTAGGGCAGCTATGAAGGAAGTGCCCAGATGATCTGCCAAGGTACTCTCTAACCAGAACAGTTCTGCAAGGCTAGAGATGGCAGTGGGCACACAGTCTGTAGAACTACATCCTCCTGCAAGGCTCCCAGCAAGGGGCTGGCATTGACACCTGACCCTGTCTCACAGGAGGTAAGGGCTTCTCTTCCTTTTAAAAAGACAAACAGGATTTCTCCGTGGCTGTGATTCCCTCTTTCCCTGTTCCAGTATAAACCTTCCTACCAGTCTCTTCTTCTAATGCTCTGTTGGAGTTAGAAAACTAGCATGAAGTCTGCACACAGCTTCCTCTGCATCTAGTAGATCAGGCTTCTCCTGTCTTTCTTTTATGGCAGACACATGACAGTTTAGCTATGGTGTCTGCTTTTTTTTTTCTTTTTTGGTTGAGGCTTTCCTTCTTATAGTTTTACTCCAATTTGGAGTTTTGCGAGCTTAATTCATGCTATATTACACCACTGTAAATCAGAAAACATCGATGAAACTACGTCTCAGTATCTCAATATGAAAAATAACAGTATTTAGTAGTAATAGTAAGCTGCGCAGGAATTAGTAGTTAATCTGTAAGTGATTACTCATAGCAAACAATCAATTCTACAAGTAACACGAGAATATGTGTCATCTATTTATGTGACCATATTATCTAGAGTTAAGCAGTGCTCTAATTTTTGTGGCAGTTGTGTTAAAGTCAGAGGGAGATCTCCTGGCTTCTCAGTGATGGAGTCTCGTGTATTTGTGTAGTAATAGAATCATACCCATGGGTTTTCAAATTGATTTTCCCTTTGCAATTGATGCAATGCAGGCTCTTAATCTACTTGACTTTGATGTGTCCTCTGTAAAGTGTGCAAATAGATACTTGCCAGAAATTTCCCCTCCTGCTTCACTTTTCCTTGCTAAGGCAATAAGAACAACTATTTTAAAAAAACCAAGAGATGGGAACAAACTCTGATGGATCGTGTTTCTGAATTAAGCTGGTTTGGAATAAGAACAAGCTAAAGTCATTGGAGCATTCTCCTAGTATTAACTCTGAACCATGCTTCATTTTAGATTGGATCATCTAAACAGCATTTGCAATGCATCTTGAGCTCTCCAGAAAATTGTGTCATCCACTGACTGTAGCAATTGACAGCTCAGATGGACTGAGAATGAGCAGGTTTCTTATTTTTGTAATTCCCATTATTTGCATTCAAACCAACCAAATTATGGTAGTAAACACATAGATATTTCCATGTTTTGCAAAGAATCTATTTCTAACATAAAAAATTACTGTATTCAGACAGGTGCAGCTGATAATGTTGTAGTGACAAATGGATCAGCCAAACCCAATCTCCTTCCAAAGATAACTACAAGCTTTGAGATTGGAGCTTGACTGATTAAACGCTCCATTTTGGGTTCCAGTTAATTGTTGTATCTGGTGGCACTGAAGATTTACTCTAACTCTAATTAGATTCTGGCAAAGCTGGAAGCATGTAAGCATGTGTTATCAATCTCCTTTGCCTTGCAAAAGAGCCAGATTCCAAACCAAAACATTTTTGAGAGAAACTGGAATCCTGGCGCTGTGTTCAGATATTCTCCAAGAAAGGAGAAAAGTTGAGAGCTCAGTTTACTACAGCATCTAAATTTGAAAGAGATTAAAGCAAGAGTTACTTAGAGATGTTGCTCTTTTTTTCTTGTTTTTTATCCTTACAGAAGCTTCAACTAAGTGTTTTGAACATGCTGGATGTACTCCTTGGGACCACAAAACTTATTGGAAAAGTTCAAAAGCTTCTGAGACTTTCCCAGCGAGATTAGGTTTTAATTGGTCCCACGCACACCCAGCTCCATACTGAAGGGCCTTTTGGGATCTGCAAAATCCATGTTCGGGTATTTCTGAACAGGAGTACTGGTACTTTGGGTACCAGGAGGTGCCTGGTTTAGCTTGTAGTTGGTGGCAGCTGCAGGCTGTGGAGCTGCATGTCTTCAGCTCCTGTTGACCCAGTCACCTCATGTGACTTCTCACCACCAGAAATCATCTAGGACCAAGGGCAGGAAGGCAGGTTTAACTGAGAGTCTCAGTAAGATCCCCCATCGTAGAATCACAGAATCACTGGGTTGCAAAAGATCTCCAGGGTCATTGAGTCCACCCGTTCCTATCAACCACTAAACCATGTCCCCAAACACCTCATTCACCTGTCTTTTAAATACCTCCAGAGATGGTGACTCAACCACCTTCCTGGGCAGCCTGTTACAGTGCTCAATGACCCTTTCTGTGAAAATTTTTTTTCTGATGTCCAGCCTGAACCTCCCCTGGCGGAACTTGAGGCCATGCCCCCTTGTCCTGCCCCCTGTCACTTGGGAGAAGAGGCCAGCTCCCTTCTCTCCACAACCTCCTTTCAGGTAATTGTAGAGAGCAATAAGGTGTCCCCTCAGCCTTCTCTTCTCCAGAATAAACAACTACAAAATCAGCCTAATCAGAGCTCTGACATATGAGCAAGATTGTGTCTGAAGTACATGTTGGAAAGAGTCATCATCAACTAGCTTTTATGTCTGAGTTCAGCCTACTCTTGTTGAGATATTTGCCAATACCTATCAGTTAATTAAAATTGTTTCCTAAAAGCAGGATAATTATTCTTCAGACAAATTATTATGGTCTTTTATCACCTGCCGTTGTGATAATTATGTAATTTTTATTTTTGTTGTATGATAAATACTCAATCATACCTTTTTCTATTGCTTCTGGTTATTCTAATAGCTGAGCTTTATGTGTTTTATTTAGATAAATGCCAGTTGCCTGTCTATAGCTGCAAGTATCCAAGGTATGTGCAGTGACCCGCAGCCTCTGATGGCCAGACAGGAAGTTAGGGTAGCTTCTACTGCTTTCGTGCACAAAGAAGAGCCCTCCCCAAACACCTCACAACCACCACCAGCAATGGGAACAGTCCTAGGGCAGGGGGAGGCTCAGCCTGGACATTTCCGATGGGAGCGGAGGTGAGCTCACCCTCACTTGACAGTAGTTTGGTCAGACTCACCAGAAGCTCTTGGGAACAGGAGACAGTAACGCTGTAGTCCCCTGTCATGAGGCTCCAGTAGCCAGGGCAAGGCACAGCCTGCAATATGAGAGCAGGGAAGGAGGGAAACTACAAGGCTGTGCTGGTGCCTGTGAGCTTGCAGGCCAGAAGATATATTTTCTCCTCCATGTCTGAGAGTCTTAGCTCCTGGCAGGAGGTGGTGCTACTTTGGGAAACCTCCAACTGCTAGTCCCTGGGTAGGACTGTGTATGGTGGGATATCCATGAGCAATGTGTCCTGCATGAAACAGGCACCATATGCTTAATCTGAAGGACATGTCTGAGTCCTTCAAAATGTTGCTTGAATCGTCATTAGGGACATTAAGTATCAGTGTGTGGATGAAAGGCAAATTTTGGTTATAAAACTGCTTGTCTTCCTATTGAGGGGCAAAGTTATAAAAAAACTATTAGTCAACACTGTAATTGATGGTTTGATGGTATTTTGCAGCAGCATGGTGCCATGAATATCAATTTTATTCAGAAGAACAGATAATGAAAACTTTTCATTTTGTAGTGACTCACGTGTAATACACTGCATTTCCTTTAATAGGAAATGATGTGCATACAAAATCCATAGCTGCTATGATTAGTTGTTGCTGATCTTTAAAGATAAGACGCAAAGAGGGGGAGGGGGGAGAGAGAAAGTGAAAACTATGTCAATTTATCAACAAGAAAGTTATTCAGATATGAGAAGTAATGAGGCTCTGAATAAAAATGACTATAATGAATCACTTCCTTGAAGTATAATTTAGCTTGTGTTTAGAAATGTGTAAATACAGGTTTGGGGTCCTAAAAAGTATGCATTTTATGAAGGTAAGTGAAATATCTTTAACCTCTTAAAAATTCTTTTGGTCCCTGCTACACATAGCTGGTGCTGCATAATTTCTGGTGTGTGATAATGGAGTTTAGAGCCTTTTACACTTTATGTGCGCAAAATAATGTTATCCCTGTAGGCAGCATAAAATCCACTTGTCATGTTAAGCCAGTGCAATGTGATGGCCCTGAAAATGTAGTTTACGTTTGCAGGAGTAGATATTCAGTTGTAATCAGTTATATGATCAAGCACCCAATGTGTTCTGCAAATCTACTTTCCTTACTTACTATTCAGCCTCCAAGCAACTCCTTCCTATCTATGGATGAAAACTCCACCATGGAGAAAGCATTGATTTTGTACAGTGTTAGCAGAGAAGGTTTTTAGAAAGTGTTCTAGAAGTTGTTTAGCCTATCATTCAGAATGACCACATCTGTCTTGGTCTGAGTGCTTAATTCCTTCATCAGCAGTGAGAGATAAAAAATCAACATTAGTTCAGCAGAACAACTCTAACTTAAAAAAAGGTTGTATAATATTATGAGGAGTTGCACATTACTGCCAGCAAGTCTGTGATTTTTTGTCACTCCTTCAAGAATAAAATATAATTTTGGGAACAGAGAGTTACCTCATAGAACAAGAAATCATTGTAACTTCTCACTCTCTTCAGTGCAACTAAGTTATAATCGTTCTGCTGAGATTTTGTCTACAAAGACAGCAGTTTTTTAATAAAATATTTATATGCACCTTTATGTATTGGAAATAATTCTTAATTCCTGAACATCTCTTTTTTTGCTCTTAGAAATCCCAAAGAGCTTGAACAAGTTTATGTCTGTTCCTGAATCAAGGCCTATTTTACATGGTACTTGGTACATGGCCTATGTTGGTCCCATTACCATGTTCCCCTTTGTACTGCTATAAAACTCTTGACAAAACATTATTTCAGCTGACTTGTTCTTTATAATGTCCCTGGGCACTTCTACTTTTTTTCCCCACTACCTCCAAAGTACTTCCATCCTCTATATAATTTCAAAGAAAGATGTACCACTCTCCAATAATTCTCTGCAATTGCTGTTAATTTATTTCATTTTAACCCAGTAAAGATGCAAATAGCATTTAAGCTGGAGATTTATTTCTTGGTCTTAAAGTAGAAGACTCTTAATCTTTAAATCTTAATTAGGATGGGAAATATAGCCTGCCTGTGGGCAACTTGCCATGTTATTTTTTCTGATTAGAAGCCCTGGATTTCATGTCAGTACAGAAATGCAGGTTTCAATTCATGTCTTATATCACTGTCTTCCATGGTTGAGATTCTAGTAAGAATTGCTGATTTTTCCCTTTCCCTGCAAACAACAATTTTTTAACATTTTTTTGCAGTGCTGGAGAGTTTTTCAGTTATGGCTTGAGTACTGGATGACCTCCCATTTCAAATTAAGTGTTTATTTTCTGAATCTAGCACAGTGCTCCTATGCCATGTAATGCTCTTTTGGTATCATGCCATCTTTTACATCACTTCTCCAAGGAAAAGTCAATGGTGATGCCTAATCAAAAAGGCAAAGAAGAGTAGCTCATTCTTGATTATCAGGGTCTGGAGCAAACCTATCATTAATATAGCCTGACAATTTGTGAGTTTTAACATTAATTTTGAGTTTTGGTGATTTTGCCTACAATGATAGTTGTTAGTGTGTCTACATCTTGGACATAATTTCTTTTCAAATAAACCATTTGCATGCAGTGCCTCTTCAAATACTTTTGTTTCATATTTATTGTGAGGTTCTTGAGGTTTTTTTTAATTCTCAGGAGGTTTCCTAGCTTTGTAATTCTCCAGGCTACAACCTTGTTAATTTGTGTTCTCTTTTAACTTCTCTTAACAGATATTCATGTTATTAACAAATTTCTTATCCTGTTTTCTGTTTTTTTGTTTGTTTGGGGTGGGTTTTTTTCCCCACCTCCTTTCAGGGCTTTTATTACTTTCCTTTCCTTTTTTTCCTCCACAAAGATGCTTCTTTCATTACTTCACCAGAACTGAATCCTGAAAGAGTTGTGACATTTGGCATCTGAGATCTGACTTCTTGTGACTGAAGTTCTGCAACTCCTGATAAGTGAAAGGACTCCATAAATATATGTACACTGTTTGAGGTGGCTATTTTTTTTCTGCATGAGCTACACCTTAAAGCGCAGATCAAAGAATGGTCATATGGCTGGGGTCCAGGTTTTTCCAAGACAGTGAACAATGTGGAACAATGTGATTGATGGTGCTGCCTAAATTTATGCTGATTAAAAGGAGCCAGTGAAGTGAAAACTTTCTGGGAAAACCACCATGTACTTAAGCATTGTAAATGGAGTAGTAACACTATATGGTGCTTTCCTATGTGGAATTGTTTTTCCTTCTACTTCATCTGTAATAGTGAGTTTCTTTAGTAATGGAATCCACTTCTGTGTTCTATGGGAAAACACAAATCTCTGGACATTAAGTGACTTTTATAGAGGGCCTTGCTGTTGTAAAGGTATTTATGTCATGTTAGGATTGAAAAAGAGGTACCATATAAAGCCAAAAGGTGAGAAATTCAGCTGTTAAACTGCACTAAGCAGGAGTTTATCTTCATTGATGATCTAGTCCTCAGCTGCTGGACATTTTAGATTCTTCTCTGATTCTTAGTGACCAAGGAGCAGCATTTTGAAGAACTTCCCCTCTTCCTAGTTTGAAGGTAGATGTGGGTAAGTATGGTGTAATACAGAGTCCTTGAGCTTGTTTGCAAACTGCTTGGTGTTGGGAAAGGTTGGTGGGGCTGAATGTGGTTAGGGTTACCCTAACAGTGACACTGACCCAGAGAGGAGGAGCAGAGTGAAATGCTAGAGGACAGAGATCCTCTGTCACTGCAAATTTCCTCAGGAAAAGACCTGTTTTGTTAGGTCCTGTTTTTTAACCCCTAATTCAATGTGTTGCTGGGTGGCCATGGCAGCACTGTCAGCAGAGCACTAGGGGCCCAGGAAGACCATACAGTGTCACATGGGGCAAGAACAGAAATGTAGTGGCGAAGGAATCTCACTTGGAGCCATGAGCCAGAGCTCCTTAGGGTAGTCAGTAACAGTTTTGTATTATTTTTTTTTTTTTTACAAAGCAAAACATTTCCACGATCCCCATCTTTTCCATAAGAGCAGCCTTGCAGGCTGCACACGCTTGCTTGCTTGAATCTGGTGGGGCTGCCAAGCATGCTACTCTGTCCATGAGTCAATCACTAAAACCCTACACAGGGCAACTAGAGGTATTCTGTAGTTGTCACCTACTTCAGTTGTGGGGAATTTACTTCAGAACTGCTGAATACTCAAGACGCTTAATCTTTGGTGACTGGTTATAAGATTAAATACCAGAAATCAGTGTTGAAGATCTCAAGCATGAAGCTAGGTTAGTCAGTATTAACCATTAATTGAACTTTCGAAGAGGAATGGCTTGCTGTCATTATTGCCAAGTAGCACTCCCAGAAAACATATGAATCAGTACTGCTATGTGCCTTCCTCTGAGCTTGGACATAACTCTGGTCCTCTGCTGCACTGGGCTCCCTAGAACTCTCCAGGCTTGCACTTCTTCTCTGGGATGTCAAAAGTCTGGAAAAAATTAATCTATATTTCTATATCCTTGCCCTACAGGTCAGCAGGACACCTGACAAAAACCTTAAACGGGCAATGTGCAAGTGAATGTACAGCTGGCATGTGAAGGTGTATGCAACACTGGTAATTCAAGTTTCTGCCCATAATGTTACTTTAATAGTCCACAATTTTACAGCAGCATATGTTAAAAATTATCATTTCCAAAAAATATGCAAGACTTAGGAAATTTAACCAGTGTTAAAAGATCTCTTCAGAAAAATAAAACATAATGACATTTTGCCAACTCTTTGTATGTATTTATTCATGTTTGAATTTGTGTAAGGAAGTTTCCATGCTATAAAGTTTTATTAAAAACATGTCATTAGACATAAATAGCGCATTTATAGTCATAAACCAGCAAAGAGTTTTTACACACACTAATGTTGGGTTTCCTCTTACAAAACTGGAAGCCTATTCCACCATCTCTTTTTTGTCTATACCTGATGTAAAAGGATAAAATTACTGCATGACTTTTATATTTATTGTGGGCTTTGTATGTCCTCAGGGTAGATACACTAGATTTGTGTCTGTTTTCCTAGTAATATTTATACTAGAAACATAGCATTCTACACTTGCTATTGAATTTGGATGTAGTAAAGTAGCTTAAATACTGCAGAAAAAAATAAAGGTAATAACAAATATTAATATATTGTTTACTTTTCTCTGCTTGCTTATGAGAATGACTGATTTGTATGCAAAAAAGGAGATATGCTTTAACTCTAGTAAGGCTTGGTAATACCAGCTGGTTAAAGGAAAATTACATTGTTTTAATTCACAAGAACCTTATTTTCATAGCTGTGTGAAAATGTGTGGCCTGGTTTCTCACATACTTGGAAAGCAGAATTCCTCAATGCTATTCTCCTTTCTGTTTTCTGTTTCCTGCATATCAAGTTGATGATACTCAAATGTCACACGGTTGATGTGTTTGCCACTGGAAACCATCCGCAGCACGGTATTGTCACAGCCAATCTTCATTTGGGCTAATAAGGCAAAAGGGATATATAGGAGATATAAAGACACATTTATATGAGAGAGAGGGAAAAAAGATATATAGTGTTGGGGATTACAAAGCACTGACACATACGATTTTTTAAACAAAGCTAATTTGTGTGTAGTAAAGACCCCACAGTGGCGATATTGCTGACCATTTCTTGGGCAACCCCAAGCACAGTTACAGGCTGAATAGAGAATGGATTGAGAGCAGCCCTGAAGAGAAGGACTTGGACCTACTGGTGGATGAGAAGCTCAACATGAGCTGGCAATGTGCGCTTGCAGCTCAGGATCCCAGGTTGGATTAAGGTTTTAGCTGGCTGACCTTGTGGGAAGTGTCCCTGGTGATGGGAGGTGTGTTGGAACTAGATGATCTTCAAGGTCCCTTCCAACCATTCCATGGTTCTATGATAAATAACTATTGTATCTCTTAGTTTTACTTTACAATGGATTGGGTATTTAATCAAATGTGGTAACCTTTACTCATGCAAATGCCACTCATTTCCCAGCCACCTTCAGTCTCATATATATATAAATTTCATGACACAGTGGTCTGTATGTGTTTGTACCTAAGAAAGTATGCTACTGTCAGATATTGTAAGTTAGAGGTAAGAGTAATGGCACCCTATCCTGGAGATATAAAAAATTAACAATATTGAAATATTTCCTGTTTGAGAAAGTGAGACAGAATTCCTTAGCTGGAAGTCTAACTGGTCTGCCTTCATTTGACAATTTCCAGGCTCATCTTGCTATTCCAATAACATGAGTCACAGGACAAACCTTTTTAAAATATACATAACTTAACCTTGTTATAATGATTACTGCAGAGATAAGTGAAGTCAGTGTGGGTATGCTGCATACACACCCCAACCACAAGGTCAAATAGCTTTTGCTTGCATGTTCTACTACATGCATGAAGTTCACCACATGCATGAAGTTCACTACTACATGAAGTTCACCAGTCTAGCAGAAATTCTGAGTTTGGGGGAGCTCTACATGATTCCCTCTGGTTAATTGTCTTATCACATGGAGGTAAGCGGAAGAGGTTCTTACCTGAACCACGGAAGGAGTGACAGAGATCAGCCAGTGGAAACATCTTAGATGGGTCTAAGCCAGCACCTCCCAGCAGCTCCACAAAATCTCCCACTCCTGCACAGCCTGCTGTGGGCTTCTAAAAAGACAGATCAAAAATTATTTATCTTCAAAATGTAGCAATTCCGCAGATGTGATTGCAGTCAGCAGTAGGTTTTAGAAATCGTCTCTGCCCCGACTTGTGTGAAATCTATCCATTCTCATCCTGAGCAACACTATTTCAATGCGATGTTAACTAGTTAATTTCTTTGGGAGATTCTAAAGAAAGACCTAAGAAGTCTTAGGCAAGTAGTTGGGTTATTGACTCAACCTCTTCTAATCCAGATAAGCAATCTGATTCTGGATGCTTGGACATGTAATCAAATTAATACAGTCAGAGGCTGCAATGGCGCTCACACTGAGCTGGCAGGCAGGAACTTAAACTCCACTGTACTGTACTTATTCCTGAGTAGTAAGTGTTGTTAAAACGCACTAGATTAATTAAAGCATGAATTAATAAAAAGAATGATTTTGTGAGATGACAATGAGTCACTGTGTGTTAGACCCACAAGTTCTCCTTTACTGAAAGTTAATGCTGTTTGCCAAAAATATCTTGCACAGACACTTTGAATGCCTTTGGGCTTTGACCCATATGTCATCCTTTAAGTGTCCAATTTCCTTGTTTATCATCCTGCTGTCATCCCTCTTTGTCCACTGCTGAATAAGTCAGCCTAGTTGGCGCATCTCTCAAAGCTTTGTTTGGGACACATATGATTTCTAGCAGCCTTTAACCACCATTCCTGCTGCTACTGGTCCACAGATGTCACCAATGGAGAAGCAGTTCATGAGGGGTTGGGAACATCAGCTTGGATTGCAGAATTGGGCATACAATTATTCTCAGCTAATTTGTAAGGGAGGAACATGGATATCTTATGTATATAAGAGGCTTTACATTTTATTAAGATCTTGTTTGGGTTTTTTTGCCTTTATTTCTTGTGTATGAAAACTGGGCTCTTCCTTTTTGGTGAGGAAAAGTGAAAGTCTGTGAAAACAGCATTTAAGGTGCTAAGGGGCATGATTTAGTGTTTAATAGGAATGGTTGGACTCTATGATCCAGTGGGTCTCTTCCAACCTCGTTGTTCTATGGTGCTCTGTCAGCATTTCAAGGCTGACCCTTGCTCCTGAGCACTTCTCACCTGCACTCAGTCATTTCCTTGCTCACCACCTGTGTACTTGCTTTTTCCCTTCATTATGTGATGGAGATCTAAACAACCCTTGAAAACTCAATATATTTCAACACTGACTTTCCTAAATCCTCTTGCCACTGAACCTGCCCTCTGAGGCTTGTGGCCTGCAAAGCCATGCTAGAGTTCCCCTGCTTTGTTAGGTTGTGCCTCCTTGGAAGGACTCTCACCAGAGTTTCCAGTTTTCTTCTTATATCTCAGACCTTGGTGGCAGACTCCCAAGACACTCCTAAGAGCATTTTTTCTTCTGTCACCTCAGACATCACTCCTTTCATGTTAGTTTTGAATCCTGTCTCTCTTTCGATTTTATCATCTTTACTGCAGTTGTCATGTCACGATGACAAGAACAGTTCCTGCTACAAATCAGCAAGTACAGTTAAATTTTGTTACTCATTTTCACTTTAACCAAAAGAGCCAATTTTTGCACTTTCACTCATGTTGCCACTTTTACTGGAGTACTGCACACAGTCCCAAATAACAATTTCTTCATTTTGCTCCATGCCCTCCTTCAAAAGTTTCCTTGGATGCAACATTCTCAAAACAAAAAAAAAAAAAAAAAAAGGAAATGCAAAGACCTCTGTGTATTGCACTGTCAGAGACTCTGCCACTCTTCTTTGTCTGCCTGTTTCTATTGGTTGTCTCTTATGTTGCTGCCATTTTGTGGTCTGCCTCCACCAGCACCTTGCCCATGACCATTGTATGCCCTGACTGCTGCTCAGACACTGGCAATATCCATGAGTGATCTAATCTTCTGGTCTCACTGGCACTAGAAAACAAAGTTTCTTGCTTCTGTCTCTTGGGATATTTTGGAATTTACACTTTCTTGGAGCTCCTAGGCACAGGATGCTACCAGCAGCTCTCTCCTCTCTGGCTGTTACCAAGCACTAAATGCCATGGCCAAACTCCAGCCCTGCATTGTGAATCAGAGCAGATGAAGCTCAGCACACTGAGCTGTGTTTTCACCATGCTAGTACCCCGCTATCTAACCTGTTTATCCTTTCTATGTTGAAAGTGTTTGCTGCTTTCATCAGTTTAAATATATGCAAACAGCTTTCTAGGAGAGCACTCCTTGCTAATGAAATTCTCACCCTTTGTTATGGCAAGCAATAGTTACATGCATTAATGATACTTTGCATAATATGATTGCCTCTGCAACATTACAGAGAGACAATAGCAACAGAGGCAGACCCAGCTCTCATCTCTGGAAGGAAACCAGAGCCCACAGTGTCTGTGCACATGGTAGGGAGCTCACATGTCTTAGCAGCCACTGCTACAGGTTATCCCCGCTTTACCCCTTCCATTTCATGTGTCTAGGAAAAATGCACGTGGTAGTAATTTCTTAGGAAGCAAACAACTTACCTTTAAGAAGAGGCCATTTAAATGGCCCACAATAAGATCAGATATCTTTATCACCACTGGGTAGATTATGGAGAAGCTGCAATTTCTGTGCTGATGAGGAATGACCATGGTAAACCTTCCTGATGGAGTCTGAGAGATGACATTGCAAGCTGGGGCACAACAGAAGGTACAAGAGTTACTTGTGGAATTATCACTACATGTAGCAAACTCATGTACTTTCAGTACTAATAGAGAACAGATGATTTCATTACTGAGAGGTACAACCAAATGCTGAAAAATATACACATATGGCATTTTCTAGGGTTCTTGTGTGGTATTTGTTCTCTAAAAATTCCCTGACCATTGCTTGTTGCGTAGCATGAGGTCTGACAGAGCTTGAGGGTAAAACAATCAATGGAAAAACTCACACCTCATATCCATACATCAGGGACTAATGTAACCAGGAGCTTGTTCTATTTGCTAGTTTGAAGGAGGTTAAATACGGATACAAGGCTTTTGCTGGTATTGTCAGAAAATTTCTAACTCGTGTTGTGCTCCTCTTAACTAGGGTTCCTTATCCTGCAAAACATCCTATTGAAGCTACATACTGACTTTATCTTAAAGTTCAAACTTTACAGTTCATGTAAGGGAGTATCTTAAAATGCATGTGTGCAAACCAAGCAGACCTGGAGGACTTCAGCTGCTTCATCAGGCCAGTGAAGGACACAAGCCAGCTCCAGCAGTTGCACACAATAATCATATCCATAGGCATGGAGCTACACCAGAGTGGAGTCCGCACTCACAGACTTATGTCTGAATAATGCAGAGTAAGGGCAGACATGCCATCAACTTCATCCTTTCAAAGGAGAAGTAGATAAGTTGGATTGGCCCGAACAATCTTTGTTAAATGTCCTGTCTCCCCTTGGAAAAATGATGCAAGTGACAACTATTTATCCCTTGACAGCTCACAGGCTTAGGAAAATAACTTGCAAATAGATCCTTGGGATCGTGTTATTCATAACTACCACAGAACTATACAATGCAGTGGTTTTGCCATTGAACTTCTTAAAATATTTTCTCCATACTGTTAAACCAGATCTAGAAACCACCAACATTAAACTTTCTAGCTTAATAGTATTTGTTCTAGCCAAACATGCAGGAACATAACTATATTAGATTGGGAGATATCTTCTTTGAAGGAAAGATTGTTCTGCCTAAGCTATTTCCTACACTTCGCTTTTTTCCCTTGAAATACACACTGAGGCTGAATCAAATCTACAGGCAAGCAGGTATGTGTTGCTCCACTGGCATTACAGGAACTGTGTCAGTGTGGCTAGCATCAGAGAGAATTCAATGCAAATCAACACGTTCATTTTGCTTCTTACCCCAAATACAAACCCATTTGATGATATCAACAACAAACTTACGAAAGAGATTGGTGTCTTTCTTGACAGTGATGGTAAATCCATTGCCTGGCTGATGAATCCTGAAGAAGATCATCGCCACATTCTGTGATGACCTGATGCTCCTCTGAATAGTGCCACTTTCACAAAAGTCTACATATCTTTGGGAAGTGGGGAGAGCGTGGTCCAGGGAACTGGGAAATTTCTCTCCTTTGAGTATCCAGCCATCAAATACCTACAAGGGTTCAATGATTTAAAACCAAGCTTTTGGTTGTCACCCTTAGCAGAGAACAGAAACAAACTATTGCAGAATCTTATTTTGACACCAGGTGACCTGTTCAAACTTCCAGTTAAAAATATTTCTTTGTATTAATCAGTTTCACAGGATTTCATTGATTATTCAAGCCTCAGCCTATCTTTAGGAAAGGGATACCTGTAAATTTTACTGTAATCTTTTTTCTATTAGGTGACAGTTTTAGTGACTTTTTTTTTTTTTTTAGAAAAGCAGCTCTTTTTGATCCAGCATCATCACACTTGTATATTTTTTAAATTTATTTCTTATTATTGCAATTCCACTGTTATTAAGAGAACTTTTGACCAACTTGATTTGGCATCCAAATGAAACATAAGCTACCCTCTCACACTCCAGACTTTAAGTCCTTTGATCTAGCCTGTAATTTTCCACAATCCAAGTTTTGCAGTTTGTCATTAATGGGCCCATAGGGTTTCCATTGGTACTGGAATACAATAAGTCTTCAGGGAAGATATATTGGCAGAGGTACTGCTCTCTCCTGCATCTATTCTTTCAGCTTGTCTTAACCTAGAAAGCAGAAAGAAACACTGCCTACTTGGCTGGACCTTAAGCAGCAACATCTACAAATATTTCCTTCATAATAAAAATAGCAATAACTTGCCCTCTTTGCCTTCAGGGAAATTTGTCAGAACTAGAAATCCTTGTTAACTCTAGCATAGCTGCACAGCTGCCTGCTCAGCTATTTTGTTCACTCACAGCTGCTTTCACCCGGTGATTCCTTCTATGTTCCAGTCAACACGTCAAAAATCCAAGGACCAGATCCTGCCATTGATTCATCCTAATCTGAATATGCGCGGAACTTCCTCATGAAGATCGACAGGATCAGCCTCTGGATTTGCCAGAAAGGTAAATTTTCAGAAGTAATGACACATGGGTTCTCAAGTTACACCAGGGTAAAGCTGCCTGTATAAATATCAGTACTGCAATGCAGAAACTGGGGGCTCTTCAATCAAAGGAAGGAAACCTCTATAAAGCCTCAAAGATCTCTTGGCATTTTTCTGGACTCCATGAGTGGCTGTAAGTCTAGGTGCAAACTCCTTGGACTGAAATCAGCCTCCCTTTAGCAGTGTTGGGAGAGATCCCAGACAGGGTTATAGGATGGAGGGACAGGATTCCCCAGGGTAATGTGAGCAGTGGGGCAGCATCTCTACAAAAAGGGAGCTAAAGAAAGGGCTGAGGGGTGGCTTTCCTCCTCCTCCTTCCCAGAACTCAGCTTGCCACTGAGCAGGATGGGGTCTGTGCCATGTACAGCCACTGCAGCACAAAGAGCAGAGCACTAGGTGAGAGGACCAATCAGGGTCCATTGAAGCCCTTCTTCTCTCCTGAGCCAGGTACAGATCTTGATCAATGCATTAGCCTAACAGCAAACCATGCTGTTCAGTTTTTTATTAGTGGAATATAAATGGCTCCAACTCATGAATAACAATAATGATATAGACATTCAGAGAGCTGTATTGTTATCTACAGGGCTCATGTGACGCATGGTGCAGTGAGATAGCCCTTCTAATGGGTCTGAGTGGCTTGGGTCACATTGATCAAACTTTTCAGTGACCTCCAGGTATGGACACACATTAGAGGTGCTCCTGGAAAAGTTCAGAGTTGCTGGTGCTTCAGTTTGGAGAAGGATCCTCAGCCTGCCTCTGACTTTGCTTTAGAGGGGTGGTAATAGGGTGGATGTACCCAAAATGCCTTAAGGAGGTGAATCAACCATCCCAGAGATGGCTACTTAGTGAAAGTCTGTTCACCACACACAAACACACACATGCTGATGAACACATGCATTTGCCTGTCCCATCTGTAGCAATGTCTCACACATCAGATAAAGGCAGCGAAGGGGAAGTACAGCAAGACATGCCAGTTCCTTACCTTAAGGAAATCACCTCCTTGGCAGTCGATGTTTACAAAGTCATAATCTATTGTGATAAGCTCCTCAGGTTCCCCGATGAAGAAGGTTGCACAGTGCAGCTGCGGTTGGTTTGCAGTAAAAGTGAACTGCCCCTCTATACTCAGCATGTCAATGCATCCTAGAGGAACAGAGATATGGGGCTGCTGCCTCAGCCTTCAGGTGCAGGAGAGACCCAGCACCAGTTCCTGCAGCACTGGTAGGAACAATAAGAGACCCTTATCCTGAGACCCAGCTGGTAATGAGGAGAGAGAGACCCAGCTGAAGTAATTAGGAGCTCAGTGAGCATCGGAGAATAAAAAGTAATTCACAGGTGTAAGCACAAGTGTGTGATGGGGTGTATAGGGAAGATGCATCTCTGTCAAAGCATCTCTGAGCAGAAAACTCTGTGTGTATGTATGTGCACAAGTGTACAAATGCCCTGTTCCTTCAGATTTCTTTCTAACCACAACTTTTCAACCTGCCCCATCCCCTAGAGATGAGACTCTGGCCAAGACATGGGATCCTCCTTCCATTATTGGGGACCCTCAACTCTTCAGTCAAATCTCTTAGGTTTTTCTGAGATTTTAATATTATCCTTCTTCTCCCTTCCCTTGCAAAAAGCACCTGCAGCAGCTCTGTCACTCCAAAATAGCCCCTTTCCCCTCCCTGAGCCTTGAGATCTACCCCCCACCCTGCCCCAGGTCTTTCTTCCCCACTGTCAATCTCCACCAGAGCACCAAAGAAACTCACGGAGTGACCGCCGGTAGATCTGCCCTGCAGAAAGCTCTCGCTTCAAATCTTCACTGAGGAGCAGGAAGGGCTCATCTTCACTGGTATCTCTCACCTGGTGAAAGAAAAAAGGAAAGAAGAGGCTGGAGCAAAGTGATATGTAGCCATCTCTCTGCACTTCTCAAGAACAGGCACCAGCATACTAAATCCCTCCTCCAGCAGCACTGAAGCTGTGCAAGAGCTCAGTCAGAGCTACCTGTAGTAGTTGTGAACAAGCTTGGTACCTAAGAAGTGAGCCTAGCAGCTCAGTGCATGACGAGTCTCTTAAATCATCAGCAAAAATGCAAGTTTGAAAGGAGGATAAATAAATAGGGTGAGGAACATAATGGGACTGTTTCATTAGTATTATCCAGGTGTATGTCTAATGCTGGAGGAGTGAGAGAGGAGGGTAGAGAGGAAAAAGCATGATGCTGAAAAGCTGGGAGCACAAGTGAGGAGGTAGTGGCTAAAAGCACACTGAGGCACTTTAGTCATCTGCCCCATTGCTCACCTCTAGGTATCTGGTTTCCCCCTTGGAGGCTGCCAGGAAGATGAGAATGAAGTGGCACTGAAACTGGAAAGCAGACAGCATGCTGACACCTCCTCTGGCAGCCTTTCCTCTCTCTCTGTGGTGAAGTTCCTCCTGGTCTGCGCCAATAGGCAGGAGCTGCTGGGGTATCTTGGAGACTCTTTTTATAGAGCTGTTGGGAGGGGAGGCACTTGGTCCCTGTACTGATAGGGTAACCCATGGTAACTGAATTCCTCTTGCAGTGACATAGTATGTGGGCATGACGAGGGTCCAAATAACAAATACAAATTTCCAAGCCAGTCAAATTCCCCTTGCTGACAAATGTCTTTTCTACTTATATGTCTGATAGAGCTGAAAAGCTTCTGGGGTGGGAAGCCTGTCCTGTTGCAGCTTGGGCACTCACAGTGTACTTATTTCCAGTTATACCAAAGTGAGGAACTTCCTTCCCTCCTCCTCTTTCCCTGCTTCCCAGTCCTGGAGCATTTTGGATCTACAGGGCTTGCTGCCTTCCTCCTGATGCTCTGCGATGTTCAGTTCCCTGCAGCTCCCATGCCAGGTACTTCCCACTGGCCAGGCCTGAGTGGGTGTCCCTGCATACCAGTAGGCTTCCAGCCTGAGGTCAGCATCCCCCTGGGGCTGGGGACTCACCAGCTTCTAGGTCCTGTGCAGGCACAAGAGTCCTGCAGCAAGGACATGGGCAAAATCAGACAGCTGTCGCCACCAGATAGGGATTTCATATAGAAAGCAGGAAAATTTGAGGTTCCCAAGGGCATATTCATCATAGAACAGCTGATACTGCTCCAGCCTTGATCCTCAAAGGAAAACTGAGAAAGACCTTCAAAAGTTGAAACTTGGAATGAAAATCCATAACTCTGCAGAATACTAAAAATCAGAAACTCTGTAGAGATATTAGTTTTAGGTATATTCTTGTTTTCTCCGACCCAGGATGAACCATCAACATTATACAGATAGTAACTACCCCTTCTCCATCTCAGATTTCTTCATAATGTCCTCTTCTGTTCCATGCCTCCCTGTCAAACTGTCATTTTGGCTTAGCAAATCTTAAAAAGAATATGATCCGGAACTGCAAAACTTTAAGTTTACTGCTTCCAATTTTATTGTTGGAGCTTGTGGACAGAAATGTTTTCTTCCTGTATCACTCAGATTTTTTGGTCACACAACAGACAAATTTCATTCTTAGTCTCATGATTTACTTTAATGTAAACTATACTATTGCTCCATGGCACTTCTGTGAATTTGCCATGTTTATGTGTGTTTCAAGATCATTAAAAATACTAAGGAAGTGGAAAATATTATTTTTTAACTGTGACATCAAGTTGCTTTCAAAGATTGTTAAAACTGCCTTGTGGAATTGGGTAGTTAGTTACTGCATAAATCAAAACTGAATCCATTAATCTTCAGGTACTTGTGTTTGGCATGGATTATCAGAAGCACCAAGGGAATTCAAAATCTGAAATCCACTGAAGTTCTTCAAGAATTGCAAGTTTTGTTGGAAAATTGCAGGGTTAGTTTCAGCTTGCTTTACAGGATGGCTGGTTAGTCTGGGTGGAGAAAGGTGCCCTGAAGACCACTAGAATTCTCTGGGACCAGGAGAGGCTTCATGGGAACCCAGCCTTATTTGCTTTCCTTATGGCATGTTCACTTTCTGAAAAGAGGAAGAAAGTCAGGACTACAGCAGAACCCCTACACTCACCATCTTTGAGGCAGAACCAAATCTCAATTCTGGCTGCAGTGTCACAGATTTCCCTGCTGGCCCCCAATCTAGACCTCAGATGCCAGTTCTTTGAATATCTTAAGTAATGCATAGAGAGTGTTTGACTGTGTGAGAATTTGACCAGTCACTGGAGATTTGCTTAAATTTAGCTCAAAATACGAGTGCACAAATGACACTGCAGCTAGATCAATAATTTTGGGAAGATGATGGAAGGCTCTGGGGCACAGGTGGTGTTCTGCTCCATTCCCAAGCTACATGGAGTGGACCTGCAGATTACTAAGAAGGACTCGATTAATGCCTGGCTCCGAACCTGGTGTGAGGAAAAGGGCTTTGGGTTCTTTGATCATGGGGTGGTTCGTGCACCCCCTGACACGGGTGCAAAGGTTGGGGCACGTGGGTCTCCTAGCGGGGCTAAAGCCCTTGCTAAAAACTTAGCTAAGCTCATAAATCAAGCTTTAAACTAGGTGTGAAGGGGGAGGGGATTGAGTCCAGGCTAGACAACTGCGTGCCTGGATGTGGGCCACTAGAGTTTTAGGAGGGGGCGTGCTGGTGAGGACCACCAGCACATTACTGCACAGGAAGTGGGGGAGAGTGCACCCTGGATCAGCAAGGGAGATATAGATATTCTGGCACCAGCTACTCCAGTTAACAGGCAATTGGGAACAAGCACTGTCCCCTCTAAGAGGGCTGAAGGCTCGGCTACTCAGCTGAAGTTCATTTACACCAATGCAGGCAGCATGGGGAAATAAGTTGGAAGAGCTGGAAGCCGTTGTAGGGCAAGGAGCCTATGATGTCATTGCCATCACAGAAACGTGGTGGGATGACTCATATAACTGGAGTACAGATATGGTGGGGTATAAATTCTTCAGGAGGGATAGAAAGGGTAGGAGAGGAGGTGGAGTAGCCCTCTTTGTAAGGGAGGACTTGGACACATCTGAGATGGACTGTGGCGATGAGGAGATTGAGTGCCTGTGGGTTAAGATCAAGGGAGCCCATAAGAAGGTAGACTTTGTGATGGGAGTCTGTTACAGGCCACCCAGCCAAGGAGAAGCAGCTGATGAGCTCTTCTTTAAACACCTGGGGTCAATCTCCAAGTCAATGCCTCTTGTCCTTGTGGGAGACTTCAATCTCCCTGATATCTGCTGGGAGTACAGTACAGGAGAAAGGAAGCAGTCTAGGAGGTTCCTGGAGTGTGTGGAAGACAACTTCCTTGCACAGTTGGTTAATGAACCAATGAGGGAAGGTGCCCTCCTGGACTTGCTGTTTGTCAACAGAGAGGGGCTTGTGGGGGATGCGACAGTAGGGGGTCGCCTAGGACTTCGTGATCCTGAGATGATAGGGTTTTCTGTTCTAGGTGAAGTGAAGAGGGTCATAAGCAGGACAGTAGCATTGAATTTCCAGAGGGCAGACTTTGAACTCTTCAGCAGGCTTCAGTTGGCAAAGTCTCCTGGGAGACAGTACTTGAGGGCAAGGGAGCCCATGAGGGCTGGGAGCTCTTCAAAAAGGAGATCCTAGCAGCTCAGGAGAAAGCCATCCCCGTGTTCTGGAAAAAAGGCTGGCAGGGGAAAAAACCAGCTTGGTAGAGTAGAGAGATCTCAAGTGACATTAGGAAAAAAAAGGAATATTTATAGGCTCTGGAAGAGGGGACAGGCCTCTTGGGAGGACTATAGGAGGGAAGTGAGGTTGTGTAGAGGAAAAATCAGAGGGGCTAGGGCTGAAATAAAAATCTGGTTGGCTAGGTCTGCGAAAAACAACAAAAATCTTTCTATAAATATACAAACAATAAAAGGAGGACAAGGGAGACCATACAGTCCCTTTTGGACACAGAGGGAACAACAATGACAGGGGATGAGAGTAAGGCTGAGGTACTTAATGCCTTCTTTGCCTCAGTCTTTAATTGTAAAGAAAGCTGTTCCCTCTGTGTAGATACCCCAGAACTAGAGGAGCAATACAAGGCTCCCATGGTCCAAGAGGAGGTGGTCAGAGCCCTGCTTGGCCAACTGGACACCCACAAGTCTATGGGGCCAGATGGGATACATCCTAGGGTTTTGAGGGAGCTGGCAGATGTATTGGCCAAGCCCCTTTCCATCACTTTCCAACAGTCCTGGAAGACTGGGGAGGTACATCTGGACTGGAGGCTGGCTGATGTAGTTCCCATTCACAAGAAGGGTCGCAGGGAGGATCTGGGGAACTACAGGCCAGTCAGTCTGACCTCAGTGCCAGGGAAAGTCATGGAACAGGTGATCTTGAGTGCTATTATGAAGCACTTACGAGAGAACCAGGTGATCAGGCCCAGTCAACATGGGTTTACCAAAGGCAGGTCCTGCCAAACCAACCTGATCGCCTTCTATGACAAAGTGACTCGAAGCCTGGCTGGAAAACTGCCAGGAGGAGAGGGACCTGGGGGTGTTGGTGGACAGCCGACTGAACAATGGCATCCTGGCTTGGATCAGAAATGGTGTGACCAGCAGGTCCAGGGAGGTGATTCTCCCTCTGTACTCAGCACTGGTGAGGCGGCTCCTTGAATACTGTGTCCAGTTCTGGGCTCCTCACCACAAGAAGGATGTTGAGGCTCTGGAGCAAGTCCAGAGAGGAGTGACGAGGCTGGTGAAGGGGCTGGAGAACAGACCCTATGAGGAGCGGCTGAGAGAGCTGGGGTTGTTTAGCCTGGAGAAGAGGAGGCTGAGAGGAGACCTCATTACTCTCTACAACTACCTGAAGGGAGGTTGTAGAGAGGAGGGAGCTAGGCTCTTCTCCCAAGTGATAGGAGACGGAACCAGAGGGAATGGCCTCAAGCTCCGCCAGGGGAGATTTAGGCTGGAGATTAGGAGGAAGTTTTTCACAGAAAGGGTCATTGGGCATTGGAATAGGCTGCCCAGGGAGGTGGTTGATTCACCTTTCCTGGAGGTGTTTAAGGCACAGGTGGGCAAGGTCTTGAGGGACTTGGTTTAGTGTTTGATAGGAATAGTTGGACTAGAAGATTCAATGGCTCCCTTCCAACCTGGTTGTTCTATGATTCTATGATTCTATGACTGTCTATTACACCAGTTGTGAGGAGATCCACTCGGAATAAAACATAACAACACCCATATCAACATATTTTGAACCTTTACCCATGGATAGCTGAGGTCTAGGATAGCATAACATTTGCTACTGGAGGTGCCCAGACAAGCAGGTAATGTCAGAGGATGGAGAACATTCCAGCAGATATGGTGTGTCCACTGCCCTTCTTCAAACAGCAGCGTGGTGGGAGGAAGGATATGATCCACCTCCACATTTGTTGCAATCCCTTACTTACACAGGACCTACAGTGGCTTTGCATCTCCTATGCAGGAGTTTGCTTTGAGTGTTATTCTGTATGCCGTTAGTACAAAAGATAAACTTAGATGCCCCTTGCTGTGGATGTGGAGTATGGATTTAACAAAGGTGCTGAGGCAACCTGTCTTCTACTCTGCATCATGTTCTGGTTTGCACTTTGGCTTTTGGTTCAGTAGGAGCCAATAAAGCACCATGACATCTTGCCTAGCCTCATGGCAAAGCCTTCCAGTGCCTGGGGTAATTCCTTGTATCCTCAAACACAAGGCTGCCCTCAGATGCCAAAATCTGATATTCTTCTTTTTGTGTAAATCTAATATCTGTGGGAGGCAAGTATAGAAGATGGTGATAGGGAACCACATGCAGAGGTGTGCAGATGTTGCTACTGGCAGGGACTCTGCCCTGCATTGTCTCTATACCATACTCAGTGGCCCAAAGGCTGCCAGTCCTAGGGGTAAGGAGGGGGCTCATCTACCAGTCCTATAATCTGTCTGTCAGAGGCTGAGAGGGAATGGGGTACCACCTCATCACTCAACACTGCTCACAGGGTATTATCACAGGTCCTCTTCCCCATCTGCACCTTGCTTTCTCTGCTGCAGCACTGTTTTTGTTCCAGGCCATGGCCAGAGACTGAACTTTTCAGAAGTTGAGACTTTTACTAATAAAGAAATGTAAAATTGTCAGTTTAAACAGGGTTCAGAATACTCCTGCAGCATTTCAGAAGGCAAAAGAACCTTAAAAGTGGTACAAGCCCTTGGGCGAATGAGGAGTGTGTAATTTTCTTTCACTGTCTTGAGTCATGTTAATGCTTTGTAGGACAAGTTTTTTTGTTAATAATGAATTAAGTTACTCAGTAAAATACATGTTCTGTCTGACCCTGCTAGAGGCTAGATAATCTAGTTGCTGTTGTGCTATGACACCTTGTTTCTGCTGGCAAACATAACTCCCCCTGGGAGCAGCCCCTTTCCCTGGCAGAAGTGATGGGATACCACCATGCTGGTGAGAGGCTGGGCTGTGTGCAGAATGTGACTCATCCCACTCTACTGGAGCTCAGAAAGGGTATTACTGAGCACCCCAGGCTTTTCAGAGCCTTAGGTTGTGGGGGGTTTCTGCCAGTCAGCTGCCAGCTTGGGAGGACAAGCCTATCCCACAACGGAATCCTCCACCCCATGCTTGGAGCTTGTAGTTGTCTTATCAGCTGCTATAGCAGAGAAGAGACCCCAATCACTAGAAAAGGAGAAAACAGAGCTGAATAAAGACTGTAGTGAAACAAACCCTGTTTACCACCCCCACCTGCCATAGTTATCAAGTAGTGCTCTGGGCTGTAATACAGGTGGCAAACACAGTTACTCCTCCTCTAAGATAAGGTAGTTGTTAATGGAAGATTGTGGATGATGGTATTGAGACGTCTTAGAGAGCAGTGCTTGAGCTATGAACAATCCTTAGGCATCCCTCCCTGATGTGTAGAGAGGCAAGTTGTTATAAACACTTTCTGCCCTCCAGAAAGGTCCCTTGAATTCCTAGCTCACTAACACAGCACCCCACCATGCTTTAATTCCTGCAAAAGATGGTTTTATTTCAGCAGTTGCTTCAACAAAACCACAGTGCAGCCTCCACTCAGCGTGGATATTTAATCTGCAGCTAATCTCATGCTGCACCCAGTTAATGGCACAAACCTTGAGGCCTTCTGGCTCTGGAAAACCCATACAAACCACAGCTTGTAGACTTCCTACCAGATGCTTGTTGAAAAGTTCAGTCTTCTGGTTCAGGTTACACTTTAAATTCACCATTTCTTCATCTTTGGAGCACCTTCCTCCATTCTGCAGCTTGGATGCTGGCACAAGTAGTCAGAGTAGACCAAATATCCTTCTAACACTGGAACTTTTAAAAAAGAGTTAATTTTCCTGTATAGACACAACCCCATGCATGCTTCATCCAACTGTACACCAGAGGAAGCAGCCTGGCTGCTGCACATCCTACTAGGTCCCCTCTGCTTGTCTAAGCCAGATGGTTTCTTGAACTGACAAGAGCAGCAGTGACTCCACAGAGCTACACCACCAACTGTGCAAGCAAAGAGTATTTTGTCTGCCTCTGGTACTCCATCCTCCACTGTTGATGCTGATTTCTCACTGCTGCTCAGTGCTGCCTGAAGAGACGCAGTGTGGGGTGGTACACAGTGTTAAATGTCTACTGGGAGTTCAAATTTCTTATGATGGCAGCTGCTAAATGTTCTAGGCTACATTTACTTCTCTTACGCTCATCCCCATTGTAACTCAGAATTAATTCTGGGACTAGCTTTTCCTTTCCCCTGTGGTGTTTGGGAGACACATTACTGACCAATCCTTGCTTTTTGTTGTGTGGCTGTAGGTATAGTACCAACATCTCTGTCTTTGCAGGATAGGGCATTGCTGCACATCACTCGTGTTTTATTATATACCTATCCCATTCGACTGCTTGCAAATCCTTTGGTATATTACTCCTGAACAGTGGGATCAGTTAGCCCAGACTGAAGCAAGAAAAAGATCTAGTGGCTCTAAAGTGCTGCAAATGCTGCAGGGAGGGCAGAATGTCCCCTCCTTGATAAACTGCACTCTACCAAGCTCTGAAATAACTCCACAGAAAAGGAAGTGAAGGGGAGGCTGTATGACCAATTGCAGCCCTGGAGGTCATTAGGAAACCACAGCTTCTATACAGACTTACACTAGACTTCACTTCAAAAATGGTGTCAGAGATCAAGAAGGTAGAGCCAAACATGAGCAGAACTCCTGTTTCTGATCCCGTTCCCTCAACCAGTAAATAACTGTGGAAAACTTTGGGCTAAATAAATCCATACTCTATATTCACAAACCATTATCGAATAATTTACATTTGTGCTAAGGGACACTGCAGCCACATCAGGTCCCCTTTCTCCTAAGAGGTTGCACCATGCATTATGTTATCATTGCTGACAAAGGCAAATTAATTATCAAGATATCTGCTGCCAGATCGTCTTGTGTATCAAACACACTCACCATTGCCAGCACAGGTCACTACCCTGCCCAGAACCCACTCAGGAGGCAACCTATAGCATAGACATGGAAATAAAGTAAACATGGAGCTTATTAATGCCTCCAAAGCCCCCATTATCTGGAGGACCCAAAGTGTGACTTGCAGATTGCTCAAAACCACAGCTGTGGTTTTGATCATGACAACATTTGGGGAACTGTTTGTGGCATACAGGAAAAGCATTTTATTGTTGCTATGGTAGTTCTTGATGGGTAGCTGCCCATTCAACAAAACACATCAACTAACAAGTGGAAACACAATCTGAAGGAAAGCATTCCCAACAGCAGAACTACAAAATCTAAGGTCACATTTTGTGCTTCATTCTTGGTTAGTATGTCCTGCACGGCTCGAACCATCCTTTTTGCTCCTAGAGTCCTTGCTTTTGAAAAGGAAGAGGAACAAACCTGTAATTGTAAGATACAAACCAGGGTGCAGTGTTGTATAATGCGTATTGTGTTAATATGATTATTGACACAGAACAGGAGAACAGGTCCTATGAGGAGCGGCTGAGAGAGCTGGGGGTGTTTAGCCTAGAGAAGAGGAGGCTGAGAGGAGACCTCATTACTCTCTACAAATACCTGAAAGGTGGTTGTGGAGAGGAGGGAGCTGGGCTCTTCTCCCAAGGGACAGGGGACAGGACAAGAGGGAATGGCCTCAAGCTCCGGCAGGGGAGATTTAGGCTAGAGATTAGGAGGAAGTTTTTCATGGAGAGGGTCATGGGGCATTGGAATAGGCTGCCCAGGGAGGTGGTTGATTCACCTTCCCTGGAGGTGTTTAAGGCACAGGTGGATGAAGTCTTGAGGGACTTGGTTTAGTGTTTGATAGGAATGGTTGGACTAGAAGATCCGATTGGTCTCTTCCAGCCTCGTTGTTCTATGATTCTATGATTCAGCATCACATGGGTTTCCAACAGTTCATGATCCAACCTGAGCCCAGGACTCCTCCATTTGTGGTCAGTGGGTATCTCTGTCACTGACTTCTGTTACTACCCATTTGCCTTAGTTCTGTGCTGGTATGGCAAGCCTCTTCCGAGCCTTTCCACACATTTCTCCTTAATGGCACTTTTATTACTTCTTTGTGTGTGTCTAAATTGGCTTTAAATAGAGCTAAACTTTCTGTAAGGTGAAGTAAGTGTGGCTTGTTAACTCTGGGCAGTTTGACATAAGAGATGCGTGATTTTTTATATTGCGTGGTTTAGAGAAATGACAAATGCATGTGATTTATGAACTCAAAGCCTATCAGTATCATGCAGGCTTGATGATAAGTGTTGCATTAACGCTATTTATGGCATTGAGTAAGAGCAAGAACTGTGAAGCTTGCAGTTTAGTGGGTTACAAATAATCAAGCAAACATTATATTCAGACACCAAGATTACCTTGAGGGCATTTGTCACCACCAGCACTGCCTGTGACTCAACCCAGTGTCTACATAAAGCAGTCAGGGCCAAGAAGCAGGAGCTGAGAAAAGTTTTCTCCCGGGAAGGAGAGGAAAGACGTGGGAGGGGACAGCCATCAAAGGCACGTGCCATTGGTCTGGTATTAGGAGAGGTGTGGACATTAGCCACACCATTTAAGTTTTAGCTTGAGGCTGCCTTCTCTGTGGATCCTGGATGTGGAACCTCCTCTTCTGAGGGCTGGTGCAGGAAGAATCAACACCAGAGCCACACGCGTGTGTCACAGTGGTCCACAGGCAAAGGTCTTTGGCAGATGTCTTTTAATCCATACCTATGGACCAAGGTGGATCCTGTTTGCCTTTGCTGGCTGCAGTGACTGCTCTGAGCAGTCCTAGTGCCCTTGCAGAAGAACAACCTCCTTTCCAAAACATGGTAAAGTTATTGCAGTTAGACTTTGCTTGGAGGCATACCCCTTGTGGTCCAGGTCAGGTCCTGTGCTGGATTTGCAGAGGTCTGCAGCCCCCTGCACCACCTACCACATAGTGCTGCAGTTTCTTCCACTGTCTACGGCCTTCTCCCAGTGACTCTACCCCAAGCAACTGCTGCTGTTCCTCCTCTGTCAAATTTCCTGTTCGGCCCTGGGTTACTAGAATATTTGTCACTTATTTTTCAATGCTGGGGTCACTTTATTATATAGAATATTATTTTCAGATATTTTGAGAGATCTTATAATTTTACGTGTGTCATGTTCATAAATTCATTAGATTTGGGTCAATGTGAAGAATAAACTTTATCTTTGGCAAAGGACCACTTTATTAAGTGATATTTTAATATGTTTTGACTATCATCTCCTTGATTGAATCTTTTTCATCTAGGAAAAAAACTGATTAAACATGATCATCTCTGGTAGTGTTAGGTGTCACAGTAATGGACCTATTCCAGAAACACTGTAGAGTACTACACGGTTCAACAAGTCAATATGAGTCAGAGGAGAAATGTCAGCATAGCCAGCATAATGGTATATTTATCCTTTCAACTGCTTCTATGATCTAGTCCTTTATTTTTCACATGGATGTGACTTCTTGCCAGGTAGCCCTATTACTGTAAAGGCTGGAGTGTCAAACACATTGCTTGGTTAGACTCCAAATGCTTTTAGGTGAAAATATTGGAATACTTGGTGTCAGTATAAAAATCATGACCTCAAGATCACCTGGTCAGCATTTTAAAACTTCCTAAAGTCTAAATTTAGACAGTTTCACCTTGATAGAAAAGTCACAGATTATCTTTACTTTTACTGCACCAATGAATTTTTTTCATTCCAAGCAGAAACTGTACTTGACTTGCAAAGTCTGATGACTCTCCTTCACATGTTATTCCTGGGGCAACAAAAATGACAGAAAAAAGTTTCCCTGAGTGAAAATAGCAGGGTTAGATCATTAGTGCAAAGGCAAAAAAAAGCTTGGTTTCACCTATCCAAGACATTAATGGTTTCATGGGATGTAGTTCTCCAGACTTGTGTGTCACCCAACCACCATTGCTCACCCACAGAGACCTGTTTGCTGCTACCACTAGATCATAGAATCAAAGAATCACCAGGTTGGAAGAGACCCACCAGATCCTCGAGTCCAACCATTCCTATCAAACACTAAACCATGTCCCTCAGCACCTCATCTACCCATACCTTAAACACCTCCAGGGAAGAGGAATCAATCACCAACCTGGGCAGCCTGTACCAGTGCCCAGTGACCCTTTCTGTGAAATATTGTTTCCTAATGTCCAGACTAAATCTCCCCTGGCGGAGCTTGAGGCCATTCCCTCTCGTCCTGTCCCCTGTCACTTGGGAGAAGAGGCCAGCTCCCTCCTCTCTACAACCTCCTTTCAGGTAGTTGTAGAGAGCAATGAGGTCTCCTCTCAGCCTCCTCTCCTCCAGGCTAAATAACCCCAGCTCTCTCACTTGTTCCTCTAAGGTCTGTTCTCCAACCCCTTCACCAGCTTTTTTGCTTTTCTCTGCACTTGCTCCAGAGCCTCAACATCCTTCTTGTGGTCCAGGGGCCCAGAACTGAACACAGTATCCAAGGAGCAGTCTCACCAGTGCTGAGTACAGAGGGAGAATAACCTACCTGGACCTGATGGTCACACCGTTTCTGATACAAGCCAAGATGCCATTTGCCTTCATGGTCACCTGGGCACACTGCTGGCTCATGTTCAGTCGGCTGTCCACCAACACTCCCAGGTCCCTCTCCTCCAGGTAGCTCTCTAGCCAGGCTTCTCCTAGTCTGTAGCTCTGCATAGTGTTGTTGTGCCCCAAGTGCAGGATCCGGCATTTGGCCATGTTAAACCTCATGCCGTTGGACTCAGCCCAGTGGTCCAGCCTGTTCAGATCCTTTTGCAGCTTCCCTACCCTCCAGCAGATTGACACTTCCACCCAGCTTAGTGTCTCTGCAAACTTGCTAAGGGTACCCTCAATGCCTTCATGCAGGTCATTGATGAAGACATTGAACAGGGTTGGACCCAGCACTGATCCCTGGGGAACCCCACTTGTCACTGACCTCCAGCTGGATTTAGCACCGTGTACTACCACTCTCTGGGCCCAGCCAGCCAACCAGTTTTCCACACAGGAGAGTGTGCCTGTCCAGGCCAGAGGCTGACAGTTTCTGTAGCAGAATGCTGTGAGAAACTGTGTCAAAGGCTTTACTGAAGTCCAGGAAGACCACATCCACAGCCTTTCCTTCATCCAGCAGCCGAGTCACTTTGTCATAGAAGGCGATCAGATTAGTTTGGCAAGACCTGCCTTTCGTGAACCAGTGTTAACTGGACCTGATCACCCAGTTCTCTTGCATGAGCTTCATGATAGCACTCAAGATCACCTGTTCCATGACTTTCCCTGGCACTGAGGTCAGAATGACTGGTCTGTAGTTCCCTGGATCCTCCCTGCGACTCTTCTGGTAGATGGGCACAACATCAGCCTCCAGTCCAGAGGTACCTCCCCAGTCTTCCAGGACTGTTGGAAGATGATGGAAAGGGGTTTCGCCAGCACATCCGCCAGCTCCTTCAATACTCTTGGGTGAATCCCGTCTGGCCCCATAGACTTGTGGGTGTCTAGTTGGGCAAGCAAGGCTCTGACCACCTCCTCTTGGACCACGGGAGCCTCTCTTTGCTCCTCTAGTTCCGGGGTTTCTACACAGAGGGAAGAACTTTCTTTACAATTAAAGACTGAGGTAAAGAAGGCATTAAGTACCTCAGCCTTATCCTCATCCCCCATCACTGTTGTTCCTTCTGTGTCCAATAGGGACTGTATGGTCTCCCTAGTCCTCCTTTTATTATTTATATATTTATAGAAAGATTTTTTGTTATCTTTCACAGCCTTAGCCAACCAGATTTCTATTTCAGCCCTAGCCCCTCTGATTTTTCCTCTACACAACCTCATTTCCCTCCTGTAGTCCACCCAAGAGGCCTGTCCCCTCTTCCAGAGCCTATAAACATTCCTCTTCTTCCTAATGTCACTTGAGATCTCTCTACTCTACCAAGCTGTTTTTTTCCCCTGCCGGCTTTTTTCCAGAACATGGGGATGGCTTTCTCCTGAGCTGCTAGGATCTCCTTTTTGAAGAGCTCCCAGCCCTCATGGGCTCCCTTGCCCTCAAGTACTGTCTCCCAGGAGACTTTGCCAACTGAAGCCTGCTGAAGAGTTCAAAGTCTGCCCTCTGGAAATTCAATGCTACTGTCCTGCTTATGACCCTCTTCACTTCACCTAGAACAGAAAACCCTATCATCTCCCGATCACTTAGTCCAAGGTGTCCTCCTACTGCCACATCCCCCACCAGGCCTTCTTTATTCACAAACAGCAGGTCCAGGAGGGCACCTTCCCTTGTTGGTTCATTCACCAGCTGTGCAAGGAAGTTGTCTTCCACACACTCCAGGAACTTCCTAGACTGCTTCCTTTCTGCTGTATTGTACTCCCAGCAGATATCAGGGAGATTGAAGTCTCCCACAAGGACAAGAGGCATTGATTTGGAGATTGACCCCAGGTGTTTAAAGAAGAGCTCATCAGCTGCTTCTCCTTGGCTGGGTGGCCTGTAACAGACTCCCATCACAAAGTCTCCCTTCTTATGGGCTCCCTTGATCTTAACCCACAGGCACTCAATCTCCTCATCACCACAGTCCATCTCAGATGTGTCCAAGTCCTCCCTTACAAAGAGGGCTACTCCACCTCCTCTCCTACCCTTTCTATCCCTCCTGAAGAATTTATACCCCACCATATCTGTACTCCAGTTATATGAGTCATCCCATCATGTTTCTGTGATGGCAACAACATCATAGGCTCCTTGCCCTACTACAGCTTCCAGCTCTTCCAACTTATTCCTCATGCTGCATGCATTGGTGTAAATGCACTTCAGCTGAGCTGCCAAGCCTTCAGCCCTCTTAGAGGGAACAGTGTTTGTTCCCAATTGCCTGTTAACTGGAGTAGCTTGCACCAGAGTACCTGTATTTCCTTTACTGCTCTGAGATGTGCTCTCCCCCACTTCCTGTGCGGTAATGTGCTGGTGGTCCTCACCAGCACACCCTCTCCTAATGTCTAGTACCCCACATCCAGGCACGCACTTGCCTAGCCTTGACTCAATCCCCTCCCCGTTCACATCTAGTTTAAAGCTCGATTTACGAGCTTAGCTTAGTTTTTAGCAAGGGCCTTAGGCCTGCTTGGAGACCCACGTGCCCCAACCTTAGCAACCATGTCAGGGGGTGCACGAACCACCCTGTGATCAAAGAATCCAAAGCTCCTTTCCTCGCACCAGGCTTGGAGCCAGGCATTAAGATGTTCCCATCCAGAGCTCAGGAAACTGCATATTTTCATAGCATTCTCAACTTCTTGCCATTTTTCACCTTCTGAAATACAGTCTAAACTAATGCTCTGGGTGGTTCAGTTGCTTTTATGCTCTCTGAAACATGTTCTACTCACAGTTGTTACCTGCTGTAGCTTTGTTCTGTTTCCAAATAGCACTTTCCTGGGTTCATGCAACTGCTGGGAATGTAGAGTCAGAAAAATACATGGATTTTTTAGGCAGATTCCACAAAGAGATGTTTGAGAACTACAGTACGGTAATTTCCTCTGCAGCCCATGACTTCAACCAGGATCTGAAAGGACAGTTTAGAATTTAAAAAAAGATGCACCACAGGAGCATTATCCCCTGATTTCCCCCAAAATATCTGTGCTGTGTGTAATTGCTCCTTCTGTCTTCCTCTTAGCTGCCTTGTTATAATATTTGCAGTTTTACAGACATGTCCTTATTTAGTCAACCAGCTAACAGAAACATAGCTTTCCATTGAAGGCTGATTTAATGTCTCAAGCAAACGTCCTCAGCTGTTGCAAAACTATGCCACGAAATACAGTAGGCTCTGTTGTTTTACATCAGCTGAGAATCCACTTGTGAGGGCAAAATAAGTAGATGCAGCTGCAGTTGTTTTCCATGGGAGTTGCCCCTGGTGTACAACTGATTGCTGGTGGCTGAGGGATGGTATTTAAAAAGAACAAAGTTTTGGGTGTAGTTTGGTTTGGGTTTTTTAGTCTATCTGGTGAAGTTCATTCATATACTTTCTCTTATGGCTGCCCAGAGGAAAACCTATGGATGGAGCTAGTGTAGAAAACAGATTACCAAAGCATAAATAAAATCTCTCATGCTGCTGCAGCAGAAAGATGAAATTGAAATTATGACCCCTTTTTTCTTCAAATAATATAGTGCTGTTTAACAGATGTAATTATCCCTAAAGACACATCTAATAATTGTTGGCCTGTCAATCAAAACCCTTATTAGACATGCGTATGACGTCACATCACAGTCTAACAAATCCTCCTGCCAGTCAAATACCTTTATATAGATAATCTGATTTCAGAAGCAAGTTTTGTGTTTGACCTTTTACCCGACTTCTTCAGAGCTGAGTTGGAGAGGAGCTGAACATTTACTGTGTGCTGCTGAGCTAGGACAATGATCTCTGAATTGTTCCTAAGAGCTTCCCTCTTGTCTGGCCACATTCTTCTTTATGCTGGAGCCTGGAAATGTGTTCTGCCTTGGATGGCTGAGTGACTGGGGGTGGATCTGCACTGCTATGGGAGAGCTCTTCTTCTTGTTTCTTCTGCCTGTCTGTACTGCAGTGTTAATTCCCTGGCAGTTTAGGATATCACAAAGCTGTGCAGTGCTGAGATACCTACACTGGATTTTTAGATGATAGAGTCCCTTCTGTGCATGCTGTGTACACTCACAGTGCTGCTGTGGCCCTGCACCCATGGCAGTGATTGCTGTGCTGGAATAGATGCTAGAGCCCCAGGGACTTTGCTAAGGGAAGAGTGTACGTGCCTGAACAAAGCAGGAACTGTACTGACAGCCCATGGAGTATTGCCAGCCTGTGTGTCAGAGTGCCAAGGGTGAGGAGTAAATGTACTCCTAAAAACCAGGATTTAAAGGCAGTCCTGTCCAGGTTTCCCAGATCAAACAGGCAGACACATTGAACTGCTGTACTGTTGCGCCACCCTGTGCAGCTCTGGATTGTGTTGCATATGCTGCATGTGCTGCTCGGCCCCTGTCCTGCTGTGTGACAGAATGCTAGATCTCCTTTGCTGGTAAGTGCAGGTTAATACATATACTCCATGTATTCAGGGGACACCTGCAGGTGCAGCACCAGATTTGTGTCTGTACATTTAACATTGTCACTGAAAATAGCTTTCAATGCTTTCTCAAATGGCATTTCATGGAAAAAAACTAATGACGTTACTGGAAACACCACCTGTTCCGCTGGGCTCTCCTAGTGTAATTTCTCTTTCCTTTTCCACAACACCAGGCAACTTGGGCTTCTTATCTTTATGTGGAGGAACTAATGATTATCCCATTGCTCTTGACACCCTCTACGCTGCTAAAGAGTGAAAAAGGTGATGTCTTCCTAGTAGACCTGTCTGGTAAGTCAGAACCTGGAGGGACCACTCCATTGCAAAGCATTTGTCATTATGGTAGCGTCATACACAGCTCTTTGAGATCTGTAGTTGGATGCTGAATCTAAAGAGGTTATAAATTTATTTACCCATAGAACACCAAGGTTTGTATATCCAGTTGCACTGGCGCTTCAAGTCTCTTTTGAACTGAAATAAAAGCAAATGGCAGAAACTGACACTTTCAAGAAAGTATCGTTAATCTTCTGAAAACCTGCTTTTTAGATGTCAGGTAAAACCATTTTACAATAGCAAAAAAAGATTTTGTCTGGCATCATTGGTTTTTTTGTCAGTCCTTAACGCAACTTGAAAATATTAAACCATTTTGTGGTGTTCAATTTTCTATCAATTATTCACACAGTCTGATAAGGAAAATGGGGGAAAATGCCTGTAATTAGATATCATTCCTAAAACTGAGGAACTTTGGAGGAAGCCACATATCTAGGTTCCTCTGCATGAAAACCTTCAGTGTCCTTCCTGGTTTCATGAACTTGAAACCAGCAGAAAAGTGTGAGTAAACAGTGGGGAAATAATACTGCCTTCATTTCTGAAAGAGACATTTTTCCCTTCTGAGAGAAACTAAAGCCCAAATGTTCACATCTGCAGGACAAAGTGATTGTGCAGTGGGTTAGCCCATGGTTAGCCCAAGATAAGGGTTGCAAGGTCTTTACCTCAGGACCCCAGATTGGGTCAAGGCTTTGTGTTTTCAAGCATCTGAATGTTGTTTGTAGCATTTTCTTCCTTTTGTGCTTGGTTTCCTGCCTTTATGCAGAAAGGTTTCTTCTTTAAAGATGGTAAGGGTTTACCAGTAATTCTCAAAGTTAAAAAAGGCAACAAGACAAACCTAACCAGCCATGCCAAAAGGGGTTATTTATGAGGTTTTATAAAACTTTTTTTAGAAAAAGATCACTTGAGTCATTCTCCTCTGATTCACCCATAGCTTGTGTGCAAGCAAGCCCCTTCTGCAGGAGAATTAGGTTGCATGCACTGAGTACCTAGTAAATTCAGCTGATGAGATGGCTCCACTGATCCTCTTCATCACGGCAGCATCTCTTACTACCTGAGCCTGGGGCATGTTACCACCTCCACCTGTGGCTTAGTATGATTATACTTGGCATATGGGCCGCTGTGTGTCCAGAGGCTCATCAGGGATAAGCAAAAGTTTATGAGCTTTTTAGAGCTTGTTTCCAAAAAGCCTGTTGCTCAAAAGTCATAATGAAGAAACTAGCCCGTACTGGGACAATCTTATTCCTTTTAGCTTGTGGCTGAAGCTGCTTGTGGCAGCTCTTCTCTCCCTTCTCCTTGGAGGAAGAGGAAGGACTTGGAGACTAGGAGCAGTCTGAAGTACATATGGGGAATCATAAAAGCAAACCTACTTTTTCTGGCTGATAGTCCTACCATCCTGATCCAACAACTACAATGATATCGAGGTGCATGACATTGAAGTTCTGCAATTGTTATCAGTTTGACTTTGATGCTTTTTACTGCGTTCCCCCAGAAAATATTCTCTGTATCCTGTGTAACTTCTTTCACTGAAGAGTTAAAGAAGCAGCACATTGTGGGTCTGCCAGCACTGCAATTTTTCCTTCTTTTCTGGTATAACATCATTTGGTGGTGGACTGTTTCTTAGGGTGATGTCTGCCCACTGCTATATTTATTAAATCCTCTAGAATCCCCTTCTTATAATAAATGAAATCAACTTAATGAATCATGGATTTATAGAAATATTATGGTCTTTACTGAACAATGTCCTGGAATCTGAGGAGGAGAGACAAGTGAAGTGCATTCTTCAGATATCACCTAGCAGAGCATATCTTCACTAGGGGAGGATTTTGTTAGTCTGTTGCAAAACCAGAAAAATCTTCATTTAATTCAGATGCCTTTTATTAGAATTTGAAGTTATCAACAAAATTACAAGGAACAAAGAGAGATCTCCATGCAGTTAAAAAACAACCTGACACTCTGCCTTTGAGGATTTGCAGGGCCATGGAAGTATGCTTAATTCAAACAGGAGCATAGAAGTATGCCTAATTCACCCCAAGAGCAGGTTAACACTGCAAGGGATTGTCCTACTACCCCTACGCCTGGCAATGGAGTCCCACTGCCCCTTTTGAATCCCTTCCACACAGCGGCTTGAGTCAGCATGAGATGAAATCACTTTTCCGTAAGATGATTCACATTACAAAGCCGTATCTTGGGATCCCATCATTCGATCCCCCACAAGTGTTTCTCTAAACACCCTTCTCTTAAGAATGCCAGGACCGTGAAAGCAGAAGGCATTTACATTTCCAATGAAGACCGAGTCCTGTCAGCCCTCAGAGCAGTTTGCTGACTAAATCATCCAAGTATTTGAATAAATTATCATATGAATAAATTCATTTATGCCAAAAGAAGAAGTGGACTGCTGGATGCAATAATGCCAACACAAGAAAACTGAAACTGAGGAGGTTGGGGAAATGAGCCCATAACAATTACAAGAGGTATCATCTGCTCACGCAGCAGGAGGCAGCTGAGACCACATCTAAAATCTGAGTGTGGGGAGGCATGGAGCAGCATCTAAAAAGGGCTTTAGAATAAGCAGAGCTGAGCAAAAAAACAAGCTGCTCTTTTTGATCTGCAAAACCAAGATTGTTATACAACAACTGAAAACTAAATTGCAAGTCTTACATCTCATTTCCAGTTTTCCAGTTCAGGAAGTATGTAAGTAACAATCCTGTGCCTTTTACTTCCCACTGACATTTAAGAAACGGAAGTCTCAGCTCCTGCCAAATCATCTATCACTACAAGCCCTGGACCTGAGCAATTGATGAATGCTTGTTACAGAAGCATGTTGCGCAAGTACTGAAAATATAAAAAGTTAGGTCTCAGGTAGTGTAAACTGGTTTTGGTACAGCTCATCCCAGTTCCTGATCACCTCTGTAAGTGTTTTACAGCAGTAACAGTTTGGGGAAAAACGATTTGTGTTCTCTAAACATTGATAAGGGCTACGTGTGCTTTGCTTACGTTCATGTCCAGGAAGCTGACTGTATTGTGCATTTTTAAAATTCTTCTTTCTTTAGCTGTTCTTCAAAGAAATCATTACATGCTACAGTCAAAGCAGCAACTAGAATGACAAATTCATTAAAATCCACTTGATTGTCTTTATTTGAGTCCAGATCTTTCATAATCTTATCAACCAGAAAGGGGTCCTTTTGGCCCTAAGGAGAAATAAAAGTGACTTAGCAGTGCAAATCTTGAATATGTAATTTTGACACAAATATCAGTGCAACCCACACCCATGTAGCAAGTCCCAGTGTTATTAAATAAAAGGCTGCATAAAATATGCATCTGAACAGTAATATTACATTAGCTACAGCATTAAAAACATGGGCCTGGAGTCCCAAAAGTGCACAACGATGTAAACCAAAGACAGTGTATACCTTAGAAGGAATATAGGTACTCTATAGGCACTAAAATGAATCAAATGGATTTTAGGAGCTGCAGAGCACTAATTTCTTTGGACAAGATGGATCTATAATATTAATTTCTGTGTATCATCCCTTAGCAGACAGAACTTAGATTTTCAAAAGGCTATTCGTAAGTGGTCTTATCCATTCATCACAGTCAGATATTTCTACTTAGCAAACAACATGTCCTATTCAGTGGGAGTAAGACCAGTGAATCTTCTAAGAATAAATCAATAGCCAAGATTAAAAGGAATTCCAATTCAAGGGCATGGATTCAATGTAAAACAAACAAACAAACAAACAAACAAACAAACAATCCTGCTGGTGGTGATAAAATCCACAACAATTTTTACAATTATAAGAAAAACAACTATGAATCTGGCCATTATTCCCTAAAAAGCTCCCATGCTGTGTAATGCAGAACATAACAAGTGTGCAGAGATATTCAGACCAGCAAGTTATTACTGAAAGGATTTTCATAGCATCTCTCTGCAGGGCATATGAGCAGCTGTACTGTGCCTGTGGCCATTGTGCACAAGCTAATTTCTTGTCTCACGAGAACTGGTTGCTGGATTTAATTCTTCAGAGGGTGAGTAATCTTCAGGGCATGAATTGTCTATGCCCTGTTATTAAAGATGAACAAAAAAGCCTGATTAAAGACTGATTTATTATTGATTTCACTACTGCTTCTATGCAGCCCTTGCTCTCCTCCTACTCAAAAGCACAGAGGAGTTACCAGAGCACAGGTGCTAAGCTGTGCTACTGGTGGTACTTGGCAGGGCTGGACCACCCTCTGAAAACACACTTCTCAGTCAGAACATTTGATCTCATCTGCTCCTGTCTGATTACACAAAGAAAACTGCCATCTGAGAGACAGTGTCCAAAAGCACCTTGCTGAAAGAGATGTCGTTTCTAAACACATGGATAGCTGCTTATCTCACCCATGAAACAGTAACTCAATAGGTTCAGAATCTGTGTCTTACTGAAAGGAAGTCAGTGAGCTCACTGGTGAGGAGCTCCTTGAGTTCTCCTTTACTGAGCTTGTATCTGTCCCCTTCTTTACCAGAGTAGTGATGGAAAATCCTGATCAAGGTGTCCATTGCATTCTCTAGTGGTGTGGACATGGCAGTGAGTAGGAGACCTGCAGGGCAAAGATCCAAAGTTAGCAGCATTGCACAGAAGCCAACCCAAAAGTTAGTCTCAGGAAAGGGATGGAGAGCTAACTGAAGAGAAGAATTGTTACCAGTACTGAAAAAATGGCGTTTCAGTTGATCAATCCTGTCAGTTATGTTTGAGTAATGCTAGATTGTTAAAACAAAGCATTTGCCTGAACTCACTAGTAATTACTTTGAAAAGTTAAATAGAAAGGAAGGTATTCATTTTGCAAAGCTACTGTAAAAGGAGGTCTCTCATATCCATAAAAAAAAAGGGAAAAAGAAAGCACAAGCTTCTATATGTTCAATTAAAAGCTTCCTCAAGAAAACCAGATCAATAAATAACAGTGGTCAAAGTGTATGCACATTTATACAGAAGATTCAACATGAGTTTCTTAGGCGACTAGATAAACATTACTAGTAATAAGGGTAGAAGAATGAGTAGAAGCATCAGCTTTCAATTTATTTGATGTTGTTTGCTTGGGCTGATATTTTCTCCTGTAAATTACCCTTAATGAAAAAATGTGAGCTATGCACCCCTGAGGATTTGCTTCATTGAGCATGCAGTAAGAAAGTACTCAGTGAAGCATCACCAGAAAAGAAATGGAAATGTAATTACTTGATGACTAGTTGACTCGAAATATAACTAAAAATAAAAAGCAGGTGAAAGAGAGACATTACACTGATTAAGCCAATTGAGAGAGATTAATTAGCCAGAATGAAAGTAAAGGTAAGACTGGAATCCTGAACAGCATTATCATGCCACAGCAAAAACTTACCTGCTTTACAAACTATCTGAGGTGTATGCAAGGAAATGCTGAGCTCACAGGAGGTGATGATCACCTTCCCTTTCAAGTCCCATGCGCAGGCTCTCGTTTATCAGGCTGTGAGGCTGGATTACACAAATGGAGACAGACGTATAATTGGCACAAGGAGGACGGGGCTTTTGTTTCCCTGTGCATTTGCCTGTTCTGTTCAATAAAAACCACTTGCTGAAAATGGGTCACTAAAATATTCACTATGCAGATCAGAGGGTTGTATGTGGAACATAGAAGATATTTTTTATCATTTGGCCTTTTACCAATACACCCATCTGGGATCCTGAATGTCAAAATTAGAAAATACTAACAATTAATAAATCAGTATAAAACATCTTCATTGCATTTTCAACAGAACTCTTCCTAGTCTCTCTCTCTTCAATTTACAGCTGAGAGTCTAAATACCTCAGTGCTGGTAGACAGAGTTCAAAGATACTTGGGTACCTGGGGGTAACCTTGTAGGTGGGTTTGCCACAAATCACCTGAGACATTTACTTTGTCAGATGTCTCCATAAGCCTAAAATATTGGCTCTTTCTGAACAAAATTCTTGCTATAGCATGTGTACTCTTTGGAGAAAACCAGGACACCAGTTTCAGAGGAAGGTGTGCCTAAAATTAGTGTGTTCTGATCAAAAGGCTGGATTTCATCTTTATTAGTCCTGCACAACAACTGCAGTTCAGCATCTCTCTTCTAATAAGTGATTGTCCCCTAAGAGGGCTTGTCCAGGCCTCAGGAACTCACTAATCCCAGGGGTGGTGGCTAGGGGATGCAAGAGTCAGCAGCTTCACCATGACAGGACCTTCTTACCGCTGAAAATACCAAGTAACTACAGCCTTCAAGACAGGTATATGAAATGGAAAACTGCTTACTTCAGGTTTACTTTCCTTCCATAAAGACTTTCACCTCCTGCACACACTTGTCCAGTGAGCAGAACTGTACAGATGAACAGCAAGAGGGCACGCAGCTGCAGCTCTTTCTCTCTTTTATTCCAGTCAGAGGGAAGGAGAATGCGATGAGCATGGTTTTAAGCTCGGAAAGCCTCCAGGCACTCATAATTTTGGCTGCCGCAGTAGATATCAACCCACATCTCTACTTGCCTCTAGACATGATGTTTCTTCTGCTTGCACAGTTGTGACAAACCTCCAAAGCCCAAGGAGTCTTGACTGTGCCTCTGGGAGAAGGAGAGGGGGAGCAGGGGCCACTTAAAAATGCTGATCCCCAAAGTATGGGAGGTTATCATGTATTAAGTGTTGTTTCTGAAAGAGTAGTCGGACTCTTTTGGTCATAGGCCCCTGTGGACATGCACAACATTGCATGTAAGGTACCTCCCTTCACTTCCCATCAATACTGTCATGAGAGCTCACTAGGGTTTCAGGGGAGCCAGTGCTCAGTTAAATTTTAGGAAAGATCCAGGTGGAAACCAACCCAGAAATATTGATATGCAGCAAGAGGAACCTAATCCTCCTTGGAATCAAAGAAGAGTTGTCCTCTGTACCTCATCTGTATTTGGGGATAGCTAATGGGTGCCAGTTTTCTATAGAGGTTTGTGCTCCAGAAAGCACAAGGATCTAGCTGAAACATATACAGCATATGGAAGAAGAACATGGGTGATATCATAGAATCATAGAATCACCAGGTTGGAAGAGACCCATCAGATCATTGAGTCCAACCATTCCTATCAAACACTAAATCATGTCCCTCAGGACCTTGTCCACACGTGCCTTAAACACCTCCAGGGAAGGTGAATCAACCACCTCCGTTGGCAACCTGTTCCAATGCCCAGTGACCCCTTCCATGAAAAACTTCCTCCTGATGTCTAACCTAAATCTCCCCTGGTGGAGCTTGAGGCCATTCCCTCTTGTTCTGTCCCCTGTCACTTGGGAGAAGAGGCCAGATCCCTCCTCCTTTCAGGTAGATACAGAGAGCAATGAGGTCTCCTCTCAGCCTCCTCTTCTCCAGCCTAAACAACCCCAGCTCTCTCACTTGTTCTTCATAGGGCCTGTTCTCCAGCCCCTTCACCAGCTTTATTGCTCTTCTCTGGACTCGCTCCAGAGCCTCAACATCCTTCTTGTGGTCCAGAGGCCCAGAACTGAACACAGTATCCAAGGAGCAGTCTCACCAGTGCTGAGTACAGAGGGAGAATAACCTACCTGGACCTGATGGTCACACCGTTTCTGATACAAGCCAAGATGCCATTTGCCTTCATGGTCACCTGGGCACACTGCTGCCTCATGTTCAGTCGGCTGTCCACCAACACTCCCAGGTCCTTCTACTCCAGGCAGCTTTCTAGCCAGGCTTCTCCTAGTCTGTAGCTCTGCATAGTGTTGTTGTGCCCCAAGTGCAGGACCCGGCATTTGGCCGTGTTAAACCTCATGCTGTTGGACTCAGCCCAGCGGTCCAGCCTGTTTAAATCCCTTTGCAGATCCTCCCCACCCTCCAGCAGATCGACACTTTCACCCAGCTTAGTGTCATCTGCAAACTTGCTAAGGGTACACTCAATGCCTTCATGCAGGTCATTGATGAAGACATTGAACAGGGCTGGACCCAGCACTGAGGCCTGGGGATACCACTTGTAACTGGTCTCCGGCTGGATTTAACACCATTTCCCACCACTCTCTAGGCCCGGCCATCCAGTCAGTTTTCCACCCAGGAGAGTGTGCGCCTGTCCAGGCCAGAGGCTGTATCAGCCACACTCCCCAGATCCGGGGCATTCTCTGTGTCTTTGCAGATGCTAAGAAAAGTACAGAAAGACTTACACAGCTGCAGTCATGCAGGTCTATATGCTGTCTGTGATTCACTAATGCTTATAAATATTGCTTAGAAATATTAATCAGATAAGCACCAAAATACATGGGGATTTTGCCATTTATTCAACAATAGTTTCACCTACATTCAGAAAAAAAAGCTCAACTGAGTTGATACTTAAGTAAAACATCTTTCTTTTTGCTATATACTACATTGATCCTCTGGCTAATAAATATTGCAAATTAATTATCTAAGCAGAGTCTGCAGGAGGTACAACTTCCAGGAAACAGGTATAAACTTTCAGAGCTGCCATCCTCAGGACAGAAGAAAGAAGGGTTTCCTCTATCATCTCCAGGACATCAGCTCAATAATTTACACAGTGAATATAATCTGTGCTGTCTCTTTCAGTAGCTACTTTCACTCCAGCTAATTGTGTAAGAAACTCTCTCTTTCATGATAGTGGATTACATCTACACAGGGAAGAGCTGCACTGAGCTTGTTCGTTAAGAGGTCATTTCAATTTGCTCTGTCCCTCCTTCTCCTCCTGCCAGTGGCTCCTGTGACAGCAGAGATCTTTACTCCTGTGAGGGCAGGTTCCAGAGGCTGCTCAAAATTTGTGATTATCAGTCAACTGTTTTTAATCCTTCATCAAAAGCTCCAGCACAATATGGCTTTGTGTGAAATCTAAGAGGCACTGCAGATTGCTGAAGGCAATGCAGCCTGTGAGTACTTCTGTATCAGGACAAGACCTGACTCTGTGTCAGTATTCACCATTCTCCCATCAATCTTTTGCTGCACTCTGATTTCCACTAAAGTAAACACAAGAATACCACCAGACATGGGGTTGGCAGAACAAGTAGGAGTACAACACGACTGTAGACATGGTGAAGCTTGGTGCCTTCCTCATTCATGTCTGTCACAACCTGCCAAACCACAGCAGTGTTGGTGGAAAGGCACTTCCTTCTCAAACTGGGATGATTAGCAACACAAGACCAGATCAGCCACAGCTTTGTCTAGTTAAATCTTGAAAATAACTCAGGATGGAGATTTCACGTGTTCTTTGGTAACCTGCTGTAGTGCAGCACTACCTCCCTGGGGAACGTATTTACCCTGATATCCAATCTCAGCATCACAAGCTGCAGTCATGGCCATTAGCCCTTTCTGCGCCACCTGCCAGTGCCACAAAGAGTTTGACTGCTGATTTTATAAATTCCCTTCCAATAGTCTTGGCTCCTCACTCAAACTCTAAAATGAACTTGAAAGCAGCCTGTTCCCTGACTCACCCAGCCTAGTTCCATGCTTTATTGTTACCTTCATGCTTTGTGCTTGCCCCTTGCAGCAGGCTCCAGCCGTGCCCATCTCCTAATTTGTGTCACAGTATCAATGGCTGTCAGAAGCAGAAGGGCAAATTTTTCACCCGGCAGGGCACAAATACTTTATAGGGCTAAATTCTACCATCTTTGCTCAAGCAGTAATAAATGCTCAGCTTACAGAATGAGTCAGCCATCTGATTTCACTGTTGGCTGCAAGAGAGGCAGAGGTTGTTCCTATAAACCTGAGAAAGACTCAACTAGCTATGACTGCTTCCTTTAATTTTAGTTGCATTTAGACAGAGGTACACCCAGCTGGGAGGCTCTGTGGGACTGTTCCTCCTTTCCTACATGGAGATGGGGCAGTCAGTCCACAGGCAGAAAATCTTATTGCTGGTCAATGCTTCTCAAAAATCATAGCAGAGTTCTGCCCTGTGTGAAAGCAGACAGCCCTTGACATACGTCAGTAGACTTCCTCCACAACTGGAAAGGAGAAGATTTGGCTTCTTCACCAGGATTTCTCTTGACACAACATGACATACATTGCCTCTAAGCCGGAGCAGCCTATAAAGTGACAGTCTAAGCCACAGTAAAATACTGCTCAGCTTAAGTGGGAGGATCCTGTACTTATAGCATCTGGTTTCCAACATTTGCCAGAATGCACATGGGGAATATTTTCTCACAACTAATTTTTGTGCTAGGAAAGGCAAGTCAGCCTTCCACCCACATCCTCTTGTTATTTATTTTTCCCTAACTCACCCTGTTCTTGGGATACACATGTTTTGAATCAATGTTGTACCCCCAAAGTGGTAAAAGGTGTGATTGAAAGCAACAAGCTTTGTAAGTACAAGCTGTAAGTACATATATACTGTACACTAAAAAGCTTACATTAGATTAGAACCTAGATTAGACTAAAGAGTTTAAATGAGATTTACATTCAAATTAGTAGTTAAGTTATAGTTATAATGAGTTAAGTTATAATGAGTTTTTTCACTCTTTCAGGATTGTTAGTATTTTCATGTGTATTTTGTTTCCTTATCTGAGTGGTTGATTGATTTATGCCTTTACATCATGCATGTCTCCCTTTTCTACAGGTTCTGGGTCACATATTCAAGACCGGTTTAACTGCTGTGATCCCACAGACAGCACAATATCAAAGATCTGTTAAAGCTCTATCTAATAGATTTTACCACCTAAATTCTGTGGTTTAATATGTAGACATAATTTTCAATGGATTACACTGCAAGGGCTGCCCAGCTGAAGTGCATCCTGACCTCATTCTCTGCTGAGTCCTGTTCTGGACAAGACTGTACGTGATTTTCCCAAATACATAAATGACTTTTTCATTTAAATCTCCAGATCACTGAACTCTGGTTTTTTCCCATTGTGGTCATTTCTCTTGTAATACTCCTTTAGGACAGAAAGCAGAGCATTATACTGACCTGGATTACTATCTACTAGTCCTTTCTCCTTCCAGAAAATTAGGCACCATTTCCTTCCTCCTCAAGAAACCGCCCCTTACTAGCCTGTGAAGGCAACAAGACATTATATAGGATTGTATTGCTATCTGGAAAATAGCCTAGAAAGTTTTTGTTAACCCTGAAATGGAGTTTTGAAGTGATATTCTGGCTACAAAATCCTTTCTTCCTTGTAAAATTGTGAAGCAGATGTTATCCAGCTGTATATCTTACCAAACCATTTATTGTTTCAATGCAGCCTACCTACACCGAGGAAGGATACCAAAATAATGTAAAATACCCCTGTGCAGACACAGAGCCAGCTATGCCTAAGGTACTGGCAAAGGGTCCTGTTACAGAGCAGCTCTCCTTCACATCTTCCTTACCCTGTAACCAAAGCACATGCATCCAGCACCAGCTGGCTTTGGCAGCTCACATTACAGCTAGGAATATGTGGCAATAGAGCACCTTATGAACAAAGCCAAGATAGTAATTCTCAGTGTTTTAAAGGCACTGATCGATAATGCAAATCTATTCTGTTTGTTAACAACTCGTGTTTGTTCCTAATTCAAACTAATACCAACATGCAGCAGCTCTCATCCTAAAACATTTCAGAATCCCGTTCCTTCCACAAGGTTTTTGCAGATATATTCAGGTCATGCTTGACAACCATTGGGACCTCTTCTTGCAGTCCTGTGTCACAGGACTGTGGCTGAGTCACCTACCAATCTGTAGCAGCAGGTAAACCTTCCACAGGTTTTTCCTGGTTCTGGGCAGGCTGTTGAGTGATTCTGGCCTCAGTTTCTCTTTCATGGTCTCCAGCTATCCACACAGCACGTCTTACTTAGAGAATGGATTTCATAGGGCTGGTGTGACTAGCTCTCTAATGGCAAGAAGTGCCTCTGAGCATCAAGGGACTGTGGTACATAAAATTATATGCTTGTACATGTTCTTGGACATGCGATGATGCATGGATGGCCACCAGGGCTCCAGATGCAGAGCTCATTGCATCTTTTCCACACTCACTGCTCTGTTTGTGAGCCATGTGCTCAACTGGGCCCATGTGGTAAATACTGGCAAACACACTCACCTTCCTTACCACCAGTGCCCAAACAAAGAGCTAGCAAAAAAATACAACGAAAGAAAACCACTCTAGACTGACTTGATTCAATATTCCTTGGCACTCTTGATGTTAAATCAATACAGAAAAAACAATGAGGCAAATGAAGTTTTCTTCTAGTTTGTATGTATGTAAAAAACAAAAACAAAAACAAACAAACAAACAAAAACAGTAAAACTTCTTTTGGTCTGGGTCTGCCCCTTAGTGTCCTGCTGAAGAACTGCTGCTTCCCAATATTCATGCTAACAAACAGCTGCCAAAGCTGCAGAGCCAAAGGAAAACAAACTCCCACCTGACTCCTCCAGGATGCACATAGGTGTTTCACCATTGCATTACTACAGCATGTTCTCCCTAAGGGTCTGCAGTATCAACAAGCCAAACAAGAAGTAACATCATTAAAAATCATAGAGAAAAGAAATATCTGTCGTGTGCAGCCTGTTATCTAGAGTCATAAATTCTGCAGAGAATTTAAGTGCTTAACACAGGTTAGTGTTAAAACAATGGGATTTGGGCACACACTTTTCTTAATTCAGGCTATATATTCCACTGCTGGCCCTTAATAGTGCACCCTAAACTTACCACCCACTGTGGGGATAAGAAAGCTTGGAAGCACTTACGACCAATGCCACTGTCTGGAAGGTAAATGGAAGAAAAGGCCACAGTAATGTTGTCTCCAGGCCTGTCAAGGGACAATCTTCAAGTAACAGTGAATTCTCGTCCAAATGCAATGCTACCCAGAGACCTGAAGAGGGCATTGAGAGCTAGTAGATGGTTAGGGTATAGAACAAACGCTGAAAGAAGATGAGGACATAGCAGAAAACTTAAAATAAATATTTTGCATGTTTTTACTATAGTGGAGCTTGTGGAGGTTCCCACAGGATGAATAGAGAGACACACTGATGGATTTGTCTCAGTCTGAAGTGTAGGAAGAAAATGCTGTAAGAAAGATCCTCAAAACAGGCTGTAGCAAGCCAGGACGGAATGGTATCCATCTCGGAGGTTTAAAGGAACCTGAGGTGGATGAGCAATGGAAGCCATTAGCTGAAATGTGCCTCAGGACGACTGGTACAGTGGCAAGCGGGCAGCTGCCAGGCAGTATCCAGAGAGCTGCGGAACATTAAACCTCTTGTTCATACTGGGTAAAGAGGTAGAGACCAGCCTGAAAGGCAGAAGTGTGGGGATATGACTAAACATAGTTCACTGGGGTGAATTATGTAAAGTAAAGAGGAGACATAATGCAAATCTACCAGTGTTCCCTGAAGCAGTCTATGACGTGTGACATTCCTGACCACTGTTCACCCAGAAAGCATTCTTCACACTTAATGAAACCAGAGATGACATGAGGTACAAGGAAAAGACATACAGTAAATGGATACCTGGTCCCACAGGTATCTGTCCTGGGGCCAGTGCTATTTAGTATCTTCATTGGTGATCTGGGAAAAGGAACAGAAAATGAAGAGGTAAATTTTATGTTGATACAAAGCTATACAGAGAGAGGAAGTTGAAGTCCATCTGTGAAGAATGCAAAAGGACCTCACAAAACACAGTGGTATAGTGGAATAGGTAGTATTTATCTATACAGTGGTATAGATAAATGCAGTGTTGATAAACACAGAATAACATCAGCAAAACCAGGTTTTGTACACAGCTATAAACTTTGCATTGATTAATACATCTACTGTAAGTGAAAATCACAGAATCACAGAATCACCAGGTTGGAAGAGACCCACTGGATAATGAAGTCCAACCATTCCCACCAATCTCTAAGCCCTGCCCCTCAGTACCTCATCCACCCGCGCCTTAAACACCTCCAGGGAAGGCGAGTCAACCACTGCCCTGGGTAGCCTGTTCCTTTGTGGGACACAATTAACACTAACTACGTACAAATGAATTGGTTTTGAAATTCTCATTTTTACTTTGTCTGCAACGGTTTAGCGAATAGGTATGTGTCAAGCTTAGAAGGAAGAAAAAAACCCTCTTCCTATATAGATAGACAGTTTGGGGTTATTTGCACACCAGTACTGAGACGGCATTTTAAGGATTGTGAAGAAAGTCGGAACCTTGGTTTCTTTTTAGTTTCTAAATTACTGGTATTGTGCCTTCAGATACAGTCCTGGTGTCACCACACTGAACTGCAAAGATCTCAGGTACTTAAGGTAGGAAGCCAGTTATTCTGGGGTCTCCTTGCTGCCACTGAGAAAATCCTCTATGCTGTCTCAACCTTCATAACAGGGTGATTGCATACTATCACCTTATCCAAGGTTGTCCTTGGCACACGCTATCCCATTGAACTTGGACTGTGTGTTCCCTGGGAAAGTGTTGCTGGGGTCAGCTATCTCAGACACTGGGCTAGCAACTCTCCACTATAAACACTGATAAGACAGCATCAAAATCCACACCCTGGGCCCACTTACTCACAGAACAGAATCATAGAATCATTAAGGTTGGAAAAGACCTCTAAGCTCATCCAGTTCATCCACCAGCCCAACCCCACCATGCCTATGAAACCCTGTCCCAATGTGCCACATCTACCTTTTTTTTTAACGTTTCCAGTGATGGAGACTCCACCACTTCCCTAGGCAACCTGGTCCAATGTTTCACCACTCTTTCAGTAAAGATATTTTCCTAATATAAAATCTAACCCTACTCTGGTGCAACCTGAGTCTAGTCACTCAAGCAAGGATGGCAGAGGATGGGGAGAAAAGACTCTACACTGTGTCTTGTCTGTAGTATAGAATCATAGAATCACCAGGTTGGAAGAGATCCACAGGATCATGAGGAGGCTGAGGAGGCCTATCACTGTCTGAAACTACCTGAAAGGAGGTGCTAGAGAGGCGGGTGTTGGTCTCTTTGACAAAGTAACAGACAATGAAATGACAGGGAATCACCCTAAGCAGTGCCACAGGGCATTCAGATTGGACATTATGAAAAGCTTTTTCACCAAAAGAGTTATCAAGCCCTGCAACATGCTATCCTGGGAGGTGGGGAGGTGATTGAGTCACTATCCTTGGAGGTATTTAAAACATGGGTAGATGAAGTGCTTAGGGGTATGATTTAGTAGTGGAGAGGCATGTTTGGACTTCATGACCTCGAAAGTCTTTTCCAACCCAGTGACTCTATGATTCTATTGTTTTATGATTCTAAGTCTGCATATTCGGGAGTTGCATAGAGAAGGTGAATAAGTATATTTTTTACTATTCCAGTACAAAAATAAGGAGGAGAAAACCCAATCCCCCAGTTCAAAATAAGCAGAAGAATGTTTCTAAGCTGCTAAACTGCTTGCTGTGGCAAATTCCTGGGGGACACCTATTGAGAGCCACTAAAATACAAAAACTTGTGTCATTTAAGACATCATCAAAACACAAATCACAGGAGACTATGTTAGCATTCTGGGAAAGGTAATAGCCTTACCCCACTCTAGTCTTCTTTTTCTACATACCTTCATTGGACACTGTTCCTAGCAGGTTACTAGGTGAGAATTAAATTTTGCCTGACATAAAAGCCAGTTATAGTCCTATGTTATCTGAAAACCAAAAATCTCCAAACAATAATATGTGATCAGCACTAGTTCTGACAAACAGTCTCTACTTTTCTAGAGGACTATGTGGTTTAAATGATTGTCTAGGTACACTGCATTCACAGTCTTTCCCTAGTTCATTAAGTGGGCCACCTTGTCACAGAAGGAGATCAAGTTACTTTGGCAGGACCTGCCTATCATAAACCCATGTTGACTGAGCCTGATTACCCAACAGTCTTGCATGTGCTGTGTGATACCATTCAAGATCACCAGCTCCATCACCTTCCCTGGCACTGAGGTCAGACTAACAGGCCTGTAGTTCCCTGGATCCTCTCTGTGACGCTTCTTGTAAATGGGCCAGCCTCCAGTCAAGTGGCACTTTCCCAGTCAGCCAGGAGTGGATGATGGAAAGGGGTTTGATGAGCACCTCTGCCAGCTCCCTCAGTACCCTTGGGTGGATTGCTTCTGTCCCCATAGACTTATGAACATCTAATTGACCCAGCAGGTCTCTAACCATTACCTCATGGATCATAGGAGATGCATTCTGCTCCCAGTCCCTGTCTCCTGTTTTGTGAGGCTGAGCACCCAGAGAACATCTTACCTTACTATTAAAGACTGAAGCAAAGTAGGCATTAAGTACTTCAGCCTTATCTTCATCCTTTGTCACTATTGTCCCCCTCTGCGTCCAGAAAAGGATGGAGATTCTCCTTCGCCCTCCTCTTGTTGCTGATACATTTGTAGAAATATTTTTTATCTTTCACAGAATTGACGAATCTAATTTCAGTTGGGCTTTAGCTCTCCTCCCTCCAGCCTTCTTGTAAATGGGCATAACATTTGCCAGAGCTTTCTGTGGAGTGTTCTTCTGAGCCTTCTGTTTTACTCCTTCTAGCTGCTTTTATCCTTGCTTCTGTGCCTCCTAAGCATTACACTCATAGAGTCTTTCAGCCTCTGCATTTGAAGAAAGGAACTCCCTCAGCTCCCACAGACCTCATCAAGTCTCACTCAACAGCATGAAATTCTCTTATGAGGTTGTGCATCATTTCCCATGATTTTGCTATGGGAAGCCTGTTTTTGTGGCTGATCAGGCTCACTTTCAAATCTGTTATAGTAGATGTACAGAATTAGTCTGAATGGAGCTGATTTCAGCAAACACCTCCAGTGCATAAAAACTAAGACATGAGATAGATGCTGGAAGAGAAGATATAGACAAATGACTGCAGAACTATTACTCAATGAATACACATCACAGTTAAAATTTGCACTCAAAAATTTGGGAATAAACAGGAATAAAATCACTTAAGTGAGTTAAGAATGGGTAAGTAAAAGTTTTGACAGATAGAAACCCCACAAAGCAATTATCTACTTTATCTGTGTGCCACTAAAAATAGTCATCGTGTCTCCTGTGATCCACTTAGAAATTTATTGCTCTGTTGCCTTTTAAAAGGATGAGTAATGTTTTATTGCTCTTACTCTGTTTGCTTAGTACCCCTACGACAAAGCCTTGAAAGGGCTGGTGTTACATTTGTAGAGTTTCCTTCTCATCTCCTCCCTGCCATACTGAAAAATATTGCACCTTGATTGGTGGGACTTTTCTTACTTCAAAAAACCCCATAACACTGTTTGAACCCTTTCTCAGCCACAGAAAGTTGCACAGGTTTTATTTAAGCTCTCTGATTCTGGTGATCTTTCTACATTTGTTATCTCTAAGAGTTTATTAACATCAAGGGATCCTATATTTATGTGAAAAGAAATTCCATTATAATCAGAACTATATGAATTTCTGTTATTTGCTTTTCAGATATTTGACCAAAGGCCCTATGCTATGAAAAGGAACATGTCAGTGACTGATACAATGTAAAACATTTTTTAACTAAAGATTTAATTTGTTCTGCAAGTATTTTTTCTAGCTTTTTTAAGTGATTTTAGAGTTTAGATTTTGGAGAGTTTTACCTTTATAGATTTTTTCGCCAAAAACCTAGTTCTTTTACCATTGTTTATAGGTTGTTTAAAAGTTCATCATATTTCCAGAGAAAACAGGACAATACACTGATGTCAATGATGTACTTTTGATAATGCAAAGCACTGCCATCCCTGATCTAAAAAGTGTGATAATGATATCTCTGTCCTCCCTGGCTCTCTTTTCCTAATGAATTTCTGTTTCTTGAGATAGTTAGCAGACAAAATACGGCTGTCAGGTTTTCAGGAGCAAGTACATGCTACTATCTTTTGTCTATTGTTTTATGTGTTTAAATATATTAATTTTGGTTCAAAAGTGTAAGCATCTTTGTTTGCAGATACAAAGAAGCAGTCTCAAACAGCAGAGGCTCTTGAGACTCTTTAGAGTCATACAGAGTCATATTGTGGCAGAACTATGCAGAAAACAGTATCATATCAATAGTGATTGCTGCCTTAACTATACAGCCTTCTAATTATAGTAACTTTATTAACAATAGGCACATGTTGTGTCTTGTAGTTATCATTAAAACAACAAGTATAACAGGCACTGATGTCTTTTATTCTAAAGGTTACCTGAATAGAATTGTGCCACTTGCAGAGCAAATGAACAATTACTTTTCCAACCAAAATTATACATATTGCTGACAGGTGGAAAGTTCCCTAAATGATGATATTACAAATTATATAGACTGGAGCCCAGGCATTCCCTATTCTTCATTCTTTAGTTCACTGTCAAGAGAAGTCTGCAACAAAATGAAAGGCAGATGCTTTGCCATCTCCTCTTAGCAATGCAGCCCCACTGATGGGGCAGGTCCAAGGCTCTCGGTTGTTTCTGACTCACCTGACATGACAGGTTATGGCTCAAGAGCTGTATCACAGCCTCAGTCCTGCCTTTGATACCAATCAGAAGTGCACTTGCAGCATTGTGCAAGAGTATTACAGTTCCTCACTGAGGAAGATGAAAGGCTGGTAAGAACTGGTAAACATGGGCCTCAAAGGATGGAGAAGGTTCATTCTTTAACTAATAAACACATTTTTTTCTCACTTGAATCCACTTTTTTCAAATGACCTGAGATACCACCCTCTCCAGCACAAAGCTTTTTGTAGCTACAAAGGCTGTAGTAAACATGCATTAAGGCACAGCCAGCCATTTCCAGGTGAAGCAATGTTTCCATGATGGCAAACTTCATATGGCCTCAGATGCTACAAAAATAATGAAAGAAAGCAGCTATGGCTGACAACAAGCTTCTGCACATCATACTATTTCAGAAACCTGGGGATTATAGGAGGTAAATGCCAACACTTCTTCTTGTTCAGATAAGATTATGCTTGGAAGACTTGTTTTAACAGTTATTTAGATCCAAGAAAAATGAAGGAGGCTGGAAAGGAACATGAGAATATTTTGCTTCAAAAGGTAATCTCGAGGAGTCCCATCTGTCTCCTTAACAATCTGCTTCCTTGATCCCAAGCTTAGTAGATATATTTAATATAATCTGTTAGGTCCTTCTCTAACATCAGATATGTATGTGTGTTTTGAAATGGAGAATTACAAAACTATTTGCACAGCACAGGGAAAACTAGATTAAGTCTTTCTCATTTGGCTGCTTATTAAAGAAAATGTGCAAGAGCAGCTAGAAACAGAGGAAGGAGCCTTTAATCACAGTGTCAGCTCTTTTTACAGTTTTTCAGAAATCAAAAAAAATATCAACTTATACATAAAATTCTTTACCCAGCTGATTAATAGAGTCCTCAGCCAGCTCCCAAACACCACCAATCTCCTTGGGCTTGGGCAGACAGCTTGGTTGGTATGGACGTGTTCCTCTGCCTCTTCACTGAGAAGCCACACTCACACATCATAGTCTGTACTCTCTCTCTGCTGAGATGATATCACTCCCCCACACTGCAAGTCTCCTGAAGCTAGAGGGTTAGTACATAAAAGTGAGGATATGAATTCAAGGTGGACATTCTACTCCACAGAAACACCAAGAGCCAAGGAGATGCTTGTATCTCTGACTTTAATGCGTCGGCTTTGGCTCCTCATGTAAATGGTGGAGACGTGGATGCTCTGGGAGGAAGGAGGGAGGCTGCTAGGTTAGACATGCTGAACTATTCTCTCCAGATGTTTACCTACCCATATAGGATGCTTAGATGCTAAAGTAAACATATGTATTGGACGCCCCCTCATAAATGTAAACTAACTGTGAAGAGTATTCTCTCCTACGAAGAAGGATTTAACTACGCAGCACAAAGGCACTATGAGTTCATGTTAAGGGAGACTGTGCATTAGCTGCCATAGTGTGGTGCCTTGTGCACCACACTGCACTACAGGGACCTTACTAAGAGGATGAGCTCCCTAAATGGTCCTCAGGCCACAGTGTACTGTGGAGCCTTAATCACATCTGACAGGTCTTGTTCAGTGTCTTTGGATGCCTGGAACCAGCAGTGAATCTAGGGTTAGTATTTGTAACAACAATTATTTAAACCTAAACCACCAATGGAAGACAAAAGCATTTTGGAACAACAGAGGTCCTGATACCTCTCTTATCTAAAGCCCTGCTATCTTGATTTGAGATGGAGGTAGTGGGAGCTATGACCTTAGCAGAAGAGTGAGGAACTACCATTTCCCCACTTCTGCCAGAGGTGTCTCCACTCCATGCTCTCCCATGTCCTACAGCCAGGACATTTCCTATCTGCCTACCCATGCTCTATCATAAAGCAGTTACCTAAGCGAAAGTAACTCAGACACTCACTGAAGATTTTCTTACCAGTTCCTGTTGTAGTTTTCACAACTCTACCAATTTAAACACATTTAGCGACACGGGGATCTTCCAGGAAACCAGCCTAACACACACAACACAGTCTTCATATATGACAGAGTAGTTCCACACTTTCATTTTGCCATTGCCATTTACCATTTTACCATCAGCTCACACTTAACAGCAGCAACATCCTCCACCTTAGTTCAGAAACAGTGTTGCTACAATGCAGCCACTTCCAGCATTTTCAGTTGTATTTGTACTGGAAGTTAATGGAGAGACATTAGTGATTTTGATCAAAAGCAAGCAACTTCATCACAATATCATATAGCACCACTTGCCTCCAACACATCATGAATTAGTGCTAAGGGCTCACTCTTGGTATTTTTACACTATGAACCATGTCACTCAGTTCATCTGCTCACAGAAAGCCAGATGGGTTTGCCTGACTGTAATTTGTAGATGAAATGTCAAGGGGTCATGATGTGTCAAACTAGAAGTATGTGCTAGTCCTGAGTCACTGTCAGCTATACAGAGAGCACAAGACCATAGTGTTCCCTCCACAACCAACAGTGCTGTGTTGACTCATCAGTTGTTTCTTGTGTTTTCTTCATAGCTCCCAGCTTTTGTAAATGTGTGATACAGCAGACCCTTCAGGATTTTCAGGAAACTCCCTCTACCCATTGCATTTTATTTTTTAATACATGATCTACAAGTTTATTAATTCCTTCATTTCCTCCTATTCAGTGTGTCAGCCTCATTAGCCTCTTCAAAGAAACAGCATGTTTTCCCATGTTAAATTACTCAGTTTCCCCAAGTGCTCAGAAATAGACACAGACTCCACACAAATGAGCTGTACTTCACCATAGCCCACAGGACTATGTGACAGCACAGTCCCCAACTGCTGAAATACAGCACCAGGGGTATGTACCATCCTGAATTCAGACTCAACTTAGAGAAAGTATGAACGCTGATGATTTTCCCCACTGCATCACGACCGTGCATTACTTCCTTCCATCAGAGAGTTGGTAAGTGCTATGATGGGGAGAAGCACAAGGGGGAGTCAAAGAAATTCCCCTAAATGTTCAATACTAAACATGCTGAACATTCAAGACCCAGTAGATTGCTGCTTGAAGGTGAGGCATAAAGCCTCACAGTCAGTCGCCAACCAAAGGTTGCTGTTAACCACAACAGAGACACATTCACTAGTGCCAGCTCGTCTTTGTTCTGAGCCAAAGCACTTGTCATCTGATGCATGCAAAATCTGGCAATTAAAATCCTACCAACCTTAAGAATTACTACACATAGTTTTTTTTTAGAACAGCCATAAAATACCATCCTCCTTGTCCATTGTTTTCAGAGCTCTCTGCATTAACTGATATGTCACAAGGGCTGCAATATCTGGAGGGGACCAACTGAGAGCTGAGGGTTCATATAAAGTATTTCTCTTAACTCCCAAAGGTAGACCGTCAAATATAGGTTTTCCTCCACACAGACTTTGTTGTCTTGTTTCATTATGCAAGTGTTCATTAATGCTCATTACTGTGTATTATTAACACCTCCAAAACAAATAAAGGAGCAAGTCTTAGTCCATGTGATGAGTGTGCTACCAGCAGACTGCACTAGTAAAGCACTCCAAATGCAGACATAACTTAAGCAGCAGGACTGTGCTTTACAACCGGCAAAATAATCCCATGAAAACAAGCAGGTGTATGGAGCAAGTTTTACCAGCAAAGGTGCAGTCTCTGGGTTACAGCTACATTGGTGTTCTTGCTGATGTGGCTTTGGCAATCAGAAATGGCACTGGTTCTCCTCCTGTGGGCAATCTAGCCTTATGCTCTGGCAAAACACATTAAGTCAACAAAGGTAGCATGCAGTATTCAGCAGCTGGCAGTATATGTGACAGGAAAGCAGGGTATCCAGAGAGAAAGGAGTGGACACATTTTATTTATCTTTGTATTTGGGAATGTAAACTCTATATTAAAGCATAGAAGCAGGAGTTTGGCTTTGTCAGAATTTCATCAGAGGTAAGAATTTCATCACATAGACCTTAGTATCCTTGAGCTGGCCATGTTATGTTGTTTGCACCACATGAGCAATCACAGCTGGTTTTCAAACTTCAGAGCAGCTATGAACCTCTGTCCCTCCATGTACACACAGACAGATATGCCCTTTCCCCCTCCCCTGACTGCCAGAGCTGGTCAGACCGTCAGGAAAGCTGGCTGCATACTCACTTCAATGACTGAGAAGCCCAAGTAACACAAGTTAGTGCTGAATCAGAGTCCTGATGAATCCAAGGGAGTAGTCACAGTGCCTCTGCACAACACTCAGTGCATCCTTCACAATAATTAGTCTTTTTTTCCATTATCTGAAGCATCTCCACCTCCTTTGGCCTATATGACAGAGAACTGATTATGTAGTCAGCCTGTTGTACTGGTCCTGCCAGCAAACACTGCCTGAAGAGTGTTTATCTGCAAGCCTACAGAAGATGATCACTCCTGAGAAAAAATGTAGGCAATACATACTCCTTAGTGTGTTTTTGAATCAAGATGACCACGACTACTGTGTTCATGCTGAATTAAATTTTATGTATGATCTATGTTCAAAATGCCCATGAGAGATCAAACACATCTAATAATGAATTTGGGTCCCAAAGGCCAGATAAAGTAGGTAGGTATTAGGTTGCTTGATTCCCAGGACAGTTACATGTCTAGGCAAGAGCTACATGCCTTCAGTCATCACATCAGTTAGACAAAACGAATGCTAAACTTGGTGGGGCCAGGTGGTATTCACCTAGGAGTTCTGAGGAAACTCAGAAACAAAGTAGCTGAATTAGTAACAGAAGCACATCACCTCTTGCCAAAATTCTACCTGAATACTGGGAGCCAAGGCTGTAATAAAAAATTAAAAGCCAGTTCTGAGGTGTCCAATGGAACATGGCAGATTTTCACAGTGAGACACCAAACAAACATTACTAATTAGACCAGCTGTTTCAGACTTAAAGAAACCCTTACTCTGAAAACAGCTGGATGTTGGGAAGAGTACTATTTAGAATACATATGCCTGCACACTTTTTACTCCTCTCTGGGTACCTGACTATAACCTCTTTTTGTTGCTGTTCTGCATGATCTTTGAGTTAGAGATTGATCCTTCGCAGTAGCATTCATTGCAGATGCCATTAATCTTACCTTCTTCAGCCTTCTTTGCCTTTTTTTTCTGAACTTCAAGAGCATAATTTGACAGTTTCATAGCACAGCACTCAGATGGTACAAGACAACAAACTTCCCTGACAACATCTTATTTGCACATGCTGTGTTGGCCAGGTGTCCTGTGCAGACGTTTTGGTAGTCAACAGGCCCCTTGACACTTCGCTGTCTTGTTGACCTCCAAAGTCATGGGTGAGCTCTCTATCCCGGCCTGGCAAGAGTGCACCTTGGTCTGGTCTGAGCCAGTGCATACATTCCTAAGGTCATGGTGAGGAGGCTTTCTCCCCTATGTCTTAGGGGTTTAGACAGACGCTTTGCAGCTCTCATGCTTCAGCTTGCCTTGTAGTTGCATAGTGTAAACTGGTGTTGGTGGTGAAAGATGCAGTCTGACCCTCTCCCTTGAACTGAGCCAAGAGCTTATCCAGGAAACTGGCCAAACACTGTTCCAGGTCAAACGTAAACTCTTCTCCCTCCTCCTGCTTTAACTTTAACCCAGGACTGATCCAATCCATGCCAAGGCCACCCATGCTTGTGACAGTATAAGGGAATAGTGTGATTAAGCACTCATGGTAGGGGAAAGACTAGTCTACCTCTCTTAGCTGCAGCATGTGCTTGATCTGTAAGTGAAATTATGACACTGTGTACATGAAGTACAATCACTCCAACTGCCTGATGGCAGTTGTATTTCACTGATTATTTTTGTAGCATTCAAACCTTAATTCAGTCATAGATAGTGTATTTTCTATGTCTAAGTCTTAGAATTGTGAAGTTAGCACTATTTGGGAATATATTTTATATATTATATTTATATATTTATTGTTAGCTAAAGATGATCACCTTTTTACTAATCAATCTTGCCTGAGGGTAGTCCCATAAAAGCTGCCAGTTCTACCCTCCAGGGCTACATGTTCTTGCCCTTAAACTCCTTGTCTGCACAGACACAACTGTGGATTCAAGGAGTTGATTCAAATCAATTGAACAAACAGCCTGCTTTGCTAATGGGATAAAAATTAACCCTTGATAATTAAATTCAGGATGAGAGCTTGCAGTGCAGCTACAGCTGGGAAAACTTTCCTATAATTTCTTGTTGTTTCAAGTATAAATAAAATAAGAAAATAAAATAATTATTATAATGGTTCCTCCTCCTTATCAGCAGTTTACTCTTCACTGCACCTGGGCTGCAGCAAAGAACAACCCACTTGCAGTACTGTGTATATAGAAGATACCAATTGTAAAAGCAATTGGATGCTTGATTAAATTCTCAGTACTGGTTCTCCGCTTTCCCTCCCAATGACACAACAGATAAAGATGCATCATGGCACCCCTTGCCAAAACATGAACTAAAACAGTAAAGGCAGAGCAAAAAGGACCATTAGTAGTCTGTACCATAAAAAGAAGTTAAGACTAAAATTTTTCTTTTCAGATCCCAGTGAGCATAGTTTAAAGCAATAAGCTTCATCCAGATGACCGTGGGCTCCTTGACTGGTACTCTCTAAAGCTCATCACATACTAGTACAATCTCCTTTTAAAATAAAACAATCTATTCATTAAAATGTTTACTCAAAAAGCTTTCAACACCACTCAAGTAATGTCCAATTCTTACATGTCACAGACAGACCTCCACTGCTGCTGCAGGTAAAAGATGGAATATTTTTCCATGCAACTTGCTCTTTAAAATGCACAGATAAGGAAGGCTAGAAGGGAGAAGGAGTCAAGGGGCTCAATGCTTCCCTTTGCCTGAACTGTACTGGAGTGGCATGACAGTTTGACAGTCTCCACCTCCAACCCCATCAATGACAGTAAAGGAAGAACAAAGAGCAAGAACATACAGGTATGCATTATTTGGTATACTTCTGATTAAATAATGATAAGAAATTAATCTTGTCTCCCAAAAGACTGGCTATATTGTTCTCCAGCAATTTAACAATCATCCATGAATCATGACTGATATCTTTGTAGTAGTATGGAGACACACACAGACAGTTCAACAATGTTACAACATGCAACATGTAACCCTGGACCCCTGGGACAGGTGGTGCTGTAATCACATGAACTGCATGTCCTTTCTTGGTGTCATTCACTACTGTATACAGAGCAGGAAGCACTGAGATTGTCCAACAAGAAAGAATACATTCTCAGACTCTGCTTATCATGCACAGGCTAGGTGAAGAGTTCAGATGTCAGTTTATGAAAACAGTACAAGTCCTTTCTTCCCAAATCATCCTTCAAGTGAGCTATGCTCTCTCATGTACAGCTGTCTTCCAGTAAAGATACCACATTGCATCTTCTATACAGTGGCAAATAAGCATTTTTTTTTTCCGTCAGGGAACAGGAAGAGTAAACAGTGTTCATGCCTGAGAAGCATTTGTGTTCTGTTTGGTCTAAAGAGCAGTACACTCTCCGCTCTACCATTACCATCCTACTTTCATTCTAAGCACTGACCGAGAGTGAGTAGACAGAAGGGCAGCAGAGAAAAGGAAAGCTAATTAACCCTTGAGATGAGAGATCAAGTACATTAAATTAACTTCTTATTCTTTATTGGGAGGGCAGAAACTTGTTGGTGAATCATAGCATCACAGAATAGTTTTCACTGGAAGAGCGCTTTAAAGGTCATCTAAATCAATAAGCAAGGACATGTTCAACTAGGTCTTTCAGTGCCCTGTTCCAATGTGACTTTGAATGTTTCCACATATGGGACACCTAAGAGAATAAATACGGACACCAAAGGACAAGGAAAAGAAAGGAAGACATAAACAAACCAAAAACATATATAAGTATAAATACTTGTAATGTCTAAGCTGTTCGGATTCTTGCTACAGTTCAATATGACTCCTTCCTCACTTTCTATATTTTAAATGGTGGATACTTCTCATCTATACACAAGCTGCCTCAGAAGTACTTTTTTGACTAAGTGCTCTTCCAATTGCTTGTGTTTGTAGGGAGACAGCTATGTCTAAGTCTCAGATAGATCCTTTTGATGCAAGTTCCACATAAAACCTGTTGAAACTTAAGACTGGAAGGTGAAAGAATGCACCTAAATTCTATGACCAAACATGTAACTATCAGCTTTTCAGACCAAAAGCACAAGTAATTCCATATTCCTGAGTCATCACAAATATTCAGGGTAAGGAAACAGGATTTAAGATACTTTAGGAATCTATTGAGTCTGAAGATTGCTGTCTTGTTAATGTGTTTGTTTATATTCCATTAATGCCCACTGAACTGTTCTGAACTGTTTCTTCAGTTATCTGCTATAGCAAGATAAGAGTGTAGTTTCACTATACTGAAATGTGTCATTAGGTAAATTTTACTTAACCTATTTAGGCAACACAGCTACAATTGTCAAGAGTTCTAATTCATTATGAAGAATAACATCTTTGTTACCTGAAACCAGTCAAGTCAAACTACTCAGCTCTACTATAATGCAAAAGCATATAAGAAAGCACCCAACTCAAAAGCATTATAAAAAAATCTTGTTTAGTTATCTTAAAAAACACAAGGTATATTACATAAAAATCAAATAACTATTCATCAAAACTTTGCTAAATATCCCCATTTAAGACTGTGTATATGCAAGCATTTAGTAACAGTGTATAATCTCAAATAACATTTTATCTCAGTGCTAGCTGATAAGAAGTTCAGCTTGTCAAGTTCAATAGCGAAACCTTAAAGGCTTCTGCCATGGTAGTATTTGCAACAGGAAAACTTGGAAAACAATATAAAATTACATTATACTAAAGATAAGCAGTAGTCACATTGCTGGACCCACACCAAGACGGTGAAATGGATTCCCCTTATCTCTGCAGTTTCAAATAATATTTGGTATAAGCAAGTATACAGAGCAAGGACCTGTTGCATACATATTCTGTTCAACTGTTTAATACATTACAGTTAAAGCTAAACAAAACAGATTTATCTGTTAATTAAAAATACAAGTAGCACTACATAACATTCCCAGGACATCTTGCTTTTTAACAACATCCATATTGAAAGAAAATGTCTTCACACACAACTGACTTTCAGGTCAGCAGCTTTCTTGCAAAGCATCAGAAATGTCATGATTTTTTTTTCCAGTACAGTGGAAAGATATGTCTGCTTATGAATTCTACAGGGTAAGCAGCAGCCAGCTCCAAAATCTGGGCTTCAATGTCAGTAAAAAGCAAAGATGTTTTTTTCAGATCGTCTTGTACAAAGTACCTCTCTTGTCATTAACATTCTTTCAGCAGTAGTGATAAATGTTCACTTTTCTTCTAGGATTAAGCTCAATACGTTGATTTAGTGGTCCCATTTGAGTTCGATGAATAAGAATTTGATTTCTTGGGGTATCTACCTGACGAGAGCGACACTTGCATCCTTCGTGTGGTTCGCACACTTCGGCAAAGAAGAGCATTTTTAAGGTTGTCTCTGAAGTCTTTTGAAATATAGTAATAGATGAATGGATCGATACAACTATTCAAAGTAGAAAGACAAAGAGCAGTTATATATGATACATAGAGATAGCTCTGGCTGTAGGTTTTGAGGAGTAGAAAGTGCACAACAAGCAGTACATTGCTAGGTGTAAAACAAATGAGATACATACACAAGACAGCAATAATAAGTTTGATTGCTCTTTTTCGTTTCTTCCCAGTGCTTACATCTGAGATGGAAGCATTTAGAGTCTTAATCATTAATATGTAAGCGACAGCAGTGAGAAAAGCTGGGATTAAGAAGAGTCCAATTGCAAGTGAAAGGAAATAACTGAACATGTCATGAGCCAAAACATTCTCAGGTAACACATCATGGCAGGTTGTGATGTTAAGATTTGAAATGTATGCTGTCTGATTAACAAGATACAATGGAATGGTACCCAGCAAAATCAATATCCAGATAGCGAGGGAGATGCCCAAGGCAATTTCAGATTTCTTTCTTGAGTGCACTATGGGATTCACTACAACCCAATATCGTTGCACACTCAGACATGTCATAAAGAGAATGGAACAGTACATATTTCCATAGAAAAATCCAACAAGTACTTTGCAGAGACCTTCACCGAATAGCCAGTTATTGCCATTTACATGGTATGCAATCTTCAGTGGGAACCAGATAACAAAAAGAAGGTCTGCCAATGCCAAGTTAACCATATAAATTACAGCTGGATGCTTCTTCTTTGTTCGGAAAAAAAAGACCCAGAGGGCCATGGCATTGCTTGGCAAGCCAATGATAAAGACAATGATATAGACAATAGGAAGAAACACTGTAGTCAGTTTTCCTGTGAGAGCTTTTGCTGCAAATTCATCTACTTCGTATAAGTCTTCAGAGACATTATTTGTAGTTGGAACTTTCTGTCCAGCAAAACTTCTTCCTTTTGAACTGCTGGTTACACTACTCTCTAAGAGAGAAAAAAAAAAAAAAAGTCAAGTTGCTGTTACTGAAGTACAGACATTTTGTTCCTTTTAAAAATAAACTACACATCATGATTTCCTCTGAAGAATTAAAAAGGGCCTTATAAACTGAAAAATTAAGACTGGTTTTCAAACACTTAACAACTTTGCTTCTCTTTAAGTTTATTATCTAAAAGATAACCTATATTCTTATTCAAAGATTTTATCAGCAACCAAAATGATTTTCCACATCACCGATGATATTAAACATATCTCAATAAAATAGCTGTCAGGTGCTTCTACCATGTGAACAGCTGCAATAGAAACTGCTTCAAGTACTTTAGGGCACCATTATCCTTTCACGAGGCAGTGACAGATTTACCCATGTGCTGAGACTCATAAAGCATTCCAGCAGGCTAATATAGCTGCAGTACAAGTTTTCTCAGGTTTAGATGGACTAACAACGAGTATGCAGCCAAAAAAAGCATGCCGTCCACAGAGCAGCTATGCACCAGAGATCCCTAAGGAAAGAAAGGTGCATATGTGCATCTGATTTGAAACCTAAACAAATTAACTGTGCACGTATATGCAACAGAGCCAAGTCATCTGGCACTTCCTTCCTATTCGTGGCCAAGATGGTCAGACAACCCCTGCCGCTTCTACTGAGAGTGATAGTGGTAAAGCAAACAGCTATGGTTGCTTTGTATACCAGAGAACTATCACTGTAGGTTTTATTCTCCCTCTTCAAAAGTGACTGGAAAACCGCATAGGTAAGCCAGTCATTCCTGTTCTTGATGGCTGGACAGTCCCAAGACGTCCTATAGACCCCATATAGTTCTCTTGCATTAACAGATGGTAACTGCACAACCAGTTACCATTCATGAACTACCTCTTTTAAAAAGTTACCAACCTAAGCTCTATGGATTTAGAACGTGATTATCTATGAAAGAAGTTATTCTTAACCTTAACTTGATTTTGATCAATATCTGTGGATTAGCCAAAGAAAATCCCAACTAGAATACAAAGGAGAGTCTTCTTGTGCAAGTAGGTTTCTGTACAACCAACAGTGCTGAAGGATGGCCCCTCTGTTATTCAATAGATAGTAGCTTTGATACAGTTCCAGAAGGAAAAACAATCACACCTTACATATTAAAGCATAAGAATTCTTTCACAAGGAATATGTAAATACACACGTATGCATCTTTTCCTGTACAGATTTTCAAAAGTAAAACAACTTCAGACAGCCGTTGCTTTCAAGTCAGATGTACAGCATTAGTGTTCTGTCTAGACTGTGTAATCTCCTGAAGAAGTGTACAGAAATACAGCATGTATCAATATTCTTCAGAGTTCTGAATTGTTACTTTAGCTCCACTCAACAAGGATTTGACAAAGTCCAGGCACAGGCATGCTTCTCTAGAAAACTGAGGTGTAAGAAAACACTTTGCCAGTACAATGACATGGACAAATCTCTGCAGTAGACTGCATGAAGGCCAAAGTCTAAATTACACTAGCAAAACTACAGTCCCACAGGAGATGATTTCAAATGCCAGTCATTTTGTCCTGTATGTGCTGGAATTAAAACAGCACAATGTTATAAAAATCCTGCTGCAAGATCTTCAAGCCCCAAGGTTACATCAAGCAATGCTGTTAAAGACTGCCAGGTTTACTCTTATAATAAAGGAACTGCAGGTCCCTAAACTAAGGAGATATTAGAAGCCATAAAACCAGCTTGAAGAACATAGCTTAAGAAGACATCAGGTAACATAAATGATAATTGGCTAAGCAGGCTTATAGATTAGCTGAGAATGATCCTGGAGATGACAAGAAGCAGACCCTTTATAGTAAGCTGATAGCTCTAAGTACCATAATTAAACACAGTGTACAGGGCTGTTCAACAGCTGTCCACTAGTAAGTAAAATACTGTGTTAGGTATCAAATCACAGTTTTACTACTATTTGTATTCCATTCCAAAGACTTAAAATTATTGTAGAAGACTGGCAGAGCAAATACTACAACTTTGTTCTTATTAATGTTTTGTCAGCAGATATAAAGCGATATAAAGCAATATAAACCTTTGTGCTGGTGCTCACAGGTTGGGTTGAAATAATAAAAAACGCTCACAAAAAAGCCTTAAATTGCTGTTCTGTGACACAGAAGAGTAAGAGCTATAATAACGTGTATAGACTGACACGTGAACCACACACAGCACTTAGTATTACAGGAGTGACTGAAGAGATTTCAAAGGTTTGTTTTATTCTATTTTTGAAGACAAGATCAAGGTAAATGTGTGATTTCAGAGATTAAGGCTTGGGTTTATGCTGACTTTAGGTCATTCCGGCCTCAAAAATACTGACTGCAGGTACTGGACACCTTTTGTTAGCCCAGCTCGCACCCATACAGTAAGACAGTTCAGCATCCTGCTTTTCTCTGCAGTTAACACTCCCTTGCCAAGCAACCAGTCCTTTGTTAGGTATGTGCATTTTCTACATCCTTTTCTTACTCTTTGTGCTTGCAGTTTTCCATAACAATTGAGCTCTTTTCCAAGCTGAGTTTCACCATGCTTGACTCACACACAGAGAATGCAGCTGACTTGCTAATCAGCCCACGGAAAAATCTTCCTTGGCATCATGGGGGAAAAACATACTCTCCTTCCACAACAAAAGACTGAACACCTTTGCTGGTCGTCGATACAACCCACTGCTTACCAAAGGGTAAATGCTTACCCTGCAGACACATAAGTGAAAGCAGCACAGAGTATCTGAATTAACTGTCTCAGGTCAAGTAGTAATACCCACACAAGACTAAGGTTAAGATTACTCTCGTTCTCGTTTACACAGGGGACTAACATTAAGATAACCGTCGTTTTTCGATCTGCCATTCAGGTTCACCACAACCCCATAATGGAACCTGCTTGTTTGAAAACAGCCATAATCACGTCCTCTGGCTTTACAGTCCGTCTCCCTCGGTTGGGATGGGATCACACTTCCAGCTCATTTCACCTCCTTACTCCAGGAGATCGAGCACCCAGGTAAAACTTTAAAGCAGACTACTCACTTCCCCCTCCCCTGCTGCCCCCGACGATACCGAATTCCCTCCTGTTCCCCCTAAGGTGAGAAAACTGAGATACTAAAAGGCAGCCTAAAGAGTTCAGGAACTCCACTCTGAACAACAAACCTGGCGCCTGTCCAGTATCTATTTGTTGGGAAATAGGACCTACCATAAGTTTGGCTTTAATATTTACACAGTCTGCAGGCGTATACTTTTATTTTGTAAGTAAGCCCAGGATGAACAAACACAGGTCATAGTGCACAGGCATATCCCGATACGGCAACGGGGTTTACTATAAAAGGTAGTGAAACCATGAACCTTAAGGCAGTGAAATATTAGCACGAAAGACAATGATTTTGGCTCCCGAATTAACGTTCAGTAAGCGATAGTATTAACTACGGAAGATAAGAACTAGGATTTAAAGCCCCAACGCAAATCCTGGATTTTCAAAGGGGAAAGCGAGAATGTGGGGGAAAGCGAGAATGTGCTCTTTAAGGTTTTCTGTGCTAACGCACGGCTTTCACGCAGCCCGGGAACCACAGCAGCCACAGCAGAGGCCCCAACCCCAGCTTCCCACAGGAGGTCCAGTGGGGGCTGCAAGGATGATCAGACGGCTGGAGCACCTCCCACTCCAGGAAAGGCTGAGAGCGTTGGGGCCGGGTTGTTCAGCCTGGAGAAGAGAAGGCTCCGAGGAGAACTTATAATGATCTTCCAGTACCTTGAAGGGACTACAAGAAGCTGGGCAGGGACTGCTTATAAAGGCTTGTTGTGATAGGACATGGGGCAATGGGTATAAACTGAAGAGAGGCAGATTTAGGCTAGACTTAAGGAGGAATTTCTTCACGATGACAGGTGTGGCCCCAGCACAGGTTGCCCAGGGAAGCTGTAGCTGCCCCATCCCTAAGGTTGGATGGGGCCTTGGGCAGCCTGGTCTGGTGGGAGCTGCCCCCTGCCCGTGGCAGGTGGGCTGGAGCTGGATGGGCTTTAAGGTCCCTTCCAACCCACCTAGTCTGTGATTCCACGCTTCCACGACTCCCGCCCCTGTCCGGCTCGCCCGGCGCACCCTGCGCTCCTCTCCTCCCAGCCCCGCGCCCGCCCGCAGCCCCCCCGGGAGCGCCCGGTTGCCCCCTCTCAGCTCGGTACCCGCTGGCGCCAGCTTCTCGCTCATCCTCCTTTCACCTGCGGCAGTGGCGGCTCCCAGCACCGCGCAGAGCAGCATCAGCGACAGGCAGAGCCCGCGGCTCCCGGCCACCCGCCCGGCCATCCTCCCGCCGCCGCTCCCTCTGCCGCGCGCCCGCGGCTTCACCTGATACCTAAGCTGGGGGACGGTCCCGCCCGCGCCGGCTGAGCGGTGGGTGGGGCCGGGCCGTGACACGCCCCCTGTCCCCGAAAGTCGCGCCTAAAATGGCGAGGGGAACCCGGTGGGTGGGGACGCTTAAAATGGCTGGTGCGCCCCCTGCCCTCCTGAAGGTGGGGAGGAGGGGATGGTTCCACGTGTCATTCACACCCTGCGTCCCCCGCTCTGTGGCTGCTGGAGTCGCCTTCACCTGTGTCCTCACCTCACTTATACCTACTCGTTTGAGTTGGAAGGGACCTTAAAGACCATCCAGTTCCAAGCCCCTACCGTGGGCAGGGACACCTCCCACCAGCCCAGGCTACGCAAGGCCCCATCCAATCTGGCCCTGAACACCTCCAGGAGTGGGGCAGCCACAGCTTCCCTGGGCAACCTGTGCCAGTGCCTCACCACTCATAGAGAAGAAATTCCTCCTTAAGTCTAGTCTAAGTCTGCCCCTCTCCACTTTATAGAAGCATAGAACAACCAGGTTGGAAGGGACCCATCGGATCTTCTAGTCCAACCATTCCTATCAAACACTAAACTAAGTCCCTCAAGACCTCATCCACCCGTGCCTTAAACATCTCCAGGGAAAGGGAATCAACCACCTCCCTGGGCAGCCTATTCCAATGCCCAATGACCCTTTCTGTGAAAAACTTCCTCCTAATGTCTAGCCTAAATCTCCCCTGGCGGAGCTTGAGGCCATTCCCTCTTGTCCTGTCCCCTGTCACTTGGGAGAAGAGGCCAGCTCCCTCCTCTCTACAACCTCCTTTCAGGTACTTGTAGAGAGTAATGAGGTCTCCTCTCAGCCTCCTCTTCTCCAGGCTAAACAACCCCAGCTCTCTCAGCCGCTCCTCATAGGTTCTGTTCTCCAGCCCCTTCACCAGCCTCGTCACTCCTCTCTGGATTTACACCCATTGCCCTTAGTCCTATCACCACAAGCCTTCGTGAACAAGCCCTCCCCAGCTTTCTTGTAGCCCTTTCAGGTACTGGAAGGTCATTGTAAGGTCTCCTAGGAGCTTTCTCTTCTTCAGGCTGAACAACCCCAAGTCTCAGCCTGTCCTCATATGGGAGGTGCTCCAGCCGTCTGATCATCCTTGTAGCCCTCCTCTGGACCTATTCCGAAAGCTCCCTGTCCTTCTTAGGTTGATGATCCCAGAACTGGACACAATACTCCAGCTGAGGCCTCACAAGAGAGGACTAGAGGGGCAGAATCGCATCCCTTGACCTGCTGGTCAGTCTTCTTTTGATGCAGCGCAGGATATGGTTGACCATCTGCAATGATACAAGAGTCGGTTACAGAAATCATGTACAAGGAGACAAAGCTGGTTACAGTATATATTTCCTACTTACATTCATGTGTATAAATTTTCCCGGAAATCTTATGCATATTCTAGTACTCTCCAAGGAATAATTTTATTATTATAAACTTCACAACAGTAAAAACTCTTACCAGTTTGGAGCTGGCTCCAGCTCTCTGCTTGACCTTGCCTTGAGATAGGGAGAAACTCCAAACAGGTGATTATGTCTTTTCATAACATACTATGCAGTAGACATTATTGTCTTCAAAGTATGAACAGTGTCTGGAAGAACACTGTCTAAAAGAAAATATGCTAACAGAGGAAGAAAGCATGCTATCAGAGGGTCATACAGTCTAACTTTTGAAAACCACAATATCTCAGGCAACATTTAACTCTACTTTAGCTTAAATCACAATATTCTCTTTTTGTAATAGGAACTAGTTCTTATACCAGGACAGTGTAACTCCTACTGACCTGTTACATATGGCTGCGTGTGCCAGTTTTCCTCCATTAAGTAGTTTGAAAGACAGGCAGGAAAATGTGTAGTGGTTGTTTAGTCTTGAATGCACTGGTGAAGATCACAACAGGGTGAGAAAGGGATGTTTTCACTTGTTAGCCTTTGATTACATTCTTCAGTACACCAGCCTCCTTTCATTTATGAAAGGGGGGATTTCAAGAACAACATTAAGTGCAGTGCAATTTCAACAGTGTTTTCCATTTATCTGCACAAATACGACTGTAAAAGAAGTTCTTAGGTTTGTAAAATCAAGCTCACAACTTGTCAAATTCCAAAGTTAAAACTACATGTTCAGCTCTCATTCACACCTCTAGACATGTAAGTGGTTCTACAGTTACATCGGTAATGTTCCCTCTGCCTTGTTCAGTCTGTAAAATGCTCTGTGATCAGTTGGTGATAAAATTGTTGGTAGGGTTTTTTTTCACTTTTTTGAATAAGTATGTTATGAATATGTGTAGCTTATGTTGTTCTGAAGAAAAATTATTCCTTTGTGAGCTTTCTGTGATGGTCATGAAATACAGCTGTGAGTTGAAAAAGTCTATGTTCTTCCCATTTCACAGGTGGAAAATGGAGAACAGAGAGGTGAAAGTAAATACACTTGGCAGTTTTTGCCTTCCAAGTCAATGTCAAGGGCCTCTCTTTTTTGAGTTCTTTGTTGTAAGTTACTTCATACTCAAAGCACGATTCCTGTTTGTCATCCACCCAGCTAAGACTGTTTACAAATTTCTCATATTAGTCTCAGCCTACTTGATAGGTACGAGCGAGTCATAGCCCATCCCTCCAGAGTCCCTTTCTCTCTCTTTCAGTCTCACTTTTTTTTGCTTTTTTGTTTGCTTTACCAGTACAAACTTCTTCATGGGTACTTAATTTCCTGTTCCAAATAAACTTGTTCAGTGAGTTGTAGTTTTCGCATCTGGCGTTTTATCTTATCTCCCTTTCAGACAGGCATGTACACATGTGCTGGCTACCATTCTTAAAGTGTTTTCCCTCTCAGATCTCTAGTACTAAGGAGTGGTCAGTCTCTAATCCGATTCTGCTTTAGACAATGCTCTCCTACCAGCAACCACTCCCAGCTTGCACTTTTTATTTTCTCTTTACTTATTCCATCCAGTTGTCTTTTTGTACCCTTTACATTCAAAGCAAGGAACTCATTTCATCATTAACTTGGATCAAGCAACCATAGAAAGAACTGAGAATGCAAGGGAAAAGAATTCATTGCTGTTGGTAGACAAAATCTGCTGTAGATTGTCCTGTGATAGGTTAGATCTGCAGCTGGAGAAGTTCTGTGGCTGTATGTAGAAGCAAGTGTCATACAGGAAATGCAGATGCATATTCTGGAAGTGCAGCTCTGGACTTAACCTCTGTTCAGTGCAAGGAAACTCTGTTGATAGAGGTTTATAATTTGACTAGATTTTCATTGAGACATCAGAAATGCTTAATCAATGTGAAGATCCCTTCAAAATCTTATCGACAATTCATTAGATTCCCAAACAATTAAAAATAGAGCTTTTAAGAAGTGTCTGGCAACTTTGATACCAGAGAACTCTATCAGTCTGATCCATAAAAGAAACCTTGTTGTGGCCTTTCAGTACCTTAAGGGGATTTAAAAGAAAGTTGGGAAGAAACATTTTACTGGAATCTGTAGTGATAGGACAAGGGGTAGCATTTTTTAATTAAAGGAGGACAGCTTTAGGTAGTAGGAAAAAATATTTATTATGAGAGTGGTGACACAGTGGAACAGGTTGCCCAGAGAAGCTGCGGATGCCTCAACACTGGTAGAGTTCAAGGTCAGGTCGATAGGGCTTTGGGCAACCTTGGTGAACCTATCCACAGCAGGAGGTTACACTAGGGGATCTTTAAAGGTCTCTTCCAGCTCAAACTACTTTTTGATTTTATAACAAACTAGTTGTCCTTGGTACATGTAAGCAGTTGGACCTGTTGCTCCATGTCCGCCAAAACAAGGTTTTTGTTTTGATTTAGTTCCATTTCTTTTATGTAGAAGTTAGTGCTCCTAGCTAACATTTTCAGCAGGTATAGTATTTGTTACAAAACTTAACCATGTTATAGTCTAAAAGTGAATTCTGCATCATAACTTAAAAATATTTAATAATAGCTAAGAATCTAGAAATGGTCATGTACAGATCATTGGGACCTCCTCTGCACAGAGCAATGTCAAGTCTTAGTGTCTTTTAGTTGCCTTTATTGAACACAATTGATTTGTCAAATCTATTTGTAGTTCTAGCATGCTGTTTATAAAACAGTTTGGAACGAATATTTAGCAACTGGTAAATAAACATAAAACAGGTGCTTGTTCACACTTATTTATCATTGAAAAATTATTGCAGTAAATACACCTGCCACAGGAAGACTAAGTACGTGATGATAGATGCTAATTAAAGCTTAATCTCCTATTACAAATTGGTTGTTTCTTGGGTTTTTGCTATATGATTTTTTCTGCTATAATTAGAAATATGCCTGTGTGTATATATATAAATATATATATATATATTTGCTGCTACATCATACTGGCAGAGTTAATTATTCAGAGCATACTCAAAAACTGAAAAAAAGATGTGAGCATCAGGTCATAATTCTTTGCTCTAGAAATGCCCTTCTGGGGCATGTTATCAGGGAAGTTTCATGCATCTGTGGGCAAAGGGCATCTTTGGAAATGTGTTCTCCCTCAGCTTTGAATAGCTGGTGGGTGTGGTAGCATTAACACAGTTACACGCAGAGGCTCCAAAGGTGACTTACGGTATACCCCCAAGGTCTTGATTAATTTTTAACAGCACAATGAGGTGATGTAATCATGAAGATATGTGACTGTCAAGGGTTCTTGGCACCACTGTTTTGAAGGAGAAATAGATGTGGTTTCATTGCAAGGCTCACTTAAACAGGCAGGAGCATTTTCAATATACAGAGCTTGTTTTGTGTGCTTTCACTGGGAATTTCTGCATTTCAGATGGCAAATGTGTTTTCAGTGTGTGATTTACTGTAATTATACCTTCATCCCCATGAGACATGTAGTAAGGGATGGCTGTTTGTGCCATGTGTCTTACACAAGTATAGGGATCTTTGTTTAAGATGCAAGAAGAAATTGGTTTTGGAAGAGGGAGGAACTTTCCAGACTTTAAAAGCCAATATGTTGTACGGGTGGCACAAGCACTTAAAATATCTTTCAAACAAAGCAGTTAGTGCCAGGATTCTAGGAGGGAGGGTGAAGTTTGGTTCAAATGAACCAATGTGAGAGATTTAATTTAAAAAAAATAGTTTCTGACTCAGAAGAAGTTGATGCATCATCTGTCAGTGCTTTAGCCTGTCCTCAGTATAACCATCTGGCATCTTAGGAACTAGTAGAGTACTTTGGAACTGCATTGTTGCAAGGTTCTGCTTTTGCAATGCAAGCTTTTTTGATAATTCGATGCCATGAAGCCCTCTCTCCTTCCTCTTTTTGTTTCTCAATTCATAAAAGCCTCTGTGGCATCTTAAACTGCCTCTCTCACGTGTTTTCCTAAGCCTTTAAACATGTTTCTGTATTCCCTGATCAGTTCTTGTTAGTCTTGCCAGCAGGTTTGTTAAGTACTGCATAATGGTTGTCAGTAATGTCCTTGAGACTCTGTGTCCAGCAAGGATCCTAGGAAACAAGAGAGGTTATAGGCAGAAGCTGTGTATTTTCCTGTTTCTCTGGTGGTAAAGATCTATTTTGTTTCATTCTGCATTTAAGCAGTCACAGCCATTCCCTCTCTTACCCCATCTATCCTAAGATTCTTGCAAGTTTAGGACATTCAGGCTGTGGAAAACAGGTGCTTTATGAGCATGTTATGCTGATGTGCTGTTATGTTGTTAATACTTGGGGTGCTAGTGTGGGTAGCATATTCATTTATGGCATTTTGGTGTCACTGTGCTGAGTGAAGGGAAGGGATGGGTGTTATGGGTTATTTAAGGGAGTCCCTTAATGGTATCAGGTGTCTTCCTGATATTTATGACCTTCTGTCATCAGTGTTCTGTGTTTGTTCTTGGTGTTTGGTCATTAACTCTTTCTGTATTTTCGCTTTTATCCAAACCAAGGAGAGGCAGGGTTTGAGCTAGAGGCATGACAAACAGAAGTGGTAAAAGGTCTAGAACAAAATGTTGGGTATGCCCAGTGCCTGGGGGATAGAAACACATATGTCCCAAATGGAAGTACGGCTGTGACTCCTGTCCACCATAACCTTGCTGCAGTAGAGGACATAATTTCAATAAAATGCTTTGGTTAAGCAGAGTATACAGCAGTGCTTCTGCACTTATGTTGACAGTCCCTTAACCTGTAGGATATTGGTCTTCAAGTGTGCCTAACAGCTACAAGGAAAAAAGCATGTTAAGGTGCCAGAATCAAGCAATTAAAAATGAGGACATTCTATAATTTGGGCTTCTTGTGAAATCTTAATTCATTGTGCTTGTGCATTTTGAAATGAGTTCTCTTATAACATTATATCCAATGTTTCTGAGGTGCATTGCATGGAGTGTGCTCATGAATAAACAGATAATCTCAAGTACTCACACCTCTGCTTACATGTATATATATACTCAAGACACCACCATTTATCTACCACTGGCTTCTTATCCTGCTGCTGTTGTAAACTGGGAAACTCTGCATAGATGGGAATGAAGAGAAAGGGACGTACAGATTGCTTGCAACTCATCATAGCAAAGGCTTGCTTATGTAGGCTGAGTTTATATCTGTCTGATGTACATAGTGCCATACTGTTACCATTCTGTTGCTGAGAAAATGAAACAGCGGATCATTATTAAACTGGGATAAAAATACCTGATAGCTTAACAAAATCAAATATTGTTATATGTTGGTATATTTGTTAGTGTGTGTTACTGTGGCCTTTGTAAGAGCTGACTAGTCTCCAGCGACTGGAGCAAGCAGACAGTGATGAATGAGAGCTTGCATCAGTACATGGAGCTTAAAATAAGACCAGCATTGCAACAACAGAAACAAGATTAATAAAGAGGGGTACGCTTACATATGTAACCTATTTGCAGAAGAAATATAGAGGGGAAAGTTGCGGTAAATTTTTTATCATGGTATTAGTTGTGATGAACTGGGTTAGGGTATTCCACATCTTTCTCTTTCAGAACCCTGTTGGTCCATCTCACATAGGAAGTTTGTCGATGGATTATCATGGAGATAACTCAGTTTGTGTTGACACTATGGGACTATCCAAATACAAATTACTTTTAGGAAAGGATCCTTATTAGGTAACCTTTAAAACTGATAACAGAAAATGTTGAAAGCACTCTGAAACATCTTAAAAGCCCATAACATTTCTCATATAATTTCTACTCTCTGTATTAATTTTGCCAATACAGTTAAACCACACCAATTCCAAGAAATTATTTAACTTAAATTTTACAACAAAACCTTCCTGATGCCAGGAAGAAGGTGTGAATTCTGATGATTATAGTGAAATGTTAATCCTAGCCAGGGAGAAGAGGTAAACAGGTTTAGGTTTTCCTCTTGGATATTAATTAAATGAATACTTTCATACCTTGACTACACAGAGGAGCTATTTCTTTTTCCTTTATTCCCACGATCCATTTCAATTGACCTACTATTTGTATGTACTGGATTGTAAAATTATTTTGAAGGGGGTTGAAAGTTGTTTTTAGTGTGGCTCTATTACAGCTCTTCTCTGTTGTTTCTGCATCTTCAGTAGAAGGAATATGGGGTGGAGTGTGTAAAATAATGGTCCCTTTTACAGTAATCTGAATCACTGCAGTGAATCACAAATGCAATAGGAGTCAATAGAATTGTCTTGCAGCTAGTAGGGTTGTTGTCTGAAATGTTTGTGAAGTCCTTCATTCAGTACCAGGAAGTTATTTGTTGAATTTGTTGATAGTTTTAACTTGGTCAATATCTTCCTTGAAGAGAACTGCACAATGTTAAGTGAAATTGTGAACAATTGGAACAGGACGAGAGGGAATGGCCTCAAGCTCCGCCAGGGGAGATTTAGGCTGGTGATTAGGAGGAGGTTTTTCACACAGAGAGTCATTGGGCATTGGAATAGGCTGCCCAGGGAGGTGGTTGATTCACCTTCCTTGGAGGTGTTTAAGGCACAGGTGGATGAGGTCTTTAGGGACTTGGTTTAGTGTTAGATAGGAATGGTTGGACTAGAAGATCCGATGGGTCCCTTCCAACCTGGTTGTTCTGTGATTCTGTGATAATTAATTTTGTTCAGCCTGAAGAAGACTGTGGACAGACATCATGATATCGTTGAAGTGTGTCCAAGGCCACAGCATGTTTTCCACGTTCACCGAGTAGGCTGAAATATTAGCAAAGTTAGAAAATAGGAAAAAGGTTCTAACAATTAGCACTAGTTTAATTTAGCTCTCACTTTCTAGGGTATCAGTGGGACCTCTACCACTGGCAATTCTAAAGCTGTTTAGACAAACAGAATGTAGTTCATTCTGTCCAGAGAAGTAGCTGATGCCTTGGATACTCTTCCTGCCCAGCTACTAGTGACTTTACTACAACATTCCTTGCAGAATAAAAATCAAGTCCTTCATCACACTGACCTCAATGGTCTTACTTTTGCTTGGGATCAGAATATAGTATGTCATCAGAATACAGTATTGTCATAATGATCTAGGTTGTGAGTCAACCTGAGTGGTTTTGCACTCATGTACATCTGTTCAAAAACACACGCTGGTGAAATGCTGTCTAGACCCCAGTTTATCTGCTTCTAACTTGAGTAGAGTTCAGATCCTTACATCATGCTCCTTGTTTCTGAGCAATCATGACTCAGGCAACAGCAAGATCTCCTGAGGAGATCCATCATGATTTTGCCTCTGAGGAGAGTATCTTGTTCAAGCCCCTTTGCATCTTGCTTCCCACCACACAGATAACTGCAGTTTTGCAACCAAATGGAGGACCAACAGCTGAGAGGGAAAAACATCTAGGTGTGATGCTGAGGGAGAAGAACATCGGCTAGGTTTTAGAGTGGCAGTAGACCACTGGGAAATCCTGTGGGATTTATACTGATTTTGAAAAGCTAGAAATACATGTGGAAAAATGCTAATCATGAACCATGAAAGATGGTGGACACTCATGAGAATAGTGCTTTGTGAGTCTGAGAATTTTCTGACATGAAGGGGGTCAAATTGAATGGCACATGTGATGACCTTTGAAGAGAAGCAACAAAACATGGGAACTTTAAGGTTTAGGCACTTGGGAACTGAATAATTCGTACTGAGTCTTTGGAAAATGGGGAGGCATGAACCAAAATCTGGAGAGGGGGCTATGGGCAGTCAATGCTGCCATACATTTCAGTAGTCATCTGACAAGAAAGAGCTTTATATGAAACAAATGCTGTGAACAAAACAAATGCTGTCACAGTCATATGTGACTTTACTGCCTATCCTTCTGGGGAAAAAATGTATGTTACAGGGGTTTTGTGGCTTTTTTCCTTTTCTTTAGTGTTTGTTTATTTCAGTGCTCCTGAAATAACACAAAAATGTCTAAAAAAGAAAATACTTATTAGGGAACTTAAGGGATGCTATAACCTCTCCCCTCTATTTCGTAGCAGTAAGATTAAATGCATAAATAATTCTTAAGCGAAGCAATGCAATTACAAAACAGCTAGTCCAGGTAGGGCAAACACTATAAAGGCAAACTGGAGTATGACACAGTCTCTTGGTTTTATCACAATGTTTTTGAACTGGCTTCTTCTCTGCCTTGTGGGCATATGTCTCCGATTATTAGCACTCTGCAGTAAGATTGACCCACAATAGAAATAACCTGCAGATACACTAATGCAGTTATGAGCCTGACTGCTGGAGTCCCTGTTGCCTTTGTTCATTTGCATTATTTCTCCTCATCCTGCAGAATGGGATTGTCTGCCTCATGTATCTGCTTTCACTGGCCCTCACATGTTTCCCAGTTTAGTTGGAGGATGCATATTTTTCTAGCATTCTGCTACCACACAGTTACTAGTCCTCATACCATGGTTCTCAGTAAACTTTCAGAAGATTTTTTTCCTTCATCTTCCAGCTCACAAGGGGATGCCTATGGAAATAAATCCATGAATCAAGGGAAAAAACAATGATTAATGAATGTTTACTCGGAACTACCCCTGAAGGTCCCTTCATCTGCTGAGTTCTTGCCAGAATTACAACATATTTTGCAACATTTAAATGAATCTATGGCAAATCTGCAAAGGAGAAAAGTGTATGTGGAATAGAAGCTATGGGAAAGGAAAAATAGTCTTCCTTGGAGCAGTCTTATAAAATGTACACCACAGTAAAGCTGTAGGCTTGCTATAGCCTAACCACAGTCGATAAAAGGTAGGCGGTGCTTTTGCACAGGTGGAACTGCTGGAGTGAACAGGCAGTAGAATCTGAGCTGTGATTTGGCCAGTACATTCTGCCTCTCTCGGTTTCGGAAGGTATTGATTTCAATACCTCAGTTTCATTAACTTATAGACACTTTTGGATGAACTCTGTCTGAGAACTCTTAATGACTCCCAAGGAACTATGATGTGCTCAAGCAGTAATGTCATTCTCAGTTGTGAATTGATGGTAAGAGTCAGCATCCAAGAATTAATTTAATGGTAACAATAAGATACTGTCTGCACCATTAAACACTTGCAAATGCTGGGTTCTGTCTAATCAGAGTTTCTTATTAGATTCCAAATTATATTTACTGAAAACAAAATGGAGATGAATTCTGAGGGCTACACAGAAGGTTTCTGTGCCAAGCTTTTAGTTCAGTTGAACAGATGGACATGTGACATTCCTTCACATCACTATCCATCAGCACCAACTGATGTAAAAATTATATGAATAATGCCAGCATTTTAAAGTAAAGGAGGACTTGGAAACAGAATTTCTAGAACTGAAAACCCTCTTACTTTAAGTAGTACTAGTCCTTGTGATTTTGTGATTGCTTAATCAAATCTCTATTTTTAGGACCTATCTCTTACTTGAAAATTGATAGTTGAAATAACCCATAAAAGTACTCACTATCTAAACAGGTAAGAAAATATGATGTGTTGTATCTCAATATTGTTTTGCAAATGGGAAGTGAATTTAAGTTCACTTAAGGTTGTGCAGTGTCAATCCCTCTCCCCTTTTTTATTCTGCACTCTTGGGACGTTTATGGTACGCTGCTAGTGTGATTTACTAGAGTGAACTATTAGTGTCTGTGATATGTTCTGGAATCTCACACATATTATACACATATGGTCTTAATTTGTCAGTGATCTCAATCATGTATGAAAAATTACAACTTTTCTAGTCATCATAATGAAATACTGAAACAGCAGTCTGATAGCAGTGTAGGAGTAAAAGATAAACACTTCCATCACCATAGCTTTCTTATTTATCACTGTGTGCATGGACCTGTATTATTCCTCTCCACCTCTATGTGCTGGTCTATAGGTTGGTACAACCACACAAGGATCACGGGATGTTCATCTAAAAAGAGTCAGTATTATAACAGGATCAGTGCTCCAGTCTAGTTGATGGCATACCTGTGTCAGTGTAAAGGAGGGAGTGTTTCAGAGGCAAGCACAGAAGTCTAAGGGCACTGAAAGGGTTGGGCAGTTCTTGTGGCAGCAGTCCTGGCTTATGACATTTAAATAGTACATGGCATTAGAGTTCAAGAGGCAGCATGACAACTAGAAGGAATTATTGTTTCAGCATTAGCTGATTTGGAGGGATTAATGTTTTGCCTGTTGCAGTTTTATGCTGATAAATTAAGATGAAGGAAATAAAGCAACAAAAGCTAGATTTAATGGGTTTTAAGTTTAGCTTCTACAGATGGGAATAATAGACAACATGGTCATCTAGTCACCTTAACAGTTTAGGCTCTGCTGGACCTCAGGATTATTTAGGGCACTTGACAGAAAGTATTGAATAACTTCTGTATGAGACCTGACCAATGAGCTGGGAACACTTTAGTCTGGCTGTTCACATCCTCTGCTGCACAGCTAGGGGCTGGGGCCATCTACTCAAGGTCAATGTTCACATGCAAAATACATTGCTGGGAGGATATCCAGAAGGCAGGAAAACTGTAGAGCTCCTTGCTAAAGGATGCTAAGGATACAGAAAGTTTTCATAAATTCAAGGGAAGACTGGGCAACTCTTGCAAGAGACATCTATTGATTATTTACTAAGTAGAAAAATCATAGCTAACTTGAGAATTTCCCTAAGCAGGTTTTAGTGTATGGGTGAGAGAATAATTGGGAAAATACAATTGGTGTTTGTCCTTTTTCTTTTCTGTGCATCAGCTTATGGTCCCTTTGGTGACTGGTATTCAGACCACTGGGCCTTCCACTCTAATATCCTCCAGTGGTTTAATGTGTTTCCTCCTGTGTGTCTGGCAGTTTACTGATGGAGAGGACTCCGTAGCAGCAGTGTGCTCTGCAGAAAAAAGAACTGTGTGATGTATTGACAGGACCTGTGAACTTGGCTGGGTGAGCACAGCTGAATCCTGCAGCAATGGGCTGCAGTAAAGCTCAGAAGTTAAGGGACATGTTGGCACTTCTTAAACTGTGTTTGCAGAGCTCCCTGCATCATAAGCTATCTGAGGAAGGATAGGGCAGTCTGTCTGTGCTACCTGGTGACATACCTTCCCGCTGGTTTGAGAACAGATACTGATTAGTTGTGGCTTGGGGAAGGGAGAAATAGAAAAGCTGAAGGAGGGAAGATATATGTGCTGGAAACTGGGCATCTACCTGCTCTCTAACATGGTAGGGATTATCTGTCTGGTTTTGAGCATATAGGGTCTTTTCATAGTTTAAATATCACCTCTCTGTCTAGCTCTAATATATGCTTAAGTGCTTAGCAAATTGGTTTTTTGGGGGGGATTCCTGTCATCATTGTAATTGAGGTGAAAGGAGCCTGCTTCTGTCCCACTTAAAAATTATTTGGTAAAAAGCACAGAGATTGGCCACTTATGTCATTGTTGTATCAGCAGGAATGTGGTCTTTCTAGAAGCAGAACCCAGTATCCACAATGCAAGAGTTTAATAGAAGAAGTATGCTGGCTGACCAGGAGTCCAGAAAACTATTTGGAAACTCCCCATACTAATAAAGGGCATGAGGATGTGATCTACACAGCTGTGCTGAGTCACACACTTTCCACATAGCCATCCTGTCTATTCTTGCAGTGTTTATTCAGTGCAGCAGGATCCATCCCCTCCCACTGTCTCAGCCCACCTCCCACTGTCTGTACAGACAGAGGAAAACCACAAACTCCTTATCAGATCAAATGCAGTTATTTGCTCCCAAACTAAGGACTATCATGCTATCTAAAAACCCCCTAACATTATGACCAAAATAATTTTATTATTCCATCATTATGTTTTGAAGGGGGAAGGGTTTTTTTTGTAAAATAATGGTTTGTGATTGAATTATTTAATTTGTGGTTTGCTCATTTAATAACTTTTGTAACTTAATGAACAACATAACCATGGCTACTATTCATTTCTAGGAAAATGTTTTTCTTTCACTTAGTCACCTTGTCAAACATTTAAACTCCAGGTACATAATGCCTTCTATGATCTAGATGCTGACAATGAAGATACTAGGCCAATGTGCATTTGTAAGTGAACAGACATATTAAGAGGTGAAAGACTGTGAGGGTATAGGAGAGGATTCTACGCTCCGCCTTGCTGCAGGGCTGTCTAGGAACGTTGCTGTAACCTCTGGATGCCACATTGTCCTTGGTGCTGCCTGGGCTTCCTTTGCGGGTGGCAGGGGAAAGTGGTTCCATGCCATACTGTACCCCAACAGCCCCTCTCTGATCTCCTGAGCACAGCAAGGCAGTACCAGAGCCCACTGCAAATGTGGGGCTGTTTCTTCAAGGTACAGAGTCTGGAAACCTTTCCTTTTCCCCCCTTTCTGCCTAAAACTGTTCGGTGGTGTTGTGGGATGCAAAGGTGGGAGCAGGATTTAGATCATTAGGAGGAGTAAGCAGTTAATTCCTTCAGGAGGGGTAAAATATTTGCTTTTGACAGTTGTGCTTATTCCAGTTATGCTGGATTGCACCAGTCCCAGGCAGTTTTTAACCCTTGGTAGCCAGGTGACTGCTCCTTGCAGTGAGATGCCTCACCTCAAGCCACAGGCTTAACAATGCTCAGTAAAAGCCAGTCCTTCACCTGCTTCTTGGGAGGGAGAAGTCTCTTTTTGTGCTGGCCAATTGTTCACAGTTCGCAGGTGGTGTAGTTGGCGAAAGCCAGGTTCTCTTTACAGAGGCTTCAGGTCCCTGCTGCTTCTGAGGTCCTGGCTCAATGTCTGCTATAAACCTGAGCTTGGCATACACCAGCGCAGCTTCTCCTGGGACCCTCTTTCTGCTGCACTTAAGGACACAAAGCTTCTGATTCTGGCTGTTCCTGAATGAGGACCTGTTTCCCCCTTTTTCTCCTTATATCAAGAGTGTTGTTTTGGCAGAGTGACGTTGGAAATCTGCTAGATACCTCCACATTTAGGGGAAGTTCTCTCAGGCTTGGTGAAGAACTCAGAGCTACCAGCTTCCTTTGCTTAAACCCAAGTAAATCTTATTAACACTACAGTTAATAATTCTACATTTAAATAATGTAATCTTACCTTTGTATAGGCTTGTAGCAGTCAATGAATGTATAAAGTATAAAAGACTGAAGTGCAAGACCAGCAGTTTTTGTGTCTTAATTGCATATAAATTCTGCATCATTGTTACGGGTACTCAGTATATTAGCTATCACCACTGGATTTGATGGCAAATTAACTAGGAGTGTGGGCATAAGGACTAAGAAAGTCTAAATGTTTCACAAATCTGTGCTTAGTGTAAGTCATATTATTAGTGTTGCAAAGGTTGATTTCCCATATTTGATTCAACATATCACTTGGTGGTGACATCTTCAACACCAGCCTTATGGTGTATTTTTTGAAAAACAAAGCATGATGCTTTTCTACTTGCTTTTATCTACTGTGGTACAGGGATTTGAAACAAAGAGAATGTTGGATTTTATTTACCCCACTGTGTTTCGGTTTGTTTATGCTTTGGCAGGAAAGCTGGTTGATCTGGTTTTTCAAGGATGAAGTTGTTACTGTATTATCTTTCCTGACCTGGTGAAAGTTCTCTTTTTTTTAAAATGCATTCCAGAGCCAATACACAAAAGTAGTTGAAATATGATTAAACTACCTCTACTCATACAGATACATTTCTTTTAAATATGTAATTAAATATTCAGTACAGGTCATAAGGGACTACAATGATGTACTGTGTGAAGATTTATGAAAAGTAATTAGGTGGCTCAGGGTGACAACCTGTTCAAAAGAGCTAAAACTTATAGTATCAGGTGTCTGACTTCCTGCAAGGAGTATAGCCTTGTTCCTGCTAGCCTCCCTCATGGGGCACAGCAGCACTGGGCAGCCCCAGTGAGATCAGCCATAAGCACCAGTAACCTCAGGGTGAACTGCAGGCTGTCTCTGCTGGAGAAAATCAGCATCCTTTGGCCTTAGTGGGAGTTACCCATATCGTCTCTTGGAAGAAGAGTGGCCAAGACTACCTGTATGAGTGGAACTAGGAGATAATGTTTCCTGCTGTCTCTTATCTGTAAGAGTCTGCCACCAGAGTAAATGTCCCATCTGCCATAAAACCTAGGAGAAAATACTCTGGATTGGGATTCTTGTAGGTACTGAGCTAGTGTCCTTGTTGCATAAGGGCTGACTGGGAAACTGCTGAGGAGAAGGATGCAGCCTGCCCCATGTCTAAAAGGTGTCAGGCGTCTAACCCAAAAAATCCTGTTTCTGCTTAGCAGCAATGGATGTGACCAAACAAAGTTTTTCTTTGCTCTTGGATTTCTTTTCCTACAGAGGAAAGAAGGAAGAGGAACAGCACTCTTTTTTACCAATTACGTTAAGGAATGTGGAGATGTCAATGCCTAAAGGGGATTTCAGCTCACATATCTCCTTTATGTAAGACAGAGTTCCTACCTCCAAATTAGAAGTTACTGTAGTGCTTGGACATTTCTGTTTTCTCCTAGTGAAACTATTCCACTTTGCTTAAAGCACTTAGGTGTTAATTGGCACACTGTCATCCTGGATCCTATTTTTTGCCAGTGAAGTGGCAGGATGTTACCTAACACCACAAAGTCTTTAAAATGTAAAATAAAAACATGAAAGAATGATATTTGCATTGCTTTCCACATTTCCACAGTTCTGGGCCCCTCACCACAAGAAGGATGTTGAGGCTCTGGAGCAAGTCCAGAGAAGAGCAACGAGGCTGGTGAAGGGGCTGGAGAACAGAACCTATGAGGAACGGCTGAGAGAGCTGGGGTTGTTTAGCCTGGAGAAGAGGAGGCTGAGAGGAGGCCTTATTACTCTCTACAAGTACCTGAAAGGTGGTTGTGGAGAGGAGGGAGCTGGCCTCTTCTCCCAAGTGACAGGGGACAGGACGAGAGGGAATGGCCTCAAGCTCCGCCAGGGTAGATTTAGGCTGGAGATTAGGAGGAGGTTTTTCACAGAAAGGGTCATTGGGCATTGGAATAGGCTGCCCAGGGAGGTGGTTGATTCACCTTCCCTGGAGGTGTTTAAGGCACGGCTGTATGAGGTCTTGAGGGACATGGTTTAGTGTTAGATAGGAATGGTTGGACTAGAAGATCCAATGGGTCCCTTCTAACCTGGTTGTTCTATGATTCTATGATTTTCAGTGGCTGTAAAAATGAAGCAAACAATTAATGTGCAGCAAAGCTTCACAGAATTTTCAGGTTTATCCCAAGGAGCAATGATCACTGATTTCCTAACATAATGGCAAATATGACATCTCCATGCAGGACTTACTAAGGAATGCTTGGGTGTGGAGCTGTAAAATAATGCTTGCCTTTTGTTAGAGCATGATAATTTATGACTTTTTAGCTAGTATGTATTTTCCAGTTTTTTAAGCCTCTCTCAGTTCCCCAAACCCTACCATGTATGAGGCAATTGGGAAAAAAATCACATGTGTTGGAAACTAGGAAGTTGTAACATCATGTAGTCAAGAATCTGTAGTCAAGAGTTAAAAAGAATGTATTGGCAGGACCTACCCAGGTTTTTATTACTTTGCAAGTAATAAGCATTCACTTTTCATTTATTGTCTGTAGTTTGAGCCATTAGAATATACACAAGTTCCATTTTAAAAGGATTTTTATTTCCTCTGGGAAAGTCAGGATATGTTTTGATTTTAAATAAAAGCTGGATTCTCATGTAACTAGATTAAGCATTAAAACTTTATGAAAAAACCAAAGCATTATTTTTATTAGAATCTTCATAATGCCTCTTGGGTGTTAATTATTAGTTCTTCAGGGCAAGGACTGCATAATGGCTTACTCAGCAGGTGCAATGTTGTTCCTGGTGTTTTCTAGGTGCTACCAAAATATACATTGAGCTTGCTTATGAGGAAAAACCCAGCCTGAAGTAAAGAAATGACGAAGTTGTCTGGACAAATGCCAGTGTGTGCTGATGCCAATGCTGAGCTGTTGACAATAGGGCTCACTGCACAGAATCCAACTAAGATACGTGTTGCTGGATATACCTTTCTATTTTCTATTCCCAACCAAGTTTAACTATTCCTGTTACAGTAAGATGAGTTAGATGATACTATGCTGTATCATCTCTTTCACAGAATACAGGAACTCTTCCCCACTCTACTATGCTAAAAGAAAGGATGAGGTCTCTCAGTTCAGCGAGTAAGCCTGTGCCTGAGTACAATATCTGCATCTTCTGACCCTGCTCAAAGAACTTACCTAACTTTGGATCTTTCTATTGTCTTGTAGGCAATCAGACATTTCTAAAACAGCAGGGCTACAGAACCAGAAATCAGCATGGATGGAACTGGGGTGACTTTTCTTGGCTGTTAACTTTGTTTTGTTACCATACATATGAGTGACAGTTTTTCCAAGTCATTAGGACATTTGCCATTACACAGCAGTCTGAGTAAGCTGCTTATTTTGTAGGTGCTCTGGAAAGCAACATGATCAGAACAGATGAGTTAATCAATATTTGGCTAGTTGATAAAATAAGGACAGAATTGTTGATGTGGAGTTGCTCTTATGGCATTTTAACACGGGAGAGCTCCTTAAGAAATTGCATTCCTATGTGCTTCCTGAGTGTGTGATGAAAGAGAAAGAATGGAATCCCCATAGCCAGTGTGTTGTTTCAGTCAAAAAGAGGCTACTTTTTTGGGCAGGAGGCCTAAGGGCTGTCCTTTTCAGTTTATGCATCTTAGTTGCTTCCAGAAACTTAGGTGAGAATGGGCTAAAAAGTTAAACCTCTCCCATCACCAGAGACATGCTTGCTTTTTTCTTTCACACTGGCTATGGAGGGACTCAAAGACTGTGTGTAGAGCACTAAGCTGGGCTCTGACCTGCGGAGAGGCCTCCCAAGTTCTATGCATTTAAATAGGATAAGTCTATTTGTCACACCAATTGTGAAGCCTGCAAGACCTGCACTTCTGCACATGGTTAAAGTATAGGAGACCTTCAGTAGGTGAAAGGCTCTGCAGCCCCACCCAAGACTGGGATAAAGATGGGAAAATCCCTTGAATGCAGTAGTGAAAGCTAGTGAATAGGCAGCAACCTCATAGTTATTAATGGTTACAGTATTTTCTATTGCGATCAAAAGATAAATTTATTTGACAACCTGGTAGAGATACTTCTCTACTACCAACTTTTCCCAGGCCTGCTTATTTGTGGAGTCATAATACAGTGACAGGAAGCACAGCAAGACTAACAGGTGGAAGGTAATAGTCTGCAAAACAACTTAGTGATTGGGTGGTTATGAAGTCATACTTTCTACCTGGTGTTGAGTTTACAGTAGCTATTACAAAGTGAGCATTTCTGACACACTTGGCAATGCTGACCTGTGTTGTGCTGAATCTCACTGAAAGTATAGTTTAATTAAAGAAACAGTGATACTTGGTAGAACTGGCTGCTACACAAGTCCATGGTACTAAAACAAAGACATATGCAAAATGTGTTGGTGGTGACTCCAACAGAGACCAGAGAGCAGCAAAGCCTTGGAAGTTTTCCTGGGCTGAACACCAACTACACAACAACTTGTGCTGTGAGCAAAGAAAGAGAGCCCTGCTATTCTCTAGTGAATACCTTCAATCTTTGTGCAATTAAAATTTTTAGTTCCATGAACAGAATTGCCACAGTAAACATCCAATATTTGTACCTTTCTAGATTAACTGCTCACAACACTCAGTAGGATCTTAAAATAAACACCAAATGTACTATATGCAGAGGGGTAGTTACAAAACCACTGTTGTGATAACAAACTGACTTGGTCAGCAGAAATCAAACTGCCCTTACTATGCTCCAGTCAAAATGTTTTACAAATATAGTAGTTTCTTGTCCAGTACAAATAGTAAAAAATTCTCTATGTAAACCCTTACACAAAGGATATCAATGCTACTTGTCCCTACTTTTTTGCCAAAGTATTCATTTGAGGAGTTTAAGGAGCTGCCACCCCTGCAAGGGCCCTTACCCATGATGTTTTAACTTCGCTTGTAAAAGCAAGCTCTATGTGTTTTTCCATAAACTGTGTTGGAAGAGCATCCTTAAGAAATTCTTCTTTTTATTGCATGGAGTTTCATTGCAGAATGTAACTTGTGGTTTTCTAGAGAAGCCCTGGGTTTAGTCTATGGGACTGGATGTCTTTATAAGTGTCATTATGAAAAGTGATCGGCTCTGGTTATGAATCATAAAACATATGATTTCTGTATTTGAGAAAGGAATACAGGAAATGCCTGCTTGATAGAGCTGCTTTCACAGCTACAGCAATGGATTAAAACTCTGGTAAGTGATATATGCATACATATACATGTGATGGACACAGACCTGTCAGGATGGGTTCCCATTTTGCATGTGCTCCAGAGTGGCTACAGTTTGTGCTTTTGGTAAGATTGCTCTGTAAACCAGCATGCCTAAGGTTCTCAGGCCAGCACAGATGTTGTTCCAGTTCAAGGGTGATTCTATCCCTGCCCAACACTCCTTACAGAGTCTGTTCCTCCTCCCCCCACATTCTAAGGTCTGATGCAGGTTGTTCCTGTTAGAAGAGGAGTACACCTGGGCTGTTGTTACATTGCTCATGCAGGAAGACAAGATTCCGAAGGAAAGCTGGAGGCAGTAAGGCTTTATTCTTTGGCACTGTGACTAAGAGAGGTTACTTCTAAATTAAATTCCTGAATTACCCTATCCTAGGTCACTTACATGGGCACATGATTTTAGGCAGGAGAGACACATTTCCTGTCTTGTTAATCTGAGTCCGGTTTCCTTTCATGAGAGGTGGTTAAATATTAGTGAAGTCCTGTAAAACTTGGGAACCATGCCTGGTTTGTGGCAGAGGCAAGGCTGGCACCTGCCTACTGAGGGCAACAAAAATCCTTGCCCTGTGTCTGCTAGAGGAAGACTAGGCTCTTTCTGGTTCAAGTACCCTGACGTATGGCTGTGCTTGTGCTTGGGGCCAGAGACTGTACACCTGAGAGCTTAATATACTGCTGCATATGAGAGCCCAGTCTGTAGCAGAGCTTCAGTCATGGGGATCAGGTAAGTGGAGTCTGCCTTCATCCTGCCTGCCCTTGCTTTTCAGTTTGGGTGTGTGGCAGTGCTCATGAAACTTTGGCTTCTGAGTGACTGAAGGGCCAGGAAGGCTGGGATAGTGGAGCCACAGCTGCAGAGGCACCCACTGCCACCCCAGATGTCCCCAGGGTCCTGGTGGCTGCTTGTCCCTGACCTGAGCTTGGGGAGGTGATGTTAAGCTGGGTACACAGAACTCTTAATGTAACTGCAAATTATCAGCTTGTTCTGCTGAGAGGCTCACTAGTTTTGCAAGAATAGATTGTCCTCTCTTTAATGGTTATTAACGTGATGATAATTAAAGAATGTTTAAAATCCCATTTAGATTATAGTATCAGTACACAGTGATTGCAGGTACCACACAGGAAGCGGGGGAGAATGCAGCCTGGCTCAGCAAGGGAGATATAGGTATTCTGGTACCAGCTACTCCAGTTAACAGGCAATCGGGAACAAGCACTGTCCCCTCTAAGAGGGCTGAAGGCTCGGCTACTCAGCAGAAGTGCATTTACACCAATGCAGGCAGCATGGGGAATAAGTTGGAAGAGCTGGAAGCCGTTGTAGGGCAAGGAGCCTATGATGTCATTGCCATCACAGAAACGTGGTGGGATGACTCATATAACTGGAGTACAGCTATGGTGGGGTATAAACTCTTCAGGAGGGATAGAAAGGGTAGGAGAGGAGGTGGAGTAGCCCTCTTTGTAAGGGAGGACTTGGACACCTCTGAGATGGACTGTGGCAGTGAGGAGATTGAGTGCCTGTGGGTTAAAATAAGAGGAGCTCATAAGAAGGTAGATTTTGTGTTGGGAGTTTGTTACAGGCCACCCAGCCAAGGAGAAGCAGCTGATGAGCTCTTCTATAAACAGCTGGGGTCAATCTCCAAATCAATGCCTCTTGTCCTTGTGGGAAACTTCAATCTCCCTGATATCTGCTGGGAGTACAATACAGCAGAAAGGAAGCAGTCTAGGAGGTTCCTGGAGTGCGTGGAAGACAACTTCCTTGCATAGCTGGTGAATGAACCGATGAGGGAAAGTTCCCTCCTAGACTTGCTGTTTGTCAACAGAGAGGGGCTTGTGCGGGATGTGACAGTAGGGGGTCGCCTAGGACTTAGTGATCACGAGATGATAGGGTTTTCTGTTCTATGTGAAGTGAAGAGGGTCATAAGCAGGACAGTACCACTAAATTTCCAGAGGGCAGACTTTGAACTCTTCAGCAGGCTTCAGTTGGCAAAGTCTCCTGGGAGACAGTACTTGAGGGCAAGGGAGCCCATGAGGGCTGGGAGCTCTTCAAAAAGGAGATCCTAGCAGCTCAGGAGAAAGCCATCCCCATGTTCTGGAAAAAAGACCGGCAGGGATAAAAAACAGCTTGGTTGAGTAGAGAAGTCTTGATTGACATTAGGAAAAAAAAGGAATATTTATAGGCTCTGGAAGAGGGGACAGGCCTCTTGGGTGGGAAGTGAGGCTGTGTAGGGAAAAAATCAGAGGGGCTAAGGCTCAACTAGATATCAGATTGGCTAAGTCTGTAAAAGACAACAAAAAATCTTTCTATAAATATATAAATAATAAAAGGAGGACAAGGGAGACCATACAGTCCCTATTGGACACAGAGGGAATAGCAGTGACAGGGGATGAGGAGAAGGCTGAGGTACTTAATGCCTTCTTTGCTTCAGTCTTTAATTGTAAAGAAAGCTGTTCCCTCTGTGTAGATACTCCGGAAATAGAGGAGCAATACAAGGCTCCCATGGTCCAACAGGAGGTGGTCAGAGCCCTGCTTGGCCAACTGGACACCCACAAGTCTATGGGGCCAGATGGGATTCATCCTAGGGTTTTGAGGGAGCTGGCGGATGTATTGGCCAAACCCCTTTCCATCATCTTCCAACAGTCCTGGAAGACTGGGGAGGTACCTCTGGACTGGAGGCTGGCTGATGTAGTGCCCATTTACAAGAAGGGTAGCAGGGAGGATCCAGGGGACTACAGGCCAGTCAGTCTGACCTCAGTGCCAGGGAAAGTCATGGAACAGGTGATCTTGAGTGCTATCATGAAGCACTTGCAAGAGAACCAGGTGATCAGGCCCAGTCAACATGGGTTTACCAAAGGCAGGTCCTGCCAAACCAACCTGATCACCTTCTATGACAAAGTGACTCGGCTGCTGGATGAGGGAAAGACTGTGAATGTGGTCTTTCTGGACTTCAGTAAAGCCTTTGACACAGTTTCTCACAGCATTCTGCTACGGAAACTGTCAGCCTCTGACCTGGACAGACGCACACTCTTCTAGATTAGGAGGAAGTTTTTCACACAGAGGGTCATTGGGCATTGGAATAGGCTGCCCAGGGAGGTGGTTGATTCACCTTCCCTGGAGGTGTTTAAGGCACGGATGGATGAGGTCTTGAGGGACTTGGTTTAGTGTTTGATAGGAATGGTTGACTAGAAGATCCGATGGGTCCCTTCCAACCTGGTTGTTCTATGATTCTATGATTCTATGATTCTAGCTCTCCCCTTCAAGCACTTGGCTAAGCATGCGAGAGTTTAAAAGGAGATACTGTTAATATCTTGTAGTATCTCCTACTTATTCATGAGAAAACTGTAACCCTCATCTCTGGGCAGTGCTTCTACAGACCTCAGTTTAGCCCCAGTATCAAAAAATAAAACTGAATGGAGAAGTGACTTCTCCATGATGCTGCTCTTTGCTTGGTTTGTGGGGTTTTTTTTTTATGTGCTAGTCTGGAAGGAGAGGGTGAGGAAAGAAAAAAACCTACCATCATGTTTCATTAGAGGAGATACTGAAAATATTTTGCTCAAAATAGCAATAGCTCTTGGTGACTAATTTTCAGGTTAGGAAATATTTTCACTGTTTTGACAAAGCATGTCAGTAGTTGAACATAGTCTGCTGCAGTACTGACCTTAGTTTAGAAACAAAGATAACATTATACAAGACTATGAAGCTACCCATAATGGTTTGAAGTACCCAAAACAACATATTTGGGGTTTTTTTCTGTATCACAATGGGCTAACAAAAGATAATGTATTTTTAAACAAGCCTGTCTCTTAAACAGTATTAATATTTTAAATGTACTTCTGCAATAACTTTCAGTAATAAAACTCAGTGTCTCTGATGCAGCAATATAAAACCTTGGAAATATTTTAATTTAACCATTTAATGAAAGATGTCCATATAGTTCACAGCAAATTTACATGTTTCTTCTACTTACTAAAGGGCAGTAAGTCCTCTCTTTAAAAAAATTTTACTGAAGATAGCATAGAAGTAAAAATAGGGAAAAAAATGTTGAAGTAAAATAAGAGATAGAAGCTGAATTTCAGAGCTTCTGTAAATGTAATTTTCAGTGCTGGGAGTACTGTTTCCTTAGTCTTTCCTAGCTTTTGTTTGACTAACAGAAAGCAGAAATCCTCAGCATCTTTTTCTTTTCCTTGAACATCGAAGTTGTGATAACTAACTACATGTATTTATAATAGTTTTTCCCAAGTAGAATTGCATCTACATTTTAAAGTCAGCAAAGGTACAGACAAAAAAGTGCATGAAAATAAATGGAAAGAAATTCTACAAGTGGCACTGTTATATAGGTTTATTCCTTATTAGACCTGTAGGAAAAGCAAGAAAAAAATATTCTTGGAATTATTTTGAAGGAGGGAGATTTAGTAACACTTGGACAGGCAGATAAAACATGTAACCATGTGAGTGGCGAAGTTTTTTCCTCCCTTTTCTCCGTTCTTCCCCATCCTGGCCTGAGTCGTTGCTAAATGCTTTAGGCAGGCGTAAAGCATTATACACAAACATGCCATGCAAGTATTCCGGTTGTGCTAGCTAACCTGATTTTTAAACTTAGCAAGTTTCTTGCGTTTTATGATTCCTGGAAAACATGCCAGATGTGAGTGATATTACTTCACAATCTAAAAATTTGCTGCAGGCAGAGACACATCTATTTGGCTTTGCAACAGTATTGATGAACACTGAATGACAGGAATAAGCAGTAAAAACTGTTCATTGTAAAAGAGAAAAGAGAAGAAAATCACAGGAGTCATCATACCAGAAAAGAAACATATAAATCAGTGTGTTAAATTGTACTGAGTAAAGACTGACTTGTTGACAGTAAAACCTGTCTAATTTCAAAGTACATTTCCAAGGCACCTGCTGTGTAAATGGTGAGAAGGACTGTGTGGGATGTTGTCTTGGACAAGAAACACCCAGTGTTTAGGGAGGCTTTTGTAAACAGGACATTACAGTAGGAGGTGACCGTGACAAAACACACTCTCTGGATCTGGACACCTGTTTCCAATTAATGTCCTGTGGGAAAGGAAGCTGACTCCCCTAGTTTGTGTTTGGTAGCACCATTTCCCATCAGTGGTACCACTGGGTTCTGTACCACTGAATCCCATTCAGGTACACAGGGTGCAAGGGAGGCTTCACATCTGCTGGAATATAAACTAAGTAGATGGACTTTAGTTTCTGACTGAAACAGAGATTTTAAATGTTTGCTCTTAGGAACATAACCTGTTTTCCATGTTGTTAGTGGTGATTGCTGTTTATAAACCACAGATTTGAATAATTTAAACATATACCTGAAAAAAAAAAGGAAACTATACATACTAGAGTGAGAAAATATTTATAAATAAACTAGCTCTGAAAGAATATTCTGTTACTTTTCTGTGTTCAGGCTTCTGGAGGAAGCAGCAGTGTCCTGCCTGCCGTCTCTAGATAAGTTGAAGGGTCAAATATGTCATTGCAGTGTAAGCAGGTTTTGAGCAACTTGGGAGGATGAGGTGGGAGAGCCCTGTGCCCATGCCCTGTGGCGCTGCTTTTCCCACTGCCTAGTCACATGCTGCCCCACCCATGAGGATGAAAAACAGACACAAAAAACTTTGTCTTGCTGCCTCTAGTACATAATTGTGCAGCACAAAAAAACCCAGAAAAACAAAAACAAAAAAAACCCAAAGACCCCCAATTCCTAACACAAAATCCAAAATAGATCAAACAAAGGCAAGGACAGTGACTTTCCCAGGCTTGCTACAAAATGTATATTAGTTTGGCACAATGCCATTCATTTTTATTTTCGTGAGAGAACACCAAACCAGATTTTAATTGTAGGTTGACTTTATCAGCTCTGACCTTGATGGAGTTATGTCACTGTGTGCAATGCATAAAAAAAGATGTGCCGTGCTTTAAATGTTGCCTTTTAAGAGGAGGGAGGCTTTTTTCCTGTGGTGCTAGAGGTACAACTGTTAGAAGCTGGTAGCATGAAGGTAAGAGAAAATATTCCTCAAAACTTTGCTAAACCTTTTTACTGGTTCTTTTTAAAATAAAGTGGCCCACTTTTCCAGCACAATTCCAATACTTTTTCACCTTTCCAAATCTGTAGGTTTGTTTAGGGAGCTAATCCGTATTTCACAGTTCAGTGTGATGTTCAGATCTGGTTCCTTATGGCCTCCTCCCCAGCCAGCCATTATTACAACAGCCGTACCTAGTTATTTTAATGCTCTCTAGTGTTGACTTGGATTATAGCACGTTATTTGCTCAGCTTCTCCAGCTGTATTAGCTATAACTAAACCATTTCTATAGTACTTGTAAAATGCAATATTCCATGAAAGAGCACTTATGTGGATCATTAATTTTAAATGTGTGAGATACCTCATTCATTTCTTTATTTTGTTCAGCATCTTGCAAGATCAAACTGTGGTCAGACCATGAGAGATTAAAATTATCAGTTTAAAAAACCTTACCTAGCAATTTATTTAAATATTCCACTTGGCATATCTGACTCTTCTCTTTATTTCTCCTTCAGATCTTGGAAAGCTCTGGTGATCCACTGACCAGCTCATGTTCTCTTTCCCTTTCTGGATTCCACCTCAAGCACAGAAAGATCCAGTGGCCTGATGCAGTTTGCCTGATCCAAAACATCACGAACACTCTTTGCAGCCATGCTTACATTTCTGTGTAGCATTCAACTAGATAGGGGAACAGAACTGGAAACCAGCAGGCCATTTAATCATTGTCTGTGGTTAAGCTGCAGGGAACAGGTTGTAAGTCATATGCATGCGTGGCGTTAACTGATAAAATGCTTCTAGTGTGAATGTACCAATCCCTGCAAAACCCTTGCTGTGCTAAATCAAGCAAATCTTCCCTTGTGAAATACGTTATACCAGTGACAGCAACTATGTAGAGGTGGTTTGCCAACAGAAACCATGCTGATTACAAATCCTGCCCCTGCTAATATCACCACAACATGAAGCTGGCATAACTGGAATAATAGCAAGTTTGTTTAGTGCTTGACACCTTCTCATCTGCAAGTGTTACTTGGCAGAAGTTTGATAGTTAGCTTCATACAGAAAATAATGCAGCTTAATTCAGACATTATTGGAAAAAAAGAGAGAGAATGTAAAGAATGTGTGGGTGCAATAGGGTGTAAACATTGAAGAGTTTCATTTCTTTTGGTCATATTTTCACTCCTTCCCCTCCTCCCGAAATAAACTGCTAATTTCCTTTCCCAGGTAGCTAGTGCACTGAGCATGAAGAGATGGTTAGCTTTTCCTGCTACTTTAACTACGCCAGTCTAAATTAAAGTACTTTTCTGGTTTCAGTTTCCTCAAAAGGCTACCACATTGTGCTTTGCTGCATGGCTATGATCAGCAGTTACAACCTGTTTTGCAAGTGCTTCTTCGTACCTGGCTCTGTAAACTGCTACTGCTTAAGTGGTTCCTGCCCTTCTTCTGCCATCAAACATGGCAGCAAAAGCAGACACTGAGAAGTGTTTCAGCTAACCAGTTGCACAGAAATGCCAGATTCAGTAAGAGATGAACCTTTGTATGAGACACCTCAAGTAACTTAGAAATTTGCTTATTGTTGCAATCCAATCAGGCTGAAACCTCAACAAAATACAAACAAAAAGCAGAGGTGTAACACTAGCTGTGGGAGCTTAAAACAAGGTAACAGATAATGCTTCATTTACTATGAAAAGACACTATTTGCTGTCACTGCAGTCCCTGGTGACAAGTCTCCCTCAATCTTTCTTAAAAGCCTCCTGTAAGTACTGAAAGGCTGCAGTCAGGTCTCCCCAGGTCCTTCTCCAGGCTAAACAGACTAAAGTCTCTCAGACTTCCCTCCTAGGAGAGATGTTCCATCCCTCTGATCACTTCTGTAGCCATCATCTAGACTCACTCCAACAGGTCCATGTCTTTCCTGTGCTCAGGACTCCAGAGTACTTCAGGTGGGTTTTACCAGAGCGGAGTGGAGGGGCAGAATCTCCTGCTGTCCACGCTTCTTATAATGCAACACAGGACATGGTTGGCTTTCTGGGCTGTGAATTCACACTGCCAACTCATGTCCAGCTTTCCATCCACCAGTATCCTCAAGTCCTTCTTCTGCAGGGCTGCTTTCAATCCTTTCATTCCACTACTGTGTCTACTAGGGGTTGCCCCAGCCAGGGGCAGTATCTTGCACTTGGCCTTGTTGAACCTCATGAAGTTCACATGGGCCCACTGGTCAAGCCTGTTGAGTGTTGTTTTCAAACATGTGTAGGGCACACAAAAACACTTTCCACAAGCAACTTTAGCTAGTTGCCAGGAAGTCAAGTCTGCTTAGGTTTGAGAGTCCTTCTTATTTAAGGATTCTCTGCTGTGACTGCCTTTCTTGGTTTTCAATTTTGGTGGTTTTTTTTTTTTTTTTTTTTCCCATTTGCATGCAAGCTAGAATCATCAGCAAACCCAACTTCAGTGGTGTGCATGACAGAGCTGGGATACTGGTTTACAGACACACATATCTTTTTTAGTAATTCTTATTCAGGAACTTTGTTGATACTTTTATCCATAAGCATAAACAGTTGCAGTCACCCCTTTCCTTTTTCCACCCCCAAGGTTAAGATGAAGCTGCTTATTTGTGTACAGTGAGGTTACAAGTGAAACCACCCAAGAACAGAGCAAAACAACGTAAATAACTGCTATGATTGCAAGCTGTTTTCCATGTATGTTTCCTTCCCTCTTAGCATGTGATACTGCCCCTCACAAAGCAGACTAGACAGTCTCTTTTGGCTACCTAAAAATAAAGGACTACTGTGAAACACAATATCATGACATAGAAACAAATCCCAAGTATGTAATAGATCTAAAGAGTGGTCCTCCCATCTGTGACTACAGGAAGCACAGAGGTATTTTTTTCTGTTAGCAAGAAGCAGATATTACTATTTTTAAGATGCATGTGGATTTTGTTTAAAAACCAAACCACCCCTAATCTGTTACTAAACAAAATGAGAATGTAACTGAATATGTTTCCTAAACATTTGTGGAGTTTTAGCCTTACAAACTACACATACATATATTTTTAGTGCTCATCTACTTAGTGGAAAATACTTAAGAACAAAAATCTAGAGACTCTGGTAATGCAAAAATTAATCATGCATACGTCCAGTAAAAACAAACTTACAAGAGGCCATGGTTAGATGCAAGTTTCTCACTGTTACATTGTATGCAGAAAGATTAGGGGGTTTTATAACTTGTGCTGGACTGAAGACAGCTTTTATCCAGTGCTGTACTTCTTGGCAGATTCCTATAGCAAATCCTACATTAACCAAATTCCTACTTAATTCATCTCCATTTTTGTGTACAGTCCTGTAACCTACATGCCTGTTTCTAAGACCTAATTCCTGTTACTTGGCTTTAGCGTCCCTTGTAGAAAAAGAATGCTACACAAAAGTTAGCTATGGGCTTTAAATCATAGCAATTTTAGTAAATGTGGACAAAATGTGAAATATAAAAACCAGCTGGACTTGTCAGGAATAAAGGATATTTCCAAGTATAAGACACACACACACAACGATTAATCATATGCATGAAAGCACATGTTTGCAAACTGCATATAAAGATGATAAACACATCTTTTTCAGTATATTTTCTGGGGAGCCATTCAACTTTGATTTATTTACTGTGAAATAAAATGTCACACTTTTTCCTGAAATTAGTCATGAAAAATACCACAATCTTAACCAGGATGCCAAGAGTACACTAACAGTAGGAACACCAAAATAAAAGCTAGTTCTAGATGCCGAAAATTATCTCCCTTGACAAATAGAATCAGTCTATAGCTAATTTTTAGCTGCTCACATTCCTAAAACCATACAGACTGTTGTGAAGTAGAATACATAAAAATGTAAAATAAAGTTTCGGCATCCCAGGTGCAAAATAATACTAAGAAAATGAAGCCTACAGATAATTGTAGAAACAATGACAAATAAGAAAGGGGGAAAAAAAGCCTGGACGGATACTTTCACTTTCTTCAGGAAGTACTGGACAGATGGAGCAGTTCACAAGTAAGAATATAATCAACCTGATACAGTTCAAAATTCTAAAATGGTATTTCATAAAACCCCTACAATAAACCGAACAATTTAAAGGATTTGTCTGAAAAAAATGTAGTTTATTTGAAAAACACTCATCAACTATTATTAAGAATCTTCTTTTTCCCTCTACATTAACTTATTTACATATGCTATATATATATATATATATACACATACACAGAATTATAAATTGAATTGTGCATTAGTATAATGAATCCATAGAACTATGTATTGTACAACAACTTGTTTTAAGATCTTGCATTTCTTGGATATAGTAAAGTCTTCTTTTTGTTTGAAATAGTTCAAACATTAGGTACATATATGATACATTATCTCAATGCATTGCTAGTAGCTTTCTGTAGACACTGTTATTTACATTAGTTGAGCATGTAGCCCTTCTGCTCGTGGTAGACATTGACTGGCCACTGCTGTTACTACTGTTAGGATCAAAAGCCTTCTTACAATTGAAAAGACTGAAGAGTTGTCTCTGATACTGAGAAGAGGCATAGTAGTAAATAAAGGGGTCAATGCAACAGCTAATGCTGCTTACACAAACACAGAGTAGATAGGCAAAGTAAAGATACTCTAAGCTGTTGTCATAAGTAAAGTGGATATAATGAATTAATAAGAGGACATTTGTTGGCCCAAAGCAAATAACAAAAACAGAAAAAACAGCCACACACAAGAGTAAGGCACGTGTCTTCTTATTTTGTTTTGCAACAATGGTAGAAGAACTAAGACATCGAATAATACACACATAACAGACAGTAGAAATTATAAATGGCACTACAAAAAACACAGAAGAGAAGATAGAGAAAAAGTGAAGGTAATAGCCATGAAGTTCAGATTCTCTTAGCACATCATGGCAAGTAGTTATATTTAACTTGGGTATTTCCATTGTTTGTTCCCTGATGAGAAAAGGTACAACCCCAGCTACTGCTACAAGCCATATAATGAAACAAATCAGTGAGGCACGTGTTAATGTACGCCACCCAAGAGACTGCATGGGATAAACCACTGCTAAGAAGCGATCAAAGCTTATACTTGTCATAAGCATTATTGAGCAGTACATGTTACAGTAGAAGGCAGCAGTGATGAAACGGCACATTTGAGGTCCAAAAGTCCAGTTGTTTCCAGAAAAGTGATAAGCAATTTTAAAAGGAAGCACACTTACAAACAGGACATCCGCTAGGGCCAAATTCAGCATGTATACTACAGCTGGCTTTTCAATTTTCATTTTTTTCAGAAACACGAGTATCGCCATGATGTTTAGGGGGAGACTCAGCACAAGCACTAATGTGTAAACTGAAGGAACAAAATGAGTCAGCCATGGACTAGTGAGGTATCTGGCTGTTTGCACTGACACTGTTACATGTTCACGTAGAAACAATCCAGTCTGGTTGGTGGCTCCTGATCCAACTTCCAAGTCATTTTCAGTATCACCTTCAAGAGGTATGGGGTCATCAGCCTCGTGATTTACATCAGACATAACAAAACTTCTGATGTGCATTAGGCTGTCATTGTATGGAGAGGCTGAAAAATAAGAAACTAAGATTAATAAGGAAATACATGCAGTGAGGACAGAAAAACATCTTTCAGAAAGGAAAGCAAGATCATATTAGCAACACAAAATAATAAGGTTAATTCAAAGTGCAGACTGATCACAGGTGTTAGCCCAGTACTTTTATTATTGCTTCATAAAATTTGTAAGAAATGTGGTGCTGGGATGAACACTAGTATTCATACACAAAATTCCCATTAAAAGTAATTGCCATCAAAATAACAAAAAGTTAAATGCAAGTAAAATCAAGTTACTGAAATCACTCTGTAGGGTCTGGAGACACCTTAATCAACCAGACAGTTCCCACCAAGGCTGATGGCAGAAGTCCGCATGTGGTTTTCAAGGTAGATGTGTATTAGCTCTTTGCTTTTATCAGACAGGTAGCAACAGACTGCACTGAAAAAATTCCCAAGTTCTACTTAACCTACTCCACAGGGTGCATCACTGATGACAGCATGCGTCCAGTGTACCCTCACTGCACTTCTGAAACGTGCTACTAGCGCTCCTTCTGCAGTAGGGTCTTCTGCAATGTGGTTCAGTGGCTGTGACTGAGAAGTAAATGTTGGAACAGGGTCTCTCTGCTTTTTTAATGCAGCTGTAACAAGTTAGGAATTTGCAAAATGTTGGATGTGTGTTATGGGTTTATTTATGCAAAAATAAATAAACCCAAACATTCAAAAGAGCTAGTTCAGACATATTTCAGGGAAGTAATTTGTATGGAGACTTCTTCTGGAAGTCTGCCATTTTCAGCTTTGGCTTAATCTAGTTAGGCATAGGATGATTCAAAGATAGTAAGGGCAGGCAGAAGTAAAGGAATTACTACTACTAAGGAACAGGTTGCCCAGGAAAATTGTGGATGCCCCATTCCTGAAGGTCAATTCCTCAAGGCCAAGTTGGTTGGGGGCTTGGACAGACTGGTCTAGTGGGATACGTCCCTGCCTATGGCCCAGGGGTTGGAACCAGATGATCTTTAAGGTTCCTTCCAACACAAACTATTCTATGATTCTATGACCCTATGATTCTATCCATTTGCTTAGCTGTGCAACTGACCTTTTGTTGAATCCTAGACAACTAAAATAAAAATTAAGGTATGTTATCTCAGAGAGCTCAAAATACATAGGTATGATTCACCCATTTAAGACACTGCTTATTAAAAACAATTATTTGTTCTACAGTAATTCAAACCATTTTTTAATGCAGATGAGAACAAAAGCATCAGAAGGAGACAGATGGCAAAGAGGAGTAGCTGCAGTTTTCAGCAGTCAGTTACCTCCCTCTGTGTGCAGGCTGCTCAAGAAGGGCCCTGCCTAGCTTGAATTTTGGCGAAATTCAGACTTGAATGTGGGGGGAAATATCAGAGGATTGGTAGAGAAATTTGGGGATTTTTAAAGCTGCTGTGCTCTATGTATCACAGCAATATTCTGTGGGTAAAGAGGACAAAAGAGGCAATATGTTTGGCATAATGGTTTTTGTATTCAAAATGACAAGACTGCAACCTCTGCAGGCCAGAAGAAAAAGATGCTGGGTGAGAATTTCAGCCTGGGAGCTTATTGCATATACTGCTGTAGGAAAAATTCAATACATTCACTGAAACATAAGTGCACAAAGTGTGTGAGATTCAGTGTTGGCACAGATGGGCATGAAACTAATTTACACAAAGTTCTAAAACAGAACATTAACAGAACACAAAACAATAGATTTTTAATATTTAAACTTTAAAAGTTTAGTCCAAATGCTTGGATGGCTCAAGGAGTCAGCTCGTAGTTCAGTAGTTCAGGTGCAGCACAAGTTAGATTTAACAATTCTAACTTCAGCCTGTGGCTGACATCCAACAGTCAGGTGATTTCCAGTATTTAATAATCATTGCAATAGAAATCTATCACAATTGCCACCATTGATATTCATCTTTTTTGCAAGGATTGTAATTACATTTGAATGAAAAACCTCTCAATTTCTCATGCCCAGAAGCTTGTCTCCATGGTAAAGACACCAGTTAAGAGCAATGGAAAATCTGGAACAGTACCTCTGTTATCTCCAGTACACACAAATTTTATTAATTCAAAGCTTGGAATACTATGAATATATATTTCTTGCACTGACATTTCTAAAATAGAATATTTCTGAAAGAGAAGACAATGGTGATCCTCGTCCCCAAAGGTCTGCATGTCCTTGGTTTCTCCACCACTGAAGAACAGTGTGCAGAATCAAATGAAGAGGTGACATGGTTTCAAATGTGAGGAAGGCATGCTTTTGGGGCAAACAGATACAAATGGTGTTGATGAGAGAGAGGGTAAACCTGTGTCTAGAGTCAAGAACAACCTCTGCATGATGTGGTAACTGAGGTGCTTCCAGCAAGCACCCCTCTCATACCAGTATCCTAGAACTCTGAAGGGCTTTACCTGTGCTGCCTCATGTGAGCTACCAGTGCTGCAGTGCCTCTTTCTGAGGACTACCAAGCAGCACCACTCACCCTTAATGACTGAGATTAAATAATGTAATGTGATAGCCCTTGGTGGTAACCTGACCAAATTTCTCATCAGTAACTCCTAACTTAGACCAGTATGGAAATACACTAAAGAAAAAAAATAATGACTGGGCCAGTTACCTTTTATCATCTCCTGATTTCTGTTCTACGTATTGCTTATAGTTACTTGAATATTACTAATAAGTTTAATCATATCTTGAACTCTTGAAGCTAACGTATTCACATCTTTCTTTGATGAAGGGATTTAGAATCTGCATTACTCCATTATCAAACTTTTCTAAAAGCAGAATGCTCTTACAATAATTCAGGACAAAAACATTCCATTGATAATTTTACTTTAGTTAAAATTTTCTGGATTAATACTTGGTGAAAACTGTGTTCTTCATATAAGCAAAACTTTCTAAGTTCAGAGTTGAACTCAACCTTGATGCTGTTAACAACATCTCCACATTGTGTCCTGTTCTGTCCATGTCTCCACCTTTAACTTAGATGACACGAGACACTACTTGAAAGACAGCTCTATGGAAAAATACAAGACCTCAAACCTGCTATATCTTTGCCACTTCACAATCTAGAGAACAGGAATTTAATTGTTCTTGATGAATTTAATTTTAATTTAAAATATTTATAGCCACATGCCAAGTCTTTTCCATTACAAAGCTACTTGTATGCTCATCCGACCCAGCATCTGTGTATTATTAAAAATAAACAAAATTGCACTTGGTGATTTCTGAAACAGAAAGGAAAATAGTTACTGCCCTGAGGTTCTGGATTCTTTTTGTGTCATTGTTTATTTGAAAAAGCCAATGAAAATTTATACACAGAAGGGAGGAGGACGAAATGATGTCATGTCATTTCAAAAGACCTTAATGCACCTTGAGAATAAACATAAAGGTCAGTAATGGGAATCAGGCATTACCTATAAACTGGTATAGTGCAATACAGCTAATCAGCAAATATGGTAGCTCTACAGAAAAGATCTTAAAACTACCCTTATGTAGCTGCAGCTACATAAGGCTCTGTCAGATGTTCCTTTCCAACTGTTTTAAAGCTCTGTAATTTTTCTAAAACATATTTCACTACATATTAAGTAATTTGTAATAATACAAATAATCTGTTAGGAAAACAAAGGCAAAGCTTGTATAACAATCATAAATATTCAAACAGCCATCCTATTTTTCCTGGGCCATCAACCAATCCTTTTGAAACAGGTCAAATCAGGTAGATCACTATTTTTATGATGAATAAGTGTTCTTGTTGTGATATGAAAGAGTTAACAGCTGTATCAAAGAACTTATAAATAGGTATGAGAGAACAGCACTAAGAAACTAGAAATAAAGGGAAAGCAGGACAAAGCACTGAGATTTTATCCTTATGGTGGGCAGTCAGGACACCCAACAACATACAGACAGTCCTATCTTTGCTTCCAGTAAGAACTTTGAAAGGCAAAAATATGAAGTATACTGCTCAAATTGCTTGAAGTTTTCTTTTACTGCCTGTGTGTTTTGCACTGATTCTCCAACAAGGACATATAGAAATGGTGTAGAAAATTCACTAAGTATAGGATTGTTTGATTTTAACAATCTATACTGTGCGGTTTTCCATCAATTGTTGGTCTCGGGATCTGCATATGCATATTCTGCTTACCCTGAACAACACTGCTTTTTACACAAAGACATTTTACAATTTCCTTTTATATCTACTTGCATGTGCAAGGAGCTACTGCACATGCTGTTCTGTGAAAGAAGAAGCAGAGGACAAAAAAATGTAATGGCTTCAACCAAACTTAAAACACACTTGAGCTCCAGATGAGAATTTCGAAGTATTTCTGTAGGTTTATGAATCTGGACAGGATGTTATGAATCAGTGATGTTCATGTCCCAAGGGATATTTTTGTGAGGCAGAAAACTAAACAGGCTCCTACTCAAGTCAATTAAATATGTTCCCCATGTGCTGCTGAACAGAAATTAATACCAATTTCTGGGCATAATAGGTGGCAGCTGCACCAATACTGCTGTCTTATAACAAAAAGTCAATTTCTCTTATCTCCCCTTTATATCTTTGTATCTCCCACAGTGATAAGGGTCTAGAATCTCAATTACTCAGTGGCCCATAAATTAGGTGCTCAAAGGCAGAATGCGAAGCGCATACCAGACAAATTTATAAAAAAGAGTAAGACACAAACTTGCAGGACAGATGACAATTATTTGCTGTTGTAAAATAAACACTGTATTGTCTTCAAAAACTCTTCTTTAGCTCACATCTCCATTTATACAGAAATTGTTAATATATTACATGAGTGATATGGTAACAATTTGAAGCATTCTCATAAAGTATTGTTTTCTTGCAACCACAGATCTGCTCCGTTTTGCTTTACTTTCTCAATCTCTTTCACTGCAGGTGCTGACTTCAAGCAATGACAACGTCTCTCTTATCAGTCCTAACACAGGTAAGTCCAGGAAGACTGAGACCTCAACCAACCACCTAACACCAATGGGATGAGGTTTAACACAGCCAAATGCCGGGTCCTGCACTTGGGGCACAACAACCCTATGCAGAGTTACAGACTAGGAAAAGTCTGTCTAGAAAGCTGCCTAGAGGAGAGGGACATGGGGGTGTTGGTCGACAGCCAACTGAACATGAGCCAACAGTGTGCCCAGGTGGCCAAGAAGGCCAATGGCATCCTGGCTTGTATCAGAAATGGTGTGACCAGCAGGTCCAGGGAGGTGATTCTCCCTTTGTACTCAGCACTGGTGAGGCTGCTCCTTGAATACTGTGTCCAGTTCTGGGCCCCTCACCACAAGAAGGATGTTGAGGTCCTGGAGCAACTCCAGAGAAGAGCAACAAAGCTGGTGAAGGGGCTGGAGAACAGACCCTGTGAGGAGCGGCTGAGAGAGCTGGGGTTGTTTAGCCTGGAGAAGAGGAGGCTGAGAGGAGACCTCATTACTCTCTACAAGTACCTGAAAGGAGGTTGTAGAGAGGAGGGAGCTGGGCTCTTCTCCCAAGTGACAGGGGACAGGATGAGAGGGAATGGCCTCAAGCTCCGCCAGGGGAGATTTAGGCTAGAGATTAGGAGGAAGTTTTTCATGGAAAGGGTCATTGGGCATTGGAATAGGCTGCCCAGGGAGGTGGTTGATTCACCTTCCCTGGAGGTGTTTAAGGCATGGGTAGATGAGGTCCTGAGGGACATGGTTTAGTGTTTGATAGGAATGGTTAGACTCGATGATCCAATGGGTCTCTTCCAACCTGGTGATTCTATGATTCTGTGATTCAGCTTCCCACAGGACCAGTACAGGTCAATAACACAATAAATTTGAATACTGAAGGACTAAGGGAAAAGCAGGAGAGAAGCTGCAGGTGCAAGGACTAAGCAGACCTGGGGATACGGCAGTGCGTGGATGATAGGAATTAAGTACGTACTGGTGGAAAAAAGGAAAGTTATTTGGGACAGTGGGAAATTAGTATTATTTACAATGGGAGCAAGCACAAGAATACATGTTCAGACAGCTTTAATAGTTCTACTGTGCATGAGGTAACTTGTTTTGAATTTTGGTTGGTTTTTTTTTTTAATGATGTAGTACAGTAACTATTTTAATCATTACTTCCTAAGGAAATAATGTAATTCCAGGTACTCTTTAACAAAGACTATAATTGCAAAAGGCAGGAAAACAAGTTTGAATGTTTCCATAAACTGGAAGGATAGTACTCAATAATACGTACAATCTTCTTTCCACCATTAACGTGTATAGGAACATGTACTTGGCTTTAACACACACCCTGTCTTTTTTTTTTTCTTTTTAATAAGGGCAGTTTCCCTACAAGTTTTGATACAAACACGACTGTGATCTCTTCATTCACAGTTGTCCTTGTGCCAAAAAGCTGTTTAGCCAAAATTATTCACCCTCTGTTTATTTTCAGCCTTCATTTCAGTTCTCAAAGTATGCCATGCTCTGACATTTCCCCTTTGCTCTGTTCCTCTGGTCTGTCCTTTTCTGTATATATTGAGCTTGAACTCAAGTCTTCACAGCAGGTATCTCACAGGGCTGAGTTGTTTGTACAAGAGCGCCATGATCTGAACTTCACAGAAAAATAAATCCCATGTTGCTCATGTCTAGATGCATGATCTTGTTCTTCATACTGTAGCATTTCTACCGGATACAGGAAAGTTTCATGCTTCTTACCTTCCTTTCCTCAGCATCAGTATAGTCAGACAAGCTCTGAGCCGGCTGGACCCATAGTTTCAGCAGTTATAGCGCTGACATTGCTATTAGTGCTATTTCTAATTGAAGAACCATCATGTTTGGGGTGGGCAGGCTCATACAATCACTAGGTTGGAGAAGACCTTTGGGATCATCAAAGCCAACCGTACCTGTCTACTACTAAATCTGAACTGGTTTGTGCTGGTAGATCTTCCATACTCTGCACTGCCTATGAATTCAGCTGTCTTCCGAAGTTGTTCAGCGAAGGCAATGCCATCTTTTAAGGAAGTTGGGTCAGTGTGTCCTGCCAGTTTGATCCATTCTTTCATAGAGTCATAAAACCACAGAATCATAGAATCACCAGGTTGGAAGAGACCCACCAGATCATCGTGTCCAACCCTTCCTATCAAACACTAAACCATTCTCCTCAGCACCTCATCCCCCCTTTGCCTTAAACATCTGCAGGGAAGGTGACTCAACCACCTCCCTGGGCAGCCTCTTCCAGTACCCAGTGACCCTTTCCACGAAAGATTTTCTCCTAACGTCCAGCCTGAACCTCCCCTGGCAGAGCTCGAAGCTATTCCTGCTTTCCACCTTCTTTCCCCCGCACCCCGCGGCTGGTGGCTCCTCCTCAGCCCCGGGGCAACCCCCGCGCTTCTTCTGCACCAACCAATTCACTCAGCGGCACCGCGTCCTTCTCAGGTCTGCTGTATTTTACATCTATTCAAAACAACACTCCCCCAAAAGCACTTGTCCGGCGCCGCTTTGCCCGGGCTGGCTTGGTTTCAGCCCCTTTTGCCGCTGGTACCAGAACAAATCTAGAGCGGCGTGAAGTACACACGGCCCTATCCCCCAGTTAAAACTTCCAAGCGGGGACCCTCCTCTGGCGAAGCGCCGGCCGGCGGCGCCGAGCCATAAACAAACCTATCTGGTTCACAGAATCACAGAATCACAGAACAACCGGGTTGGAAGGGACCCAGCAGATCTTCTAGTCCAACCATTCCTATCTAACACTAAATCAAGTCCCTCAAGACCTCATCCACCAGTGCCTTAAACACCTCCAGCGAAGGTGACTCAACCACCAAACTGGGCAGCCTATTCCAATGCCCAATGACCCTTTCCATGAAAAACTTCCTCCTAATCTCCAGCCTAAATCTCCCCTGGCAGAGCTTGAGGCCATTCCCTCTCGTCCTGTCCCCTGTCACTTGGGAGAAGAGGCCAGCTCCCTCCTCCCTACAACCTCCTTTCAGGTACTTGTAGAGAGTAATGAGGTCTCCTCTCAGCCTCCTCTTCTCCAGGCTAAACAATCCCAGCTCTCTCAGTCGCTCCTCATAGGTTCTGTTCTCCAGCCCCTTCACTAGCCTCGTCGCTCTTCTCTGGACTCGCTCCAGAGCCTCAACATCCTTCTTGTGGTGAGGGGCCCAGAACTGGACACAGTATTCAAAGAGTGGTCTCACCAGTGCTGAGTACAGAGGGAGAATCACCTCCCTGGCCCTGCTGGTCACACCATTTCTGATCCAAGCCAGGATGCCATTGGGGACCCTCCCCTGGCGAAGAGCCGGCCGGCGGCGCCGCGCCATAAACAAACCTATCTGGTTCGCTTCCCGCCGCTAAGGCTCCGTGTCCCGGGCCGGGATGCTGGCCCCGAACCTCGTCCCGCCCCCCGCCCCGCTCCCGCGGCCCCGCGGCGCGGACTGACCCATGCGGGCGGCGGGAGCCGGTCGCGGGCAGCCGAGGGCGGCCAAGGCGCAGAGCAGCGCGGGCAGCTCCCGCGGCCCCATGGCAGCGCCGAGCACGGACACCGCCGGAGGGCAGCCGGGACGCTTCCTCCGCCAGAGGAGCCTTCCGGGAGGGAAGGAGGAGGAGCGGGACAAAGGGGCCTCCTCCGGGGGTGATTCCGAACTGAAAGGGCAGGGGTTGGTGAGCGCCGTCCCAACGGAGGGTCCCGCGTTGCTCGGCGCTGAAGGATCACACTCATTTAGAAAAGCTCCTTCAGGCCCAGGTCTGCTCGGTCAGCGCTTGCTTGTATAGCGTGGGTTCAGTAAGCCAACTGTTCTGTGAACAGCATCATAGAATCACTAGGTTGGAAAAGACCCACTGGATCATCGAATCCTATCATTCCCATCAATCACTAAACCGTGTCCCTGAGCACCTCATTCACTCTCCAGGGATGGTAACTCAACCACCTCCTTGGGCAGCCTGTTCCGGTGTCCAATGACCCTTTCCATGAAATATTTTTTCCTGATGTCAAGCCGGAACTTCCCTTGGCTGAGCTTGAGGCCATTCCCTCTTGTCCTGTCCCCTGTCACCTGGGAGAAGAGACCAGCTCCCTCCTCCCTACAACCTCCTTTCAGGTATAGAGAGCAATAAGGTCTCCTCTCAGCCTCCTCTTCTCCAGGCTAAACAACCCCAGCTATCTCAGCCGCTCCTCATAGGGCCTGTTCTCCAGCCCCTTCACCAGCTTCGTTGCTCTTCTCTGGACTCACTCCAGAGCCTAAACATCCTTCTTGTGGTGAGGGGCCCAGAACTGAACACAGGATTCGAGGTGGGGCCTCACCAGTGCTGAGTACAGAGGGAGAATAACCTCCCTGGACCTGCTGGTCACACCTCTTCTGATCCAAGCCAGGATGCCATTGGCCTTCTTGGCCACCTGGGCACACTGCGGGCTCATATTCAGTCGGTTGTCAACCTACACCCCCAGGTCCCTCTCTTCTAGGCAGCTTTCCAGACAGACTTCTAGTCTGTAGCTCTGCATAGGGTTGTTGTGCCCCAAGTGCAGGACCCAGCATTTGGCCTTATTAAGCCTCGTGCTATTGGTCTCAGCCCAGCAGTCCAGCCTGTTCAGATCTCTTTGCAGAGCCTCCTTACCCTCCAGCAGAGCGACACTTCCACCCAGCTTAGTGTCATCCACTAATTTGCTAAGGGAGCACTCAATGCCTTCATCCAGGTCATTGATGAAGACATCGAACAGAGCTGGACCCAGCACTGAGCCCTGGGGACACCACTTGAATGATACACTATGTGGAGTATTTCAGAGTTCAATATTTTAAGCTAAACTACAGTTAAGTTTCATCTGAGTGGTTGTGGGTTTTGGAAGTCAGACAGAATGTCCCCCTAATACCTCATTTTCTTTCCCTGACAGCGAGGTGGATTGTAATGGAGGTGAAGAGTTCACAGCTTCTAAAGCTTTTACTAGTTATTACACTTCAGTTATACTTCAAGTATATTTTTAAAGGCTTTGGTTTTTTTTGACAGAATGTGTTAAAGGATGAAATTAATTCCTGTTGAATACACCAGATCAAAAAAAAAAAAATCCTACTATTATCTAGTAAGATTGCTACATTTGTACAGTTTGGGGAAGGAGTCACCTTTCTGCTTTTTCTGCTTAAACAGGTTGAGGTTAAGAGGATATCTCAAAGGCAAAATTAGACCTCAGGGAAGAGGTTTGTCTGTCTAGTTATGCACTTTGTGAAATCAGATGTGACTATCACTCTTTGGATTTTCTGTTAGAGGGAAATCTGTTGTGTTACTTCCATATTCTTTTGAAAAACACACCCTAAAGAAAAGGTTAGCAGATGAGCACAAAGTGAAATAGAACAGAGCCATTATTTGTGATGGTGGTTTTCTTTGCTTGGTCAAAGAAGATGGTGTTGTGCAATTTTGTGGATAGTTTTGGAGTTTCAGAGCCCCATGAGAATGGATTAGTTCAAAAATAACATGTCTGCTGCCAACTGCTCTTACTCAGCCCTGACAATACACAGTAGAAAAATGCGAACTGCAGAGCTAGAAGACTAAGACTATCAGCTATTCAAACTTCTTTTCACTATTGCCAGTTAGGGATGATTGAATTGAGATGTTGGCAAGTCTTTTAAGTATAGATGTTTTCTTCTATGGTGACGATTGATGTGTAGGCTCTATTCAGCTGCACTAGCTTTTCCCTCAGGTTTTGTCACTAACAATGCAAGTCTTTCCCCAAGACTGTTTCACAAATGCAACTGGTTTCATCAAGTCCGATCTAATATTAAATTGCTGATATTAATATTATAATATTAATCTGCTTTATACTTGGTTCTACCATTGATCTTATATTTAGGAAGAATCATTATGATCAGTCCTGTTTAGCAGGGTTCATTGTTCAGTGCCAGGTCTTAAACTGAACTAGTTAATTAAGAAAACCCTTCTAAAGGAGCTCAGGTACTCTACAAGTACCTGAAAGGAGGTTGTAGAGAGGAGGGAGCTGGCCTCTTCTCCCAAGTGACAGGGGACAGGATGAGAGGGAATGGCCTCAAGCTCCGCCAGGGGAGATTAGGCTAGAGATTAGGAGGAGGTTTTTCACAGAAAGGGTCATTGGGCATTGGAATAGGCTGCCCAGGGAGGTGGTTGATTCACCTTCCCTGGAGGTGTTTAAGGCATGGGTGGATGAGGTCTTGAGGGACTTGGTTTAGTGTTTGATAGGAATGGTTGGACTAGAAGATCCGCTGGGTCCCTTCCAACCTGGTTGTTCTGTGATTGTGTGAAATAGATATTACTCTTTGAGGGGTACTAGAAAAACAGGAAACCTAAGAAATGTTTGGAAGAAGCAAGTGCTAGCACACAGGCTGTAGCTTTCCTAAGCTTGCCTACATCAGGAAATAGTAATTGAGGAACACACTTTTTGCATTACAGCCAAGCAGTCACTAGATGTATCAATTGCAATACACAAGAGAGCATGCCCAGAGTGATTTCTCCCAACAAAGGCTGTGGGGCACTAGTATGTCTCACCAACAGAACTCCAGGCATTTCGCACTACTTCAGAGATCTGGGCTTGGGTTCTGACATCCCACCTGTACAGATTTCCCTGGTCAGCTATAATTTGTCAAAAATATGTAGGGATTTGTCAAGGATGTTATAAATAAAGAGGTAAACAAAACATTGAGTTTAATTCATATTCAAGAACAATTAATTTCTCTCCTGTGGAAGTAAAAGTGAAATGCTGTCTTCCCAATCAGCTATTTCAATTAGGGTGTTAATACCACAGCATTTATATCATGTTAAAATAGCTTATACATAACTAGCTAGCAGAAAAATTGAAGCCCGTAGAAGCCGCTTATCTTTTAATTGGGTATATTAGCATATGTTAAAGAAGTGTTTAAATTTAATCCCATAACTGAATATCTCTATTAAGAGTAATCAATTTTTCCAGCTTATATAATACCACAGGTCAGTATATGAACTAAACTTGTTGTCTGTATATCCAATACTGACTTTACACTGTTTCATTCCACCTTCAGAATTAATAATTGTTTAATATTTGCTTTTACTATGCGTTCCAGAATGTCTCACCATCCATCTTTTGAAGTATTTGTCATAAGGAAAAGGAGCATAAGTAGTCTTTTACCTTGGTTTATGTATTTAACACACTACCTACCATATGCACTTTTGCTCTGTAGATATAACTTATAATTCATCAGTAAAATTATTAGTAAGTTCAGTGGCATAAAGGCCATGAAGTCTTTGCTGCTGAGCGAAGTGTACTGTTAGTATAGTCAGGCTTAACTACAGTCAATTTTATAAAAGCAACAAAAGAAGTTCTTTCACTACCATCTGGATTGCTGCTTTAATGACCGTTAAATGGAATTTAGGAACCAAGCCAGTTTGATTTAGTAATGTTTATTTTACATTACATAGAATAATCTCCAAAGAATATTTTAAAAAAACCATCTAAATACTGATTTTATTGCATTTATTTCCTTATAAAAACACAGACAGGCACAATTTATGTATTCAAATACTTCAGACTGAACAACAACTGGTCACTATTCAGATTTCCCCAATACCACTCCGAAGGCTGTGAAAGTAGAACACGTCTTTTCACATGAGGCAGTAGTGCATTTAGTAGGAATGAATCACAAAATATATTTTTGTACAGTAAGACGGTATTGTCATTTTATAATTACCTATAAAAATTTTTGAATTGCACAATAGGTTTGCTTTACAGTTGACAACTGCCGGAAAATAGGCTTCATATGTAACTAAATATTTGCCCAAACTATCCCTTAGAAACAAATTAGGACTTCTTTTGGTAAATACTTGAAGTCTACTAAGAACTATGTTATATATCTGAGGTCATTTAAAAATGTTTTAATAGGAAGAGGTCGATTTCTGCCTACCTTAAAAATCCACACAACCACAATAGCTGAGCATCCGAAAATGTTTTGATTTGAAAGTACCAACGTTAATGAAATCTGGAACTGTTTAAATTAATTATTCCCTATTTTTCTGCCTCATTACCAATGCTGAAAAGGCACTGTGTACGTTCCTCTGAACACTTGGGTTTTTATTTTTTTTTGTTTCTCAAGGTAGAAAGCGCCCAAACTTGAAACAAATGCTTAAAAACAATAAAATACTGAATATACTTCCAAATGATGGGTGCAGACTATGATCTTGGAAGACACTCATTTTCCATAAAACTTCTTATTCAACAAGAATATGAGCAAATTCACATTCACTTTTGCTTTATCGAACATTTTCATTACAGCCACACCTTCATACTGCATCTGCAGCAAATCCTGTAATCAGAAATAAAAGATTTAGTCTGTTTGAAGCCATTGTTACAGTAACAAGATAGAGCTATTTTCATCATATGATAACCATCGGAAAACCCAGATACTTCACAATTTAAATAATGACAAGCAACTCTTAGGTAGGGTTAGGAAACATTTACACATCTTCTAGATCCCAAACTGTGTCTATCAGTAACAGCAAACCAGAAGAATAACTGTTTTCGGTGTATTTTTGTTTTTCTCTTGGTATTTGCTGCTTGCCACTAAAGTAATGTGGCAATTGTTTCCATGCAGTTGCCCCAATATAAATATTAGCCCAGCATCCTGCAGAAGTTATACAGTTATTCCCCACAGGATCTGCTGCTCTGTGCTTATCAAGTACTTCATGAATACACATAAAATCTGAAATAGCTTATATGTATCAGAAATGCAACTCTAACTATATAGCAAAATAACAAAACTCAAACTCTACCTGGAAATGGATCTGCAGTTTTTCCATCTCAACCCCCAAAAATTTTGCTTTGATTTCAAAGTCACCCACTTCTTCTCCAGGGGTGATATCAAACATCACGTTCTTAAACCTTAAACCAAAAGGAAGAGTAATTATACATGTCCTGCAGTATTACAGAGTCCAGAGACAATTTTGGGGAAAAAGCCTGCAGAACACAAAAAAATCTTTGACTGTAAGCAGTGAAAAGAGTGTCAAATGGATAAGTCCATCCCTACTGCATTGAATTTGTGCAGATTTTCTTGTATGCTTGGTAGTATGGAATACAGAGTTCTTAAGTCTTTCATGCTGGAAAAAAAAAAAATAAAAAACAGCTTTGGGAATTTCAGGGAACAAAGGTGGCTGAGCATCCACAGTATAGAAACAGAACAGCCAGATTTTTGTTCTACTGTGCCTGAGTGTTTCCTTGCTGGTGCAGAGGCACTCTTCTCTGGTTGCAGTCTGCCTCATGTGCCTCATGTTCTTCTCTGCCTGAAAAACTTACTTGGAAAAAAATTGCAACGTGGAAAAGTTTTTTTCAATGCAGAGGTGGATGGAAGGCTACAAAGAGTAGAAGACTTTAAACAATAGTGGCCTCAAAATGGAGTGTTAAACCATCACACCTATTCACTTTTGTTATTGTAAGGAAGCGCAGAAAACTAGGCATTTACTTTGTTCTAAGAAAGTGATTGGTCAGTAAATGAAAAGTAAATGCAACAGCTGCTTACAAGTCAGTTATTACCAGCGAGCATGCTGCTGAACTTGTACTGGTTCTGTCTAAGCTAATGCCAAAATAAGTTTATTCAAATATTTTCCTAAGGTGATCATATAGCAAGGTACAAAATAAAAATCATTATGACTATTAGGCTTTATCATTCTCCTAAATGTAGAAATCTGAGGCAATTTTAGGTGTGGCACAGGAAATGGCAAGGATTTTTTGACAAAAGCAAGACCATTTTGAAACTGTTCATTAGGAGATATTCTGAGTTGTTTTATACTACACTTACTGGCTGGTTTGAAGATCTTCAATTTCTAGGATGACACCTTTTTCATGCAGTTGTGCAGCTGTGTACTTCAATGAGGTCTGCTTGAGTTTTCTGCTTCCCTTCATCTCCTCTTTTCCATCTAGTTTAATTGACCTACGTGAATTTCTGGGAAGAAAACAACAAAAATGACTTTTGATTTATCCACCAGCTCTTTTATTCTTCAACTATTCTTCTAGACTTATTCAGCTTTACTGTACTCTTTGCCTTCTTGAACTACTAATGAACAGAATTAACAGGCAAAACAAATCTAAGAGGGATTTTTAGCACACAGTGAATAGTCTATAAAGATTTTTGCAACAATTTTGAATCAATGTTCTCTAACACTTGTTTAAATTCTGTTGTGAAAAGTAACCTGAATCCAAGGATTCCCAGTCATTCCTATAAAATAGGAATTTGTATTCATACAGCAACATAGGTTTTAAGTAAGACTGACCCTTAGTTTATTTTGGATCAATGAGGTGTGCACAGGAAAGCTCCCGTTAATGTCAGTAAGTGTCAGTAAATGAAGAGTCATTTTGATACCCAGTGGATTGGCAGGGGTACTTGCTCTCAAGCAATCTCACCATTCCTGAAAAGGAACGATTCTTCAGGCATTTATTTTCCCCCTTTCCATTCTAAATACAAACCTTATTGTTTTAACAAAGGAAGAAAATCAATAAAGACTTCCCAAAGCTGCCTAACTTCAAAGTGTGCTAAGGGATGCATAAAGTAACACTGATTAAATACATTGAACACAAACATGTCAGGCCTCTTCCTGTAAGGCAGATTTAAACAAATGCAAGGCTTCACTGTCCAGGTTTTGATTCAGGTCACAGTGATCGCTCCTATGGACTTTTTACTTCATGGACTCAATCTTTTGCAATCAAAAATTTCAACTATTGATTAACACTTGCTCTCCCTTCTGATAGACCACTCAGAAATATTAAAAGGCAAGATGACTCAACTCACTTTCTTGTTAAGTTGTCTAAACAAGTTTTTATGTAGGTGTTGTAATAATTAATTTGTTCTTCATAAAATGCTGTCTTGGAATTAAGTGCATTCAAAGTCTGCTGGAGTTTCACCAACTCAGCTTTTCGATGATGTCTATATCTCCTTTGATTCCGGATATCCTAAACAAATGTATTAAAGTAAATAATTTATTAATTTGACATGTTAAAAAACTTAGCTAATTAGCATTCAAACCTTTAGTTACATAACCTGACTGAATTACTGGGAGAAAGTGTGAACTGTTATGTTAGATCTTACAAGCATGCAGCCATTAGTATTCATATGTACATGACTGAACAGAAGGCAATGATCACGTTGCTACTCATGAATACAAGCAGCAGTATCTTGAACTCTGCCATAGTCTCCAGGCCGTGACAGACACAGAAGTCATAAGGAGGATGTCATCATCATGCTTTAAACAGAAACTTTCTCACAGCTAGGTAACAGTGAGATGAGAGCCTAAGAGATGAGAGCTCTTGGGTTTAAAGTTATGGTTGAGCTGAGGTAGACATAAGGAAAGTAAAAGCAACTTTCAGTCCTAAGGCTTATCCCAATCTTCAGATAACCTTAACAATCAAAACAAAGCATTTGAGCTTATAGATAAAAAAAATAAAGCAGAATGGTGTGCTGAATGGTTTTGCCTCAAGTAGAAGCAGATGCCTGTGCTTGAACAAAGAAGGGCTTTAAAATGGCACTTCAGGGTCAGTGCAACATGACATTCTTAATCATATTAGAGCTCATGAGTAATTTACTTATTTATATATTCAAATATATTTGCAACTTATAAAATTAAAGGTAATTGAATATTACTCATGAGTAATTAAAGGGAAACCAATACACTAAGATTCTTACAGACAGTATGGCATGAGAACTTTGAATAGGAAACAATTTTTACACAACAAGCCCTGTCTTTCACTTACTTTGCCAACAAAGTTAGTTTATCATATGAATACTTAAAATAATTTAGTGCAGCATTCTCCCCAAAAACGTATATTGCATATCCCTAGCTGAAATGGATTTAGGTAGATGCCTAAAAGCCGATCAACATACAAGGAAGTATGTTCCCTTTACCTTAGCAATCTCGTTTATGATTTCCTGGTACTTCGTTGCTGGAGACACTAGTCCTGCTTGTTCCAATGTTCGGAGATTTCTCTGAATTTTCCTTTTCTTTTGTTCTATTGGTAGCTGCCCATCTTCAAAAATAGACTGACTACGCTTAATTTTCTCTGGAGCTTTGGAATCTAAGATGGCACGTTTCTCTACAAGTTTCAAGTGCTCAGCTTCCTGGGTGAAAAAAACCAAACCATAACAGTTATTTTCCAGCTCATGATAACACTACATGGAATTCTCAAAGATTATCAAGAATCAAGGTGCAGGATTTATTTATATCCTCTTATTACATGCTTTGAAAATGCTGCATTTACTATGCCTTTTGACCTATGTTAAAGTAATTAATCACAACACCTAGATATGTATTTGAATTAATCAAAACATCTCTTAAATCATTCAGGTAACTCAATGATTTCACTTTGTTGCAGGAAGACTGTCAGGTCTCACAGGTGTCTCCTACACACCGAAGTAAGCTAAAACATGCACATTAATGAAATAGCTCTGTGTGTCAATATCTACAGGGAAGTCATCAGCTGGGAGCTCGTCCCACTCAATTCCCATACTGAGGACAGCAAGAGATCCCCAGGCAGATGTTTGCTTGTATTGCTTAAGCAAATAAACTAGATGTTAAGGAACTTGAGTTATGATACTGAAGTTAACAAGTAAAAAAATTAGCCTGAAATTAATCTTTCAGCTATTTGACTGTAATACAGCACAAAGAAAAGGACCTCTTTACATAAGAATATAAAGGAAGAAAAATTCTAGTTGTGCTAGTTGACAGCGAGGCTTAACTTTTCTTCTGAAACTGTTACCAATGATACTGTAAAAGAAAATTTGCAAGTCTCACATTTTGAAGACTCGATCTGAATAGTCTAAAACCAGCAAGAATGATTTCATTGATAAAAAGCAGAAGAGAGAGATGTCAGAGATCTGTTAAGGCTTTCAAATAGCTATAATAAAATGGGTACTTTCTTCCCTATTCTGGCACAGTATATAACTTACCTGTTGTGCAGTGGCTGGTGTTTCTAATATTTCTGATAGTGTATCCCCTGGCTGTGATCGTATCATATCCACAATAAGTCTTTTGGTCCTTTTAAAAATGATACACAGATATTACAATGCAGTTGTTCACTTGTGTGTTTCAGTTCAACAGTAAAACTACAGAGCTCCTCTTTTATTATAGACACTTGGTAATGTTTATGTATCCTAGCATTTTATGTTTCAGAACTTCCATTAATACAGCCCATCTGGCTTCTACACATGTCTGAATAGAGAAATACATGCATACTTCCCCCTTTAATTTTAGAAAACAGTTAACCAACTATGACAGTAAAGTATTTACTGTTAACATAACAAAAATCCAAACAAGAAGTCACATGCAGATTTTAATTATGATCCTGACAAATCAACAAATATGAATTTAATCTTTGCAAAGTCTAAGTTATGCAGGGCTCCATGAAGGGTCATATTTACTGAATAAAGTGGACATGCACTCAAAATTCCTTCAGAAGTTCAGCAGTTTTATGTCTGATGCAGTGCATTTATGCACTCCACTTAACAGATATTTCTCTAGCAGCAATGGACAAGGAGCTTTTCCTTGGTAAAAAAAGAGGAACTGCTACACCCTGATATGTAAACCAGTTCTTTTTTTGGCAAGTATTTATCTCATTTGTGCTGCCTTTTCACCCATCTTACTTCCAAGAACATCCTGCTACAGAATTCTGTTAGAGGACATGGTTACAAATGAGATATAAGTCAGTATTCTTAAAAAAATAACAAAGACTTGAAGACGCAGTTTAAATTTCTAAAGAAAACGTTGAAGCATGATCAAGGCTTCTGGATAAAACCTCATGACTCGATTTAAAATGACAGTTTACATACATAAAGTTGGGAGGCTTGCTGGTGTTTTCAGGACTAAGTGTTCTCATAAAAATAGGAAAAAATATTTACTCATATGCGGTCCAAAAGCACTGAGTAATTGGGTATGATCCAAGCTTTCATGGAAGGGGCAGCAAAATAGGAATGACTGACAGCCCGACCTGAAGCACTGCATGTTCCATGGCAGGCAAACAGCTAAACCTCCTGGAAACTGGTTTGCTTATTCAGAGCTGCTGTTCTAGCACATTCTACAACCTCTGAAGGGCTGCAGTTACATGTGTTTTGCCTTTGCAAACTCTTAGAATCCCCTTCAGTCTTCCAATGGAGAGGGAGGCAAAAACCCCAGACAAACCAAGACACCAACCAATCTCCCTCCCCCTCATCATCCCCCACAAAAAACAAACAAAAGAAAATCAGAAACATTTCCTAAAGTTGCTTCACTTGGTCACATCAACACATTACTAACTTTCGCTGTCCAACACAACCTTTGTCGGTCTTCAGTGTTCACCACCACAGTACCCAGTGACGTGCAGAGCACAGCATTATCACTTTATGCACTGCCTTAAAAACTGGTGCTGATATGGCCAATAAGGTGTGAGGCTTATTTCCACTTCCTCTCCCTTCAAATTCCTTTCCTCATGTACAAAACCAACGTGGCTCTCTTTTCCAGAAACACCATGCTTGTGTCTGGATACATGCCACTTGGCACACAGCACCCATGCTCTCAAACCACATATATCAGGCACCCTACATAAAGTCCTGTAGAAAGGCATACCAGCAAATCTTGGGATTCTTCACAGGAACCTTACCAAAACTATTTAAAAGGCAAATATACTGTTACTTCTATAGAAGAGAAAAAAGGAACATTCAGGTCACTGCTGGTTCACCGAGTTTTGGCTAGGTGCTGAAGTTTTCACAGCTGCAGTGAAAGACTTCTCTACAGCTGTGGTAGGAAAGTTAAGCATCTGTATTTACATATCTCTTATGTAAAAGATAAAAGTATTTTAACTTTTGATACTGCAACAATTTAACACAAGTTGCTAATTATTCTTCTGTCAGATTACTTACTAAATTTCCTCAAAATATAAGAAATATTACTTGAAAGCTCTTATGGAAAAGAGAAGTTAAATTCTTTTCACAGAATCACTAGATTGGAAAAGATCTCCAGGATCATCAAACCCAACCATTCCTATCAATCACCAAACCATGCCCCTCAGCACCTCATCCACCCATCTTTTAAACACCTCAAGGGAAAGGTGACTCAACCACCTCCCTGGGCAGCCTCTGCCAGTGTCCAATGACCCTTTTGGTGAAAAATCTTTGTCTGATGTTCAGTCTGAACCTACCCTGGTGGAGCTCAAGGCCATTCCCCCTTGTCCAAGGGGCATTTTGTTAAATCCCATACTATTGTTTCAGCCTATTTACACACAGTGGATTACAGAAATTTCCTTTGCCCTACATATTTTCAGGAATTCCATTGAGGTATAACATTTTTTTCTGACATGGAGAGAAAAGGACAGGGAGGACAATTTTTCTTTTTTTTTTAAGGAGCAGTGGTAGAAGTATCCTTATTATGAAACCAGCTTGGGAACAGCTCTAGAGTCTTGGTCTCTGGAATACCATGTGTCTAACAGTTTTGATTTGACTTTGTCATTGTAGTCCCTTTCTTTGTATTTGATAACTGGCTACAGAAAAACCCTCAGTGTTTTCTTGGTTAAGATTCAGACCAATTTAGTACAATTATAATAGAAAAATGTCTTACAGAATAGAGTAAATTTTCTTGCATTTAAAATTTCAGATTTTAATCAGGCTTTTATGGCTTTTAAAAAAATTGCACAACAGACATAGCTAAGAACTTCCTTCAGAAGCAAAACTTGATATGTTCAGTTTACTGTATTTTGATTTAGAAAAATAATTTTTAAAAGGTTACTCTTGAATTACGGTGTGTATCTTACACTTCTAGTGCTTGCAAAAGTGTAAACTTCTTATGTTGTACTTCCCTCTAAAGTGAGCTTCTAACCTTCACACTTGTGGGAAGTAATAGCGGAGACCAGTATTCCATTCTCCCTCTTGTTCAGGAGTCACTAGGATCTTGTAAGCCAGTACTTACTCTGTACATCTTGAAATAACTTCAAAAGAGAGGTGCTCATAATTTGATGCTAAGTACATTTATAAAAATACTTCCAACTATAAAGTATTAGGTACCCCAGTAGCCATTTCTTAATATGCTCAAACTGAGTAAACAATTTACTTTGCCTGGATAAAAGCACGCACTATTCCTGCTGGAGTGACAGCTGGACTCTGTTCAAACACTGGATGGCAGTACATCAGGGCAGTGGTTCCTTTTGAGGGGGAGGAGAGGACAGTGTAATACTGTCTGTCCTTTACAAGGCCGGGCAGCTTTTCATCTCTGCTTTCCCAAAACTATAGAATTTTAAGGCAGAATCTTTTTACACCTTCTTGGAAAAGCACTCACTAGATTAGATAATGACCCAGTAAGAATCCAAACAAGAGGTAGTATCTTTATTTTTCTGTTAACTTTCTGGAAGTATTAACAGTTTCTATGATTTGAGCAAAAGTTTCAGCAAGACTAAAACAAAAACTGGTTTTTGAAAACTGAGTGCACACAGTGCTTTAAAAATGCACTTCACAGCAGGGCAGCAGAGTGGAAAGACCTTTACAAAAATTCTAAAACCACACTTGGCTTTGCCAGAATATAGGTTTTTGAGCAAAACTTACTTAATCATCAGGCTTTTGAGATCCTGATCTTCACCTTCTCGTAACTCATATTTGCTTGTTAGAGACAGTGAAATCTCTGTTTTTGCAAGTTGATTCAGTGCATTTCCCTTGTTGGGATCATTGGGATCAACAGCTCCTTCCCCTGCAAGGAAACATCATTTACTTCAAGTTTGCTACTTTGTGTGTTTGGATGCATGACATGAACAAGAACATAGATAAATTGCTAAATATAATCCGAAATCTGAAGTTTATTAAATAGCAAAACCATTCCTACAATTCTGAAGCAATCTTTTTTGGACATTGAACAATCAAAGCCATAAATTACATATTTACAAGACCAGTTACATATTTATAAGACCAGTTAGAATATTTTGGAAATGCCACCAATTCTTGTGCTTTAAGCATGCAAGAGTCTTGCATGCCTTCTCAAAGAGTATATAGTTTAACGCCCTCTGCAGTGATAGTGAAAAATCAGAGTAGCGGCTGTGTTTACAGACTGTTCACTTGGAAACTGGTATTATCCACAGGATCCTAAGTACTTTCTAAACAGTTCACATCTTAGTACAGTTAAGGCTACAATTAATAGCAGTCACATTTATCCCGTGCAACTTTCTAACAGATTTGTATAATTTTCAAAAGTCTGCTTTTATTTTTATAATTAAATGTCAGAATAGTCCATTCTCTTCAGAATTCTCTGTAGACTTTTTGTAAATTTATAGCCAACATTAGCAAATCATCAAAAATCTCTCAATTTTTTTTCTGCAGTTTGAGCAGAACTGGATTATGCTACTCAAAACAATCTTCAGATTGCAAATCACATCACTAATCTTCAGAGTGAATATTGCAGTTAGAAGGTTTAAATATAAGAAGCGATGTTATACAAAGTGTTCAGAAACAACTTCTATATTAAAGGAAAAAGCTGTCACCATGAGAGACAAAAGAGTATTTGTATCAAGCCCAAACTTAATTCTGCCCATAGAGAGAGATTAACCATAAAAACTAAGAACAGCATACCAAGGAAAGACTCTACATCAGGAACAGGTCCCAGTCCTTCCAGCAATTCATTCAGCAGGTCATTTGGTTCACTGGCAATGGCATCCTGGTGTTCTAATAGTAGCTATGAACAAATGTAATGAAGTCATCATCCAAAAAAACTCCATTCCCATTGTCTTTATAGTTGTAAGTAAATGTGGAGACTAAATGCTGAATAACAGATCCCTAGCGTGATCTGGATTACGGAAGACCTAAGGAGGGGAAAATCATGCTCAGTTCTGGACTATAAGTCTAGAATCACTCTTGTTGGAAGACAGCATGCCATGCTCTTCTGGCAATCATCTGCAGAGGGCTGAACAGAAGTTTAAGATTCACCTTTAGAACTAACAAAATATCACAGAGTAAAGGGCAATAATCCCAAGCAGAGCATTTCAGTGCTGCATCCTGAACTAAGCACACAAAGGAATGAAGATGGGATTGATGTTCCATAGAAAGGCATCAGTTTTCTGTATATCTGTTCCAGTAGCTTACAATAGCATCAGTGATGACTTTCAGACTATTTTGTGAGAAATCAGCTATGCAGTATCTGCTTCACAATCTCTAATAGAAACAGAGATTGAAAGATATTTATGAACATATTTACAATAAATTCCATTGTACATGGGCACATACTTAAAGCTTTAAGCCACAAAAATACTTGTAAGCCAAGTTAATAAAGCGCATGAACACAGCAGTAGGCTGTTCTTGAGAACAGGCTCTTGCTGTTTGTGAGAAAAAAACTTCATGCTGAGTTAGATAAAGCCAACAGCATTAGTAACCTCTAGATTCAACAGTCCATTCACCATAAAAGAATATTCCTTACTTGGATAACTGAAAGACAATGTTACCATGCACCACTCAAGTTTAGCTACAGCAAGGCATGCATAGTAGGTAAACTTCCAGGTTTCTAAGTACTTTAAACTCTGCAAGTTATAGTCAGTCAAATGTTACTGGTTACTAGAAATTTACAGACAACTAAAAAGCCTATGTCCAAAAAGCAAAGATATTTAAGATGTACTTTGAAGACAGAAGTTAGCCTTATAACCCCATAACAATTAACTTGTTTTAAGTAAGTTTCTCTTACATGCAGCAGCCACCTCCCACTGTGAATTATGTTGACTATGGTACTATGGAACTGCTGTGAAATATTGAGTACTGATTTGAGTACTGATTAAAACTCCACCATGGTTGTTGCCATACAAGCACAGAATTCAAAAAAGACATTCACAGAACAAATTCTTTGGGCCAAAGGAAAGAGATACATGGCAAAGTACTAAAAAGCAAAGATGGTGAATGAAACATATCCTGGATTCCAGTTGCATCCTACATAGGTGTGCAAGGAAAACTAAGTTTATGTAAGTGTTATGTGAGGTGATGACAGAGGGCAGATCTGTTTTTTTTTTTTCTAAAGCTGAGCTACAAAATGTTTATGCACCTCCTGTTATGCTTACTTTCTAACATTACACTTACAGATAAGGTGTAGTAAGAGAAGGCAACTTGGATGAAGGCTCAGGCTCTCAGAGGGGGTTTTGTGAAAGAAGTTGCATGGGACAAAGAAGGACCACCCGGTAAATATACTCCCCACAGAGTGTGTACAGTCTTCAGACCCAATTGTTTGTTTCCTCCTCTATGGAGGCAAGTGCACATAGTCACATTATCAAAAAAAGACCATTTCCTTGACTTCCTTTGTTTGGCATTTTACTTTCACTAAATTACTTCAGATTTGATATTTTATTAGCTAATGTAAAGCTACATAGCAATACTTTGTTGCATATTCTAGATCAAACAAAACACTAGGCATACCACAGAGCCACTGAGTGATTTGAGCAAGACTAGTGTTTATATGTACCCACTAATCAAACACGCAGGCATAGATATGTGCTTTGAAAAAAAATAAAAGAAAAGCAGCACAAAGACAATCCAGTTAATATGGTTTTTAGCAGACTACTTACTTTTCACTTGAATAAAGCCATCATGTGGTATATTGGGAATTGAGTATTCTATCTTTTCTATAGTGTATCTAACAATATTTGTGGGAGGCTCTTTGTGGGATTTGTGGGTGTTTTTCTTCTTGAGGGGAGGGGTGTACAAGCACTGTGTGCTGCAGTTTTTTGAGGCCTTTTGTGGGAGCAGGGGATAGTTTTGTAAGTCAGGAAACAAGATAGCAATAAACCAATTTTAGGGCCATGTGGTAGACATTTAACTTACAACCTAATGAGTCATACTACAGACTGCAGTTAATCTGTTCTTTACCCACGATAAAGAACTGGCCGGATGCCACAGTTTTGGCCCTTCTAAATCAGACATTCACATCTGCTTCCAGGAAAACGTGACAGAATGCCAGAGTCACAAAATACACTACTGAGCGTGTTCTGTTCCCAGAGTCAAAGGGCCTTCTTCAATTTAGTGTTGCTTTCTTAGACAAGATAGAAAAGTATAAATAAGTTAATCACATCATATGACATTAGAATGAAATGTTCTTCTCTCCCATCAGAAAATGTTATATTTTATGTTCAAGACTATGCTTTTATACAGAGGCAGTCTTCAGGAAAAACACAATCCAATACCCAATTCCAGACCATTTCAGAGAAACTGCAGAATTTTTTCAAAATGAAGAATGAACACTAAGTACAGTACATTGGAAGCAGAAGTATGGTTTGTTGACTAGTGTCTTTTCATCAACTTACTGAATGAGTATTAATAATTTCTTCAATGGAGATATATATTACAGGTTTGCTAAGGGTCACCATGTCAGAATATTCATCAATATTGAATTTCTCCTCTGGTTCAGGAACATCACACGCTGCTTGAAAAAAGTTCCTAAAAGAATATGAGAAAGAATTTATTAGTTCTCCTCTATAAACTCACTTCAGTTAGTCTGTATAAAAAAATATAACCCACAATTAAGTCTTGGACGTATTATATTTCTATAGTCTACACTCAGTGTCTGAAAGAACCTTTTGGAAGCAATGCATTTACATACCAATACAAACGATGAAGAATTTCATCTTTCCTGGACTGATGGAAGATTGTTTTAAAGGTATTTTTTTCTCCTTATTCAATAAGCAGTGATAACTTGGTAAATTTTAAACACTTGGAGAAGTTTGTATTTAATAGTCTAGAAATTATGAAAGGATTTCAACAGAAAGACTCGGATTTTATGAAAGCACTTTGTGGTACGAAGCATGCTGAGGAGAAATTATTTGAAATAGCTACACAATTACTGCTTGGGCTACAAATGTTTAAATCACTGTTACTCAGAAACTGAACTTCTTCGAATGACGGAAGATGTGGTATTGTTTATAAATATAAGAATCTTGAGAGGAAACAAAAGCAAGGTATGGTTAAAGCATTAGTTCACCATAACTAACACATACACGGAGAGTTGAGACATGCTTCCCAAGATGACAATGGACAATGTCTCTAAGCTACTGACAGTTTCAGGAATGTGCACAGACAGCCAAGAACCAGCAAGGTCCTCCTTGTCAGGGGATCACTTTGTTTTCCAAAGTGAGAGGACATGAATTGGAGCAGCTGGGAGAAACATGTTTTCAGATGACATCTGCCAGGGACCCAACATGCTTTCACTGTGCTATCTTTGTGCTGCTAAGGAGGATGCATATTTCAGGCTTAAAGAACCTTCAAAAATGGTATTAAATCAACTTAAAAAAAAGAGCTGGGATTCCTCAGTTTGGAGAGGAAAAGATGAAGAATATGATCACATTTTACAAAATCACAGATAGGTGCAGAATTCATTAGACAAATCCCACAATAATGGGTCAAGGGTGCATGTAATCAAACTAGCAGGAAAATATTAATTTCAAATAAATGAAAGGAAGTGCTGATTTAACAAACAGGTAGCAAAATTCTGAATACTGCTGCAAGAGGAGGTTGCAGAGGCACATGATTTCAAAACTTTAAAAAGGATTTGGACAAATATCTTGCCTAAGTTCATAAATGTGTGGTATAGGATTCAGGCAGGGCTTGTAGCTTTTAATGCAGCTAATACTGCAATTGCACTTGCTGGGTAAGTAAAGGGAATAGACAGCTGAGAGCAGCACCACTGATGTCTAAGTAAGGTTTTGTTAATTCACAGAGCATAATCACCCAGATACTCAGTTTTGTATAAAGTTATGTTAATTATGAAAGGTACCCTTCCTTTTGTGTTGAACAAAGGGCCAACTAAAGTAAGGGCTCTATTTCACTCTCAGTGTTGCTTCTTTCTGTTGATGTCATACCCTTAAATACTTCAATAAACAGAATAAGTTTAAGTATCTTTGTGTTCATGACTTATTTCAAGGAAACTCATTATATGAGCAGTGCATTTACTTTCATGATGGGCAAACACTAAAGATGGAAGTTCTAAAATGAATTTGTTGCAAGACTCAGTAACACTTCAGTTTAATAACAGTCATCCAAACGGGTGGGCAATAATCTCAAAGAACTTGTGTCCTAGAGTGCAACAAAGCATGTAATTTCCTATGACTGTGCAAGATAAAAGAATAAGTTATGTGGAATCTCTTATCTTTGCTAAGAGAACAAGACTCATGCCTTTTTACTGACCAGTAAGTTTTACCCTCAAACAAAACATTCAGCTGTCCTCCTGGCCCAAGCCCCACATTATTTCTGCTGGATAACAAATCATCACACACTGCTCTCACAATCTGTGTTTGCAGTAAGGAAACCTTGCTTCAACCAAGCCCAGCAGAGACAATCAGTTCTCAAAGTAACACTCAAGTAGAAATACAGTCTGTTGCTCCTCCTTTGCTTCCTCAGCAGTAAGTATTTCTCTGTGGCAGACTCCTCAGTATTTTTAACTGAGCAGGGAACTCCTATAAAGAAGAAGCCCACCTGCCATACTTATCCAAGAGGAGAACTTACAGTAATTTGTGATAGCTTTGCATACCTGAACTTCTGGTATGTCTGTGAAAGGTAAGTGTTCATAGAGGATAGATGTTCACTCTCTCCTTCAAAGAGTTTGTTAGAAGCAGCATGCTGAAGGACTTTTGCCACGCAACCTAGGTTCCTCCTCTGGTCAGAGTGTATCTGACCCCCAGCTGTCATATCAATTATATCAAAACCATCAGGAGCGACAATGGCAGGGTTCATGTAGCGATAGTACAGCAGGTTGCCAACAATCTAAAAGAAAACATTAAGAGATCTTCCCTTTGCATACAGTAATTAGATTTTACAAAACACTATCAACAATTTCTACTTCTGAATTAGACCACAGGAATCAATGCTAGAACCCTTAAGACATGTGTTACCTGCATGGCTAACTTAAAAAGTCTATGGTCTTTGATAAGATACACCTCTTAAAACACCTTCATGAACATCAGCTACGGACTTTTACAACCACATTTCAATGTGGAGCTGGTTTTACAACAGCTAATGCAAGGCATTGTGTTGAACATGAAAAAAGGACAACTTTTCTTCTAGATTTTGCAGGGTCCAGCTCCAAAGGTTCATTCTCTGAAGTGATACAAGTATCTGCCAAACCTTAATGCATTTATTGACAAGGGACACATCGTTTCTCATGACGACTGCACACAGCCCTAGAAGACTAGAGAACGGAACTTTTTTTTTTTCAAACTGCACTTTCTATAATAATGCTATAGTAACTTATAATTATGCAGATGTGGATTCAGATAACTCCCGATCTCAAAAAGGCAGCACTTTTCTTTCTGCAGTTTGCCTCAACTTATATGTAGTCACCTGCAAGAACTTTCAGCTTACACATTTAAAGGCTTTCAGTTGGGTGCCTTATGCTGCATTTGCTACTTTTTGTAAGTTGAACAATACCTGAATCTATTACTGGAGTGACAAAGGTGCCTCATAAATACTACTTGCAAGGATTTCCAATGTATTGTTAAAACACAAAATTGGAATTATTTTTTCAGCTGAGGTGGCTGAAATCCTTTAGGCACCAGGATATAAATTTATAATTTTGTTTTAAACAGCAAACAATATATTTAGAAGAACAACAGGGAAGTCCTGTTGAAATTAATAACTTGTAATTTTAGAATGATTTCATTAAAAATTAACGAAAGCAACTTTATTGAAGTGCAAATAATTCCAATTTGAGAGAGCTGTCAGTCTCCTGGCTGGTTGGAACGCTCCTGGAGCCCCCCATCAAGCACTCTAGAAGAGGCACAATGGCTGTGGTACATTAGCGATGGCCAGTGCACCAGTACCATGCTTATTACACACTTTACTTTTCAGTCTGTAGAAATGCAATTCCTACCTACAACTTTTATAAGCATCTTAAATATGAGGTAATGATCTACTTGCAATTAATTTTTGGAGCCCCTCCACATTGTATTTCAATTACAATATTAATGCAAAATTTTTAATACTTTTTTAATATGTTAACAACTTTGACATGGGGGTGGTGGGAAAAAGACCACTGTGTTTTCCATGAAATGATTGCTGGTGGTAAGGATCATAGTACAAAACTAAAACTCAAGATGATTCAGATAATCTCCAACCTTCTAAGAATGGTAACTATCCAAATAAGGTTGAGCACTGTCCTCTCTAAAAAACTTTTGAGCACCTAGATTAAGATAGCTAGGTTGTGGCACAGCTCCCTTCTCCCCTTCCATCACCCCTTTACAACCCAAGAAGTGCCAAATTTCTTCCATAAATGCTTGTATTCTGAGTTGCTTAGAGCCAATAAAAATCCCCTTTGATAGTAGAAGAACAAGGTGCTGTCAGTTTGCTCTCAGAAATCTACCTTTAATAGTTCATCTTCTGTTGCATCTGGGAATTTCTCATGGAGCGAGTTCTTCAGAACTTTGGCTATATATCTCATTCCGTAACTACACATAGAACGTATGAAAAGGAAAAAATATTGTAAAGACTTAAATGAAATGAAACAATCCGGTGAGTCAAGTTTCTTACTTTCCCCCCAATCACTTGAAATAAGATCGTAATGGAAAATACAAAAAGTTTCCAAGTAGAAGGAGACAGACATTCACAAGACTGCTACAGCACAGTAAACACAGAGAAACCACTCCCTCTACTGGGGAAGTCATTTGAGGCACGTATCAGAAGCTACATAATTTGAAAGAATCTTCTTCACAGTTTCAAGTGAAGCATCACCACGCACATGAACTGCAGGCTTGGAAGAGTCTTATCTTAACACTTACGGCATCATATTGAGAGAAGAAAATATGGATGCAAGAACTTTGTCAGTTACTGCTCGCAAACTCTGAATTGATGATTCCAGTTTATTGACCACTTCAGAGTGTGCTAATGCCTGTTCTGTGGTTACATCATATGGCAATTTGCTGCAAAAGAAACATTAAATCAGGCAAAATATATTTGAGAATAACATACATTGTTTTTTCTTCATAAGGCTCACCAGTGAACAGAAAAAATGTCAAACAGTTGAAGGTGACTAAATAACATGTCTCAGACGCATTAGCTTTATTATGAAGAAGGCAGTTTGTTTAGGTGAGGAAACACAGACCATCATGTACTTGCCTTTAGTATAAAATGGGAATTCTAATTCAGGACATGCATCTTCATGTTCCAGTCCCAGCACTGTTCGTTAATGGCCTGGGACACTAATAACATGCTCTTATAAAACCTGAGTTAAAATCTATAAATTCTTCCATTTCGTAGTCTACTGCACTTGCAAAGATTAAGTAATTGACTTTTGAAGTTCAAAGCCAGGAAAATGATCTTTTTGTTGTTCCAAATAGGTTAAAGTCCTCCTTTTCAAGTACCTTTCCCCCAAATCTCTCATTGTGCAAGAAAGGGGAAAGGGATGCATAGGTACAAGTATAATTCATCAGAGAAGGGAAGTGGGAGAAGAACTGAGCCCTCAAGAATTCAGATGGTACAATACGTCCGGCTTCCTCACTCACCTAGCCTCACCAGTCTGCATTTCTAGCTGGTTCACCCATGACTTGTACACATCCACAGGACTAGTGTTGATTATAAGAGACTTATCATCCATGATCTCCTTCACCACTGGAGCCAGGAGCTGGCGCAGAGCATTCTGTCCACGAGCACCGCGATTGAAGCTGACAACCATCTTAATGACAGTGGGGTTTCCAGTAACAATATCCTGTATCTGGTCTACTTTAGAGCTGCATCAAGAAAAGAAGAGATCTCTGATCTAAGTTATATATGCAGTTACCCACGTTTGCAAACCCCATACTTTTTAAATGACCCTATTTTTATGTTGAAATATGTTTATGCAGCCCATCTCTTTACCTTTAATCTAAAATAAGATTATAGAAGATACTACCTGAATTCTATATGTTATAATAATGCATCTGGTACATAACATAGCTACTGACAGCTAATATGTACCTTCACAGCAAATAAATACTAAGGGCATAAAGTAAGATCATTATTGTTATTTTCTCAGGGTAAGCCATTACTCTCCATTACAGAACATACACTTACACAAAACCAGCCTTCTCCATCCTTAAATACTCAGGCACAAAATTAAGAAGCCCTAGTGTCTCTTTTCAAGTGATTTTTTTCATTTAAAAATATCGTCCACCATAGAAATTTGTTTTCTGAATTGGAAATAGCTTGAGTTAATTAATAAGTTACCCTGAAAACAACTTTCTCTACTAACAAAAGTATGCATACAATTTACAGCTGTTTAAAGATTAACCATCACATTCTTTTAGGTATGAAATATTAATTTGTATTGCAGGCAGTTCAATGAACTAAAGTCTTCTTGTAAGTGTACATACTTAATCTCCTCTTCTAGAGCAGTTTTGAAGAGTTTGAGAAGCAGATACTCCTCTCGTTGATTGGAGGCATAGTTGTATAGAGTGAAAATAACTGTATCCATAAACTTGGTTGATTTGTTTTGCGGCATCTGGAAAATCAGCTTCGCCAGATATGTGGGATTAGTCTACAAAACAAACAAATTACTTAACTACTATTGTTCCAGACAAACCACCCCAACTTGGAGAGTAGCTGCCTCTGCATTTCCTTTAGCAATTAGAAGCATTTCATGCTGGTTCCCATATACATCACTTTTCCACATCAGCAAATCCTAATGCATAAGAAACACTGAGTACTGCATAAATTAGATATCTGAGTAGCACTAGTAAGGAGTTTATTATCTCCAAACAGTGCCTCTGCACATCAGGTTTATGTATCCAATGACAATAGCTAAGTGACAATGACAGTTACCAAATAATGTCTGTCTACAAAGCTGACATTACATATTACATGTCCACTTAAGTATTACAGAGCATGTGCCTTGGCATGGTCTGAATTTTTTCTAGAAAAGCTTCATTGAGATAAGAAAAAGTGCACATGAAAAGATGCATTATATATTGCCAGCATACAACTTTCTTTCCATCACAAATAATGTGCAGTGATAGTAATTTAAATGGACTAAAAGATATATGGAGGAAAACATTTCTCTAACTTCAAGTACAGGTTGAGACTGTTTTCAAGAAAAGAACAGCTTGCATGGTTGAGAGGCAGTGAACATTTTCACAATCACTGAGGACATTAGAAGTTGATCATAGTATTTTCTGCAGTTTGCATACTGCTTTTGAATTTTTTCCATAATCACTACTAAGATCACTACAATAAAGCAATCTATTTCTACATTTTCTTTAGCAATTTGCTGCATGTTAATTTTTACCTGCAAAAGGTAGAATAGATGTTGATAAGCCTCCAGTTTTTTTCTTCTCTCTTTACTCAGACCCTTGATACCCTGTTTGTCAACCATAACCATCTCTTCCAGCTGACTTTTGCTCTTTTTGTTAAGTTTCTTATTGTGCAATACCACATCCTGCAGACAGATGATCAAAAGTCTAGATTATGTGTTCATAAAGAAGACTAATGAGAAAATATGCTCCCAACCATGTTAAATGCAAAATTCCTCCAAAAGCCTTTATTAACAGTTTTGTATAGTTTGCTACTGTATTCAATAACTAGTCTTTTGAACATCTTTATCTTGTCACCAGCACATTTTTGCCAACAAAGTCCAGGAGACACAATCTCATGGACAGGCTCATTCATCATTTAGTTAAAAATAAACCAGCTCCCAAATACGATCAGAAGTCTACCCCATTCTGCCACAGAAAAGACACTTAAAGCTTGCAAAGCAATTGTTGTTCACAAGCAGCAAAACAATGACATTCAGTAGTAAACTGACATGTCACACAGGAAAACAGAATAACTCCTACCACAATCTTCTGACAAGATTGTTCAAGGCATGTAAAGAAAGTGCTTAATTTAGCAGGAGCATTTTAACTAATTGAGGGTGACCAAGTGCTGGCAGATGGCTCAGAGAGGTTGTATAGTCTCCACCCTTGAAGATACTGAAGAGCTGTCTAGACACAATCCTGGGCAACCTGTTCTGGGTGGCCCAGGGGAGGCTGGATTAAATGTCCTTTTCAAAGGCTCCTTCCCATCCTCAACCATGTTGTAATTGTCTGATTCTGAGCTCCTTCAACAGAGAAGTGTTCAAGTGCATGCTAACAAGGGAGCCTAAACAGAGCCTGCTGACCTGAAGAGTGATTCTGTTTTTCACCAGTAGTCCAATCTTTATATCCATTAAGTTCAAGTCCTTCTCCAGCTGTTGATTGGATCGAATTTTTGTAACCACTTCTTCCCTTAGTCTTGTTACTTCTAGTTCTTCTTGGAAATCTAAGTCACTCTGGTCCAAGAGGTAGGCAAATTTGCGCAGGACAGTCAAAGGTGGATTTTCAGCACCAACTATAGTCGAAGTAAGCAGGCTTGTTAAGTCATATCATACTAAATACCCCAAAAACCTTCAGAATCATGGTGTAGAAAATTTTGGAGAGAGACATTTATGCCAGTTAGAGCAATATTTTTATCATACTGTGGCAAGTATAGCTGAACAAAAGATTTTCAGCTGTAAAATAATTAGTTTAAAAACACTTGCACCTCCTTTAGAGGGGGAATAGGAAACTGAGAAATCCAGGGTTAAACTTTATAAAAAGATGAGTGAACACTATAGTATACTTCTAAAATACACAACATTCAACTGTTACCACTTACTTAGCGTCCTGTAGTCTTCCCTGGCTTTGTTTGCTCTGAGAAATGCTTGTATCTTCACAATTTCCGTGTTCTAGAAGGAACCAAGTTTAAGCAAAAGAATCTAGTAACAACAGTTTCCTACGCAGAAACACACTGCAGAACCTGCACCCTCTTCCCCAGGATTCCCTAAATTACCTATGCAGTCACACTACCTTATTTTAATGCTTCATGTTCAAAATACAGAAGAAGAACTTACATGATCCTTAAAATATTGCAGCCGTTTCCTATAGGCTCTCTTTGCTAGCCACATTTTGACCCATGATTGAATCTGGAAATTAAATAAAATTAAATAAACACTTAACAGACAATACACAAATTGTTTTGTGTGTGTATTTTAAACTCATTTCTGACAAACCTCTTCTGCAGGCATGCTGTTCTCATATGCTTGGGTGCCATAGAGGAGTACACCACTGGGCTGCTACAGACCAGTGACCAGATTAGCGGGCTTCATCTGAAACAGCATTATCTTTGAAAGTAATTTCTGCCTTCAAGTCTCAGCTCTCAGTTTTAAACTAGTCTCCTTCAGCAAGAAGACATTAATATCCCATCTGTGGTCTACAGTCTACTCAAGACAAAGTACCCCATTAGCATCTCAAAAGTGAACCCTTGTCAAATCCATCTGAATGAAAGCTTTTAATACACTGTCAGCTCAAATATTTTCTAATTTACACTTCCCTTTCCATAATACTAAAGAAGTTTCTATCATGAGCCACTGAAGTTCAGCAAAGCCTGATGGAAGCAAAACAGAACTTTCATGAAGCATGAGTCCCTCCAGTTTGTGTTCCTAGTCTCCGATTGACAGGTGTTGGAGGGCTGAGCCAAGAGGTAAAGCATACTCATGCCCTAAAACATGGTGGGATCTTACCTTAATAATAGCGGTAATATTGCCTTGAAGCACCTTTAATCTGTCGACATAGCTTTTCCTTTGTTTGAATCCTTTCCAGAAAGCCTATATCATAAAAGGCAGGAGACCATTACTACTAATAAGAAACTTAATATTTATTAAAATCCAGGTATGTACACCCAAATAATTAACAATGTTTATCTTGAAAATAAAAGTTGCCACTGGTAAAATGGCAACTAAGTTGCAAGTCAGCTTCCCTGTGTATTCTTAGTGCACCTTGATACATTTCATATTAATTTTATCCAATTTCAGCACAAACACTGTTACCCAATGTGATTACCTTACCTCCCCTGAAGCCATCCTTACTCCTATCACTAGAACACCCACATCCTTTAGCATCCCAGTCACTGACTTACTCCAACACAAGGAATACTCTGCCAATTCTTGTCTATTACATCCAAAAGCAAGCTGTCTGCTGCCTAGTTGGACTCCCATTGTTCTTAGCCTGGTGGCCTGGCCTCTTTCCCAAGTTTCTGGTCTTCCATAGTCACTTGGGATCATCTTGTACTGCAGATAACCTCCCAGTTCCACAACTTACCTCTCACTTTGTTAGCTCAGAAAAACTCTTGGTAAGGAACCCAGCAACACAGATACTTTCTGCCTTTATCATATTTTGCCTGTCACTGGTTGGATAGAGATGACATCAAGATTGTCCTCTTTTTGTCTTTTCACAGGTTATTTCTATTTTAATGTCCACAGAAAATCAGAACAACTTTATTAAGCTATATTTCTCCATATTTTTGAACCTGTTCACAGACCGTGAATTCCTCAAAGATCAGAACAGTCCTTCACTGGGCTCAGGGCACCATGCCAGAAAAGTCAAAGTGAATCCTAATGACAGCTGCTAGTGATAAAGGCATTTCTCATAATGAATTATTAAATTAAGTTACTATAGATTAAAAAAAAAGTTGTACACATTGCCTTTTTTTTTTTTTTTGAGTGGGGGAAGCTGATATTCAAGACTGGGATAAATTGCTTCTAACTGAAGGTGTATACTTCACTTAAAGCCAGTATGCATGCATGTGTCAGTGTTCAGACCCTCATCAGAACATTTCCTGAATGCTCCTTATGGCGTATTTAGCAAACTGAAGGCATCCAAGAAATACTGCCAGAGCCCAAGAACACCAAGGCAGCTGCCACTCCCTATCCAGCCATGATTTCATAGAGCAGAGGCAAACTACTTCCAAGTAGGGAAGCACGGGTAGTCTAGAAAGGTATGTATTTTAAGTCACGTTTGCTAAGGAATTTTTTCTTTGATACTCAACAAATATCTTCTGTCTTGTACTCTGCATAGTTAGGTGTACCACATAAAATCTAAGCATGTCAGATTAAAGTCAGGTTTATGCATATCTGAGCTTCTCCACTAAATTAACTTAAACTGCAGTTGGATATGATCCATTCTTTTAAAATTGGATATTTCTATTTAAAAGCACAATTACTCTGATGAGGACAAGAATGTATTTGCAAATGTAGGAGTCTGAGCCACTGCTAATGAAAACAGGAAGATTATATTTGAGACATATTTGAGAATTTTATCAGTGATAGAAATTGTTGCATACAGAAAGTTGTCCAAGCCCTGTTACCTTCTTGCTCCAGAATACCTGTATTTTGATGGCAGATGGTTCCTGGTTTTGAAGGTATGCTTTTCTCTCCTGATATTTTTTTCTGACTAAGAATCCCCTTGCTTGGGCTTGCAGCTGAACAATCAGATTTTCATTAGCCAGCCACAGCTGCTCTCGGTTGTAATCTGCTGTAACTTGCCCAACAATGTTCTGTTAAGAGATCACAGGAAAATGTCATTTGAAAGCAGGAGATCTCAAGCAAAACCATCCTGGAATTTGGTCTGTATTCTTTATCATCTGTACAGCTCATCTTCATCCTATTCAAGACCCTCTGATTTACCCTTAGATTTCAATCAGTATGAAAGAGTAGCTACTTTGCTATCACTGGATTTTATATGAGGGTAACTGAACTTCTTTCAAACCTCAAGATTTTTGCAGAGGTTGGACATTTAGAAGTGTTAACTGAGTCAGATGTCTCTAGTGAAGCACACTCAAGTACTGCTGTAGTCAGAATTTCAGAAGACTACACTGCAACTTTAGTTGTTTGTGCAGCACAGTAAAACTCTAAGTCAGATGGGCTGCATCAGAAAAAAAGAATCCCGCATTTTACAGAAGCCTGACTGATCTACTTTGTTCTAAGCTATATTTTGTGCTAATGCAAAACTTCCAAAGTAAGGGACACAAAGTATCACACTCATCCCATTGAACCTGGAGGTACAAAAAAAGCTGTCAAATGATTAGACTTAAAAATAAGATAGTGTTTCCACCTGTCCCCAAGTACACAATGAAATTCTTTGTCATAGGCCAATGTGAAGTCCAAACAAAAAATAGCAAAAGGAAATGAAAGCAATTAGTCTTTCCTCCATTCATGTCTGATGGTGGCCACTAAAATGTAAAATAGCCACTGTAACTTTCAGTTCAGAAACCCCCAAATCATTGTCAGATATCGGATAGGAGGCTGTGCTGTCACTCTCTGCACAGACTTAAGTTGCTGCTATTGTGAGAAACAGATACTGAACCAAAGTTATCTTCAGTCTCGCCCAGCACAGCCTCTTCTCTAGACACTGCTATGTCTTACCATCTTCCTCTCAAGTATCTAAGCTGCATTTGCAATAAAACCACCTACCTGGATTTCTTCAGCAGTTAACCATGAAGTTTTTGGTACAACTCCTTCAGGGGCAACACAAGTACCTTCCTCAGTTTCCACATTGTAATAGTACTCATACATATTTTTCATTACAAGTTTAATCCATGGACTTTCATTAGAATCTAAAAGCAATACATACCATTAGTACAGATGCCCCATTACATTGATAAATTACAGCTCTCTTGACCCATTTACCATCTCTACACTTGCAAAGCCATTTTACATGCAAAGTCACTACATATCTCAGGGCAGTTTATATTAAGGATGTTTTCAAAGTATCCTGTTAGGTGGATCAGGCTCATTCTTCTAGAATGAAACAGCTATGAGGTTAGTACTGATCTACTGTCAGCTTCTCCAAACCCCAATATGCCAAGTTAGTGCTTGCTCCTGAAACAGCGCGTATGCCTTCCATCATCACTCATAAGCAGAACCGAGACTGTGGTTATTAAAAAAACGTTGTTCTTGTCTCCTGGTCAAGTGCTAGTCTTATTGACACTAAGCTCACATTGAACATTTCCTATAGCAACATCGTTATCTTGTTTAGTGCTCTGGTAAACAAGGCTGTACTCTGACAAGCAGGAAAAGTCTTTTTTCCTCATCAAAAAAGGTCCTAAGGTGAAGCTGATACGGTCATTTGTGCAAAATGCTCTCTCAAAAATCATGTTGCAGGATGAAACCTGTTTATCTTCTGTAAGAAAGTATAATATATTGATAGCAACTTCTTTTCTTTTTAATTATTACCTGATTGTGGCTTCATTAGCTATGAACAGCTTGCAGCTCTAACATGAAGAAACATCCCATAGTTTGCTTTTACCTGCTGCTCTTGCAATTCACAAGGGCCATAAATGGGCCATAAATGGGCCATGGACACTGGCAGAGCCTGGCTTGATCTTTGACAGTAACCTGTAAGTTGAAATGTGCATCCCAACCCTTTCTGAACCTGATAATAAGAAAAAGTAAATCAGAGTACTACAGTTTTCTGGGAGGCTGAACTACTCTGACAGTCACAGTGAATTTACCCTAGGTCCATTCAGTGACTAGTTTGAGACTCTACGAAGTTTTAGCCAGACTCATAGTAGCTAGCCTTGTTTCTGTACTGTGGTCTGGATATGTACAACAGTTACCAACATGTAGCAAGTGCTTGGGCAAGTATAACATTTCTCAAAGATTAAAAATAAGCAATCATCTTCAGTTTAGAGTGATTTTAGGTAGCCTTTTGTGTTAGTTTTCCAGTTACCTCAGTGATATGGACAGGTAAAACTATCCTATTCGGTAAGGTTCTTACCTTCTCTGGTTTTCAGGTTCTTGACTTCAGAGAGCTTCCTGAAGTAAGTTCCAGCACACTCAGGAATGACTCGTAATCCAAATTTGGACTGCAGTATCATCAGAATTGGATGTGAATCACCCTTCTCCAAGCTCTTGTTAATCATTGATGTTCCAACAGCCACTAGTGTAAAAATAATTATGTAGAAAATTAAGTGGTTTATACTCTATGTACCCACAACTCTAGCCTTCAGCAACTTTTTTAATGGGCTTCTAAAGCTGGCAAACACAGACATAGATGACATACACAGCAATTCAGTGCTTCACCCATTTGCAGCCTCCTTCATGCTTGTAAGGACAAGTATTCCCAAGAACAGCAAGCTTATTAGCTAGAAAGCATGCACCCTGCCCAGGCTGGGATGCAGCCACAGCACAACTTGAGAGCATTCTGAGGGCATAGCTGCTCCCCCACCAAGTGACACACCAGAAGACATCAGGGCAGGGGGCGAAGATGGCAGGTTCCCCAACTTCAGCCTGCTCTAACAGTCAGGTTAACATCTGCTGATCACTTGGGAGGCCTTCTAGAAGTACATTAAGTCATTAGGTTATCAGTTGTAAACCTTAACATTCAGTTTTACAGTGCAAAATGGGAGTAAAAACTGATTGCCTTGAGCACAGCCTAACAGCATCCTATTTGGGTTCCTGAAATGAACCTTTCTTGTCCTTACCCCCTGGGATCATGTTTAAAGCTGGTGCAGCAAATTTGTGCCCTTGAGTTTGCCGAAGATGCAGCTTTTGCTTTCAGAGCACATAAAAGTTCCTTGAGAGGTGATGCTGTGAAGCGCATTCAAGCTTTGAGGTTATACAACATTACCCGTACTCTGATTCAGGACTTCCTAAATGTCTTTTGCTTTGTGCAGGTGCCAACATCACTGAAGGAGCTGATACCACCACACCTGACAGCATGTAGCAGCACATGCCACTTCAAAGTGCTTTACACATCAGAGGTATATACTGCTTTAGATACTGCTGCTCTGGTCTTTAATCTTGTTCTTTTACACCTAAATTAAAGATCCAGGCATAGAGGAACAAATGAGTAGGCATATGGCTAGAACATATACATAATACACTCACTTAAGTGAACATGGCTGCCTTTGCATTCCACAGTTGTGCTTCATGTTGCCATACCAAAACTTTTTTCCTGTTTTGCATATACCCAGATCCATAAAAAAGGATCTGTTCCTACACTCAGTTCTCTGCCTACACAGAGCTGAGCCAAAAGCTGCTTGGTACCAGGACTCTACAAACAGGTATGCTAAATGAGACTGAGCTAGCAGGAGAGCTTTTCAGCAAAAGAAATGTTTTTTCTTTGTGGCCAGTCTAAGGTGGAATGGGTAGCTTTGGCTAAAAAGTAACAACCTCCAAATAGATTGGCAACCAGCGGAGAAACAAAGTGAATACATAGTACCACACAACTATCATCTGCATTTCTACCAGATAGCATCCTGCTGTTTTTCTCTGCTGTGAAACAGACACATGCCAAGCATGCACGTGTTCCCCGTGAGACTGGAGATGTGGTATCACCATGCCCAGGCATCCAGCCTCAGCAGTGAGGAAACAGCAAAAACTGGGCAGCCACGTACTACCAGCTTGCTGCTACAAGTCCGGGTGGTTCTGGGGACTCAGCCCTACTCATACACAGGTCAACTCTGACAATCAGTATTTGAGTGGTTTTCTTCCTCCTTTTCATCCTATAGAAATGGGTGCTGTAAGTTATAGTTATAAAGACAAAAAAGCACACAATCTAACAATTGTTTCCAAAAGTTCCCTGCTGCCAATCTTTTTTTGTATCTTATGCCTTATTTTTACCTATATTTTTTGAAGGAAAATAAGAACAATCTCTGGTAGGGAACAAATCCAATTCAACAGAAGTTATTCCTTTTCTTTGAAGTGCTAACAATTAATACTACGACTGTTCCTCTAAAGAAGGGCCATGTGAATCTTATAAAACAAGCTAAACAGAGCTTAGCCATCCTCAGTTGTAGGAAAACTGTGGATTCCAGCATGCTCCTGAAGCAGCTGAAATGCCAGTACCGGAGTAATACTGGAAGGGTTCTTTTCTGCACCAATCCTCCCTTCAAATAGCTATGATATATGAAGATCTAGCTATCTGGTATGATAAGCCTGAACTGTCAACAGGGACTATATGCCAAGGTAAGATTGGTAACGATGTCTATTCCTGAAGGCAATACAGCTATCTGGTCAATCTCATTTTGTCCTCTACTTAGACAAGGAGTATAAGGGTTGAACAGATTCAAAAAGTTAAGTAAGGTGCAAACTACTAAGCAAACTCTACAAAGAATTAGGAAGCACATCAGCACTTACTGAACACATCTTCCTAAATGAAGATCAAAGAGTCCCTTAGTGAGAGGAAAGGCAGACTGCAAAAGTCTTTAAAATTCCAGTACTGTAGTATTTAATATTTGTATAAGGCATAAAAAATAGTTTGGAAGGATTAAGACTGTTTCAGTGCAGCTTTTAGCACCTTCTCTCATCTTACTGTTTATTTGATTGCCGTTACTGTAGCAATCTCAAAGACACACTTTGTTTTGATTGAAAAATGAATTTTTGACTGACAGGCAGAAGTTTTGAAGCAGGACATGGGGAACTGCTTGCCTTTCAAAACAGCATCTCTGACACAGATCAAAATAGAAGTGTATGTCCAAGTTGTGATCAAACCAAACTAAGTTGAGACTACATGAACACAACATGCTAACTTCCTGAGACAGGATGTATTTGTTATCAGGTTCTGTGCCATGAGGAAATTTTAAATCTCAGTTTTTAGCTTTAAAACCTTAGAGCTCTTCTGAAGAATGTGTTGTGCTGACACTGCTTCCTTCCAACCCAGAGGGCAGAGTACAGGAGATTAGTAGTTATTTCCACAAGCGACTTGTTAAAACAATTCTACTGATCGTACTTCATTGTGAGAAGCTGTGCATTTGCTGCAAACACAGATTATATGAAAAGAATTTACTACAACAATTACCTAGCGGATGGAGCAGTGGCCTATCATTATAACTGGTCTATAGATAATGCAGTGCTAATTTCTGCAGGCCATTTATAAGATAAATTCTTAATGCTTTTACAGCAACGGACACAAACAAGGATGTTCTCAAGTCACTGTTCAGCTTAAACTTACATCTGTTTAAGCTATGCATTTCCTTCCTTTCTCTGCATTCAGACATTTCCTCTGAGTGGTATTGATGGGAAGCTGTTTTTGTCCACAAAAGAAGTTATCAGCAATCCTGAGTACAAGAGCTTAGTTGGGACAATGTGTGTGCATGTGACCTCATCCCCAAAAACAGAAGCCAGGTGCTTTCCATTACAGACTTACTACATTAAGGCTGCATTAATTGATTAAATAAACTCTAAAGTAACAGCAATGCTAAATCCAATGTTTCCATAGCAGAGACAGAAGATTTTGTAATAACTATCTGCTCATTTTCTTCCACCCACAACTTCCCAAACACTAACTACTTATAGACAGGCTATGTCAACAGGCTGCCACACGACACTGAAGAAGGCTGTATACAGCACTACAGGAATGCACCAACTTCAGCAGTTGCATTCATAAGCTCTTAGGGTGCAAAAGGAGGCCACACTGACTCACTCAAAGCCCAGTCAAGCAGAAGGTGAACCAATACTCAGTGTCAAGCTAACAGTCTCAGCTGATCTGTATTGGCCTCAGGCAGGAACAGTTAGGGATGCCAGTGCACTCTCCAGTTTGCCCCACACACCTCGCTACATTTGCTTCTACATTACTTGCCAAAGTTCATTATGTATTGTGAATATTTTTCTAAAATTATTATATTAAATCCAAACTTTGACAGAAGGTATCCAGTGCATCCAGTATATAATGCCCTGTCATGACTAGCTGCAATATTTTTCCTACAGATTTCCTCTTCAGTGCAGATTGGAAGAGTATGCACTTCTCCAAAAAGCCTTTCTGCACTGATTTTAAAGTTAGTATGTCCCAAACTTATGTTTCTTAGCACTTAATAGAAGGCATATAATGAAATAGCAATAAGTTGTAAACATGTAAGAATTTGCTCTTATAACATGCACAAAGATTGTAATCTTGTATAATGAAATTAAGTTCCTCCAAAGTATAACTTTCTCATTCACATAACCTCTGTTTCACCAGCTATGCGAAGATACACTGACTGTAGAATCTTCATCATGATTTTAACCAAATAACCAAATCTGCAGAATTATTAGCCAAGCCTCAAGGGTTATCACTTCAGATAAAACAGCCATTCATGGAGATCTAAGCCATCCTGATTTAGCATGACAAAGAACTCACATTCACTTCGTTCTAAGTATTTAAAGGGCTGCAATGCTGCCCTGAAGTGGACAAAATAAATTACCAGTTTCAGTTTTTCAACACTAAAAAACAAGAGCAATACAGATGCAGGTTAATGCTTACAGATTGCTACTTCTTTTACATTGCTATTGGCATCACTTATTCCTTTTTGTATTTCTTCCAGCCACAGAAGTGCTGATTCATCTTGGGATTCCTGGAAAAGGACAGGAAAAGGCATTAAAAAAACAGAAGTGTAAAAAGAGTAGTCAGGACATACAGATGGAGCTTCAATATACAAAGGTCCTCTTGGAAGCCCTGCAACATTAAAAAACATTGACTGCTTAAAATCAGTAATAAATATGGTCATATTCTTTTTACTGACTTGAGTAAACTCCTGTTCAAACATAGATCTCTGAAATGTATATATAGAAGGCAACATCCTGATAATGATTGATAAAGAAGCTGGAAGAAGCTGGAAGCATTTTTATTTCCATGAAATATAGGCAAAGAAATCTTAGTGTCAAACAAAACCATACATTATCAGGCAGCACTGTGATAGCAGCATAAAGAGCATTAAAGCAGGAGACTACAGGAAGCTGGCTTTCTTTCAGAATCCCTTATTTGGAAAGTATCTACATGTACACCTAAGTACACATTACATCAGAAAAACTGACATAGAAAGACAGCTCAGGTTTAGCAACAATGAGCATTTCAGGAATTAAGCAGCAGAGGAGGTCTCACTTCCCACAGGCTAACAGTGTGTGGCATTAAACCCAAGTTAAAAGAGAAAGTACAGGAAAATGGACTCAGAATCCTCACTAACTGACCCTGCTCTGGCTGCCCAGGTCCACAGGTGAACCAACAGTTTACCTGAGATAACAGTCTTTAGGAGCTAAAGTGACAGAATCTAATCCAATAAGCAGGGAACAAAATTAATTCTAAAGAGGAAACAGTAGGTCCAGGTGTATAATAGGGTAATGATGAGAGAAACTGGAAATGTACAGTCTTGATGAAGATCTAGGGGTGTATGCATACAAATATTACAGGAGAACCCCACATTAACTCTCTGAAGTTAAACATATGGACAAAGAGCAAACTTCGCAGTGAACATCCCTGGTTTTGCACCAACTGCAGGCCAGAAATTACCATGAGAACACAGAAAAAACCCCCCTAGTTTGCCTCATATATGTAAATGTGGCAGCATGGTATCTGAATAAAATCCAGTGGCGTCAGGCTGTTGCATGACAGTGAACACACCTCACAAGTTTTGCTAACACAAAACTTAACACTTGACATGCCATATTCTAAATACCCGAACTACAGCCAATAATTTTGAGAAAAGGTTTGGGAAACTGAAGAAATCCTTATCTGGCATCCAGCTTTTACACAATAAACACAACAGACAAATACTGCTCTGAAGCCAAGTACAGCTTAAGTAGAGCCTTGCCACTAGCCTGGAAGCCAGACCAGGACTTGGGATAATTTTGTCTGCTGAAGCAAGCTGTTATTTAGCATTCAAGGAGGAAGGGGTGGGGGAAAAAACTAGGCAGAGTAAAAGGAAAGTATCAACAAAACAACACACGGAAATAGGGGAAAGGTTTTAGAGGCTGCAAGCTGTGGAGGGGTGGGAGCTATCTGAGCAGCAGTGGCAGCTGGATTGAAGAAGCAGACAGCTAATGGTGGGTAAGGAGGTAAAAGACAAAAGCAGAGAACAGTTTTCTTAAGGCATATTTGTGTGACTTGCTTTCACTTTTGCATTTGCTAAAATAAGATCTGATTTCTCCAAGCCTAGCTTTTTCCTTGAAATGGATACAAAGTTCAGCAACACAGCATTTATGTCTGTTGATGAGACGCTTGACGATTTACTGAACATTAATTTTTCCATAAAACACTAGCTCAAAATATCTGCATGTACAAATTCCAGTAGAACATGCCACATAGGCTTCAGGGTCATGGTGAACTAGGAGTTAAATAGCTGCTGTAAAGCAACTTTATCTGTGTTGTGCAGAGGTTGAAACTGAGTCATGTGTGAATATTTGGATTCGTCACACCCTCTCTTAGTGTAGTAGACAAAGAACAAACTAGCTCCTTACCATAAACCTCATGCCTACAGGATGCTTCTGGAGTACAGATCAATCACTCTTTAATCTCTTAAAGGAGAGGGAGAAGTCCCTCCAAAATACGTCTTGTAAGATGAAGTAGAAGAGTATCGCTGTTTGGCTATCTGGATTTCACCTACTACAATGAAGACATTTGTTTTCATAGGACTGCTTTCTCTTACCTCCAGTTTTTCCACAACAGGTGAGTCCTCATTTCTGTATATTTCCATATTTTAGTCAGAAATACGGGCTTTTGTTAACATTAGCACTTTTTCAGCTTAAATGGGTTATAAATGAATCATTACAGAAAACTACTCTAGGAAGTTTCACTTAAGGTAGATTTTTATTCTTCCATTTTAGTGACACCATACCTCCTCCCCCAGCTGCTTTCTATAAGGAACTGAATTGATCTTTCTGTGCTCACAGAGAACACTTTTCTAGTATTTCTGTAGTGATATGATAAACATATATAGTCTTGTTGTTCTACTTTAAAATACTCCACAGAATTAGTTTCACAGATGGTCCTACTACAAGGAAATGCTCAGATAACTACCGTGACAAAAATAACTGAATGAAATCAAATAAGTCAATTTTTCCTGACAATAAAATTAAAGCTGTTTTCAAACCAAGCTCACCTTTAAAAGCAATTAAAATATATAGAGACACAATTTATATATACATATGCATACACATGAGTTTTTAGAGTGACAACTTCATTTTCTGGATTAATTGTGCAGTCTACAAATTATATTTTCAAAGCATTCTACTATAGATCTGCCAGTGAAAATTGATAAAAGTTTTCCATATTTTATTACAATAAAAATTATTACAATAAAAAGAGTAAAAGGAAAAGGAAAACCAAAATTTTCAATCAAATTTCAGTTTATTTCTGAATTCCATTTGTTGCTTACTCTGCAAAATCTGTTCTGTAACACCTGGTTTCATAAAGTATTTTGAGTATGCTTGTGCTTCACCTGGAAACATCAATGTCTCTTCAAAGTTCTTCACTAAACATTGAGGAACAGGCACTAATAAAAGCAGCATTTTTGGCTTTGCCCACATGCTAATGATACTCCCTGAAGATTTTTCCTGCCACATGAAAATTTTATTTACTAGCCAATGAATTCGATCTACTATCAGCCAAAATAATTGGTTTCGTTTTGCAATGTCAACTGCCCTTCTTCACATATGAGAAGCTGAAAAGACCTGGTTTCCTCTAGTCAGAAGCTGAAGAATACCAGTAATGTGATATGTGAGACCAGGAAACTGTGGGTTATTTCTATTTCTAATTTGAAAGTTTCTATGTTAGGCAAGGCATTGGTTTTTTGCATCTTTAGTGGTCATGTATTTCATCCATGAAGTGACAATGGTAGTATCACTGTTTGCTTTGGAAATTCTGAATGAGCCTAGACCAAGGCTGCTGCTTTGAAGAATTATCAAGGTTGCTACTACTGGGAAAATCCTCTACGTGTGATAATACCAGACACTTGTGTAATTTTTTTGCCATAAATTACTGAAAATGTGCAAAATGCAGAAAGATCAGCTCAACATTAAATTACTGTAAATTTTCAACATTGGGTGTGAGATGACAAATAAAGTGAAGACTGTCCTCGAATACACTTGGTCTGAGCACCCAAAGCAAAGGAGAATGCCACCAAATCTTTTCAATATATTTTTTCCCCCACAGGGAGATGTTTATCTTTCTCTGTACCTAGAGGTCAATTATACTGTCAATCCAGTAGTTTGCTCTTTTTAACAACTTTAACTTTTTTTTTAAGCTTCAGAATTTTCACTGAATGGCTCTGCAATTAAAACTGTATCTCTTATCAAGACTTTCCGCGGAATTTCAGCAAGAGACTATGATTACATCCCCCCTTATGCTATAGAAGGGGAGACAACAACCATCCATATCGGAGAACAAAAATGTTCTTCCAAAAAGTTAAATGACTCTACATTAACAGAAGTGAACAATACGACATTGGAGTACCTGACCAGTTCTTTGAGTACCAGGCTAATACCTACTGTATATCTCAGTGCTGTTTTACTGGGTGTACCATCCAATGCCATAATTTTGTGGACGCTGCTCTTCAGGATCCGGTCTGTGTGCACTGCCATCCTCTACACAAACTTGGCAGTTTCAGATCTGCTGTTCTGCATTATACTGCCCTTCAAAATTGCATACCACATCAATGGGAACAACTGGATTTTTGGGGAAATGTTATGTCGAGCTACCACTGTGGTGTTTTACGGCAACATGTACTGCTCCATTCTGCTGCTCATGTGCATCAGCGTCAGTCGCTACGTGGCCATCGTTCACCCTTTCACCTACAAGAGCCTGCCTAAACGTGCCTATGCAATCACTGTCTGTGCTACTGTGTGGATTATTGTCTTCTTGTACATGCTTCCACTTTGCACAATGCAGCAAAGCTATTATGTGAAGCAACTAGACATTTACACTTGCCATGACGTGCACAGTGCTTGTGAAACGATATCTTCCTTCCAGTTCTACTACTATGTTTCTCTAACTATATTTGGGTTTCTAATACCTCTTGTAACTATCATTTTCTGCTATGTCTCAATTATACAGACACTCAAGACTCATGAATGGTTATGGTATGTTAAAGTCAGTTTTCTGATCCTTACTATCTTTGCTATTTGCTTTGTGCCAAGCAATATTATCCTTATTATCCATCACATTAATTATTACTACTATAACACAGATGAGTTATATGCATTTTATCTAATTGCTTTATGCCTTAGTAGTTTAAACAGCTGTCTTGATCCTTTCCTTTATTTTCTGATGTCAAAAATTAGAAGTCAATCCAATATTTATCTAACAATGGTTAAAATATCCAGGGAAAAATGAATTTAGTTCTATATTTATATTATTGGAATTATGATTTTGTTCAGTATTAACCCATACAGAAAGAAATCTCAGGTGCAACAATTAATCTTAAATTAAAAAAGTGTTAAATAATCTCAGTAAAATCTACTTCCTTCCACACACTACACAAGGGACAACTTCAGAAATATACTTCAAGCACTATAATTTTACCGCATGTATTGCGACACCTGGTGTACCTAAGCTCAAGGAAGTGTCTCCACACCTCTATTTACTTCTGAGAAGTACACTTACATGGTCAGAAAGAAGAAACCAGAGTGTAAGTTACTACAGCCTCCAAAACCTAGAAGAGGAATCCATTTCCAAATAGTATTTTTAAGCCCATTCATGGTTTCATTCATCAGATTAGCTTTCAGCCTACAATCATTGCAGGGATGGCAATGTGAAAACATGGGTTTGGACTGGTAGAAATGGAAACAAGTAAAAGCACTTTCTACACGCTGCGAAGCTGCCAAGCTTTGCAGAAGATCCCTGTCACACAACCAAGAGCAAATACTGCCCTGGCTGTTAGAAATAAAGAGCCAGAGTCCCCACAGGTTCAAGGAGCAATAAATCTGCAGCCACTGATACGGTATCTGACACTTCTAAGGCAGCAATCCCTATAAGGCTGCTTAACCAGCTTTGCACTAGAGACTTGTTCTTCCACTTTGTCAGCGTCTGCACTGTTCTAGCCCATGAGGATTGCTTGGAGCTAACCCTTATCAGTGTGAATCCAGGCATGTATTATTCTTGCTTTGTAAGCAAAGCAAGGAAGTTATTTTATAGTATTCTCTATTTCCACATCCTCACAGGAAATACCTAGAGTATTACAAATACTATGGCTATGATTGATTGTCCCTGTTAATAAAGCAAAGAGTTAGCTTTTGTGCTTATATAAATTCAAAACCTACACATATATTTGGTTTAAGTTCCTACAAAATTAGCTCAGTGGTTGGCATTTGTATTCGTAACTGCAGCATATAAGACAGCAATGAGACTAAAATCTTTTACAGCAGTTTAAAAACTTTACTTCAAATCATTTACACTAGAAAAATATCTCAAAGGAATTTGCAGTATGCTAAGACTTCTTCTCTTCAATTTCTTCTGGCTACTAATCCAAGTTAGTTTTAATCACACCATTCCCTTAACATGCACACAAACAGATTTTAAATGCAAGTTCAAAATAATATAGGGGTTACGCAACTATTGTAAATATAAAAAATGTGCACCTAACTGAAAAACCTGTGTGCCTATTACTCATAAAAAGAAAATAACACAGGAATCATTTCAGAATCTGGCATGCCTGTTGAACTTCTCAGGTATCCAAACACTCCCTAAACAGGGTTTCTCTTCACTGGGACCTGAATACACTTGGTTTGGCCTTGAAAGCTATTAGCAGCTATGGTGTAAGATTAGAGAAATAAATTTCAGGTTTGCATTTTCCATTTCAAGCAAGGAACAAGTAGGTGTGTTCTGAGATTAAGACCAATAGTGAGTGGTGGGAGATTTAGATGCAGACTTTACTTCCACCACAGCTACAGGGACATGACAGCAGTCTGGTTAGAATAAGCAAGCTGGTTTGACCCATATATTTATCCAGATGCTGGGAAACACAGGAAGTTCACAAGCAGACATATCTGCTCCTCATAAATCAAATACTTCCTTTCACCACAGCTCACTCTTAAAACACATTAGATACACTTAAAGACATATCTGCTTTATAAACATGGGTTCAGGAAAAATGAGAAAGAGAGTCTTTAGACATTGTACAATCTTTTCAATTCTGCTTGGATTTTTTTTTTAAATGAACATTCCATCTACATCATATTTTTACTTCAACAACGGTGATGCCTGTGTGATTGACCAGCATAGAGAGTATTTCAGATTATTACATAGGAATATTTCTTTTTGGAGCACAAAGTACAGTGTCCTCTTCCTGAACAGGAGCACTGTTCCTGCTGACAGAGGACACATTTTAGGTACTCATCATGGAAGTGAAAAACCAAAGTACCTCAGGATACAAAGGCCAGTGGAAGTCTCTAGGAACGCCACAAATTTTTCAGATTTCAAAGACTGTACAATTTTTGTTCCAAAACTTAAAGACACCCAAGCCATTTGCTTCCTATCAGCACATTCACACAGTGACAAGAGTAGGCACCAGTTTTGCATCCAGGGAGCACAGCAGAAGAAAGTAGGAGCAAGCCAAGGCAGGACTGCTATGTGCAGGCATGCAGGCATATGTGGGTTGTACATCGCTGCCTTGGGGACATCCTAGCTTGTTACATATGCAGAAAGGGCCTGGCACGACCTGAGCTAGATCCACACAGCTACCATCTGCATGGACACACTGCATGCAAATACCAACCTTAGCACTTCCAGGACAGGTAAAGTAGTCAGTATGCACACTTAACTATCCCCAGCGCACATGGCAAGGGAGGAGACATTTCATCCAGGGCTCTGTGAAACCAGCCTTTATCTGAGACCCAAGCAAGAAACAGATGTCTAAATTTCTTTTGGATGTTCTGTGGATTTTGGAAGCACAGTTTCATAGGAAGTACCACAGCTGAAGTGGCAAGATAGCTGGAAGATATTTCTACAAGTCAAAGTTCAGGGATTTTCTCTAGCTGAACATAATACTTCAGGAATGCATTATGTTCATTTTAAGCATCTTTTCCAAATACTGGATATGTTAAGTGCTGTGCTAGCAGTATCTTTAGCTAATCTTTTGTTCAGTCACATGCTGTAAGCTGTTTGGCTGATCTTTGTTTATTCTTCTGAGCTGTGATGCTAACAAGGGCACTGTTTTGGGGAAAGCAGATAGCAATATCCTGTTGAAATAGGTTTAAATTGAAGGCACATGCAAAACACCCAGCTGCTTGTTACATGATAAAGCCAGAATAAAAATACATATAAAACTCCACTGTTATACAACACCAAATTTAAGCAACTGAGACTCCTGAAAGTACTTCCCAGGTTTTTCTCCTCCAGTACGCTTGTGACAACTTTCTGGCAAAACCTCAGTTCTCATCTATATTGTAACTACCTGCATGACAGTCCTAGTTACTAGACCTTTGCACAAATTCATAACTATGTCAGGGCTGTTGCTGCCCACACACTATAGTAGCTGCAGCAACCTAAGTAGAACTGAAAATAAACAAGGTTACATCAAGTCAGTAGTTACACACATGCAGAATATATCTTAGTATTAAACACAGAATGAATCCCTTTTGACAGTCAGAATAAGTTGCAATGTAAACTTACTTGGGGCTTGTTTGTAGTCATTCATTTTTTCACAAGTTCAGTGGGACAGTTAATCCAAATCAGGGGAACAGGGCAGCGACATGAGTAAGGTAAAAGAACTGGCATTCAGTTCTGACAATCAGCTACAGTCAAAGCTCTTACCTTGCATTTCTGTGCTTTGGCATGGTGCAGAACATCTTGATAATGCCTTGCATTTACTGGTCTCACATCTTGCAGCTTGGCTGTAGGCAACAGCAGGGTTTCTAGAGTTTTCTCAGGATTTCCTTCATCAATTGCTTCATTAATGTGGCCAATTGCAATGATTTCTATGAAATAAAAGTTATCAAAAGCACAATTTTCAAAGAAAGGTGCAACTTATCTCATATCAAGTACAAACAAAGCAGTAAAATGGAGAACAGAAAAATCAAGTAACAAGAAGCAGAAGCAGCAACAGCAGCTGATTTCAAATTATTTCTGCTCAAATATCCATGTGAAGCTATTACGTTGTACAGTTTTCTTCTCTTTTACAGTTATTGATTCTTCTTAGTTTACCTCCTCATAAAAATCATTGATCCTTGCCGAAAAAAGAAACCCTCCCTTACCTGCTTTCATAACAGGAAGTATCCACATGAAGCTTAAGGAAATGCTGGACATTGTACCTAAATGTCCACCTACATAGTGGCTCATAGTGCTGGAAGACTTATTTTCGTGTGATTTCACATCAGACTACTCAAAATCCTGATTTGGACAAAGACACATATACTGACCTCCCAACTATTGTAACAGTAACTTAATCTCATTTCTTTAAACTTCCCCATTGATAACTAATCTGATAATCTTGACTAATGACGAATCACTTGATTGCTCAGACTAGTGGCACTCAGGACTTTAATTGGCAAGTAAGGCCCAGTGTGTTTAATAAAATGTCTAACTTGTTCTAGACTTGTCTCAACACTTTAACACCAATTTCCTCCTACATATAAGCAGTGCCGAAGCACATTGCTCAGGGTAGTTTCTTCCTAAAGCCATCCTAGAAGAGCATCAGTCAAGGGCTTTCTCATCACCTCTGAGGGATGGCATCCCTGCTGATAGCAGATCATCTCTCACCAAGTGCGTCACAGACCCTGCCACAGACCAGCTCATCGGGTCATCAATCCATGCCCTCATAAGGCTTTGGGAATGAGAAAGATTTCTGAGGTGCTACCAAAGAGTGACTGTGCAGGTGTGGGCTTTGTTATGGATACAGAGGCCAACTTTCTTCTTTGCCTCTCTGCTCCAAGTAATCACACTGGTCAGATGCCAGTGTCACTGAAATGAAGTGCAGCTCTTTTAGTATTAAGGCTGACCCTCTTAAGACAAGACCACCTTTCCTAGGGATTGTTCCAACTCCTAGTGACTGTAGAGAGATTCAGACAAAAAATTGATCACATCAGTCAGATGAACTGCTGAGCAGCCTGCTCCACCAGAAGACAAACTGTGAGCAAGCTGTGTGGTTCTGTACCAACCACTTCACTAGATTTAGGAACCAACAATGCAGTTAGTATTTCTGTGATGTAAGGCTTCACTTACTAGTAGGAAACAGTAGCATAGGTGACACTGATAGCAGTGTGGGAACAGTCTGTGCACCATGTATTAGTGCCACCCTGTAAACAGCCTGTGCCTTACAAAGGCTTTAAAACTACATTCTAGACTACTTCCCAAATGACAAGCAGTCTGAAAGCCCCTCTCCTTGCTCCAGCAAAATGGGCACAACTCAATAGCCACAAGTTTTAGTAAAAAAAGAAAAAATAAATCATACTTCTATACCGGGTGGAGAAATTTGGTCCTCTAGCATTTTTGAAGCCCAAATTTCCTATCTGAGAGTAGGCACTAAGTTACTTAAAAGGAAAGCAAGATAGATAATTGCACTGCACAATTCTTTATCAGCTCCCTTGTGAAAAACAAGTGCTTGGAAATCATTTAACAAAAAACCATTCTTTTACTCAGGACACTTCCTGTAATTTCTTCTCCTATCTGCCAATGTGCTCCTTGTTTACAATTTCTGCAAAACCCATAAAGGAAGATCATGCAGTGCAAATACTGAAAGATACTGCCAGATGGGCAGAACCATGACATTCGATGATCCAGTGGATCTTTTCCAACCTGGTGATTCTATGATTTGTAATAGTGCAGAAGGCAAACACCCTAGGTTATTTCGGCCAGCCAAAACTTAGCCAGGAATACTTCAAGGACATTTTAGGACCAACAGGTGTCAAACCATTGAATGCTTTTCGGTCTTGAAGAATATCTGAACAAGGCCATTCATCATAAAAAATTGTCTACCAAAGACCAGACTATCATCTCTGTGGGTGATGTAGAGGAAGCATTACTTACTTTCATTTTCTTCTTGAATTTGCATATTAACCATGTCAATGCAGTTCTGGATATCATTCCAGCTTAAATAATCTTGGCCTTGAGATGAAGCCTCTGACTTAATAGACAATAGTGTATCAGCATAACTATAGGAAGATATAAAATGCATAAGTGTATTTCATACACAAGATAAACTGCCATAAAGAATTAGTCAGATGTATCATTCATCATTTAGTGCTTAGTATATCTTTTCAATGAATGAATTTCAGACAAATTCATCACTTGCCAGAAATCATACAGATATGCAAGTTGCCTTGCTGGTTCTAGGCATGCATTTCAGGATATGAAAAAGTGGCCCTGTATGCTTATGCAGAGCACTTTTCTTGGCAACATAGGATCATGGTAACACATCCACTGGACACGTGTTTTGCTATATGGCAGATTTGGAAGTACCTATAGTTGGTTTCTTGTTAAACCAAGTAAAAACAACAGATTTTTTTACTCTAGCATTAGGTAGCAGCATCTGCTGCTACATCCATGCTCCCTCTATATGGAGGATGATAGGCTGTGAGCAGAGGAAGGTAATAAAAAAAGATGTTCTTCTCACCACAATTAAAGCATACAACTACGACAATATGTCAGATCAAATACTTAGCTTGTATTTCCAGTAGAAACATAAGAAATGTTTGCCAGAAAAAAACCCAAAACCCAAGCAGGAGGGAATCATCATGTCCTGCTATGACTTGCCCTCTGAGCATTCAGAAGCCTGTGCTTAAGGGCTTTTCAAACTGGAAGTCAAATATCATTAACAGTTGCAATGTTGTGCTCTATTAATTTATGTATTCTAACTTGAAATCTTACATATTCTTCAGGAATGAGTCCTACTAGGTATTTTGTGACATGGCAGTTCCTTATGTAAATTTTAACCCTGATATTTGATAGCGTGCAAACATTTCTCACTCCAATTCTCATAAAGAAATAAAAACTAAACTTATTAACCTTTCCCCAATGTGGACACTTTTGTAGACCTCCGTTATATTTCTCCTGAATTTTTGTCTAGAAACACACTCCTAAGAAATTAATCTGCCCTAGCAGAAACCCATTGAACATTATCTCCCTCACTGAACTTTTTCCAGTTCTACTGTATTAATTTTGGTGTGGTGAAATCAAACCTTCTGGCAACAGTCAATACATGGTTTAGCAGCACAGATAATGTCATAATAAAATTTTATTTTATTCTCTACTCCAATCGATTTCTAGTGTTTCATTTGTATTGACCAGCAGCTTAATCTAAAGATCAGGTCACAGTAACACCAGTTGAAAATGCCGTACTTCAGGACCCATTTCTGTATATTTCTAACATTGCTTCTCTTGCCTGCAAGCACCACTTAGTATTAGCAGAAGCCAAGTGCCATATTAACTTTGTTACATTACATGGTATTCTGCTTCCTCTAACCAAAACACTAGCTGGTCTCTTATTCTTATCCAGAGTGCCATGTTTGCAGCTTCGAGACAACTAGCAAGGGCTGCTCTCAGATTCATGTCTTAGGGCAGCTTGGTGAAGATGTCTGGCCACCACCCACACTCTCGGTGCTCAGGTCTCACACAAACTGTAGTGTTGTCTGATATTTTTTGCAGATACACAAATGAGTGCAGAGGTAACAGGACATGGCTGTGACAAGTCATGCATGTGGCAGTGCAAGCAGTTGGCAGCTGAGTGAAGGCTGTAATTTAATGGTGAACATGCACAAGTGCCACAGCATTTTGCTCAACTTTTTGGCACGCAGGACTGTGCTACATTTTTCACATCTTTGCAGCTCTCAAGAAAAATTATGTCAGCTGTGACTTCAGGGACCTCCTGGACTTTAAGACATTAAATGTTACCTCATTCCAAAGACCATCTGCAATATTGCAGAGATGTTACTGATTAACCATCTCCAGCTACAGTTGGTTTATTTTTTTAGTGTCTGCAAAAATTCGTGAGAGATCCTAATGCTTGCTTTCTGACAATATTTTCCCTGCACATCACACATCCACTGCCCTCAAACACCTGAAGTCACAAGATTACTTGTCTCTTAATAAGTTTATAACAGATGTTTACTTTACAGCTCTTTCAGCTTCATAGCCACAACATAAGACAGCCCACTTCATAAAACTCCTACTTATCCTTTTAGTGAAGCTGCCAAGTCTAATCCAGACAAGACAAAGTGAACCTTTACCGTTGAAAGTTTTCCTCTTCCAGATTATTGAAGCCAATACATGGGTTTCTGAGATGATTCTTTATTATTAGGATGTCCTTACTTTCCAAGGCCTGGTTTAGCAACACAACAGCTGACAACATTTCTACTGCAATAGATAGTTCATCATGTGTCACGTAGTTCTGTAGGACAATAATGTACCACAGTCAGTAAGCAGTGTAACAGATTTGTGTTACACAGTCTAGATACCACGTAGGAGATGGACTTAATTTAAAAAGCCTGGCAAACTTCTTAGTCACACACATGTCAGATTAAGGTAACATTGCTGGTAGAGCTTACTGGGTTTGCTACACAACTCTTCAGCCTTTCCTTCTTTCCTCTGCCCCACAACCCTATCTACCTGGTCTTACTAGAATAGCAGGGGGTTGCTTTTCTACAAAATATATAAAACAGAGTTAGTCCTCATTAAGAGCATGCAACAATTTAAAAAAGGCAATTTGTTGCAACAATAGAGCTCAGTGTCGAGAAACAGATTCTGTGATTCTGTGAATAACTATTCAACCAAAATGATTCATGCAATATATAACACTGCAAGAGAATTAAGTCTGAATTTACACAACATGCTATGTTTGTGTTCTTTCATGGTTTGACTACATAACAGTGATCAGGTTGTAAGCTTTTCACTCTTACCACAGCATTCTGTTGTTGGAGGTTGAACAGTTCAGTTTGATAGACAGCAGCAGCAAATGAGTGAACAACAGGCAGCTGTGCCTCAGGTTTCATCAGTGCAACCAGTGTTTTACTAGGATCACAGTTACGAATTGCAGTATTGATATTGTCAACTGCTATAAGTTCTAGATAACAGCAGGGAAAGAAAAAACCTATTAATTTTCACATGCCATTTGCCATGTAGATGACAGTTAGTATATTCCAAAGAATATAATTTGTTGTCATAAAAAACCCAAAACAATTCTGTGAAATACTTCAAGACAACTGCTGAATTTTGCAAAATCCGTATCTATTCAAAGGTATGCAGCAAGTAACTGACTGGAAGACTTTGAAGTTTCTGTACTTTTATATACTGGAGACTGCCTACTGTACTTTCAACCCAAAATAAGAAGCTGATCCCATTCTAGTACAGGGAAAGACTTAAGAACATTTCTGGGTTTGCTTGCAGTGACTGCTGCTGGGAATGCCATCTCCAGCGCCTCAGCCTTTTTTCAGCCCAAAGCTCCTGCTCTTCTGTGCTGTGGTTCCTCCATCACCTCTTTCTTACAGTAGGACCTAATTCAGATAGCTAGAGCGAGCTCTTCCTGTGACAATAATATTTTTATTGCCTATTTGAGTAGCCATAGTAAGAAATCAGCCAAATATGCTGGTGGGTTGGGATTTTCAGTCACTGAACTGATGGAAAACTCCATACTACAAGCTTCTAAGACTTCCTCTGCAAACCAGCACCTGTTTAGTTGTCTAACAGTGTGGAAGACCAGTCTCCAGAAACACTGCTACCTAGAAATTATCTCCCCTTTCTGCAGCTCCAGTTTCACATCAAGTGTGAATCTAACCATTTTCAATACCTGAACAACTTGCTTGTTTTGCTTTTGACTACAGCAGAAGTTTGAACCCCAGAAGAAAAGTGCTGAAAAGTACTTCCCACTCAGGTAGCTGCAGCAATCATACAACACTCCCTTTGCTTAGTCATAGCTACCATAATTGCATACCTGGAGGAGCCAACTCTGAAGAAACCCAGGCCAGGATGCACTCCTGAACATGTACAAGAGACTGCCTTGGTCTTGCACAAAGGGAAGTAACCTTGAAGGTTAGAGCACATGTGACAGACTAACTAATGACAATTACATAAATGCCATTTTCATCAGCAAAAATCCCTGCCTCCTTCAACTCATTTTATGGCTTTTCTGTGTACTAACATCCAAGAAATCTATTTAGTCACCATTGACTGCTCAAGTTCATACAAGACTGCTTGTACAACACACCATTCACAGTTCATCTGTGTAGCAACACTCATATCTTACTATACAACACAGACTTTGAAAACCTTTCTAAGTAGACACCTAAACAAGATCCTTGCATCTTGTTTCAATTGCTCTAAAGGATGGTCATATACGGTCAAAGTGTTCTTGTAGGCTTTCTCTACCTAGTATTCCAGAGGACAGAAAACCAAAAGCTTTTACTGCTTTTCATGCATTGTATTTTTCCTCTTCATTTCCTTTGTCAAGAAGCAACTTGTTTTGAGAAAGTGCTGCTCAAAATGCCTGAACAGTCTAACCCAGGCTAACATATCAGACAGCAAATCAGACTTATCTTCTGGCTGTACTATAAGGTCAACTTAAGTCACATTACAAAAGCAATCAGCCTAGATTTAAAGCATTGGAAATAATACCAGAGACAAAACAGCCACTAAGCCATGCCCAGAAGTAACATGAAGACAGCAGTTTAACCAAAGCTAGAGTTTCTAGTAAAGAAGCTTCCAGTCAAAGCATGCACTGCAAATTTAGATCCCCCTTTACTATATTATTTACAAGCTATAACTTGGCTCTTGTGAGATTACTAGCAGACTAAGAACAGGTTAGATTGAGATGCACGTATCAAAGTGAGAATAATCTTCCTCTGCAATATGACTGCAAAATATTCTTCATGTCATCATTCTATTTTAATTCTACAAGGATGGTCAATGCACCCAAGGGAGGATTAATCCTGCAGTGATAAATATTTGTTCAAGCCGTCAAGTTATGCATTGTCTTCAGTTTTAGACAATGTATTTACCAGTGGCTCACATTATTCAAAGTAAAAAGTGTAAGCTACCTCAGGTGAGGGTATATCCAATACAGCACAGACTGGTGACTTGGCAGTTGTGACACTGAGTACAAGTTACAAAACCAAAACGCAACACATGTGATTTCCATTTTGGAAACCTTGTTTACATGAAAAAATAGGGGATTCAATTCATCAGCTTAACATAATTAAATGGTGGTGGCATAAATAAGTATTAAAACAGTTACTCACTAAGCTTGTGAGCCTCAGCTTCCGCATTGGCAATACTAACTTCTTTCTGTATTTCACTTTTGTCGAGCATATTTGGAACCTCATATTTGGAACAGATCAGAAAAAAAGATTTAATTATGCTTTTAATTTGATGAGAAATAAGGGAAAAAACCCTTGATAGGATACTAGGATTTGATTGTACTGTCTCCTGTGCATCAAATACAATGTCACAGTAAACACAGCATTAATCTTTCCCAGTGATTTTTGATCTTCCTCAAGATGAATTATTTTCCCCCTAAAACCCAATTTAGTCTTCCATTTGCTATTAATGATTCAATACTAGCTTTTTTAATACTCAAGTTATAATTAATTTTCAAAGAAAACATAGTATTAAGGGCTGCATACTATATGTCAAATTTTCTTCGTGTATCTTAGTAACTACTTGTAATGGCATCATGCTCTTTACAGCAAAGGCAGCTACTTGGTGTTGATTAGTACATCAGTTTTAAAAATCTAATAAAACTGTTTCATAACTAATGCTGAAGGCAGAGTAAAGGCAATTTCTCTCTGGGTTAAAGTCAGCTTAAAACTGCAAACTGACACATAGCCCCTGGTCCATTCAATTACCTGCATTTTCTGTTCTTTAGAATCACACAACTGCAAAAGGTACCACAAGGAATTTTGCGGTAGAACTTCAAGGAGGTCCAGAGCAGGATGGTTCAAACCTACCATCAGTGCTACTTCATCATGCCGGTCAATAGCCTCATTCACTTGGACTAAAGCTATGTGAACTGAAATGAAAACAATGCTTACAAACAGCAAATATGCTTTTGCAAAAGATGTCCATTGTTGTCAGCATCGCACTTTTTGTAATAGCCACCTAAGGTGGCAGTCTTTATCCCACAGAGGATTATCTATTTCAAGACCAATCCTACAAAGGGAACTTCTGGCTCTGTGCATGCCCACGCGGAGGGAGTTCAGCTACACATAAATAAAAGCCTATGACTGAATTTTGGCTCTATATAGAAGAGGGGGTCAAAATCTACAGAATTCAGCACACAGAAGGAATTGAAACATAAGGCAACAGAGCAGGCGATAAATGATTTGATTCTGAACTGAGGAATCCTTATAGCAAAACCCACAAACACAGACATTAGCCCCACAACAGATTAGTGGAGAAGGAGCAGCAAGAAAACACTACTGTAAGACAGACAGTAGGTAGTTCTGCAGATTTAAATATCCACAGAAAAAGTTTCGTTCATGTGAATTCAAGTCTTGTTCAGCTAGAATCTGGGAGATCACGTTACGTGCACACCACCGTAAGGATCCAGAATGGCTTACTGTTTATCTTATTGATATTGCCTTGAATCTCAGCTTGTGTCAGCAGCTCCTCGTAGACATCTCTCTCTTCTTCAGACATTGTGCCCTTCTAAGAAAACAAAATTAGTGCTAGTTCAGACAGTCTTTGCAGAGAGTAAAACTATTAGCAGGAGTAATTAAAACTGGATCAGCTGAAATATTTGCCGGATGTACTTGTAAAGGAATTTGTTGACTAAATGAAATAAAGAAATTAGCACTTTGTTGTAGTTGGCTGAGTAATATTTTAAAAATCTCCACTTTCTGTAAAACAGCCATGTAAATATAGAGCAACATTTTTTTCATCTACAGAAAGCATTAGCTCTCATGTTAATATCAAAGCAAAAAACTGAAGAACTGTGGCAGTTTATACTTCCTGCACAAAAAAAAGTATAATACTTTTTGCAACTCTTTTCAGACAGAAAATTTGGTTTTGCTTTATTTGTTTTTTCCTAAAGAAGTTGGTAGATGAAAACCAATCTTTAGTCTTCCAGTACTCTATCCTTTGGTGAAAGTTAAATGACATATTACTCAGTGATCACATTTTTAAAAGTCGTCTGTTAGCTTTTAGTGTTGCTGTTATTAGTCTTACTTAGCTCAAAAGTGATTTGTTTTCCCAAATTGCACTAATTTTAAAAATTAACGTTAACTGTAAAAATTGTAACGTTACAGCATGAAAATCAACATGTACTAGGAATACTAGTAAAATCCCACTACCTTTAGTTTTGCATTTCCTTCTTTTCTCCTTTTAGCTTCAAAGAGTTCATTCTGATAGTCTTGTGCAAGTTCCTCATCGACGTTTAGCAACATTGCATTTGGATTCCTCAGAGCTGCAATGGTTTGCTCAGCTATTCCCTTCTCAATAGCTTCATTAATTGCTATTACTGCTGCATGCACTAAAATTAGAAGAACAATCCTAAATTTCAGGAAGCAAAACAGTCAAAACTGTCACTGTTTCTTCAAAATGAATGTTCAATACATGTTTGAGATTAGACACGTTCCCCTGCAAACAAACATCCCACTCAATGTTCTCCCTATACTGGAGCAGCAAAAGTACACAAATGTTTGCTCAAAGGTGGTACATAGCAGTTTGTCCCATGCTCACCCTTCTCCCAAGTGCAGGTTACTTATCTACTAACAGAAAAGAAAACATGAGTTACATTTTATTATTCAAGTGCTATACCATCTAGAAAGCAGCTATACACAGGAATCAAAAGGGGATTTGTTGGTTTTCTCTTAAAGCTGCTTTGACATCCATAAAGACACAACTAATGGAAATACTGTCTAAATAAATACACCTGAAAGATACTACACAAAAGTAAAGAAATTCAAGCTCCATAAAACTGTCCTCAGAAAACATAGTTAAAACTGCCCAGGCAGGATGCAGCCCTGCATACCACATCTAAGCATGCCTGGGAAGAACTGGCTCCTTTCCTAACTGAGGATAGGATACCAAAAGAGGCAATGATATAAAAGGTCCCCACTTTTATCACCTGCAAAAGCTAAACAACAAACTTCAAATGAGGAGAGGAAACATCCAAAGAGCTTTGCAGGGTTCCCAAAAGGTTACTGCACAGGAAAACAGGAAAATCCACTACAGCTGTTCATCAGCTTAAGTGTTAAATCTTCCCTTTAAGAAAACATGAAAACATCAATTACTAAACAAATGCTTGACTCAAAGATTTTTAAGTCATAAATGCTCTTGTATTTTCACACAACAAATTTACTTGAACATACGAAAATAAAAAACACTTGAAGTAAAATCAGCTGTAGATTAATGACTATAACAGAGTTATTCCTTGCATTTGGCCCTAAGATCAGACTAGATGAAGAACTTTTACTAGAGCTACAGTTTATCTGAACCTTCATGCCACGAAGAGATCACAATTCATCTCAAAGTTTTTAGACATTACTATAGAAAACGTTATTTCTGATAAATGTCTAATCTAGATATTACCACAAGAAATACGAAGAGCTCCTCATTTATTAACACAGTAACTTGTTTGATATTTACTTTCAAGCCAAAAACATGTTAGAGTGAAAACTTGAATGTCATCTTTCCTTATTCTATCAGTAATTACCTGCTACATGGCCCTCCATAGTTCTGCTAAGCTGGAGAAAAGCATTCAGTAAAAGGACTTATTTGGATTAAGTTTAACTAAGAGCTTATATATATGTATATACACACATAGGCGCATATATATATATATAGGCACTTTTATACATAGATATAGAGACAGATATATATATATGGGCACTTTATATCTATATAGACATATATAGATACTATACTATACTATAGATACATAGTATAGATCTTTCAGATTCTTTCAGTATGTGAATGAAATGAAAGATGCTTGCCAATGATGAGAAAATTTGAATTTTTAGAAAAAAGATGCATACAGATTTAGGAAAGTAAAACAGAAGAGCAGACCACTGGAAACTCAATATAATCAAATGAAGTGTGAAGTGAAATTGTATGTTTTCAGAGAGGGCAATTACTGTAACAACTTCCCTGGCTGTGGGTGGATAAGCCATTGCTTAGCAGTAAATTTATGCTAAAAAGTTGTTTAAAAATGATTACTAGGTCAGTTCAGCACAGCATCTGACTGGAAACATACATAGCTAGCATCCTGGAGGGGAAGCAAGAAGAGAGGTACCCTTGTTCCTTTGATATTAATCTTTACAATCAGAGGAGGTTCAGCTGGACATTAGGAAAAGGTCTTTAGTGAAAGCATCACTGGTCACCAGAACCAGCTTCACAGGGAAGTGGTCATCACACCAAGCCTGTCAGAGTTTGAAGACCATATGGACAATGTTCTCAGTAGTATGGTTTAATTTTAGGTCATCCTGCAAGGAGTTGGTCTTGTTCCTTTTTGGCTCTTTCCAGCCTGAGACATCACATGATTCTATGAACACTCAGATCAACTGCAAGTGTCTAAGAGAATACCATTCTCAAACCTATAACATCCACACAACTCCTCTGAAAACAAAGCATAGAAAGAACGCTATCTCTTTCACAGTTGTTTAAGAGGCCTCACTGACTTAGGTGAAGATAACAAAAAGTAGTCAAAAGATAGGTTGAATCTTAGGATAGATGCAAACAGGTAGTGGTGGATATTGTGAGCCCATAAACCAAGAGGAACAGTGAGAAGCCTGACTGGACTTGAGGTAGTTGAGAGGTACAGAATAATAGAGAGGATTACTTGCAGATTAAGCTTGCCTTGAAAGCTCTTCAGCTTACTCTTCACACAATTTCTACCATTGCTAACAGCGCAGTGGGTGCCATCAGCAGTTGTTTCACTTCAAATCTCCTTTTACTTACTCTATTTTGGAAGAAGAGTGATCCTCTAGCAGGATCTCCATGTTCAGCTGCACTAGTGCATGAGGGTTCCCATAGCAGATGTTTCCTGTTCTAGGGCACGGCATGTTATCTACAGCACACTGCATGCTCAAAGGAACAGAACCAGCATCAGGAAACCCTGCTTTTCCATGGAAGACTAAAAACATTTCAAAAGTTAAAGGAAGCCCTGCAGACACTACAATAAACTTTCAGAGAAGGAAGCTGAAGCTCTTTCATCTTCTGTGAAGGAAGACTGGTCCCTGAAAAAATGTTTGGTAGTAAGTAGATCTCAAAAAACTGCTAAAGACAAACTACCCCTACCTTCAACAGCAGATGGTAAGAGCAAGCTTTGCAGAAGCATGCACATATTAAGCTATAGTAGACTCCAAAATACAAAACACAATGTGAATCCACATGATAAACGACATTAAGTTCTGGAAATTTCAGCACACTAAGCATCGTGAATAAGCTTGTTTCAATTAAGCTACTTTGCAGTGTTTAACGAAGTTGCAATGGAACCCAATTATAATGCAGCCTTTATTCCTTCTACTCTCTGGTTTTGCACTACTGTTAATGGTTTCTGTCAATGACCACTGTGCCACTGAATATACTCAAGCCAGCCCTTTTGTTCTTCATTTTGCCCCCCTGAAAAGGGTTAAGATTTTAATGTAACTAGAGAGCAGGTATGAATTTAAGTGGACATTTCATTGTGTGCCATTTAAGTAATTTTTTTTCTTTTTTAGAAACATATAATTTCATTCCACAAAACTGAAAAGAAGTAATAACAGATTTATAGATCGATAGTCTTGTGCAGTAAGGAAGCATTTAGTTTTGGTTTTGAGTAGAAGCTACTCGAGACAGCCTCAGAAGAAACATAACTGTGCATCAATCCACTAAAGAAAAAGCTTAATTCAGATGCACCACTAGGATGTGTCCCCTGGCACGCTTCTACCATGCTGTGGGTCACACACCCAGTAAGACAGATCAGAAGATGCCTCTGGAGGCAAGAGGTTCCTCTGTCTATGCATCACTGTATGCAAGAGAGTTGTCTACCTGGACTAGTGCTCCCTACCCTCATAGCACCTTGACTGTGTGTTTGAGGAAAACTGCAAGAGCCCAGCACAGGAAGGATGCACAGAGAAGATACTTCACTCCCATGGCTGTTGCTATTGTACCCTCTGTAGTCCAGAGGGTGCGAGAAATCTTATAACAACGATGCAGTGTGATAGTTAAGTGAAAACTTGCTTTTCTTATTTAGAGGTGACAAACTAGGTAAGTTAAGATACAGAACACAGTGTTCTGTCAAATTATCAAAATAGAAAATTGAAAAAGAGCCACACTTACATGCAGCTTCGTCCACTGATAATTCACTGGCCAGAATCCCACCAATTTTACTGAAAGATGGCATCTGTATACCATACTTCTCTAGCTCCTTTCGCATGTTGCTGATTTCTTCCTCTGTTCACATAAAAAAATATTATCAGAACAAAAGCATGATAATTTAATTATTAATCACTATACCTACAAATACAGATGCAATGTTTTTGAAGGCACTTGTGGCCAGGGTTTCTTCACAGTTTTTCCTCCCCATTTTGAAGGGATTTAAGATATGACAAGTATTCCATACAAATTTACTCCCTCTGTCCTTCAGAGGGTGACATTCATTAAACACTGCAGCCTCCCACCTATTTAATTAGGATGTGTTCATAATAACCTTGCAGGAGGAGAAAGACCATAACAGAAAATATGTACAATGTTTGCAGTTTTACTGGGTGAAGACATCCTCTAACGTATGATAAAATAAGTTTATTACCTGTGAAGTCTACTTTTCCCAGTAGGTCCTGGATCTGTGGTGCTAATCCTAGTTTGAATAGGTACAAACTACAAAGAAGAAAATTAGAAATTAAAGTCCTGCATGCCATTGAAGTGTCCATTTTCTGTATAAGAGAAAAGCAATTTTATGAAGCTTGTCCTTGAATTTCATGGACCAATACGGAATAAATTAACCCTACAATTTCCTTTATACTGTACTTGTGTCTTGCAGAAAGAAGTCTTTTGTTTGACCTAATGTTTCAAAGAAACATGCCTAAGAGAGCCACTGCTAGTGTATCTCAGATCTCTGACATAGGGGATATGTAAATGAATTGAAAAATTTAGTGGAAGACAGTTAAATAAACCAAAAAGTTAGCACTGGAGGAAAAAAAAAATCAAGATGTGAGTTCAGCTTATAGCTTTAGATTGATGTACAGTTTTGACTTGCTTTATTACATCCCTGTTTACTGATAGCCTAAGACATACAAATCACTGAAACCATTTTTACTAAATGAGAAGGAACAAGGACTTGTAAATCCATCCAAGACTGTCTCAAACATTTGTGTTATCAGCTACTTAGCTTTTGGAAAGTGAAGAAAGCCCAATCTAGTGTTATTCATGAACCAAAAGCTATGTTTCAATGAAGTATGAAAAATATACTCATTATTCCCTAGAGCTCTAGAGTGCTATCTGAAAGAAACAGCAGAGTACATCCATGTTCCCCCAGTATCTTCCAAACACAAGGCATGTATTTATCTGCAAGAGACTGGTGTTTTCCTAATTTATCACCACAATTCAATTTTAAAAAAACTGAGATTTACTAGTAGGGAACAAAAAGCTACATTTTTAAAACAAGATTTAAATAATACATTCCTCCAAAAGGATCAGTTTGCTCTTTTAAATTACTTCACCTCAACTACATACATTGTAAGTGTGCACTGTGGCACATCTTATGTTGGCTAACACTTCTGACTGCTGCAGGCCCTCAAAATCATTGCTGCTGTCATTATCACCTTTCAAAGCAGGCTTAAATGCAGGTTAACTATATCAGGAAACGCCCCACATGACTACAGAAAGGAACCAGGTTACTCCATTGCCCTGATCTGCCTGCCAGGCTTTCCTTGTGGGCTAAGAGCTTTTACCCTAAGTTTGAGACAAGGACCAAGTCGTGGCTAAAGCACTAGGTGCCATACAAACATTTACAGGGATCAGCAGCATTATGGGGCTATGATGGCTTTTGGGGGAATCACCACAGTAAAACTACAGAGGAAGAAGTACACTAAGCATTCGAGACTCATACTTTTGCCATTCAGCACTTCCAGGAGGATATCGAGAAATCTGCACTACTTCCTGAGCTCTTTTGTTTGGATAAATCTATTAACCACCAGGTGGTGCTGAAAATATGATTCAAGTCTTGCAGGGAACAGACAATTCTACTCTGTATTAAAGTATAATTAATTTGAAACAGCTTAACGCTTCAGTAGCATAACTTGAACCTCTGGGAGCCCACAAAATCAAAAGTCTTGACAGGAAGAAATCTGGATATGAAGTATCAGTACTAGGGGAGAAACAAAGGAGAAAGAGCATTTCCTAGTGAAGTTCTGTTTGCATCACCCAGGCAGAACTGCAGATTATATCAAGCAGAGGTTCCTGGGTTACACTTTATGCTTAGGTCATGTATAACATGCTGTAAAAAACAAGTCTAAAAATAAAAGGAAGGGCACTATTTTTAAGACCTGTTTGTTATCCTACTGCTTCCTAGGAAAACAATGTTTTAAGCTGTCTAGTTTCAGAGAAATAGTTTGCCTAGGATATAGTAATTATCTGCTTAAAGGTCTCTTGAAAACTAAATTTTTCAGGGGAAAAACTATCCCATAAGCATTGCTATTTATGAATTAGAATCACTATTAGCATCTTAATTTAAACAAAATAGTTCTTAACCTCATTTAGTCCAGGAACAAATTCAAATTGACTTCACAAGAAAAGTGGTGCAAGAAATGAGACTTCTGCCTTTGTAGTTTTCAAGTTGTGCTTTGAAAAGCAGAAGGGTAACCATACTAAACAGGAGTCTAGAAACTGTTAAGTCACTCCTTCCTGGCTAGAGCAGTGCTGTATTTGACAGTGCCAGTTGTTACATGTACTGCAAGTGCAATGATCTTCAATTTGGATTTGAATCAGAACATAACCTAAATGCATATTTAAATAATTTTTTTCCTAGTTGTCTACCTTCAGGGTCTCTAACAGCTCAAAGATCAGCAAACCTGAAGAGCTTCCATGGCATGTTGATATTTTAAATGCCAAAGAAACCTTTCGGATAGACAGAGACCAAAAGCCAAATCCATTGCAAAATTCAGTTCAAGATGAAAAGAGTTAATGCCATTGCAATGATCAGGCAAATCTTAAAGTATCTTACAGACAGTTTAGATAAGTGTCCTTCTCCATAAATGACGAAGTAAATACTGGGAAGTTCTAACACCTCCTGCAAAACATCATACTATGGCTGGAGGGACACTCAGCTCACTGTGTCAGTCTGAGCTGTTTAACTTCAGGAAATAACTTCAAGCTTAGAAGAAACACTCACTGACAAAACAGACTGCACTAGCAAGTTTTAGGCGAGATCCTCCCTCAAACAATGATGGTTATAACATCCAGTTAATATTACACCAGGCTGCGTGGTATAATATTAAATTTCAAGTGATAACTTGTCAAAAGTGACAAGTGTTAGGTTTATGGTTGCATTCAATGATCTTAATGGTCTTTTCCAACTTAAATGATTCTGTGAAGAAATATGCCAGAGCTACCAACTACAAGCACCTAGTATGCAAAAGAACTATGATCAGCTTTGGTGGTATGCCCTGTTTACTAGCTGTGAGTGCACAAATAGTGTGAAGTGGGCACATCAATTAAAGGATTAGACTTTAAATTTAAATTACAGCATGTATTGAATGATTTCTGATCCATAGCCCTGTAGCAGGGGCTGAACACCACTAGAAATGCAGAATTTGGGGTTGTAAGTTACTTTCTCTGCAGGCCTAGTTGCAAGAAAGTAGTGAAAGAAAAAGGTCTCCATGTGCAGGAAATGAGCTACTAGATCCACAAGAGGGAGGAGTTGCCTGCTGACATCACCACCCCTCACACCAGGGACACCTTGAGGCAGATGTTTATTACTTCTAGCACTAAACATTTAAAAAACCCTTTAAGCAGGTCATAAGAAAATTTTTAGCTCTACTTTCAGTGCTTTAATCAGTGTTCTTGATTTTACATTCAAAATCAAGTTGCTCAGAACGATAAAATCTTTGAAAATGTTAACTTTCACATGAATGACATCAGAACACAGTTATTCTCTTCTCTTCTGCAGCAGAAAGATGTCAGTAATTTTCACTCTGATCAGCACAACTACTCCATTGCTATACTAATATTCGGCTAATTTTTTATTCATTTATTTGGTTTCTGTTGCAGTGTTTTCAAATGGTATGTGCACTTTGTGAGGGAATGTACTCACAGATAGGGCTGTCTACACTGAATTCAGTAGTCCTTTCTATTTTGAGAATTTGGCCAATAGTCCTGACAAAGTTGGACTTTTGCCTACAACTTTATACCAATGAACTTGTAGATTCTGACAGATTTTGATACACTGGTTACTCTAAAGACATTTCAAGACTCATGCTTCTATATTTGCCAGTTACTTTAACATTTACTGCCATCACCAGTTACCTTAGAGCATGAATGCAATATATCATCCTAGGGATGTTTTTCCTGTCATAGACATCTGTAGTCTCTGGATAAAAGATCTAAAACACAAAGAGAGCACAGTTAAAAACCATATTACTGAGCCAAAGAATTAGCTAAAATGATCTCTGTGCAGAACCATATCTTAAACTTACAGAATTTCAACTCTTACTTCTATACAGTTACGAATAGAGCCTCTTCCAATGTTATTTTAACTGTATCAGTAGTTTTCATAAGGAAGAATTCAATAAAGCATTAAAGCTACTTAGAGGGGAGAAAGAAGGAAGATAGACAGTATTTCAGCAAGAGTTTCAGAAAAGGTTGTTTGGCACAAGCTCAGTCAGTAGGCCTTGACCTCCTGCAGACACCCAAAACCTGGGATGTAGTTGCAATTTCTAAAGCCTTATTGCAAACCAGACCTAACAATAATGGTTTAAAAATGCTAAATTCTAACTGCCATACCTATAACTTTGTGAATACACGATTTACAGAGAAAGATATTCAGAGAGGCATATTAAGCAATTAAGCCAAAAAGTCACATCATAAGTTCCAGTTCTGGTTCTAGCACTAATTTGTTCCTGGTCTTGGTCCCAGTTACTGAACACTGTTTCTCCACAAAAAATTAAAAGAGCAGACTTAACTAACCGTGAGAGTCGGCAGAGAGATTCCAGCCCAGGTCAGGCACTCTGGGTTGCACTATCCCATTGTTAATAGGACAAGACTGAATAAGTCAGGAGCACAGTGCCCTCTTCATCATTTGCTCACAAATGCTTTGGAAAAGAGACTTGGGAAAGCTTTTGACTGTAATCATCCTCCACAATAGAAGCAAAACCTTTCAGAGGAGGGGGCAGGGGATGAAAACCAGCTGGCTGAACAGAGGACAAGTCAAACAAAAAAAAAAGCTTGACCTGGGAAAAGCGGAACCCTCTCTATAGAATTTCTAATGGCAGTCATAGGTGCCCTTTTCTGCTTATGGGCATCTTCAGTGACTTTGCCCAGTGACAGGGCACTAGTCCGTGCAGCCCTTGAGGTAGCTGCCTGAGCATCCTCTCTGTGCTCAACTACATAGCAGAGTCAGGGTTTTCCCTACCCTAGGCACCCTAGGGCAGCTCTTGGGCAGCTTGGGCAAGGAGATATTCTCTCCAAACTGTGTGCAGGTGACAATGTCCAAAGCAAGTAGAACAGATGTTTCCACACAGCCCTTTGTTAAAGGATTTTCATCTGAAAAAGACTCACTGGTGACCAGAAACAGCTGCAGAGAGGGAAGATGACAAGTGAAGACCCACAGGGAGGAAGATAAATAAGAGAGGTGACCCAGGAAAGCAGCTGGCAGAAGAGGAGCAGCAGCATAGCCACGCAGATGCACTGGAGTGTGCAAGGACAGTCTGGAAACAGGGCAGAGGCAGAGAAACTGGAATATACATTAAGAGGAAGAGGCAGCAAGAGACATGAGAGGTGTTAAACTAAAGGAACCAAATATATAAGCTTTCTGTTTAAAATACTTTTTTTCTTTTAGGCCCCACAAACTGTATTAGCAATTAAACATAGCTAAAACACTGCTAGCATCCTCATTAGTCTTCCCATGGATGAAGCATCCCTGACCATTTCCACCCATGGCACTTGTCCACAGCAGCCTCAGCTGATGTGCACCAGTAGCACGTAACTGACACTCCCCTTCTTTCAGCACTATCTTCTCTTCAGATTTGTTTTATGAATTATGCCTTATCTGTAGACTTACTGTAAGCATCCATTTATGCTCAAGCAGATAAAAGGGGATCTCAATGAGTTAGGGGATCTCTTTGCTAAAATTTAAAGGCTTACCTTTGGCAGACCAATGGATTCCATTGCTCTTAACCACTGCACAGTATTGTCGGTGTGCCGAAAGTGAAGGCCAGATCGCTACAGAGACAAAGGGAAAAGGTGATCACAAAACAAATTCTCTAATTATTGATTCTGCTGTGGCTTCCCAATTTTATGTCCAGAATAAGATTTCAGGGAATTTTCCCTTTTTTGAGAACATGGAGACCAAAGCATTGCAGCTGCAATCCTGCTATTGAAGGACCTTAAGACATCAACAGCTGTTCAGCTCATTCTTTTACATAACATAAGACAAAACTGTACCTGTCTGGGTGGACTGCGACTGAAGTGGTCATTTACACAGCCCTTCAGTAGTCTTTGGGAGTAAAGGTTGGTTGGGAAATACCAGGAACCACCACCTCCAAAATACAGAAGTGGTAACACTACTTAGCACTACTAAAACTAGGAAAACAGATAAGGAGTTTTAAGTCATGATTCTTATCTACCTGAATAGCTGACACACCCTACAGCCCATGTTAGCAACAGTTAAAAGAGCAAAGTGGGAAAGTTCAGGGGTGTAGTGGGTTGGTTTCAGTTTGTTGAGGTTGCTTTTCTGTTTTCATAGGGTTTTTTTTTTTTAGAGGGGACTGTTTGGGTTTTTCTTAATGTTTGTTTTAAAAGAGTCAGGGTAAAGGGCAAAAAGAAGACTGAACAAGCTCTCAAGTTTTGGAAATTTTCAGCAGAAGCATTTAAATATAAGCAGGATTCTTACCATGGTTCTGTTAACCATATAGGACCTAGAGTAGCTCAGTTCCTCAAATTCTCAATTCCCAAGCAATAGCCAATGGTTACACCTTAAAAATGTCCATTTCAATTCTTTTCTGCTCTGTACATGTTGAGATGATGCATTTCATAGTGAAAATACTGCACATGGGCATATGTATTACTATAGCATTGAGCCATCCTGAATTAATGAGCAGCTCATACAGGTGAGCTTCAGCACCAATATCCCTTTTTTTTTCTTCACAGAGTTAAATTGGGTAAAACACAGATCTAATGAAGTGAATGTCCTCCCAAACAAGTGGGGAAAAATTTGGAAGAGTTGTTAGGTTTAATAGCTGAATTGCTTTTGTCTCCTATTCCTAATGAGAAATAATTGCAGAAATGGTAAAACTCATGTTCTCCCAGGAGCCAGAAGTCCCATTCGTTCACCTTGTAAAGTGACACTAACATAGTTTTTCTAAGGGTAAAATATTTCTAACTTAACATACTGGCTCCTTAATGCTGTATATCTTCCATCTTGGCCTGGCAGTCTTGCAAAAGAAACGCAGCATGTTAACCAACCATGCTTGGGTATCTTTAAGAGTGGGAAGACAAATTACCTTTTTTGTTCTGTCAACGGGAGAACTGAAAAAGTTGTTACCTTATAACGTGTCTGTTCCACGTCGTAAATCTTTTTGTCTGACACCACATTAGGAGCAAAGAATTTTGCAAGTTTGGCAAGGTAAACTCCATTTCTTAGGCCTTCCTCCAGCTCTGTAGTTGGGGGTAGCTCTTCTTGCAAGCAGACCTCCATCCACCTAAGAGGTATCATTTGAGAAACATGGTTATTTATTGTTTTAATGGAAGCAACACCTTTCACCCACAACCATTGTACTTCTAATATCACTACAGCACCAAAACTAAGGAGAAAATTCTCACATTCATTCACATGTGCAGATCAAAACAACTACAGAATCATATCTGAATGGTGTAGTCATGACCAATCAATAATCAAAGAACATGAAGTTTACATCCCCTAAAGTATCTAACTCAGGTCCTCTGAACAGCACAAGGCTTTGAAATAGACAGTAATTTAAGCTGAACAAGAGAAGAAAGTGTGCTGTGTATTATTGATGTTTGCATTTAAACTCTGATAACTATGCAAGGCTAAAGTTTAAGAGCACCAAGGCCACCAATGTGCTGGGCAAGGCTGGTTCCTGCAGCTGTTGCAACCTAAGCTCACAGCAATGCTCATCATCATGCCACAGCTCTCCATATTCACCCATGAAACACAGTGCCAACACTGGAGAAAGGAGTAAAGCTTTTTCTTAAAACAGCCCAAGGTACTTCTTGCACATGTGGTCTTACTGGCACTAAGCTGGCTGAAACATTCCTGCTGTTCATCAGGATTCTTATCAGAGATTATACCTTTCAAGAGGGTAAACTAGTTATGGTTTTCAGACTTAGATGTGGTAGATATGGTACTTGATACAAACTAGTATTTATTAAATACATAAGCAATTCAGAAAGCAAACAAACATTAAACTGCATTATCCAATATGTTGATAATGAGTAGCCAAGACAAACTGCTGCCAAAGTACCCTTGAAAAAGGTTAGCATCCTGATCACTGGACCATAAATTTCTTACATTGGTGGTTTAAGAGTTTTGTCCCTATGTTATTATTCTTGTTTCTGGCAGCTAAATCACATCACAAGAGCTATTATAAATCTGGCTAGTTCCTTCCCCATATAATTTTTTTTTTTTTTACTTAGGCAATCTCTGCAGTTCTTAGGAAGACATTAATACTATTATTAATGAACAAGAGCAAAACTGAAGACAATTGTTCATTTTACTTTCTGTCACTAAGGCAGCATTGCTGGGTTGCATAAGACAGCATTACAAACATGACTTCCACAGGGTGACTTCAGAAACCAGAAACCTGGAAATCAAGTTAAAAGTGAGCCAGTTCTTCCCCCATCACGAAGAAGAAAGCTCACCGTATTGTTTTGTTTCACATTAAAGCCCAAGACAAATGACCTACTCAATTACACTTTTGGATCTGTTACAAGACATATGAAAGTTGTTTCACTTAAGCACAGACTACCCAAACAGCTCCTCAGGAAATCACTAGCCATAAGTCTGGGATAATATCACACAAAACTGCTTGAAGTGAAACTCATTAGGAGAACTGTAGTTTGCAGTATAAATTCTGCTTTGGCCAGGAGAATCATAACCATGACAAGTTTCCCTGGTCCATCCTGTGTTGCAAGTTAACACACTAGGAGTCCCCAAAGTCATTCTTATTAATGACATTTTGTAGACTAAATAGATAAATACACTAAGGCAAAATGTCACATCCATCTTATCCAAAACAAAGGACAAGGAAGACTAAATAAAAAATATGTACTGACAGCAAATGTTGGTTTCATGACAGACAGTTAGATCTTTCTGCAAAACTTATTTCCTAAAATGTGTCTTCTAGAGAAAGAGTGGTACAGACAGTAAGAGGAGTTTCTGATCTACACAAGGTATTCACTCTGAGCAGAAGCTGACCCTATTGTCCTATAGACCTTTTCCAGTGATATGAACATTAAGCCCCTAGAGCAGCATTTGTTACCTGGCACTGGATCGTCTACACTTCCAGTTCAGTTTTCCTATGAAAACTTTGACAACTTCAGTTCAGGGCACCAGAAAAAGATTACATTGGAACCATCTTTGAAAATAAAAACTTATGTCATCCAAAACTGCTTTTTTTCTTCCTGGTACAAAAACTTGCTGATAGGCCACTTTCCCCTGGTCTGAAAGCAGCTAATGCAGGAGCTCCCCATAAAAGCCAATCAAGACCTATTATTTGCCCTTCATAGAATAATAGAACAACCAGGTTGGAAGAGACCCACTAGACCATCAAGTCCAGCTGTATCAAACACTAAACCATGCCCCTCAGCACCTTGTCCACCTATGCCTTAAACACCTCCAGAGAAGGTGAATCAACCACCTCCCTGGCTAGCCTATTCCATTGCCCGATGACCCTTTCTGTCACAAACAGTTCTTCCTCAGGCTTTCCTTCCCCACACAACTGGTGTTCACCAGCAGAAAAAGCTTCTTGTGTCAACACTGGCCCAGGTATTACATTTAACAGCCTTATAGCTGAATGTTCATTAGGAAGGCACCACTTAGTGCTAAGATGAAAGAGCCAGTAACAACATGGACACAACACTAGGAATGAATGGTAGCCTTCAGAGCAGGTCTAGGGTTATATTTTATAAGCCTCTAAGTTCCTGTTCTTGTGACACAGAGCTTGGTATTGACAATCTGATGCTGGTTTTGGGAGGTAAAATGTGCATTTGGGTGGGATGGGTCTGGTTGTTATAAAAGGTTCCATTGTAAGATTGCTTCATTCCCCAAGCTCTAAATGAAATGCCAATCCAAGGTGCAAGCAACTCCTCAGTTTTTCAAGCCTCCTGTTATTCAACAAGAGCAAAACTGGTTTGGATTTGTTTCCAGCATGATGGTGTAAAATTAATCTGAACCATCCCACACTATCCTGTAAGGGAAGGCTATCCTGTCTAGGGGGTATAGTGGGTAGATGCAAAAAAAAAAAAAAAAAAAAAAAAGCAAACAGGAAGCATTATGAGGAAGAAAAAAAACCGAGGGAAAAAAAAAATTAAGAACAGAGTTGTTAAGCCAACAAGTTCAGATAAACATACAAGCAAACCTCTTTTTAGAAGGAGACCATAACTACCTCAGTGGAAAAAAAATTAGAGAAGTAAATGGAGCAGACCTGAAAGATATAGTTTCTTTCCATTTACAGCAAAAAAAAAATCTATGTTATACCCATTCTAGAAAAACTCACAGGTCTATAATAGGGCAACTGTAACTTACAGCTTTTAAGAACCAGTCTCCAAGACTGAGAACACAGCTACAGTTGTATTACACATAAGACAGGTTTTACCAATGTCTGTCTAGAAATTGCAGAACTTAGCTACAAGAAGATATACTGTGAAAAGACTATTTTGCATACGTTTAATAAGAGAAAGGTAAAGCCTTAGAATTTATTTGAAATCCTACAAATATATAAACAACACTAAGTTTTAGTTTTGAACACAGTAGACCAAATCTGTTACTCAACACTTATTGAAAGATCCGAAGTACTTTCGTCCATAATGTTTGCAATTGCAGTAGTTTTGTTCTCTTTACACTGCCTCAGTTAAAAGGGAATTGTGGTTTTAAAAAGAAAGAAGTATTACTTTAACATTGTGAGGTTCTGCTTTTTAAGGCACAGTTTGGTAACTTTGTGAAAGTTATAGGACAAGGTGCCAACAGGAGTAGACTGAACTGAAAAAAACAGAAATCTTTCTACTTCCATTGAAGTGAAACATATTATCCACCCAACAATAAGAATTTATAGGTACCTTTGGAACAATTTATTTTTCATCAGGACTAAAAAACAGCACTGCCTTTGGCTCACCCACTGTTTTTCTGAGCATACAATATTGCAGCATCAGCATCAATTTTAAGTCTGTTAGAGAAACTATTTCCCTCAAAAAATAGTTAATGGTATGGCTGTACAAGAGGAAAGGCATAGAACTCAGTGTTAGATGGTATGTTTTTCTTTGTATGGAGCTCAAGGAGTAAGATTATTACAGCTATCAAAATCCATGTGGATTTCTGCCATTTCTTGTTCTATAGTCCAATTCCATAACTAACACTGTTTTTAACAACCTTAGCTTACTGACAGAAATATGCCATGAAAAACTACTAGTGGTGAAAATGATAGTTGACTTGGTCACTCATTACAGCTAAACCCAAATCCCACTACATTGTGGAGGAATGAAAGGAAATCTCAGGAAGAAGACCAAAATGTGCACTATCATTGAAGTTGCGTATAGCACCACGAAAAAGATGTCATTGGGACAGCCCTGCAGGGTTATCCATGGCAGGTTTTGTCTGTCTTAGTTTCAAGCATTAATAAACAGATATTTTTCTAGAGAGCTACTTGTGATCATACACCAATGCCCATAAATACAGCCTGTTCTTATTTTCTAGATATCAGAGTACTTGTCAGCAGAGAAACAAAGGATTTGCTCTAGACAAAATCCCAAATCCAGACCTGATCAATGGAAGTAACATCTACAAAACTTTAATTCCAATAAATAGTACTGGAAAGCCTGCCAGGACTGAATATTGAGGTACAGTTTTTTTGCTTTGCTCAATTCTGTTTTGACTCTTGGCAATCCAAACAGAGCAGTGAATTTCTTGCAAGATAATGATGTAGGTCTTCCAGACCTATGAGTAGAAAACAACACACGGTTTGAAGATTCCAGTTCCATACTTGACCATGCAAAACAGCATCAGTATGAGGTCAGGTTTGCATTTAGAAAACAAAATCAAAAACCCAAACAACTGGATCTCATTCAAGGCAAGGGTCAGGGAAATTGGAAGCACCAGTTCTGCACTATGAACTTAACCATCTATGAATTTGGCATTGACATCTGTGTGGTCAAAGCACAGCTAGCTAAGGGCCTGGAAACACTGGAGCCTGTGTTCAGCAAACAGAATGCATTGTATAACCCACCCAAAGCCCATCACATTTGACACACCAGATATTGCAGCAAAATTTATACTTGCAGTGCCTTTTTGGATTTATGCTGCAAGAAGTGGATCCAAGGCCACCAGAACTTTACCTCCCTGGGAAGCAGACTTTTGAAGAAGCAAAGACAGGACTACAGAGCCAAAGCCTAGGACACTGGAAGTCAATACAAAAAAGGTATAATGAAGGCTAAAGACAAGTCACCACTCGTTTACTACCTCCCTGGCTCACAACCACAGCCTTTTGGTCTGGTTCAGCACACGCATACTGTGAGGAAGTGAAACACACTGCTCACCTAGCGACTACAATACAGTCATCTCATTCCAATGACAGGGTGAAAAAATCTTGTAGCTAGAAAATACAAATAGCAGCAATCAGCCTGAAAGCAATATGTTAGATTCTAACTAAGTATCTGTGAAGTGATAGGATTATTTTTAAGTGACAACTTCTATTTGAAGCTGCTTAAAAATATACAATAGTTGGAAACATGAGAACTCACCATTTAGAGTCCCACATTATTGTATCTCTAGTTTCTGAATCTAAAGATATTAGAAAACCTCAGCTTTTAACTCTTCATTTGCTTTTGGCTTTTCGTGCAAAAGAAATATTTTTTCCCTCCACTAGCAGTCCCATAATATTACTTTAAAAAGGAAGGCAAGAGCAACAGCAAACTAGATGATCTCAGAACTTTAGCATGTAAAATGAGTGTCAAATCCTTTAGCAACAGATTTTGGCGTGCTCTTAATTTTTTAATCTTCCACAAGTCAGTTTGAGTTTGAAGTAGCATATCTCTAGGTCTCCAGCTAGCATTAGATTTAGCAGTATCTTAACATTAAAATTATGATTTCAGAGACAATACTGACTTTCAGTAAAGAGCTAACTGAAAACTATGAAACATTCAAGTCTGGATTCTTTGTGCATGAGTATTAAAATAATACTAATCTCACTGTGCATTATTGCATTTGGTTGAGTTGTGCATATCTGTGTAGAATTTGTTGCAGCATTCATTTCCCTGATCAGAGTTCTGATGCACTTCGTATTCAATTTAGGCGAGTAGAAGCAAGTAGTGATAACTTGCCAACCATGTACTAAACGGGTAATTAATCTTATCACCAACACTTTTCCACACCAGATTTCTGCTGCCATGGCAACGCTGACATATTTACAAAATAACCTCAAATGTGTTATAGAACTCTGGTTCACAAGATGGCAGCACAGATACTATTTGCTGTTTTAATCTATTTTATTCCAGCCATCCCTTATGTGGGTTAATCAGTGATTACAGTCCACAAGGAAAGGTGCTGCCCAGGAAACCTGCTGCTCAGGAAGCCAGCTCTGGAACCTTGACATGGCCCCACAGACATCACAGGCTTCTGGGCACCCAGCAGCAGCCAAGTCCTGTTTACTCAGCACTTCCACAGTGGGGGTGGGGGGGGAAAAGTTGCAGTGTCTCTACCAGCACCCCAAGAGACAATAATATACACATGTTTGCATTTTGCTACACCCTCAACTTTAGCAATTAGAAAAGCTTTGGTTTTCTGTCTGTGAGCAGGGACATCAAGATTTAGTGCTGGTATCGACCACAAACTCCATGACTGGTCTGTGAGATAATGGGCTTAGCAGAGGCCAATGCTAACAGTTCAGGCTGATGGTCACAGCAATTCCTCAACTTATTCCCCTACTGCTGCCAAGGGTTGGGGACAAATGCTGAAGAGCCTGGGAAAAAAAGTGATATCAAGAAGGCAACTTGCCATGCTGATGAAGGCTGAACTGACACAGCAAGTATTTCTCCCTAAGAAACCTCACTTAATTCTACTGCACAGAAAGAATAGTACCTAGCAGGTTACCTGAGCAAATAAGATGGAAATATGAAGCCAGTATTCAAATGTCTCAAGGAGGAAAATGTATCTGGGGAGGTGTAATCTTAAATATCTCTTTTTACAGGAAGAATGGGTTTTTCATTTAGATGAAAAGGGAGGAAAGGAGGAAACAGCAGTCCTTTCCTACAAACCTTGCAGTCTGTGTAGCTCAGTTAACACAATTCAGATTGACAGGCATCACCCAGCCACAGAGTCTAGACCTGTTTTAACAGCCCTTTCTCCCCAACAGGCAGCACAGACCACAGCAGCAAAAATGTATTTCCTGTGTTAGTCTGGCAATAACGGCTCAGTGGCCCCTGGAAAGCATAATTTCAGACAGATGACCAATTCAAACTACTAATGAAATTTCAGGTAGTGCAGACACAAGCTCTGTAGTAAGTCCCACAGGCAAACACAGTGTCTCCCTCCAGTCATGCAAATCAAATAATGCTTTTATCTGAAAAGCAGAGAAGCTGAATTTGGAATGTAGATTTATGTAAGCTTAGTGTTTAGTCAGTCTGTATAGACACCAATTTGATAAACAGAAGCAAATACTGCAATAAAAGCATTTTTATACAGTACAGCATTTACTGGTGCACAAATATCTCAAACCAAGTTATTCTCACAGACACAATATTTGCTTTAGAAAAACACCATTTTCAGACTCCAAAACCACAGTTTAGACTTGAACACAGTACTGTCTTACAACATGCTACTACAGTTTGCTTTGTTTTATAATGTCTTCTACATCTGCAGTATGGTAATGCAGTTTAAGGTACCCTCTCAACAAAACCCAGCATATGGTATTGCTGATTTACCAATTTAAAGGGTTCTGACGTGACATAATCTAATAGTCCTCCAAGCAACACACTTGAATTGAAGACACATGCCCTTGGACAAGCTATAAAAATGTTACAGTAAAATAACTGGTAACAGGTCCTTCACATAACTTTCATGCTTTTGTTATACAATAATCCTACTAACCTTAAGTCAGAGCTATAACACCTTCATTGAGAGCCTAAAATCCGCCATGATATTAATGACTTCTCAAATCTATAGAAAACAGAGCTATAGTCTCTACAAAGTGATCTATCCAGTTCCTTTGATGAAGATGATACTAAAACTAAACCAAACCTGCCCATCAGAGAACCTGCATCTGCTGTTCCTGCATGCTCTCCCAAACTCTCATGTATCTCCAGCTGTGCAGTTTCTAGCACCTGTCAAGATAGTCACACATGGAAGAACAGCTAAAGGAACAAACCAACAGCAAGATTTGGTATTTCATGTATTTGCTTGTTACCACTGCATGGTGCCTTCCACACAAGTATTAGTCCTCAGCTCTCCAGAGGGATACTAACTTTCCAGATGCTATTAACTTTGTTCGCAGGTAAGATTACAGACAAACATTACTACTATGTCTATAACTGACACACTTTTCTAGGGCAGAAAAGTGACTCAGTACCTCTGGAAGTATCCCCAGTACAAAGTCAAGATAAAAGCTTGTACATTGTGTGGGCCTTAAAGTCAAGTTCTTGATTCAAGACCAGCCACAGGAAGACATAGGCCTACCTGCATATTTTTTTTTTTAATGAACTCACGCAAATGGGGCAGCATAAACCTCCAAAAGAGATACAGACTAAAGAGCATATTGAGGCCACTGAGGACACCTACAGCAGAGCACGGTAGGATGTAGTGTGCTGCTTTAACTCCTTGACCAGGTCAAGTCTACTGAATCAGACTCAAGTATTTGTATTTAGCCCCTAACATCTGACAAAGGTTACTTTTGTGAAAGCAATTAGTGGCAAGTACACAGGTACAGAAACAAAAAAAAGGACTAGAAATAAACCGAGTAGATAAGCAGACAGGACTCAAAGGAATGTGCAGGACAGCAGCTAAGTAAGAATTAAAAGACAGTATAAGAAAACAAGATGTTAAAGAAGTGAAAAGACTTTAAAAAGCCCTCTTGTAAAAGGTTAACTGTTGTTAAAAGCATTTAGTGGTATGCAAACACTGCAAAACAGCGACAAAAGGGACTTGGCAAAGTTTAAAATTTGGCCCATGTCAAAAAGACAAAGAAGTCAGGGGAACAAAGTTGAAACCAAGGCCGTTAGGGAAGGCACTCCATCCTCAACACCTACAATCATCTTTTCCTGTTTTCTTCTTTTTTTATTCTTCCCAAGGTTATGTAATCAATGTTCTCTATTTCAGTGCCTAAAAAGACAGTACTCCTCTACTTACTCAAACTATGAAATTGAGAAGCATAGGTATACAGATCAGGCCTGTAGTAGAGAAGAAAAACATAGGCAGCTGTGTAACAACATTTAATAGTACACCAAAGAAGTGAAAACTTAAATTCATGGTATTGTTTTACCCTGTTGAAGATACACAGACTTTCTAGAACAGAAAGCAGAAAAAAATTCACAAGTGCTCTGCAGCCTGACTTATCACAGGATCATAAATGAGGAATTGTTGAACAAAGCTTTAGATCCTCCAGGACAATATAATTATCCCAGGTTCAAAACTACATAGTGTTTTCTACAGAGAGTTGAGGTGACCAGCTAGCACTGATTTACACTAAGGGTGATATGCAAAATTTCTCTGAGATATCTACATAGGACCTCTTGATGAAGAGCTGGCTACAACATTGTGAATGCAAGTTGAACTATTTATTGACAACGTATGACTAAATGCTGCACAAAATAGTCACAGAACTCTCAAACACATCTTTCTAGACAGTATTTAAAACTCAGGAATAAAACCATTCCTTTAAGAAAATGGACCTGAGAAACTAAGTGTTAGAACAAGCTCATCTAGTTACAAAACTCTAAAACCTTCCCTTCAAATGACATGCATTAATGCACTCTGGCAGCAAAAGGACAGAATGAAAAAGCTGTAGTTCAAAGGTCAGGCTAAGAAGCAGAAAATTGATTCTTACCAGTATGCAAAAAATTTAACAGTGTAATTAATCTCATGCAACAAATAACCAGAGTGATGACAGCACTTCAGTTCCCATCTGCACAGAACCTCATCTCCAAGACCAAATAGTGAAATATCCCTATGAATCTGAGAAATCACCTAGGGAGTTTAAAAAAAGAAAAATCTATCATCCATGTTCCAGTATTCAGGTTACTCAAAACCGTTTAGAAAAGGTCAAGAAATACTTGATAAGCCCAGTTCTGCAGTTGCCATACAAGATATTAAGTACTGTCGAAAGTGAGCTACTGGGACACCACTTGATTCAAAGGTAACAAGCAGGTCTATAGCATATGAAGTTTGACTTACAGTACCTAGCACCAATCAAGAACTCCATCACCACATGAATCAAAATACCAATGCACAAAAATATTTTCCTTCTGTTCTGCCAAAATAAGTGTTTATCAACAATTTGAATGAGCAAATCGGCTACTGTCTTCTATGTTGTGAGCAGATTTCCCCTATGCAGCCCACATGCTCTAGCTAACTCACCCTGTAAAACAACCCACTCTTTGTCCATGGATGACCAAGGCTCTGCTGCCCTACCACTGCAGTTGCCACTCAGAATAAGTCATGAATGCCTCCAGATATTCAGAGTCATGTCAACCACGAGCAGGGAAAAAAAAAAAAAAGAGGCAGGACTCAGCACTGGGTCCAGTTTTATTTAATAACTTCATCGGTGATCAAGATTGAATGTACCATTAGTAAGCTAATAGACAACACTAAGCTGGAAGAAGGTGTCAATCTGCTTGAGGGTAGAGAGGCTCTACAGAGGGATCTGAACAGGCTGAACGGATGGGCTGAGAACAACAGTATGAGGTTTAACAAGATCAAGTGTTAAGTCCTGCACTTGAGTCACAACAATCCCACACTGTGCTACAAGCTTGGAGAAAAGTGGCTGGAAAGCTGCTCGGTAGAGAAGGACCTGGGGGTGTTGGTTGACATCCATCTGAATATGACCCAGCAGTGTGCCCAGGTGGCCAAGAATGTCAATGACATCTTGGGTCATAACAGAAACGGCACGACCAGCAGGACCAGGGAAGTGATTGTGCCTCTGTACTCAGCACTGGTGAGGCTGCACCGTGAATACTGTGTTCAGTTTTGTGCCCCTCACTATAAGACAGACATTGAGGTCCTGGAACACATCCAGAGAAGGTCTGGATGAATGGGCTGGAGAAGAAGTCTTATGAGGAGCAGATGAAAGAATGAGGGCTGTTTAGCTTAGAGAAGAGGAGGCCGAAGGAAGACCTTATCACTGTCTACCTGAAAGGAGGTTGTAGTGAGGTGGATGTTGGTCTCCTGTCCCAAGTGATAGGCAGTAGGATGAGAAGGAATGGTCGCAAGTTGCACCAGAAGAGAGTCATGTGAGATATTAGGAAAAAAAATCTTCACTGTAAGGGTTGTCAGGCACTAGAGGAGGCTGCCCAGGAAGGTGCTTGAGTCACCATCCGTGAAAAGTATTTAAAGGACAGGTGGATGAAGTGCTTAGGGATATGGTTTAGTAGTGAACAGGAACAGTTGAACTCCACAATCAAAAAGGTCTTTTCCAACCTAGTGATTCTATGACTCCTTGCCAGTTATACCTCAGGGTAACAGCATTGCACATAATTACACAACCACAGCCAGAAAGCTATAGCCATTACTGGTTACCCCCTTAAAACATAGGATGCCTTATGCATGAACAGCCTGGTTAAACACACTTTTGGATGTTTCTCTTGATATTCTTAATAAACTGCAGTTAACCTGAGGTCTCCAGTCTGCAGTCAGCTGACAATGTCACACAACGAAGCACACTCCCTACATACCCATCAACTTGAACTAAAAAATATTTTAAGTCAATTTACCTCCTTGCCAAGCCTATTAATGACCTAGATACTTAATCAGCAAACCTTCACAGCTTGTTAACTCTCAGCCCAACACAGACACCTAAGTGACTTATGTTGCTATTTTGATCTGCAAATTTATTCCTGCTTTTTCTCTTCCCAACTCTCCACACTTTATCCCAATCGAGTACATCTCTGTCACAGTGCTTGTCACAGAGTCTGGGAAGATGCTACTTCAGCTACAGCCACAAGCCAGACCCACGTCCTTCTATTGTTGAATGGTTTTAGGAGGTCTGAAATATTTTGAGCTATTGCTAGTTGCAGCCTGCACAGCCTGACTACTATGGGTAGCATGAGTCTTCCTGTAAAAAGGGCCATAGAGATCACAGAATCACTAACTTGGAAAAGACCTCTGGATAATCAAGTCTGACCATTCCCATCAACCACTAAACCGTACCCCTCAGCACCTCATCCACCCATCTGTAAATAACTTCCAGGTATACTCAACCACCCCCCTGGGCAGCCTGTTCCAGTGTCCAATAATCCATTCCATGACTTTTTTTAATGATGTCATGTCTGAACCTCCCTTGGCAGAGCCTGAGGCCATTCCTCTTGTCCTGTCCCCTGTCACCTGAAAGAAGAGGCCAGCTCCCTCCTCTCTACAACCTCCTTTCAGGTAGTTGTAGAGAGCTATGAGGTCTCCTCTCAGTCTCCTCTTCTCCAGGCAAAACAACCCCAGCTCTCTCAGCCACTCCTTGTAAAACTTGTTCTTCAGACCCTTCACCAGCTTCTCTGGACTCACTCCAGAGCCTCAACATCTTTCTTGTGGTAAGGGGCCCAGAACTGAACACAGGATTCAAGGAGCAGTCTCACCAGTGCTGAGTACAGAGGAAGAATAACCTCCCTGGACCTGATGGTCATGCCATTTCTGATCCAAGCCAGGATGCCATTGGCCTTCTTGGCCACCTGTGCATACTGTTGGTTCACATTCAGTCGCTGTCAACCAACACCCCCAGGTCCTTCTCCTCCAGGCAGCTTTCTAGACAGACTTCTCCTAGTCTGTAGCTCTGCACAGGGTTGTTGTGCCCCAAGTGCAGGACCCGGCATTTGGCTGTGTTAAACTTCATCCCATTAGTCTCAGCCCAGCAGTCCAGCCTGTTCAGATCCCTAGATGCTAAAGGATTTAGTGAAATCTAGATACTACTAGATTTCACAACCAACTCTCCTGCAGCATGCTGAGACCTTTGTTAAGAATATGGTTTTAAATAGAAAAAAAAAGAGAGCCTGTGAAGTAAGGTAGTGATGGAGAACAAGGAGACGCTAGTAGTTCACCAGTGCTGGGAAAGGAAGAGGAACGCAACTGTAACTGTGTTGCAGTGTTCCTGTCAACAAGAGAAATAGGTAGGAAGAGCCAACCACAGCAACAGCCAGATGAGGGGCACCAGCAGGATGGGTGGCATGGCTGCCAGATCTACAGTGGGGAAGAGAAAGCCTTGTAGACAGTGCTGACAGATGTCTGAAAGGGGCACAGAGAGGTAGTGGTATCCCCTAATCCAGGGGATGTACATCCAAGATGTAGCCATAGCCCAGCTAAAGGAAGATTTGCTTTGCCCAATTCTAAGGAACACAGAAGTTCCATACAGTTGTATCAACTCAATTGCTGTTACCAAAAGTCTGGAAATGAGCAGCAGAAGTACGTGATTAAAGGGAGGGCACCTGCCTGTGATCACAGTATAACTTGATGAAATATTGAATCTAAAATTGCTCAAGAAATTCTTATTTAAAAAAAAGAGGGAAGAGCCCAAAATAGTGCTGGAGTATATGCACAATTACACAAACAGATACAGCTTGCAACTAAGGAACACACAGTTGTAATTCTGACACAGAATGTCTTCTTCTTTAGACATTTGCCTTCATCTAAGACTTAAATGTATGTTTGCAGAACTTCTGCACACTTCCGTTGATATCCAGCCAATTCCTTAAACAGCATATTTTACTTCAGTTTTCCATGTGAATATACAACATAGTCAAAATGTCTCCATAGTCCGCCCTTCCTCCTCAGGAAAACTAACATGTATATTTGAAAGAAACTTAACAGCCCAGTTGTTCCTGATTTTGAACTTGAGTACTGCAGTCTAAAATTGCATTTCAGGAGTGCAAATGTTTTCACAATGAAATGAAAAGCCCAGCTGAATTCCCATGTTCACAAATGCATTTTTTTCCATGCAGAGATGCAAGACACTTTCTCACAAGGCTGCAAAAGCACCAGACTCAGAACTTTACTCTGCTTTGAATGGAAAAAAGGCAATTATCATAGTACTCTCACCATTCTTGCTCTGTCATAACAGTCAGCCACTGAAACTTTAGTCCTCCTAGTTCTAGCTTACAAGGAGACATTTCTGGAGACAGACATTTCCAAGTTCCCTAGGCAGATGTTGTATTTTCTACACCACACTACAATAAGACAGATTTCTCCATAGTGGAAAAGCAGATCTGCACCTATTGACCAAGTCATATCTTACCCTAAGCCAAAGGGACCCCATGTCCCATGGCATCAAGTTCTCAAAGAAGCCAAATACTTTCAACATGTTTGCTTTCAGGGGACTATAGTGGCCTGGTATCAAATATGCAGCCCCTTGAAATTAAAACAACCTGCTCAGATGATAACTGAATATCCTCTTTTCTATTCCCTAACTCCAACACCACACAGATTAACCTCTACTGAGAGTATGCAGTAGCATGATAAAAGCTACATTTAAAAAAAATCTAAATCACATTTCAGCTATCGAAGTAGAATACACATGAAGGAAAACAATAAGCATTCATTGAGAAAAAGCCAAAATCAGTATTACCAAATTCTTCAAGGTAACCTCAAAATGTAGTATCTAAGTGTGAATGATGTTTACACACATACACTTATAGACATCTGAGGAATTTTGGTATCAACACATAAGTACTTGAGGTGCATGACAGTCAAGCAAAGCAAGTAGCTGGGTAAAAGTCATTAAAGATCTCAGCAAATACCATGTATTTTCTACTCAATGAGTCGATATCTTACCAACATCTGTCACTCACACTATGCATCTGCTGGGCACTGCCATGAGGAGCAGGCAGTCTGCAAATACATTAAAGTGACAGTTTTAAGACTGTGGCAGGGGAAGCATATGAATGTAAAATGAATTATAAAACTGACCTTACAAGTCAAATGAACACAGGAAAGTAGTACGCTGGATGAAATGTGCACAGCTTCTACCCATGCAGCAAGTTTGACGAACTCACTTAATAGCTACTGGAAACCAAAATATTTAACAGTACCTGTTTTTCCCTCCAGCACCATCCATGCTGTGTTGTTTAACAAGCATAAATTATGTTTATGCACAGTAACAGAGGGAACCTGTCACTGAGAGAAATCCAAGACCAATTATTTTGTCCACCAACTGATGACTGCAAGTACATAGTCTTTACTTCTCTTAGATCTTCTAAAAAATTGCAGCACGTGTTCAGCATACACATAGCATAACATCCTAACTCAAAGATATGCCCCTCACTCAAAGAACTGGAAATTATTCTAGATAACTGCAAGAAGTGCTGGCCAGGGAAAGAGCATAAGCATTTATTCTTCAGAAATAAGGTATGCTGGTTTTTGCCAATTGATTCTTGTTCTTTTCCATGTCACTCTGGTAGCAGATGTACTCAAGATATGAGCACTTTGTTAGCATAATCCTAAGTAATTTAATTCTACAGTTATAAATATATGTTATTCCTGAATTATAGCGCACTCCTTTCACAGTTTCCTTTACATAAACACTGCCTCTCTGCTCCATTCTGACTTGCTTTGAAAAAATATTCTCCTGCCACTGCAGCAGTGTACAACAAGCACACTAGGTTCAAGTATTTGGAATAACTGGACAGAGAAACACACCAACTGTGTGGAGCAAGAAACAGTTGAAGAAACACTAGATTTAGAGGGAAACAAAACTTAGGGGGTTTTTTTGAAAGAAAGCATTCAGGTTCTGTTTTCATACATTGCATTTTTAAACTAATTTCAGTAGATCTCTACTGAAGTAGTGTTTTCTACCAATGGCAGTCCTTATTGGAAACTGATCAGCCCCTGATTTCTCTTGTGTTGGGCGTTATAGTTAATCACACCTTCCTATACGCAAGTTTTTGCAGAATTTCTTTGGAGGTCCTAATCAAATGATTAAAAGAAATCATGCATGTAACACTTAAAAGATGACATTTGTTTACTTAAAGGGCAGCACCATACATTCAAGTAATTGTTTTGTAACAGTAATTACACATTTGCCTTTACTTTGAGGATTTTTATTAGAAAATGATGGTGAGTAAAACTAAAACATTTATATTCTCTATAGTCTTTATATTGCCAATTACCATCATTCAACAGTGGCCAGAATTCAAATGCTGCTTTGTGTATTTGTATTGTACCCATTTTTGCAGCTTCCTTGAAACAGCATCACTGTATGCCAGGACAAAAACTAAACCAAAGGACTACAAAATCTTTTCAGTCTGTCCTTGGTCCTCTGTCATAAAAGGAATTTCCTGTGACAAAAAATCCAAGTGATAAATCCTAATCCCATTTGTATTTTAGTTTTCAGCAATTTCCACTGTCTTCATCTTGCATCTTCTCAAAAAGTTACAATAGGGTTGGGGTTTTCTGTAGAATTTGACTCCATCTGTTTCTGCTTTACTAAAAATAAATTCATATTATTGTAGTAACTTCCATTACTAGTACGTACACTTACAAGTACATGCATAAGGCTGCTCGACAGCCCTGCAGTTACCCAGGTTTGGATCTATAAATCTTGCCACAGTGAAGTTCCAGTCTAAGCACAAGAATAATTTCAAGACAGTTCAACATGTGAGCTGCATTGGAGTTTTCAGAAAGAAGACTGTACACGTCAAGGGAAACCAGAATGTTATTGACACTCAAAAGCATCTAGAAACACTAACGTGGATGCAACTCGGGGTCAGGGCTTGAGAAAAGGAATGCACTGGTATTCATTTTAGTTTTGTAGAAATTATATCAAATATATTATATTTAGTTTTGTAGAAAGTAGTCCTGTACTTTGCTCTCTTAATGCATAGTACATTTGATTTTGGTGTTGGTTTGAAATTTTTAACACCTTTTTAATAGTATACATCTGTGGACATCTCTTGGACAATGCAAGGTGTGATCTGGGTTAAGGACACTCAAAGAGCAAATATCTCTTTCTGAAAGCATTTTAAATTATGATGAATTCCTGTTCAATACTATTTAACAGTCTTACCAGGACGGACTGTTTGTTTTCTGATTGCAATAAGCAGGAGCAGTACCAGCAAAGCATGCTGCTTTAAGCACAGAGCCAGCACTGTATCACACAGGGAAATGAAGTGCACAGGCTGAACATGTAGACTCATCTTGCATAGTGCTGTGCTTAATACAGATGGGCCAGTTTACATGCCAGTTTTTATTCACTCTTGAGGTTTTAATACTGGACACAGACATAAAAGTAATAACAAGCTACTAGGTTCATTTATTTTGAGGATGTCTTCTGTGCTCTATTTCCAGACCAGGGAGAGACAACTGAAATCATGATGATTAGTAGCAAATGAAATCCCACATACATTCCCAAAACACAGGAATACAAGTTGATACATCAGCCAGCAACAGAAGGAACATGAGGAGAAGGGAAAAATAGAGCTTACAAGACTTTATTTTCCCACCAAGCCTTACCTGTTGGGCTCTTTTGCCTTTGCCATTCTGCCATTCCATAAGGGAACAGACTTTGGCTGCAGTCTTATTCAATGCAGTTTCACAGCACGTCACATCCCATGCTAGGCAATGGCTAGGAGCCCCATCCGCTGTACGTCAGAGTTAGACACTCTGAGTAGCTGTGGCAGAAGAGTCCTGGGGATGGGAATTTAATCCCCCAGGGCAGCTCTTCTCTAGGTCCCACCAACAGTGGAAGGGCCATCAGCAACCATAGGCTTCTTGGACTATTTGGCAGGGTGGGAAAGGGGACACACAAACATCTCATGTCAATAGATTAGATATTTGCACCTGAAATTATATTAAGTCACTCTAGTGAGGGTAAGGTCATCATTTCAGGGTTGCTTCAATGTACCAACTGACAGTCACTGGACAAGTTAACAGGCCTCTCCCCCTTCCTCCACTGCTTACTCTTCTTGCCTGCATTTTCTCTCCTCTTTTTGGCTACACCAATGCCCCAGGGGCTGTGGGAAGAGGAAGATCAGGAACAGATCCTGCTGAGAACTAAGGCAACACTACAAAATAAAAATGTTTTTCCTTGACCATATTGATTCCCTTGACTAACACAGCTTATCTGTGTGAACTACTGCTCACACCAGGAGAATAGGATTTTCCATCCTGCAGTCATCTGAAAACAGGGTTTGAGGGTTTTTCTTTATGCCTTTTGCACTACCTCTGTTTTTAATAAGTTCACACACAATTATACTGATTTAAATATTGAGATATGCATCCGATATACAGATATTCCCTTTTTGTCCTTGTCAGCCCAATTTCTAAATAGCCTTTCTTTTGTATGTGGGATATTACATTATCCAAATTACATCATTTTCTGGCAACAATGCCAGGCCTTGCCTGTGAGTCAATTTCCAAAATGAGGAGAGCCACACTACAGAAAAACGTGCAATTCAAAAGTTTCTGTTGTTCTCATGGACTAAGGTCCACACAAGTTCAGTTGCTGCTCATCTCAGAAGAGCAGCTAAAAAACTCTTACTGTTTACTTAAGTGAAAAAGAGCATCTTAGAGAAGTAAACAAGGATATACAGTCTCGAAAACTGGAGCTACATAATCACATGCTTGCATGTATTCATTTATTAATGGTCAATGCATTGCAGGTATGCAAGCACACACCAAGCTGAGAGTTACTTTACTTGTATTTGCCTACCGAGAGTTTCCAGAGTTTCACAAAACCTATGAACAGAGCCATTGGACTACAAGTCTGCTATACTCAACCTTGTCCAACCCTTCAATTAATCAGAGAAACAGATGTAAAGAGACTCAAAAGACTATGGAAACAATTTCTCATTCTTGAGGAAACAATTTCTCATTCTTGAGTGTCTTGAGGAATAGTATTAATTGTCATGGAAATCTTTCCATTTCTTCACCAAATCCAGACTTCCAGCCCAAGAGGAATGTTTCCTCTTTAGTCAGTAATTGCATCTTGTTGGTAAAGCTAATCTTTGCTTCAAAATACGATACAGTTTGAGAACCATGATATTATGGGTGCTGAAGCTTAAAATGCCTCTGCACGGCTGGCAGATGTTGTCCATACATAAAAAGATGGGGCGCATTAATGTGTTATTTTCCCTTTTTATTTTATAGCTTAGTTAAGATGACACTAATTCTTTAAGATATATGAGAAGCATCTGATCTTGTAAAACTGCAGAGTTTCATTTAAAGTACTTACTAACCAGGAAGACTAACTGTATGCTGAATCAGTCACTTTCAATAGCAAACTCTGCAAATGATTTATTAATTGCTTTGGTCTGAGAAGTTTAAGACACAGCTAGTCCAAGAAAGACATCATTGCTCATTGAAGACAGTGGTGCACATAGAAGCAACATGAAGGTGTGCTGTAATGGTGTCTCCCTGTTTCAGGCTGAAATCACAATTTCTCTTCTCCCAAATAACAGGGAGACCTAAAACAGAGAAATGCTGTGACTGAATTTGCTGTATGTGTGCATCTCCTTCATGTGATACCAAAGACTCATGACTTTTCCCACAAGTTGCTACTTCTGGTCACCAACACAATGACTGTTTAAGTTAACCACAATTATGATCCTTTATATCTAACTCATACAACTTACAAGTTCCTGCTCTTTACAACGTTAACAAACCAACACAATAATCAATACAACAAACAAAAAAGCCAACCCAGTGTAGCAGCATTACATAGTACACTCTGCTTTCTTTCAAGATGTCTTTCAAGACATTTCTGACTTGTAGTAAAGAAGAGGTCAAGACTCTTCCGTATTCATTCGACTCTAGCAGGTAACACACCATCCTTCAATACTTTGGGCTCCACTCACACAGTACATTGAATCACTGATCTCATTGAATTACTGATCTAGTGCTGCCTGTCTGGGAGAATACAGTCACAGGTACTAGATCCCCCTCTGTAGACCAAGAAGGCCTCAGCAGCAGGTGGCTATGGAGCAAAGTGTGCGCTAAGCCAACTCTGACCTGTCCCATCTCCATTCCTACCCTGCATCAGTCGACATCAGACCACTGAGACTTCATCCAGACAGTCTAAACATCTCCTCTCTGCTGCAGCTCTGCTTCTGATAGTAGGAGAGGGGCTTCACTATCTGTGCCTTTAGATCCACACACAAGAGAAGACCCTGCCACACTGTCACATTAACCACAGCACCACTCTGCGGAAATGTAAAGCTGCCAGTTACAACAGGATAAGCAGCACAACATCCCCCACTGGCTAGTAACGCTGCTAGTCACAGAGAACACAGAGGCCTTTATGGTTTTTTTGTTCCTCACTATGTTCAACCACTAAAAAAAGCCCTCAGTTCCACCTCTTGTTTTTTTCTACACTCATGGAATGTTACATTAGCAGTATATTTCTTTTAAAAAATAGTCACAAGGAAGGCTCCCAGAACTAAGCTCTTCTATGCCTAGATGCTTTTATATCTCTGGTTCTGAATGTTATTCCATCAAACCATGACTGTGTTTTCATGCAGGGGTGGAACAGGTTTACCAATATACTGTTTGCTTTTTAATGAAACATTTAAATGAGGATTTCTGAAAATTAAACATCTTAATGTTAAGAAACCCTATTAGCTGCTATGTTTTATGTCAAATTATGCAAAGCATATTGCCTTAAAACAGAAATTCAGCATTAGTTCTTTGCTTCTCTCAAATGAAAGCCCACTACTTGTGCCTATTCCCCACATTAAGATTACATGGTGAACTCAAAGCAATCAAATGACCATAACTTTTCAAAAAGGCAGAAAAATGGTTATTCTCCACAACTGTGGAGGTTGTAAAAGATGAGTAGAACATGTCTCACAAATGCTTTCTCTAATTCCTCTGATCACTGAATCTGGGTGCAGCAATCACTCCCTTTCTTACTAGGTAGATCTTTGATTAAAGAAGAATTTCCCCCCAGGTCACTTGCTGGCTGGGGAAGGACCAGTAGAACACCCACCAGGGCAAGTGGAGTTGAATCAGTCAAATCTGTTGTATCTACATGCAAGTTTAAACCAAAAGGGGAAATCACTGCATTTCTTATGAAAAACTGGAGATCTAGAGAACCTAGTCAGCAGTATCATTCGGGGGTTTGTCAACCAGAATAAAATGTTGTATAGCTTTGTACACACAGTCTATCCTTACACTCAAAGATACTCCATCAAAACCACAGGACTAGCCAGGTCTGTTTCCTGCTTTCTTGGACTATCTCCAAATACTTACAGAAGCACTCCAAATACTTACAGAAGTCTAACTACATTGGAAAGCACTACTTTTAGGACCAGGATGTCATGTACTGAATTTGTGAGCAAGTATCCTAATTTCATGTTCCTTTTAAACATGACAAACCCTTCTCTGGGAGTGGCTTAAGTATACTGGGTTCTCACTATACAAAGGTGAAAGTTAATTATGCACTCAAAGAGCAAGTCTCCTTCTGCCATAAGGACAAGGTAGGTATATTGTCAGAAGATTCAAAGCAAATAGTTTAAGACAACTCCAGACCTGTATCTAAAAGGCTGCCTTCTGAATGGGATATGCTTGTGTTAATTTCAACTTTGTTGTGACAGCCTGAATATCAGAAGCATGTCAGAATAAAAAATGGCATGAGAGTTACGCAGGCCATAGAGATACCACAGCTCTATATCTTGCTCTCCAGCATGTTCAAAGATGTGAATGTAAATTTGCTCATTAGTTTCAATACCCTTTGAGTTTCAATTTCTCAAAAGTTAACATAGCAATTTTTTAAAAACTCATTTCTCTGAGTTATTGACTTCAGAGGACTGACTCATAAGACCTATGGTATAACCAGGGCTAGAAGAAATGCAGCATATTTGTAGCTAGTTTCAGTTTTAAGTAGCATTAGCCCTGAATTTAAGGTACAGCAATTCAGGCTTTTTTGCACACAGAGTACCAGACAGTATTCCAACAGCTTGTTAAAGGGCAGTCATTTACTCCAACAGTTGCAGTCTGAGAATGCACAGGTGTGTACAGATGGTGCACAAGAAAAGCAGCATTTCCAAGGACCGAAGGCCCACAGTTACACAGATGCTTCCAAAGGCATCAAGACACAGTACTTAGAGCCACATCATGCTGAAAGTCAGTTAATACTTCTTTCACAAATATAGATATTTTTCTGTGCATTTATATGGAATGTACAAATGACTAAGAGGGACTACTATGATCATCCTTCGTAGAGTTGAGCTGCTGATTAATTTTTTTGATGCAATAGATAAGAACTCTTCAAGTCTGTGGAGAACAAATGTAGTCACCAAATTATAGGTCATTACCCTAACATCCTAAAGATTTATGCGTCTGTTCTTTCTTGAAGAGCTCAGTGTCTTTTATTAGTATATATATTTAAAAGCCAGGTGTTTTACCTAATTTAAATACTTGTTCTGCATGTGCTTGTTATTAACATCTCCTCTACAAACCTAGGCATTGCTAACAACCTGAGGACAACTGTACTGAATCTTCAGAAAATGCTTTACTCTTCAAGGCACAAATGGCCAGAGACAGCTAAACTGTTGTGCAGGTTAAGGTAAGTCAACATTCTTTCTTGAATTCCTAGCTTAGGATTCATGGGCCATATCTGGATTAGTAACAAAAAAAGTGGCACTGCATACAGAATATCTGAAGTCAACTATCCAGACACAGCAAGTTAGATGCTGCAAGTGTGTAAGCCATTCACCTTTAACAGTGAAAACAAGTACAGAAAGGCCAGGTGTCCCTGTCACTAGCCCTTGATATGACATATGGACCTGCAAAGGTTGCTTTCTAATAAGATAGCACTATCACTGAACACACCAGATATATTGCTCCTTATGATTAACCTGTATTTAAACCTTTATTATTATTTCCTAACTAAGGGACATTTAACTGCTTCCTGAATGAGGATCATTTTAAACAAGAATTATTTTCTGAAGAACCCAGAGCTGATGCTTTGGAACCATTTGAGATTAAAGAGGAGAGGCATATCAACTTTTTTCTTCTCTTCAATGTCCTGACAACTCCATAATTATAAGTTTCCAAATGCTAAACAGTATTTGCACAGAGGTCTTCTCTATTAGTTTCACAGGAAATGAATCTTGGAAAGAAGGGAGCTTGGCAACTGCCTCTACTGAAGTGTCGTTACTGAAGGAAACTAAAGCAACTAAACCTAACTCATTCTGATCTAGAATAGGCTACTACAACTACTGAGATGCTACTAGATCTTTAGAAGTATCCTGGTAGAAGTAGCAATAGTGATAGGTGATTAGTACCTCAGAAACAAACCTGATATCCAGCAGAAAGCAATTTTCAAGAGGTTTTGTTATTGTTTTTCCATATGTTACATAACCAGACTTTGACTCACTACTGTCACTTCTAGTACTGATCTCCACTGTACCGGAGAATTCCCCAGCAACAGGGAAACCAAACATCCCCTTTCATTGTTTCAGGTAACATTTATGAGTATGAATAGTTAGGATATAAATACTGGGTTTTATTTACACACTTAATACATAATTGTGACTATGTCTTATCAGTAAGTCAGTGATCAGTATGTGGGAGTAAGCATATGTGCACTGACAGGGAAAATCAGGTAGGACCACAACCTAGAACGATTGCATGCTAATTTGATTCCTAGATGCAATGAAAGCCCCAGCGAGCACTGTTTTTCACCACCCATCACATTGACTGTATTGCGCCACTGAGCCTTCCTACAAATGCTAAACTGAAACAAAGAGAACTGCAATATCTTCCAAATTCAAGGATAAAAGGCAATCATTGTTTTAATGCCTGGAACTTGTGGGATGAAGATTAGCAAAGACTAACATCTGGCTGCCATCAAATCAACCTTTGAGGATCAGAAGGGAGCATTAGCTGAATGAAAAGTATCTGGTGTTTCTACCTTCAAGCACAGCAACTGGAAAAAACAGTCATCAATAAAACTTCCCTTTTGGTTTCCACAGTAGAGCCAAAGGGTGTTGCAGGGATTAATAATCCACAGAACAGACCCAAGGGAAAGTTAGAGCAACAAGGAGCAGATGTAATTTGAGTCCAGTTTTCCATTACAGGATGACTTCCCAGCTAAAATAAATTCCAGGTAACTAGCTACAGATCTCTCACCCCTCCTCAACAAAGCTGCCCACAGCAGGAATGAGGCCAACAGAATCTGTGAAAATAAAAGTAAACCTGGTGTGCACCTCTATGGTAAGAAAGACTACCTGTGGTTTACACCTTCACTTTAGAAAGGTTTTCCCACTTTCTTCTGTGTCACCACAGCAACAGTATATCTGGCATGAGCAAAATAAGTAACAGCTGTGCTGATGCCAAATTGATTCCCTTTTCCAGTGATAAAGACAACTGTTAGCCAACAAGGAGCATGGCACAGGAGCTACATGTAGCCTCAGCACTGGAGAAAACCTTTCCTAGGCTCCATCAGAGCTGCTGAGGTTCAACTCTGAAATAAGCAAAGCAATTCTGGCCAGGGAAGCTTAGGTAGTAGAAAGTGTGATTTGCATGAAAATTAAACCTTATGAGAACTGACTACACCAAAGTGCAGAAACATGATTATTAATAAATAAACCAAATGCCTCCAAGAATTATTTTGGCCAACTTTGCACCTATTAAGCCCCAGTCTGAATGTCAAACGAGAATCAGCAGATGTATATCTGTTTTCCATGTCATTATGCTTGTGCTTGTGTAAAAAAAGCAGCATTATTGAGTTGACAGCATGCAGTTCTGGACTAGGATGGCTTAAAAAGGACAAATATTACACAATGTTTCCTTTCAAGCACAGCATATTGGCAATCTTCCATGCCTTGCAAACAAGAAGTTTGACCTAAGGGAATGAACTTTCCTAGAATTTTAGATCTCATTAAAATATATAGTTACTGTTTCTTGTTACAGCAAAAAGATTAGAAGGTGAAGGTAACTTAAAAGTATTGGCAAGTTTCTAAGCATGCAAAACAGTGTTACAGTATTTTAGTTACTACTTACTACCTTTGCAAAGTAAGGCAGATATTGTTTCTGTAGCTTATCCCAAATGTCAGGAGCAAAAAGAAAAAACGGTACCTGTTGGAGGCTAAGTAAAGAGCAGGGATGGGGAGCAGGGGGTAATTGTCAATTATTAACAAGAAGCAAGTGTCTTAACCCTCCTAAAAGCAAAGACTGAAGAAGATGTAACAGTGAGAAGAACCAGGTTTGATTGTAAGAGAATAGTAAAAAGCAAGCCAGAAGAAAAATCTCCTTTTTAAATCAAACTGAGGTGGTAGAACTGGACTTTAAAAGCTTCAGGAGGTTTGGGAGTCCCCCTATCCCCTCAAGAAAATTAGAAAGGCATTAGCTAGACTTCATGTAGGGTTGGGAACAGGATCTGTTAAAAAATAAAGGGTCTCACCCCACAGCTACTTTCCTTCACAATGAGGAATGTTTTCTTAAAAGGAAAAGAACACTGATTTTCATGCTTGCCACTGGTTAGCAAGCATCTTTTAAAACGTTACTCAATCTACCCAAATAGTCAAGGATTTTCAGCTCATGTTAGATCAGGCATACAAATTTGAGGCAGATGATAAGTACAGCAGCAAAGGAAAGACTTTGAAGTAGAGATACAGCAGGGGAACACTGATTACAGGGGAATAAAGGTACATCAGTAAGAAATTTACCCGAGAAAATTTACCTGAAACAAAGGTTTCAGGAAAAAAAGCCAAAGCAAGAATACAAAAAGCATAAAGAAATGCTTACTGTTCTTTCACAGGTTACACTTCTGCTTCTTGGTGTTAGGCATAACTAGTATACTCAAAACAACTCGTATAATCCTGTTCTACTCAGGAAACATTGCTCAAGTTTGCACAAGATACAAGTGCTGTAAGCCAAATGCTTAAAGTTTTCCTCCCATACAAAGTCAAAATAAGAGAAGACAAAACCCACAGGACAAGTTTCACATTCACTTCTCTGAGATGACAAATAACTTTGAATCTGCTCCTGACTTGCTAAGCAGGAGGCAATGAGTTATCCTGAACAGCTGACCCAGGAAATACATCACGAGGCTTTGTCTGGATGAGTTTTCTTTTTAGACAATTCATAATCAAAAGATTTTATCACACAATCCAAAATATTGGCTAAGCGGGCTTCATTCATCCCAAGAATGATCCTCATCCCAAGTTTTGATGATTCTTTAGGTTTCTTGATCTCTTTCCATTCCCCGACTACTTCATTGGTTTGATGACTTTTTAAACTGTGTCTCTATAACAGCACAAGTTTATCTTTCAAGTGCTGTTCTAGTAAATGTCTTAGTTTGTTCACTTCAAATGTCTTCACTATTCAACACTTCATTATAAGTGTAATGCACTTCATTACAAAAATCACTGCCAGAAAACACATTTAGAATAGGTAGATTTAGGCTGGAGATTAGGAGGAGGTTTTTCACGCAGAGGGTCATTGGGCATTGGAATAGGCTGCCCAGGGAGGTGGTTGAGTCACCTTCCCTGGAGGTGTTTAAGACACGGGTGGATGAGGTATTGAGGGACTTGGTTTGGTGTTGGATGGGAATGGTTGGACTAGAAGATCCGATGGGTCCCTTCCAACCTGGTTGTTCTGTGATTCTGTTAACCATCAGAATTATAGCAAATTATCATTTGATTGTTAGGTATCTTGTTTATAGAAGCTATTTAACTGACATTTAGAAGCTGTTTGTTCCAAAGATCAATGACTATCAAGTCCTATACATATGAAGAAATGCAGCTAGAGACTCACTGCCAAGGACAGGCAGACTTTGCTCCCCTCTCTATAGCTAAGCCCTGCAACAAGTACAAAACCATTATGTTCTAACAGCCACACAGCTAGTATAAGTGTGCTGATAGTTTAAGCACATCTGAGCTTCTTTAAAAATCAGGGAACACTGTGCTTTAGCAGTTCATTATTAGATGCAAATTGTTGTTTACAGCACAAGTAAACAAAGCTTACAGCCCAAAATCTGGATGGAGCAGATGTCCTTATATCTACAGAAATGTCAACTCATTCTGAGAAATATTTGAATTGTACCGATTCAGAATTTCCAAAGCCACCAAGAATTTGAAAAATAAAATCAAGACCAACATCACTGTTCATTGCATTACATAAACTGAAAGAAGGTTCTGGCAGCCACTAGAAGCCCACTGCAATGCAGGCCTGCTTCACCTGACTGTCATCCCTGGCTGCCATCCCCCTGAGCACCATGTTACTTCCCAAATTTTCTTCCATCCCTTTCATGGCAGCTCCAACCAAACCAAGTACAAAAAAAGATGACAAGTCTCATCACACTAAATACCAATCCTTTCTGCCCACTCCTTAACATCACAGTCTTACACTCCTGTTTATCCACCTCCTGCCTGCCATTTTTAGGCAGGGAAAGAGCAATCTATTTTCATCCTTTAAGCAAGTTTCTCTTCTCATCCAAAAAGCTTCTTCAGTCCCCCATCCCCCCTCCACTGCTTTTACATCTTCTTGGACTGCTTTGCCAGCCAGCTTTCCTAGGACATGCTCTGAGGTTAGAGTACATGAACAGCAAGACAAACTTCCTTGAAATTCTGGAACATGCTTTATCAGCAGTGGCTACAGAAGTGCAACCCCTAACTCTGTCCCCAGCCTCAGACACAGTTGATTGGACAGAAGCAGTCACTCAAGCCTCTCGACCAGAATAGCTCTTTATATATCTCTTCCCTCCTTCATTTTTGATGAAACCATTTTGTTACAATATCTTCAAAAGGAACATCAGAAAGTCCTTCACCTGTTTTTCACCAATGAACACCCAGTGTAAGTACTGCTATTTCCTTTGCCAAATCTCATGCTTTTACACAATGACAGCAGTAAAGCATCTGCACTGCACTATGTTCAAAAGTTTTCAATCTCCACCTGCCTAGCAGAAAGCCATGTGCATTGCAGCAGTGCCATACTTGTGTGTAACGTCTTTTATAGATACTGAGACAGGATATTCACTCTGCTCATCCCTAATCTATTCAAACAGGTCACTCAAAGTTCAGTGTTGCACACACCACCACCAGATGGGGGATTTGGAATACAGTAATTTCTCAAGTACTCTGAGAAAGCATGACAAAGGCAGACCTCAATCTGTCTACCTATATAAAAAAAAAGTAGATTTAATCAATGCAATATCTATGCCAAAGTCTGAACATTTACCCATCCTGATATAGATTTATATCTTCAGTTGTAATACCATGTTAGTGAAGTACCTCACCAATATTACACCTAATGGCAGTGGTAGGAAAGAAGTGGTTGAAGAAGACATATTTTGGCAGCTAGCAGTGGGTCTTGTATTAAAAATACTTCAGTCTCTCCAGCACACATGATGGGCGTAAAGACCCGCCAGCTATTGTTCTTCCACACCAGAAGAACAGAGTTGCTGCTCACTTTAACAGGGCAGTCACAGAAATGAACATGTAAACAGTTAAGCAAAAAAAAAACCTGCATCTTTTTAAAGTCTTAGAAAAAAGCTATTAATGGGCTCCTTTGCAACTTGGGTGCATATTTCTGTGCCATTTGTATGATGGAAAATTGTCAAGCTGGTCGAATACACAAACAAGTTAAACAGAAAGTTGTCAGTTCTCTCTCACGTATCCCAGTTCTTTCCCAGAGCAAGAGGAAGAACAGGCTGGGTTCACAACAAAGCACCCACTGAATGTTTCTCACACAATTTCTCTTAGGAAAGTGTCATGACTCCATCTTCAACTCCCACGTAAATATGTCAAATTCATAATTCAAAACACTTCTTCCAGACTCTAACTTTGAAAATCCAGCATAGGGCTCATGCTATGTCATCTATTATTTCATGTTAAAAAGAACACCTCTGCAGATCAAGTATTAAGTCTTTATTAATACAATTAATAAGTTGTAGTTAGAAGCCTTACCTCTAGGAAAAGCCAGTACATTTCACTTGTAGCACCATAAGCCAGCATAGCTGACAAGTACATTACAACAAAGACTCATTTTGATCACAAGTTCAAGCACTTTTGACCTTTAAAACATGACCTTTATTCAAGTCAAGATTGACTTTAAACTCATTAAACCACTTTCTAGGACATACTGTGTCAGGGTACTTCATGATTTCTGAATGCTTGCCTTGAAAGAAACTTTCCAATAGATGATGCATCAGGAGAAAATGCCTGAGGTTATTCAGCTTTTTGGCTCCTTGATCAGACTTCTCAGAGTAACACAGTCATCATGAAAACATTCTGCAACAGTGATTCAATAGTATTTCAGTGTCTAACTGTCAGAAGTGGATGAAAGCAGTATTGTGAAAAAAAGCTCTAACAACTGTTATTTTATGAAGTACTTTATCAGACATTACAAAAGCTGCAATCCTAAACAAACTAGTTTTCTTGCTTTTCTTGCATGGTCTAGCGCTCCTTAGACAGAAGTTTCACCAGTAGGGAGCCATGTCACTGCTGTTAAGGTGATAGCCACTTCACAATATATACGTGGTTATTTTAATAATATTACTCAAAAAGCTGAATGCTTTGTACTAAATGTTTGGAAACCTAGTTTAACAATGTCATTTTCCTAAATCCTTGCTCAGCTAGTCTTGAGAAGAGCAGATGTCCCTCCCCCTCTTCTGTAGCAGGAGGAAGAAAACCCTATCTGCAGCTTCTTCTACTATATCTGCTTCTGCTGCTCTACTACAGATGATCAAGCAAAGCAATATCACCTCTGCAAGGTGATCACTCCATCATATTGCTTTGTCCCAGTATAATTTCCTAGCCTGAAACAAATGGCTAAAAAAAGTGTGACCAGCTGATAAGCCAGGAACTCTGTTCACCTGCCTTTTAAAATCAAAGAGAAGCAGGAGATCTAAAGCCCACAACAAACCATTCCTTCAGTGCTGCCTTAGCACAGACATAAGACAAGAGTTCGTATTTTTTTCTTCAAAGAACAGGATTGGTTTTCGGATTTGTCAGAAGTATAAGAAGCTGTCATAGTATTTAGTTTACAGAGTTTGCTTCATCTTATTCTATTACTCTCTTGGTTAGAAAAAGGTTGGAGATTTTTATGTTTTGTTCTTAAGGTCTTCCAGAAGGCCAGAAAGCTATTTCCATACTGGTTTTATTTTCATCATATTTCAGGACAACCAGGAAAAAAAATGCCAAAAGGAGCTTGCTCTTTATTGAGAGCTCTGAAGTGGAAGGTGTTCCACTTTCTCTCATTCCTACCCTCTGCTGTTCTTATAAACAGAAGAAGGTTGATTATTCACATCCTGGGTTACGTGAAAGCCCACACAGCACACTAAACATTAGATTAACAATTAATGCTATCAAAGTACCAGCTAAGCAGGATCTTCACAGAAGATATGATTCCTCCAGTGACACCCAGTTCACAAAGAACACAAACAATAAATGGAGAGGCAGGCAAACTGTCCAAGCAAGTGGCTTCTTTTGCAACATATGGATCTTGGCACGGGTGTAAGTCAGAAACACATCAAAAGTGTTCCATCTTTGAACTGGTTGGAAACCAAAATATTGATGAAAATTCTGCACTGCAATCCTGTGAAGCAACAGCAGATTTCAGGTCTGTATTTTCAAATTTAACAATGAGCTACAACAAAGGAAAAGTCCTTGAAACTAAACAGATACAACTCTTTCAGCACTAAGGCAGAATACAAAAATTGCATCACATAGTCTTGTACCAACCTACAGAATTTGGTTTCACTTTCACAAAACAGAACAAATACAAATAATAGCTTTGCTGACCCCAGTGAATGCTCAGTAAATCAGGAGCCCTTTAAAGATTTCAGTGGACCTCTCAATTCAGCAGCTGCAATCTATTGCTTCTTCCTTAGCATTTCAGGTGAGTAAATGTCAATCTTGTTAAATCTTCAAGCTACCCCTGCTTTCCTACTTTTTTTTTGCACTTCAGTGGATAAGTTCAATGTTTTGTTAGACGTCTTTACAAAGGTCTGAAAATACTGTTTAACATGTTTTCCTAAGCAGGAAAATAATCTCTGTTGGTATTGAAAATACTACTGCAATCGTCTCAGCCAGTAAACACCACAGCAAACAATTCAGTCCCTACTAGTTTCAGGTACTAAAAATTTACAGATACTATCTTTCTTAGTCTTCTGAGAATAAACAGCTTTAAGGAGAATGAAAGATGCTAAAAAAAGTCAAGAAATCTCCCTGTACCACTAGTTTCTCCTTAACATAGCAAAGGTGCTTAAGCCCACAAGTAAATAAAACATTCTGGAGTAAGCTGGTGTTTTAAAGTATGGTCTTTCTTATTACTTCTCACTAAGGAATATGGTATGTGCCACTAACCATCATGTGATATCTCTTTGACCTTGAGGAAGTGGAGAAAATGCTGGCATATTTCAGTCTTATGTTGAAACTGGAATTGCCACAGAAACGTATTTATTTAGCAGCAACAGGTCAAGGTCTCTCTCTGTGTGTACAGAAAGAAGCAGGGATATTAAACCAGCTCTATAAACTGAACACAGAAACATGTCTGTACAGCATTAAAGATTTCAGCTAAAGTATAAGCTCTCCAAAAAAAGACAGTGGCCATCCCAGTACTAAGAATTAAGCTAATCCCAAGGTTAGATCAATGTTCATGGGAAGGAAAGCCAGGGGAAGAGGACATGAAGGGGAGATAGGAAAATATTGTAAAAGCATGTTACTAAAAATCTAAAAACCTGCAAACAGACAGCTCTTTCAGTGCCATCATATTAAGAAAACCAGATCACTTTCAATCCCTCTTCTGACATCTCATGTTCAACAAGTGAAAAGGGTTGATGCCTGGTTTTGAAAACATCCAAAAGAAAGTGCACCTCAAGAGTTATTGCATGCATGAAGCTGACTACACCATTCTGTAGACATTCATCAGAGAAATGGGAAGACCTAAAACTCAACTTCAGCCACAAATCCCACTCAATTCTGTTTCAAAGAATGCAGCTGAAACCAAGGGCTGGCATTCCCCCAAACATGCAGCAAAGCAAATCCCACATGATCAAGTCTGAACATCATGTAAATGCAGACGAATGAGTAAAGCACACTGCTTTCCTTGGGCCATTGCAAGGGCAGTGATGCAATCTGTAGATTGGAAGCTGTCAGGAAGGGAAAATGTTCCAGCTTGTAACATCCACTAGTTCTTTGTGATATTGTTGCTTTGTTTCTTTAACAGAGAAAAAGACATATGATATGGTGTGCATACAGACATCTGGTGTAAATCATGGTATTTACTAATCTTAGTGCAGCCTATTTGACAGACAGACTTTAAAGATCCTCCTACCACAAAGCACGACTTAGGATACATTTGATGTTGTGAAGTTTTCCCTAGGACTAGTGATGGGGTGCCCTGTGGGCAAGCATGACTGGCATGCAGTGGCATCCTACATGCTCTCACGCAGCCCTGGAGACAAGGTCCATACCCTACATTCAATGGCCCTCTATAAATTTGTCCTACTTTGAAGCCTCCAGTCTGGGGTACATTTTGAACAACTGCAGTGAACCGCCTCCCTTTCTTTCCTTGCTCCTGCTTCTTCTGTGTTACTCCAAACTCTAATGAAGGATTTACTCTTAGTTATGCCCCGAGCACAACTATGCCATAGCAGAGCAATTCCTGTGCACTAAAGGATGCTTGGGGGCAGGAACCACTGCACTTTTTACCTTCATGCACAATTTCTGCCTTTGGCCCTAGAAGGGACAGTTAAGGAGCAGAATGATAACAGTAATGAAATGCATCAGTCTTAAGGCAATAAAACAAGCTTGAGTTGTCAGAGTAGCTTTATCACTTCCCTTGTAGGGTAAATGCACCACCAGTAACTCAAAAGCTTTAACCATGTAGGTGGGAACAGTAGGAGTGAGAGCTGGAACCTGCGCTCTCAACTCTCTGCGGCACAAAGCAGGTAGCATACCTCCTGCACCATGGGCATTTATTGCATATCTTTACAACCACAAATCTATGAGACCTCATCTCAGGGCAGGCTAGCTGTTTGTCCCCTGGGCAGCTGGAAAATTAAGCATGCAGTTAACCATTACCCTGCCAGAATAAATCTATACTCAGTGTCACAATAACAATCCACTTGTCAACACTTCTCAATGCAACTCAATTTGAAACAAAAACCTGCAAGGTTCTCTTCCCTTCAAGATGGTAAATCTGTGTCACTTGCAACTAGTGGTGGTCTCTGTGAGAACCTACCTAGCATTTATAGTCACTGGAAGCCACATGATACCTTTCCTAGCACTTCAAGCTCAAGAGCAGCTCCATTCATGCTCTTGAGGGGATTAATTCACAGCCCTTCACCAAGACGCAAATTTGTCAGGCTAAAAAAGCCTCTTTCACAGCTCTCAATCTCTACTTCTGAAAATTATTCCAGGTCTTAGTTGATACTGGTGTGCAGTAGGAACATTGAAATACCTTAACTGTTCACAGTCACATGCTGCTGCTACTGCAAAAACAATCAGTATCTCACCTCTTTTTCTCTTAACACAAGGCTAATTCTGAATGCATATACTCTGGGCAATTACAGCAAAGACATTTGGGGCTACCATTTCTCTTTTTACAAACACAAATGGGCAATTCACTGAATTGTTTTCTCATATACACATGCACTGGTATTGAAGATTCTCTGACAACTTAATGCAATTTGGAACTGCAAAATAAAAACCTTGACAAGGAGTGTTTTCTGTCTGAGTTTTAAAGGAAGCATTCTTTCACACATGCAACAGAATTAGTTTAAGTTGTAATAACTGATGAACACGTGCCAATTCCTGAACTTGGTTGAAAAACAGATACATCTCTTAAATACCCTAAAGATGATCTTGGCTCACAGAACCTGTTCCCCTGATAGTTTTAAATGTGGTATTGAAGAGATTGCCCCAAAATCTCTCTTCCTGTTAACTACAAATGGTGCAGAAGCACTTGGAAGATACACGGGAAGCTAGAAAACAAACAGTAAAGTTCTGAGAGCTATTTTTATAGCTCTCCCTATCTCAAATGACATGTAGAGAATCTGAGGGTTTTACTTGGCCCTGCACAGGCCTGCACATGCCTATTTCTACATCTATCAGTAAAAACAGCAGAAGCAATTATGAGAGGCTGCCACACTATCAGTTTCAAATAACAGTAGCTCCAAAACATGAAGAGATGGCATCACAAATATCCAAGCTTCTGCAAGGTGCATACATGCTCTTATCAATTCTGGGACACTACTATGCGCTAGCTGTTAACAAATCCTTGAATTTAAATGCAGGTAAGTAGAAAGTCATTTGTCAAAGCACATGAAGCACTGAAACCACAGCAATCAAAAGCAACATATGGTTCACACAACAAGATGCACAACGCTACTATTTAACAAGCTTGGTTATAAGTGTGATGGTGTGTTGCATCTTCCTAAATCAGCAACCAAATCCATGACAAAAGGCTCTCAAACCTTCTGGTAAGGGGGACACTGTGGTTTACTAACACTGGATTCACTTGGTCTGCAGTGAGCAACATCAGTCAAAGCACTTTCTAGCATTATTCCATAGTGATGCTCGCAATACAACCTGTCACACTGCTCCTTCTCTAGTCAGTGAATTTTTAAGGGAATCCAGACTTATATTCCTCAGCAACTACCTTATCCCATAAAGTGCTTGCCTGAAGTAATTGGAAAGAAAAAAACAAATGCAAGGTCACTCCTACATGGCCAGTGAGCAATGACCTCTGTTTTCTGGATTGCTTTTCCAAGCCAGAACGGAACATATAGGAGCACATTGATTCTTCTGCAGATTAACACTTTACAGGACTAATTTTAGAACTTCTATTCCCAAAGCAGTAGCTAACAAAGTTGGAGGGATGTGGATTTCTAGAATCCAAAGCTAGAGCAAAAAGTCTCCTGCTGTAGAAGCATGCAGTGAGATCCCAGCAGCACATGTCTATACATTACTTAGCTGCAGCAGTGGTCTACAGAAAGTAGTGCTAAAAGAGTCATCAAGTTGCTGCCTCACCTCTTCTGATCCATGAAAAGCCATTCACACCTTTCCACAGCAGTTTCTGCAAGAGCCAGAATAAATACTTCTTCCAAAGATCAACAGCTCTCCAGGACATGGCAGCTGGGAAAGGAGGATCTCAGCATGTGAAAAGTACACTCCTGCAAGGGAGCTGTTAAAAAAACAGATTCCCTCAGCCTAGATAATTCTCTCATCCAGTCCAAAGCAAACAGACATGTTACCACATAACAAAGCTTTTCGAATGCTATACCAGAGTTACAGCACAGTGGGATACAAGTAAAGCATAATGCATCACTTGCTGGTCAGTTACACCAGCAGTTCTCTATGCAACCGCAACCACCCACAGTCCAGTGTAGTTGGCATGCTGTGACTCAAATGCTATGATTCATTCCACCATGGACATACAGTTTAAGAAACGACCATGACCATCTCAGACAAATAGGAACAATGCTCTGACTTACCAAGCAGAGTCCAAACAGTATAGAAGGACCTACTCGAAGGTTAAGAGCAACACTTAAGTCCTTCAACACTAAGTAAAGTATAAAACAGTCTCCTTCCATACCAGTTATTGTCACAGGTTCTTGCCAACAGCAACTTCATATGAATTGCTTCAGCAAAGTGCAGACCTCAAGTCCCTCTTGTTACTTCTTATATCCATAGCTCTGCTCCTCCCTGCATGATTTGGTCTCAAGCTTTCTTTTACCACCCCTCTAGATGTGTTAATTTTGGTCAGTGATGTACAAGAATCCCTGCCATCCTCCCCCAAGTAGTCTGCTTCAATACTCCTTGCTGCCGTCTGTAAGGTATTACAACAATTCAACTAGTACTGATATCTTAGTAAGGTTACCTTAGATTACACCTAATACTAACTAGGAGCTTCTCAGGATGCAGAATGAAGTCATCAGTTTGATCTGACAAGCAGCTAGTCTTATGCTAGTCAAATAGGCTTTTGAGTTGCACCACAGAATTCTGGTTGCAAAGGGGAAGGTGAAGGGGAAATGAAAGTTCAGCTGGCTTTATTGCTGAAGCTGGACATACAAACTACACCAATGAGGGGGCAGAGCATGAACTAGCTTAAATTTGCTGCTTTTCTACTTAACCCCCCCACAACAAAACAGTTCTTTTTACAAAAGGGTTGTGCCTCAAATAAAGGTGGAAAACTTTGGGAAAGAGAACCAGCTCTGAAGTGGTTGTACTGTAAGCTTCAGTGCATGCTATGGGATAATTGCCATATGCTTCAGTGTCCACAACACAAAGGTCACATCCATCATTACTCAGTAGCATTATTCCACAACTATACACACTAAGCAATGACCCATAACATGTGCACAAATTACCTCAACATCTCACTGAACAGGTCAATGCATCCTGTACAGAAACTAGCACAAAGGTTTCACTCTCCTTCAGATTTTACTCTTTAGACTTTTCATATGCAAATGAAATCCAAGCAATTATTGGGTTGATTGATATCACCAACTCTTGCATGTAAAAACTCTGGCATATATGTACAACTGCATACCTGGAATAAAAAAAAAACTATTCAATTCAGTAGCTAACAGTTTGTCTGCTAGGTAAGCAGTCTTGAAGACAGACATGAAACAGTGAATATACATGCTGATCAATACCTCTTTACAGACTAAGTTACAACAGCCAGCAGCTAAGTAGTATTCTTCTACAAATTTCATCCTATGAAGAACCTATATTTGAAGTATTTAACCTCTACATACCCACTGCCAGCCATGTTCACTAATGCTTTATTAGGCTTAAGACAGACAGAAATAGATGAGCCAAAGTTCATAATCTACCAAGAGTCAGTAGACTACCACTCCCAGAAGAATGACTATTGAAAAATCCATACAAGCCATTATCAACAAGTCTCCTAACCTTATTTACTTTTAATCAATTATTTATACAGCTATCCTGCAATTTTACACATTTACCTCTAAGTACAAAAGCTTTAAAGATTTCTTGCACTGAAGGAAATAGAGTATCTGAATAGCACTAATTCACTCACAAGCTGCTGAGGCTGCATAGCTGCCACAGCTTTAATCATGAAGAAACAGCAGCTTAAAACCTGCTAGAATTCACATGTAGTATTCAAGGCTTTTTTGACCCCAACAGCCCACCAGGAATGCAGAGGGCTCCAGAGCAACCCTCCATGATCCCACAGTCCTAACCATTGGAGCTTTATATGATGCTACAGTATTGCAAAACTGTCTGCATTAACAAAAGGTAGTTAAGCACTTCAGGGTATAACCTTTTAAGTATATTAAACTGCATGTACATTTTTACACAGTAGCTTCCAACTGTGATCTCATCAGCAGCCAATACTGTACATAACTACTACAAACTAATTTAACAAAAAATGGTACAATGAAGGAGGCAAATTCTGGAGCCTAAAATGGATGATTTGATTTCCTATTGTAAAGAATCTGGAAAAGAATTAGGATTTATGTTTTCAAAATAAAAAAATGACTTCTCAGAAGTTTTCTGGATAGTTTTCCTTCACTGTGTCTTCAGTGTCCCAGCATTGAAGATAAAGATTCAGTATTTTAACACAAGTTCCTGTTGCATTGAATGGGTGAGTAAGAAAACTAAAAAGACATAAGACAAATGCTGGCAGTACTGGTTATGAAATTGTAGCATATGCTTTGTGAAACATTTCACATAGAGAGATACAAGGTTAGCAAAGTAAGGCTTCCCATGGTTCAGATTCAAGCTTACCATTTGAGGGTATAATTTCCAAGAAGACAAGAGAAATATCTGCTAAATTATGAATGATTATAACCCTAGCCAGACACAACAGGTTTACTGTAAACTTTATTTGTATTATATGCCAAAGCTTCAGTTTTAACCCCCTCAAATCTGTATTATTTACAAATGCACATCTGCAAAGAGATAAGCAACAGCCAAAGCCAAACTCAAGGCAGAACCTGATGCCCTGTGTATTACAAATCTTTGGAAAGGAGGACATTTTTACTATTTTAGCTATTAAAATTAAACTAATCTCAAACCTGAAAATTCCAGCAAATAAAACTAAGACTATTTTTCAAGTTTTGGAAAGCAAGCATTCTTTATCAGGCCTGGGCAACTTGCAAGAATCGTCTCCATCACAGGCAAAAAGACAGAAGCTAGTTGCAGAATATGTTTCCCAGTTACAGAAGCACAGAATCACTAGGTTAGAAAAAAGACACTAGATCATCAAGTCTGACCATTCTTATTAATCACTAAACCATGTCCCTCAAGACCTCGTCCACCCATGCCTTAAACACCTCCAGGGAAGGTGAATCAACCACCTCCCTGGGCAGACTGTTCCAGGGCCCAACAACCCTTTCTGTGAAAATTTTGTCCTAATGTCTAGCCTAAATCTCCCCTGGCAGAGCTTGAGGCCATTCCCTCTTGTCCTGTCCCCTGTCACTTGGGAGAAGAGGCCAGTATCCTCGTCTCCACAACCTCCCTTCAGGTAGATATAGAGAGCAATGAGGTCTCCTCTCAGCCTCCTCTTCTCCAGGCTAAACAACCCCAGCTCTCTCAAACGTTCCTCATAAGACCTGTTCTCCAGCCCCTTCACCAGCTTTCTTGCTCTTCTCTGGACTCGCTCCAGAGCCTCAACATCCTTCTTGTGGTGAGGGGTCCAGAACTGAACACAGGATTCAAGGAGCGGTCTCGCCAGTGCTGACTACAGAGGAAGAATAACCTCCCTGCACCTGCTGGTCACACCGTCTCTGATACAGGCCAAGATGCCATTGGCCTTCTTGGCCACCTGGGCACACTGCTGCCTCATGTTCAGTTGTTTGCAAAAAACACCCCCAGGTCCTTCTCCTCCTGGCAGCTTTCTCCCAGTCTGTAGCTTTGCATAGGGTTGTTGTGCCCCAAGTGCAGGACCCGGCATTTGGCTATGTTAAACCTCATGCCATTGGACACTGCCCAGCGGTCCAGCCTGTTCAGATCCATTTGGAACCTCCCTGCCCTGCGGCAGATTGACACTTCCACCCAGCTTAGTGTCATCTGCAAACTTGCTAAGGGTACACTCAATGCCTTCATCCAGGTCATTGATAAAGACACTGAACAGGGCTGGACCCAGCACTGAGTCCTGGGGAATCCCACTTGTAACTTGCCTCCAACTGGATTTAACTCCATTTACCACCACTCTCTGGGCCCGGTCAGCCAACCAGACTTCCACCTAGGAGAGTGTGCGCCTGTCCAGGCCAGAGGTTGACAGTTTCCTAAGCAGAATGCTGTAAGAAACTGTGTCAAAGGCTTTAATGAAGTCCAAGAAGATACATCCACGGCCTTCTCCTCGTCCAGTAGGTGAGTCACTTTGTCATAGAAGGTGATCAGGTTAGTTTGGCAAAAACTGCCTTTCACGAACCTTTCAGGTTGCATAGGTTTCGCCAGAAATCTTATGCATATCCTATTACTTTTCAAGATCTGATTTTAAAGTTATGAAATCCTGCAAGAGTCAAAATTCATGCTAATTTGGACATGGCTCTACCTCTCTGCTTGACCTTGCCATTGAGACAAGACAAAAAATCCAAACAGAGGTGTTTACAGAAGAGACATCTGTTCAGCACGTATAACACTTCACACAAGATCTTATCATTTTCGTTGGATGAACAGTGTCTGGGAAAGAAACTGCCTCAAAGAAAACATGCTCTCAGAAAGCAAATGCGCTATCAGAGGTATATTCTGTCTAACTTTCAAAAAACCCAATTGCTTAGACAAAATGTAACTACTTTAGCTTAAATCAATATTCCATTGATTCCACAGTAACTACCTCTTATATCAACCTAATAAGACATTAGGACTCATGGCACAACTGTTCATGCCCATTCTAAGACTTAGTTTTTCAACAGAAGAATTTCCCAACCATATACTGCTAATGCATTGGTGCAACATCTAGACAGCTTCTGTCAGAAGTACTCATGGATGCATTACTTGAAGTGAGAAAATTCCTACTCCCAATACTTATTCTTGATTTTATTCTTCTCAACAGTTCAATGATAGTGGATACTACCAATTTTCCTCTAACTTAAAGTATGCAATAAACTCCCCTTAAAGACATAAAAAAATCTAATTGCATATGGGCAACCAACAACTCAATTTATCAGGTGTGTGATTTCAGGGAGGAGGGTGGGCAGCAATCTAAATGAAGATGTTTTTTCTCCAGTACCAAGTACAACACCCTATTCAACAATTTGTGACCTCTGCAGACATTACAAGTCTTCTCATTGTGTTTAAAAATTGATTTCCTATGCTGCATATGTATAACAGATACTGTGCCTAGCACAGAAGGTATTTGCAGAAGCATCAGTTACCAGCAACAGGATTAGTCTTTCATGTTAAACTTGGAAAGTTTTTGTTAAAGCTGGGCCACAGGAAGTAAGTGTGTGAACACTGATCTGAGAAGCAGCTGAAAGCACACATTCTTCACCCATTTAATTAACTCTGGCATTTCAAAATGCAGAGCTGCTATAAAATAATATTTTGATTACAAGTATGGCTAGAAAAAAATAGAATTCCTGCTGTAGTACTGTCCCAGTCACACTATGCCCCAGTCTTTTGCTATTTATTGCTTATTTCAATATATAATAATTTTCAATGAGGACCAAAACACATTCTGTTTACACACTGCTGATTAGCTGAAACAGTATCTACTGACATTTTAGCACAAGCCAACTGAAAAAACCTCACCTTATCTTAATCATTTCATTCTATTTATTGTCCTTACTATCCATAGCATCCCAAATTGCTAAAAAGTTCTCTTCATACATTCAAGTTCTATACAAACAGAAAAAAGCTTGCAAGGGCTGAGGAACAGGGGTGAGTGCACAGGTGGGACCCCTCCATTCAGCAGCAGCAAAAGTAGATCCAACAGGTGGCACAACCAGCACAGCTAAAGGGTATGACCTGCTGTGTGCTGTCAAGGTAGCCTGCAACTTACACTGAGCTGGTCTCGTTTTGCTGCAGTTTTAATTACGACCTTGTTGATCCCTCTAAGGCTGCTATCTCCCTTCCTAGAGTCCCCAGTTTTGTTCAGGTTCAGTTGTGACAGAAAACGCTGTAACTGTGCAAATAGAGAACAGAGCATGTCAACATCTTTCACTCCTAATCAAGCACATGAAGAGGGCCATATCTGAGCAGAGAAAAAGAGATAAGTTTTCCCTTGCTGCTCTTTCACTAGTTCAGGGCTGGGGAGAGCTCAGCTGCATCCTTTCACCACCCTAGCACGTTCCTACCACCAGCCTGCTGAAAGAGCTAAAGGAGCATTTCTTCTAGAAAGTCACTGATGGCATGAACCTATGTAAAAATGGACATAAGGAAGCTAACTCATAGCATGTTAGTTTAATATCAACTGTAAAAATAACTTCACATATCAATGAATGCTTCAAATAAATGGGAGAACTTGGGTTTAGGCTGAAAAGTAGCCGTGGGAAGCTGGGGTAGGGGGAAAGCCAGAAAGATAAATTAGTGATAATACTAATAGAAAAGGCTGCATTGTGAGACTAATCGTTATTCCCATGCCAGAAGCCAGCAAGTAGGCAAGTTGGAACAAACCAAGAAGGAACTCTGAATAAAACCAAAATTTGACTCACTGAGATTTCCTGTGATGGCAGAACACACATAACCTTTCAACAAGCTAAGTGGAGATCTGCTTGCTCCTCTTTCCAGTGTAAGGCTGCACTCTATCCCCTTGCTCTTGCCAGCAGTGAGTCTCCCGACCCCTTGATCAGACTCACAAAACCACCAGAAAACTAACTCAGCAAGAGAGCTACTAATTTCCTGCCAGCATAGCAAACTGGCTCAGCTGACTAAGGGGAATCTCTTACAACTACACTACAGAGGCAACAGGAGCATGCAGAGGAAGAAAATCTTCTCTGGCAGCAGCAAGACATTTGCCGTCATAAATATGTGGCCAGGGAACTGCTTTGCAGTCAGAAGAGGAAGAAAGAGCAAAGGAGGCAATGCTTGCTACAGCAAATGGGACAGTTTAGTGAACAGGAAATAAAAATGGTGATTCTCATAACACATCTAGGACATCATTGGGAACTAGCTGCCTCATGACTGCTAAATAGATAGCTGTTAGTGCCACACAGAAATGGCAAGGGGAGCAGTGTAGAAATAAAGCCCAGAGCACTGTTTTATGGTTGATTCCCAACTGAAGTACACTGGGTTACTCCATTTTAAATATCCCATGGTTTGTCACTGCACCAAAGTTTCCCAGCTTACACTACTAATCAGAGTTCAAGTTTCTTTTTCTGTACAGAAACTCCTAGGAAAGTCAGTCAACTGACATTTAGGGCTAAAACCACTATCATCTGTAAACACAGAGCAGAAACCAAGGCACTAAATGGAGTATGATAGACATGCTTGAAAAATTCTGATCAAACTGAATGCACTTCAAACTACTCTAAAAGTACAAGGATATCACACCTTTTCTTACTTTGTAATGATGAAAGTATTGTTGAATACTTGTTTTCGTAATTAAATGTACATAGAGTACATTTTCACAAAGGTGATAAAATCCTTGTGCAACTGCCAATCAGTGCTTCAGAGACTGTCTCCTTCAAGAAAGAAATACACCTGATGAATATGTTAGAGGAACTAAAGAAAGAGCAGAGTCCAGGTTATCTTGCTGCCCTGCCTATGCTTACCACTGAAACACTAGGATGATATGGACCATTAACCCAGCAAAAGCCCAGATGATTTTCTGCCAACTTAGCAAACTGAGTCACTGCACAAGCATTAGAGTCAAGAAGGGAGCACAACTACAGTTAGGAACAAAGCAATCTCCTACTCACCTAAGCCTGGTTCAGCTTCTTGCAAAACCACACCCTTGGGTTTTAGCACCCAACTCCTACTTTCATTGAAGATGGTCACCAGACTAACTGAGATGCCTGATAAAAACTGATATTTTAAATTATTCTGTGAATTAAATGTTGCACATTGGGCATTAGTTTCTCATACCAAATGCTATGATATTCCAACATTCAATTAATCCAAGTATATCAATAAGTAAAATTAAAAGTTACTATGCTCAATAACACAACAGGCCTGAACTTCCATATTCAAAGGTCAGGTATAAAGTGCGCTTTCATTTACTTACCTTTTTGCTTCTTCTAAGTGGCACAGATACTCATAAGCAATGTTCTGACGCCTCCTCTCATCCATTTCCTCTGCTGAAAGCCTTTCATCATCCATAATAGCTGCAAACAGAAACCCATATCAAGTTACATGTGAGTCAAGTGATTCTGAGAGCAAATTTACCCAGAAACCAGGCAAATTACTGCAGAAGAGAAATTAAAATAGTCATCCCTCTTCCTCAAAAGAGGTCTCTTATAGCAAGGTGCACTAAGATACTTAGAAGATGCTGTTCTCTGTAGTGAATTCCTCAAGTTTCAGTTGTTCAAAAACAAGTGTGAATTGCTCTTTGTCACTGCCTGGTTTGCATGTAAGACGAAGCACTAATATGTGGAGCTCACAGACTTTCAAGCTCACACAACCTCAGAGAAGACTGAGGACTCCAGCGTGCAAGCTCAAAGCAAGGGGGCTGATGGAGCAGCTCAGTGATAAGCAGAACCTCAGTAGTAGAGATAAAGACAACATATTGCAAACGTATCAAAACGAACTTGGGAACAAGCTGCAGTTTCAGCAGGCTGTGAGAATGCAGGCAGAGCTCACAGTGATGGGGTGGCAAGGGCTGTAATTGAATGAACAAGTTGTGGTTGCAGCAGTAAGCTGGGTGTGAATACCACAGCACCCTCACAGTCTCTGTGCACATCTCCAGCTGCAAACAACCCTCATTATTAGTATCTACTACCCCAGGACTGATCTCCATTTGTAGGGTACAGACAGCCTCTGAGAGCAATTCTGCAGTTCTTTCAAGTACTTCTAGCAATCCAGAGGACTGTACAGTAGTGCTGACTGAGTTTGTGACAACACGTGAGGTTTTAGGAAACAGACTTGAGCATAGTTACCAAAATTACTCCCATCACCTCTTGTGTTACAGAACAATCCCATGGCTGCACCAGTGAACCAGAACAAGGCGTGATGGCTAAGAAGAGACCCTCTTCTAGGAAGATCAGATTCCTTATCTAAGCTACTGTGCATCTGTGGGCATATTGGCACAGACACATGGGAGGGGACAGAAATGCAGGGCTGGGCTAACAGCTTTCTGCCACAGCCCTTGAGACAATCAGTTAGCAAAGAACATCAAGATGCATCCTTTGTTTAAAAAAAAAGCAACACAGGCCTCCTCTTCTCAGACACTCTGGGACACTTTAGTTCAACTGCCGCACAAACTGTGCACGTTACAAGCAAGTTTTTCAGCATTTTCCCTACACTTGTCTAATGTGGTAGTGGGTAAACAACTTGAGGCAGCTGACACAGGCAACTCAAAAGACACTATAATAAAGCAAGAAGTTGAACTTTACAAGTACATGCATACACTGAAGGTGGTACCTCAAAAACAACAGCATAGAATCAATCCCACAGGCACTTACTGAGGATACAAAAGCTACACTACTCACCCATATTTTGCACTGATGCTCCTACCATGCATTTGTTAACATATCAAATAGCTTCTTCAAGCTTTGTTGTTTGTTTAACTCACCACAAACATTAACACATCTCATCTTCCTTCGCTTTTAAGATGGCTCTTCCTTATCATCCAAACATTTCATACACTGATAAAACAAATGTGTCTTACACTCAGTCATTTAAGTCTGGTGTCTCCAATAAGCATGACTAATTCTAAAATGAGTTCTCAGTTACTGTAGTCAGGTCATCACTTGTTATGAACCAAAACAGGCTGGAAGCAAATACAAGATGCAGGTGGTAGCACATTCATTATGGCAAACTAGCCATGAAGGCTGCTCTGCTGCTGCTCTTGCCCGTGCTTTTGTTGGCATATCCAGGACAGGCTGCTTCTACTCACTGATACAGTTCCTGTGCTGTAGAGGGGAGCCGAGCTGACTATCCTATAAGAGCCAATGGCCCAGTCAGCTAGGATAGGGCAGCCAAAATCCCACAAAGCCTTCTTCCCTCAAGACATAGCTCCCATGCCCTGCTGCTCTTAGCTCATTAAATAGCTATTTACAGCTGCTCTTCTGGCACAACTCACCACAGCTATAACCAAAACAGCAAAAAAAGACAGCTTCTTCTGTCTGATAGTGAAAGAAAACCACACAAGCCATTTGATAAGCATCGGTCTTGAAATTTAGCTGAATAACACTAATGCTTTACAATCTAGCCCCAGATCTACATAGCCATTAGGTGCCTCCCATCCTCAAGAAGGAATCCCAGATCAAGAAGTCCTGGCCACTCTCACATCCCTCATTAAAATCATTTGCAAAGATTGACTGAGAGTGTAGATGTAATCAACAGATACCACAGGTTTGTAATAGTTCTGCTTAGGAAAACACTGATAATGTGAGAAAAGGGCAAGAGGCAAGAACATGTAACTTGTAGACACTGAAAAGTGAAAAAAACCAAATTCTTTCTGAAAGGGTACTGCATCAGCACATCACAGGTAGGAAATCCACTTTCTTTCCTGCCAGGGCCAAAGCATCTGATCTGTTTCTGGCCTGAATATCCAAGCACTGAAAATGCAGAGCACAAGGAGTGCCAACACCTACAGTATTTACACTGGGAGGAGACTCTTGCAACACCAGTTTCTGATAAGAACAATTACATCCTTTTCCCCTCCACTACATACTGGCTTCAAAGCAGGAGTGTGATCACATCAAATAAGCAGTTGCAGGCACTTTCAGAAATAGCAATGAAACCCTCCAGGATAGAGGCAGTCCCAGGACTGAGGTGCAGAAGAAACAAATTTGAACACTTTTTAAATGGTGGGTCCTTAAAGTCTAGTCTGTTATAACATTTTTTTGGCAAATGCTTCAGCCTTTGGCTAGAAACCTATATATAACTTTCCACAGCTTCAGAAAAAAAGCCCTATGAGCATATTCATCAATCCAGCCACACCAAGTTCAACACAAACAACTTTGGTTCGAGGACAGAGAGCTCAGTCTTTCTGCCTAAAAGGGAAATTATTAGTCAGAAAACCAGCAAGATTGATAAAAGAATAAACACATTTCTACTATATCAGTAACTTCTTGATAGTGCTCAACTCAAGGGAAGTGCTGCAATGAAGGATGTTATAGGGCAGTGTTAAGCAAGACTGAGCTACACCTAAGGACTTCCAGCCCACTTGCAAGGCCTAGTAAGATCCAGGCAGAAAAATGTTGCTGATGAAATATCCAAATGCTGCAAGAACAAGGCACATGCATGCTACATATGAGCTATACAGGAAAAAGGTGTCCAAAATATCTGAGTCGATTCATCAATTTGACTTTTGATTTGGAATTAAAAGGCTAAAACTAAAAACATTCTGTCAAAACAAAATGTTGAGTACTTTTGTGCTACTTAATTGCACTAATAAGTGTGCCAGGGTAGCAAGCCTAAAAGCTCTCCATCCCAAATAATTTTAGATGTTGGAACTTCTTAGACAACAGTTAATACATACAAAGAGTGTGTCCTAAGACATCACATTGCTTCATCATACATATTCCTTCACAGAAAAACACTAAAGGAAGAATGTGTAGGAAACACTCCATGGAGCTGTCAGAAACATTATATCTTAAATTACTACACCTAATTTTGCACAAGTATGACAACAGACTTATTGTAGCACTCGGTATGATGCAACAATAATCAACCAAGCAAATTCTTCCTACAATTGATTAAATGGAAATAACTCACATTCTGCTAGCACCTTCCTACAGATTCTCAATCCACACAAATCTCACTAAGATAAGTGCTTACCAGGGAGTGATCATGAATTGAGAGACCTGAGCATCTTGCATCAGCTAACATATTGCAGTTATATCCATCTTTGCCTGAAATATTAATATTTCTACCTTGTGTCACCCTCATGGAAGCAGCATAAAAGCAGGCAAGGCTGCAGTTAGGACTAGTGAACATTTGATATTTGATTAGGGATTGTAAAATCTTTCTGCTGCACCCTGATCCAAGACAACCTCTCCAGTTTTTGCAAAAACAGAGCTCTATCAGCTGCTGACCACAGGACTGCCAATGCAACCCAAGGCATTCCACATGCCTACAATCAACACTGCTGCAACACAGATATAACAAACACGCAAGCATTCTGACCTTCTGGATTTGAGCAAGTTTTTAGGAATAAGACCACCACTTCTGTAGCTGCAATACAATTACCAAAAGTAGTGCTGAGGCCAGATGCACAAGACCTGCAGAAGCCATGCCCTTGCTAACAGTGTCTGGAAAGAGATTCCAAGCTTCACATTCACATAAGAAAATTTTGTGTGAACTGAGCCTATAACAGCAAGTTATGTAAATGTTGCCCAAGTTCAAAGTTAACCATCACAACCTTGCAAGGATTTGGGAGATCCCGGGATCACAAAGACAGTCCACAACACCAGAGCTTACCAGATCTCTCCTAGTAGTATGTTTACACTAGAAATGACTTTAAGGGGTTTTACAAGTCTAATTTACAACAATTTTTAAATGTACCCATAGATCCACAGATCATACTTTTAACTTAAGGTACACCTGAAGCATCTGTAACACAACCAAGGAGCAAGCTATGAAAAAGCAATTTTGTTTTAATTTCTCCATGCAAATTTATGGAACACTCTCAAAGGCAAAATTCCAAGTTATTGAGAGATCACTCCCCAGAAAAGCAGTTTGTTATCTTAAAAAATAAGGCTGGACATTCCTTCTCCTCTGCAAAACATGCAGCAGCATTTAAGGCTTCCTCGTCATTCATTTGCTCTCAGACACATGACTAGCCATAATAGTTCAAGAACAGCATGTGGTTGCTCCTAGCAGGCAGACGCTTCAACAAGCTGTTTGCTACAGACAAACCAAAAGACTTATACTGAAGAAGGCAAAGAAAGGAACAGAGGTTTTCATTTCTCAGGGCCAATCTCCCTCAATTTCCCATCACCATGGACTTTTTCCCATGGAAAGTGAGACATGAGCAAGGAGAAGGCTCTTTTGGCACAGGGAAGCTCAATACACAGAGGACAGAACAAAATCCTCTTACGGTGACAGAAAAGAGTTTGTAAAGTTAGGACTGAGGGAGAAGAAAGATACACAAACAACTACTGTAAAATGCTGGAATAGAAGTTTTTCAGCATATTTAAATTAAGCATTAGCTGAAACACATTTGGCAGTCTCAGCAGTGTGCTGTCTTTGCCATGCAGAAGGCAAGGCAAAGCAGTGCTCCAGTTCACTGGTGAGAAATTCAGCAAATCCTGCCTATCCCACTCTCACATCTTCCCGCCTTCTCCACACAAGCCCATCCCCACACCCCTAATATTAGCACACTGAAAAGCATTTAACAGAGCCATGCTGTAATAGTTGAAAACACAAAAACAAAAGCTAAGCCCCTCTAGCACAAAAACTGACTGAGGCAATAGCCAGCCCAGTGAAAGCTGAGCCCCTTACAAAAGCCTCTAGGCAGCATCCCATTTATGTCTGCCTGTACCAAGAAGACGGGCTATGAATGTGAAGCACTTGCCATCACACTTCAGTGCTGCATTCTCAAGAAAAAGCTAGTTGCATTTTAGGTTGTCAAGGTGACATACAGCCTTAAATTATATGGCAGCATATAATTAATTTGTCCTAGTTTGAAAGAGGCCAATAAATTCAGTGCCATTTTTAATGCGTAGTAAAATCTGTACTTCCAGGTGCTCAGTACCTGAGGAGTGCCTGCCCAGGGTAGTTCAGCAACACGGTCACTCCTAGGCTGGCAATTCAGGCGCTGCTGCTGCACCAACCTAGCATCAGCCAACTGCCGTAACCAGAGCAAGTCTGTGTGGACATGCTCTGAACCAGGCTGGCTGCTATTTGAGATGCTTTTACCGGCAGTCAGGCAGGAGCTTACAGCACCACCAATCAGCTGGAAAATGTGAACAGGATTGTGTATACAGATACCATAAAAACACTGATCAAAGTCAGCAGTGGAAGGAGTTCCTTTACAAGCCTCCACTCCTGATACAGACTCACAGGTACCTCAAGCAACAGCTTATTAAATATGCAGAAGAAAATATGCCAGCTTTAACTACATGAACAGGATAACTTAACAGTCTACTAATAAAAAAAGATGGCTTTACAGCATCAAACATAACAAGTGTTCTGTTAAGGTTTTTAGTACCTACATGTCTGTTGTTGTGCTGGAAGACATTTATCTTCGGAACTAAAATACAAAGCCCCTATAGACTTCCTCTGACAAAAAACACAGTCATAAGCAGCTAGCACATATCGCACAACAATAAAACCAGATGGCCTCACCCTTTTTCTGTGACTTAGGTTAAGAGAATTCAGTCCATCCCTTCAATATTTGCTCCAAGAAAGGGCTCTGGACAAAGGCAAACACTGCAAGCGCTCAAAAACCTACCACAGCTATGACCCTGGAAGGCAGATTCGCTTGAGACAGTAGACTAAGATACTTTAGTAAATTATGAGGCTCTTCAAAACAGCATTTTTTGTGTATCTTTCCAACACTGCACTACTCACTCCCTCTCTCAATAAGGTCTATGCCTCCCAATCTAGTTTTTACTTTGTCCAAACATTAAGGCCTAGATAATTCAGTCAGACAGACATTTGCTCTGAAGAGCCACACAGGATCCACAAGGCCACTGTTCTGGACTCAATCTCATAGCCAGACACTGTGCAAACAGCAATAAGTAAAAGGACACCATGACATAAAGTTAAGAATGTTTGGTAAACCCATCTTTCCCCTGAGCTTTCTCACGGAGCTTCAAGCCTGTGTATTTATTCCCCCAAGTACTTCTCCACCCATTTACTAGGAAAAGGTCTCATTTCAGTCTTACATATCAGTCACCACAAGTCCTACCACATCCATTTACAGAGCAGCATTACAATACAAGGACCTTAGAACTATCATACCAAGGGGATGGGTGATGAAACAGCAACCACAGTCCATGCTCCTGGATCAAAGTGTCAAAATTGCTTAATCTCAGTCTGTCAAGTGCCAACAGTGGCAGAAAGCTATAGGACTCCTCACACACCTCAAAATACTTGAATGCCCACAAAGTTTAAAAAAATCCTTATTTAAGCACATAGACAAGATAGTGATAGCATTCACCAAGTAACCACATGCACTGCCAGAATGTCTAACATTCATTTTTCTGCTTATTGGTATACATATCCTGCACTTTGCTTTTTAAACCTCAGGCTTTCTACATACTATGAAGCAAGACTTCAGTAGAAGCAATACATTAAAAAACATTCAGTAGTTCTGACATTATCTCATTACATAACAATACCAGAGCACAGATGTAACTTTTCTAGTAGTCCTTTAACTTTGTGCAGAAAAATACAAATAGCAAAAATAATAAATGGTTCATTTTATCATAACTTCAGTTTCTGTATGCTTGGAAGAACAAGGAAAAAGAATAACGGTGTTGAGGGAAGTGTACGGAAGTATGAAAACTCCATTAGCTTTAAGTATTGCCATCTACAACCAGAAGCATGAAGTGCTACTTATCAGCCTATTACCCAACAACTTCCACCTACATTTAACTGCCAGGCTCAGTTTCTAACAATACATCATGTAATTCCCAAATAAAATTTTAACTGTATCCCTGCATACTTTGCTAGCTGGTCACTTCAAGGTGTAACAGGTTTCCCCAAGATTCAGGCACTTACAGAACAACTTTAAATTTCTAGTTCCTTTCTATGAGCTACCCAGTTGACCTTAACACTTTGCTAATAAACACTATGTTTCTGAAAAAACCTAAAGAAACACTCAGAGTGTTGGAGAGACAGTGAACACCAACTACGAGTTATTTCTTTTCCTTGCAGGCCATTTTATCTCCATTTGGTCAGTCCAAAAGCCATTAACTTGGCCGAGTTTGAAGGCACCTTGGAAAAGGTTACACTGGTAAGTAGTCGGTCTGGTTACAATTGTTGCTGGCACCAAAGATGCCATTTTTCATATGGGCTTTAAAAAAGGTAGGTTTTTTGAAAAGCCTAGTGGGCCAGATTAGCACATCATTGGAGGTTCAAGGCATTCAGAATAATATTGCATATTCCAGCAGGAATTTCCAACAGAATTCCTTCTTCAGAGGTTAATTCATAAGGAAATAAATAGTAAAGCATGAAAGGTTTGTCAGCTTTACATTTCCTGCTTTCTTAAATGAAGAACTTAAGATCTGAATTCCATGTATTTTGACACATTCACCACTTGCTCTGTTAATTTCACTGGAATTACTTTAACCTGTTTGCTTTTTATTAGCAATATACATTAACAATCTTCAATAAAAGAGAAAAAACTTTACCATATGGATTCCATATCCTTACATTCTACCTACCGTGACCTCAGTTCAACTTAATGCAATCAGAATGTAAATGAAATAATGAAAGATATAGTTTAATATTACCAAGCTAGTAAAATACACAACTACAAAATACACAAAAATGTTAGTATATAAAACATGCCTCAGTATCAATCCTGTACTCGGATTTAGTGAAAAAAAATGTAGACTTACCTACACATACCATCTAATTTATTTCTAGCATTTGAAATGTTATATTTTTTTCCTGAGAAGAAATGTAGGTATATCAGTAAGTCAAACACATATATACACCTACATGGGAGTGACTTGTGGAGTGCAAAATCCTTTCAAAACTACCACAAAAAAGGTGAAAAGCTTATCTGAAAGGCATTCATCCCTATGCAAAGAGATGGAAGCAGATTCACAAGTTCACAGTAACAGAAGACATTCATTCCAGTAGCCTTTTGCTAAACCCCAAAGGCAACTTCATAAACAAGTCACACCACCACTACCTGTGGCCACAACCACTGGTAAGCATTTGTGCATCAGGTATGGGGCAGGAAGCAACTGCAGTAGAGTGGAAGAACAGGAAAAAGGCGCTGGAGACCACCCACAGGAAGGGCAGGGCACAGGCTGAATTCACCATGGTAGCAGCAGGAACCCCAAATTCAGGTTTGTCCACCTCTCTGTACACACAAGTTGACAGTTCATCCACAGCTCTACCACAGTCCTGCTGATGCCAGTTCAGACACTCTGTTGTACCAACAGCACCTAATATCACCCTACCTAATTAAGTTGTTTGAAACAACTCTAGCCACCACAAAAGATCTTAATAAAGTATCAGGCTTACTCTGGCAAAAGGACCAAAGTAGCTAAGCATGCTGGACAAGAGTCATTGATGTTTCAGCAAAAGTCTACAAGGAGGAGCATAACACCACGGGTTCTGGTTACTGTCATTCTCCAACAGAAATCCAAAAGAATAATGGCCATTTAAAAAATAGTCAATTAAGATAACACTCTGCAAATGCTGCACGGCTCTGAAAGGTGCTCCATAAAACCTGAAAAATTGTATCTTGAAAGAAATACGTGCTGCAAACACAAGCATACAAATAAAAATTATGCATGTCATGAGGTTTGCAGCCTTACTTGAACACATTTCCTTCTGACTGCCTTGTTTTTTATTCTTAAGTAATAGTTACAGTCAGTTTCTTTGAAGCCTTTAATTCAAATTCTTTGACTCACAGGTACAATAGCTTTTTTTTTTAAATGTTAACTGGGAGAAAAAAACCTTACACTTTAGGGATAATACAGCTGAAAATATAATTGACACCTACAGACCTGTAGAATGAGATGGAACAATCCTAATACAAAAATTTGCTTAGAATTCACAAGACCATAAAGGAATGCTATATGATGCAGAACATCTACATACAGGTATGTTAAGTCCAGGTGATATGTCAGGCACCCAGAGGCAAAGACTGAACAGAACCACAGCTCTTCCTGCCATCCCTCTGACATTCACAGCTCACCTGGGAAGGTAGCTGAGCTGCTTGTGAAACAACTCCCAAAACTGCTGTGCACCCTACAAATTCTTTGCCTTGCTGACTGTGCCAGTTTACACAGGTACAGAAAGTCACAGGTGGTAGAGATACATCCTTTCTGATCCTGCTCCATGGTTGAGATGACATCTTCTTGCAGGAAGATGACTAACTCAGTGCAACCATGCAGGTAGCCAGTACAGGGGTAGTTCTATGTCGGCAATGACCTCAGTTATTACTTGGAGCCTGCTGCCTCCACTACACAACAGGCAAGCAGGTGCTTGCAATTATTGGAGCTGGGAGCTCCAGGGTGACCTCCTCCTAGTACTCCCTGCTAGGTTGTTTTCAGAGCACAAGGCACAGTCAGATGTTTCTTCCAGGACAACTGCCAGCACTCTTTCTGGACAACTCCAGGCCTTATTTCCAATTTACATAAATACTCAGTAATAAGAATTACTTTTTCCTTCATAATCAAGACTTGGAATCATAGGCAAGAATAAAAGCATAGCAGGTTTAAGCCTCTAATCACAGTCATTTGAACAAGGTTTGACAAGAGCACACAAAACCCCACCCTTTCACTCAGTACATCTGTACCCAAATACTGAGTCAAAACTGCACCAAGTGGCAAGGACACATACCATTGTGCATATTGCAAAATCACCAAGATGCGGAGTGACCTAGATGTTCCTCCTAACTTACCAGTAAGCCAAGTACTTACATTTCCAGAACAAGTCACCAACAGGAGCACTCAAGGTAAGTTTTCACCCAAATCGCACACTCACAGGTTCGTAAGTATAACTGTACTACTTCTATTAAATTAGCATTTCTTCTAAACTGACACAATTTTGTCAAACTCACTCTGAGGAACTTTTCAGGTTATTTGCTTGTGTCTACTTCAGACTCCACGAAGTAAATGTTGGATTAGCACAGCAAGTACTGACCACAGTATATTTTCCTCTGTCTTGAATACATTTCCACTAATAAAAGCACCACAATGATAACATCAAATATCAGTCGTGAATAAAATATCAGGAGCATATCAGAAGCATTGTGTAACTGTCTAAAACATTTTCAAGCATTCTGCTTAAAAATAACAATACCAAGACCACTAAAATAAGAGCATAACTAGCTTTCAGTCACTGTAAAGACAACCATAGTACAAGCAGCATAGAATTACCAAACCAAGCTATGCATTTGCAAGTTTTGAAGCCTCTGCCCAACAAGGAAATTCACATCCTCAAGGGCTGAGCACTGATGTTTACTATCTTTGGCCTAGCTCCAGTTAGCTTCCTTTGTTGAAGCACTACTTCAAAAATCAAGCCTTTTGCCCCAACTTGTAACAGTTCTTCCCCCAAGCTTTGCCCAGGCTGTATGGTCAACCTCCTTCTTATAAGGTATTTACAGCTGCTACAGGGAGCAGTGTCTGAAGAAAGTTACTTCATCAGTATCTTGCCCAGGTGAGCATCATTTCTGTTCTATACGGAAACTAGAGACCCAGTATCACAGCAAACCCTGTTCATCAGAAGTAATTCAATTTGCCTGCACATTAAAGGCAGTCAAGAGTGAGCTCAAGTGAAATACTTCTACCCAACTGGTAGCAGTTTCCATGAAAACTGTCAACCTCCAAGAAAGCCTGTACTTTATAACTTGAGGAAATTAAACTGAAAAAATTTGATTTCATATAAATTTTTACCTCAGATGTGCCCAAGACACTAGTGCAAACTAATTCTGCTACTGCTATAGTAGCTCCACAATACTGACTGTTCAAGCTAGACAGCGGGTCATAAGTGCCATCTGCAATGGACTCACAGCCTATGTCCAAACAGCCAAAACCATCTCCACCAGCACACACAGAAAGTAAGGGGAGAATTGATAATGAAGAATGGAGGCTTGTAAGGGCAAGAACTAGAAGGAAGAAGAAGATTCCCCTGAAGTGCCCTGCTCTAACTGCTTCATTGCTCTGCAGATTGAAGAGGAAACACCCGTCACATCCGGAGAGATGATACAGCAGAGTAAGGCAGCCCGATCTGTTCCCTAGATAACCAGCACAACTAAGAAAAGGTGATGAGTGGCAGTAGTAGGAGACTCTCCTGAGAGGTAGAGATGCCAATTTGCTGAACCAACTCAGTCTTTAGAGAGCTGTACTGCTTAGCAGTGGTTCATATTAGGGATGTCATCAAGAGGTTACCAAACCTCGTACAGCCCACTATCTACTGCTGTTGTTTCACTTGGGCACCAGTGATACAGCCAGGAGCAGCCTGAGAGGCATAGTGATTACAGAGCTCTGACAGCACCAGTAAGGGACTCTGGAGTGCAGGCAGATTTTTTATTAATCCTGGTGGTAAAAGGGATATGGTTTGAAAGGGCTAGTCAAGTCTAGTAAATTAAAAAATTATCACAGAACTGATGCTGCAGCCAGAGGTTTGGTTACTTAGACCACTGGACTCAGAGACCTCGTCTAATGACGGGGTCAATCTGTCAGAGAAGAGCATCTTTGGTCACAGACTTGCCAATTTGGTGAAAAGAGGTTTAAACTAAAGTTGTCCAGAGAGGAACCTTAATCCATCCCACTCCTACCAGTTTGATGCCAGTGTCAGCAATAGGTGCCCAGAGCCTGAAGCATCACAGGGTAGCAAGAAAGCACCTGGAGAGTAACAAAGGATTTCCAACCAGTGAGTCTTCTTCAAGGTCCAACTTAACAGCCTCCGTGCAAATGCACATAGCATGGGGAATAAACAAGAGGAGTTAGAGATGTGCATACGCCTACAGGACACTGGCATCACAGACATGGTGGGATGAATCCTATGACTGGAGTCTTGAAATGGAGGGATATAGGATCTTTAGAAAAGACAGGTAGGGAAGGTGAGGAGGAAGTTTTGCTGTTTATGTCAATCACCAGCTGCAGTGCATGGACCTCCCCTTTAAGATGGATGAGGAACCAACCAAACAAGAGCTTGTGGGCCAGGATTAAAGGAGCATAGGGTGAGGTGACATTATAGTGTCATCTGCTTCAGGCCACCGTATCAGGAAGAGCTAGCAGATGAGGCTCTCTATAGACAAATAGGTACAGTCAGAGTTTCATAAGCCTTGCCCTCCTCAGGAAATTCAATCACCCCAATATCTGTTGGAGGGAAAACACAGCAGGGTATAAGCCATCCAAGAGGTCCCTGCTGCGCATTGATGATAACATCCTTCTCCAATTTACAAAAGAACCAATGAGGACAGGTACTATGTTGGACCTTGTTCTCATCAACAAATAAGGTGTCACAGAGAAAGTGAAGCTCAAGGGAAGCCTTAGCCAGTGATTATGAAATGGTGGAGTTCAAGATCCTTAGGGCAGCAAGGAGGGTATGCAGTAAACCCATTATGCTGGATTTCAGGAGAGCAGACACTGGTCTCTTCAGTGCTCTGCTTGGTAAGGAACCATGGGATAAAAGTCTGGAGGGAAGAGAGGTCCACGAAATCTGATTAACAGTCAAGGTCCACCTCCTCAAAGCTCAGCAAAGCATGCCTTCCCCAACAAAGAGGAAGTCAGGCAAAACCACCAGGAGGCCTGCATGGATGAACAAGGAAATTCTGGGCAAAATTAAACACAAAAAGGAAGCCTACAGAGGGTGGAATCAAGGGCTATGAGCCCAAGTGGAATACAGAAACTGTCCATGTAGCCAGAGATCAGGTAAGGAAAGCTAAAACTTTTGTAGAATTAGATCTGGTCAAGGATGTCAAGGACAATAAGAAAAGCTTCTATAGGTATGTTGCAGATGAAAGGAAGACTAGGGAGAATTTGGGACCTCTCCATAAAGAAGCTGATCTTGTTAGCAAAGATGGAGAAGGCTGGGGTACTCAACTGTTTTGCCTCAGCCTTCACCAGCAAGGGTCAAATCAGACCACTCAAGTCACAAAAGGCAAAGGCAGAAACTGAGTGAATGAAGAGCCATCCACAGTAGGAGAGGATTACAAGTAAGAGCATCTAAAGAACCTGAAGGTGCACAAGTCCATGGGAACTGACGAGATGCATCTGTGGGTCCTGAGGGAAGCAGTCAATGAAGTTGCTAAGCCACTCTTTCATATCTGAGAAGCTGTTGCAGTCCAATGAAGTTGCTGACAGGAAAAGGGGAAACAACTCTCATTTTTAAAAATAAAAAGGAAGACCCAGGAAACTACAAACTGGTCAGTCTCACCCCTCCACCTGGAAAGGTTACAGAACAGATCCTCCTTGGAAACTCTTTCCAACCCAAAGAAATTTAAGATTGCATTCATCATCTTGGGCAGTCCACACAGGCCTGTCAATGGACAGCATTTGCAGCCTTGATAGAAGCAGCCTAGAAGTCAGCACCCTCCCACCATAATTTTAGGGAAGAGCGTATAGATAAATACTACAGAAATCTACCTCTGTGTTCATCTGAAGCCTCTGTAAACAAAATTAAATAGTTCCATAAATGTTTAAGTGCATGGGGAGAAAAAAAAAGGGGAAACTACTGAACGTTATTACCATGGTTCAGTGCTGCAGGAAACACCAGTCCTTGTTTTGCTGGTTACTACCCACAATACTAAGAAATTTGATTCATTTTGTTCTAAAAAAACTCACATCACCGAAACCTTGAGCAAAATCATGAGGGCTTAGTTCACGTGGTCTCTACGAAGATAAAAATCAGAGAACAAGCAAAGAGTTTGCTTTACTTGTGCTAAAAGCTGTATATTCTTGGAACCATTCTAATCCATTCATTAAACACCATTACCATAGTGAGAGGTGATGTAAATTCAAAGCAGCAGGCAGGCATGTCCAATCCTTGCAGGTAAGCTGCCTGCCTATCTTCAGTTGTCAGCTGCCATGCAAATTTAAACAACAAACCAGGGCTGGTTCACCTCTCAGCCTCCACTAAATTACAGTAAAAAAACATGCTCTGCTGTAGTCTGAAAAGCAGTATTCAAAACAACAACTGAACTCAAGTATAGTGGAATCATGTTAACTGTGTGTCTAGATCTGTAAAAACACTTGACTTTTCTTAGTAAAAGTTCTGTCCTAGATTCACAAAAACAATTTCATTTCTCCCTAGGACTCCTTCATGTTCCTTTTCAGCTACACTACCACATATCCATGCTGTACTTCAATGTATTATTTATTCTGCTATAGTCTATTGAGAACATATGGAATTTAACACTTGTTTACCACTATACAGAGGCCAGCCAGCTATGGACTGGGCAAATCAGTTGGGTTAAAAAATACAAGTCCCAGAAATAAGATGCGCATACCAGTCACATCTCATCCCTACAGTTCTGAGGCTCTGCAAATTAAAGAGTAATTTTATCAGAAGAAAGATAAGAAAAGCATCTTGAATCTTACTTTATGTATGTAAAGGCATTTCTTTTTCTTTCTTGTTCAAGTAGTCTAGTGCCTTTCCTGACACTATGAAACTACAGCACTAGAAATGAAATTCTCTCAAAACCATATCTGTAGCTCAAAACTTCCTATGCAGCAGGAGAGCTTGAGATCAGCTCCAGCTTTGGCAGGCTGCAAGGCACTGAGGTGGCAGCAGCATTACTGCAGAGGCATCCAGGGAAAGACCACAGTGATGCACACTGTTCCTTCCTCTATGCCTCAGTCCACACTCAAGTGCCACCTGCATGTTTTTTATTTTGGCTCCACCACACACCTGCCTTCCAGATCTCTATGTGCAGCAGAGACAGGACTTAAATCAACTCAACCTGCTATTCCCCCAACCAGTTGCTCTCATCCCTGCTTCAGCTACTACATTGTGTGGGCAGACCTGCTGACGGACTCATGCCATGAGCCAGACCAGGGAGCTAATCCAGCCAAAAATAATCCTGTAGAGGCAGTCAAGGTTACCTCTTCCAGCAGCATAGCTGACTTAAAGCATAGACAAAACCGCAGCTTGAGGTTTTGCATGTGTTCAGAGCAATTTAAATGCATTTAAAATCTGGGTGCCACAGCTTCACCTGGCCAGAAAGTCCCCCTTCCTCAAGCTGGCACAGCTTCAAGATCTGCAGCCATTGCCTGCAGAAGCCTGAAGTGACTGCAAATCCAGCAATGCAAATCAGCTCTGCAAGGAGAGATTAGCTTCCTGACAGATTAGGTTTCATACGAGCATTGCCAAGAGGTGAAGACCACAGCAGCCTGGTAGAGCAGATGAAGCAGCCTCGGCACATCTAGGTTGCTGAAACCTCACTACTTGCAGCAGTCTGCAAGCAAGGTGAGAGCTGGGATCTCAGTGTAATTAATACCCATTAAAAACCAGTAGATTCTTTTATGATAGAAGAAACCCCTAGATACAGGATTGTGGTTTGGCAAAGCAGACCTGTTCCCTTCTTTAGTTTAAGCTTTTTGTCATGTTTCTAATCACTTCAGCCAGACTATTAGATACAGATGTCCCCCATACTTATGTATTATTTCGCAAAATATCCTTGAACCCCTCCTTTAAAAGCGCAGATAAAATTTACTGGCTTCAATGTTACAATGCCATGAAAGGGTGAATGAACCTTAATGAAGCAGGTTTAGGCATGTCCTGTTCTAACTGTCCCTCAATTAATTCGTGCTGTACTCCTTGAAGCTGTGAGGCTCTGATCCTGCAAACATAGCTACTGTGCAGAGCAGCTTTACAAATCAAGTAAAAGAGCAGGAATATACCCTTAATTTTCAGGGTGAACAGCCAGCAGAGGATTGTTAGCATGCATGATTACTTATTTCCCAGACTTTGGAACCTGTTAAGAATCAGTTTAAATACCTTCCTAGTTGCCACAAGAGCTTTTACTGCACTTCGAAAGAAGCAGGTCAGAGTCCACATGCAAGGACTGGCAGAGACTGCAACCTTCATCACCCACTTCAGTTGAAGCCACAGACTGCTTAGCCTGATACACTTCAGCCAAGAGAAGCACTTGGGACGAGGACTAGTTTCTGCCAGTTTTGGAGCCTGGTTGGCAGGCAAGGCAGAAACCACACCTTGCGGCACTAAGTTCTTAGGGGCTAGCAGCAGTTTGCCAGGAATTGTGAGTCAGAGCTGCAAGGTGCTCCTTGAATCTGACTCCTGAAGAATTTATACCTGGCCAACCTCTTAATCTAGGCAATAAGTGATAACAAAGGACTGAGATAATTCCGCCAAGTGAATGTTTCGTGCTAGTGCATACTCATTTATACAATACTGTAATTTAACACTGAAATCAGCCACCAGCACAGGCCAGCTATTTGCTTACACATTTCAAAAGGTATTTAGGAGCTGTGTAGAATTTGTATGAACAACACTCAATTCAGTATCTCCCTTGATGGTCAGCAGGGAAGTTGATCCCTAAACCAAATAATCCTTTTTTTTTATGCTTCAAAAACATCTGTGTGAGGACCATGGCCTCGTACCCTCCCTTTCCTGCAACACAGCCCCACCCTCAAAGACCTACCAAAGCCCTTGGTCACGTTACAGCACTGCCTGCCCACCACAGACCAGGGTGCCCACAGCAGCTGGTGAAACACAACAGGAGCCATGCCAGGGGCAAGATGCTTGTCACCAGCACCTGTCTACCCCTGTGCCAGGTGCTTAGCAGCTCCCTTCTCCCTTGGTTTTGCAGTTAAGGCTGTATGTATCCTGCAGACAGCCTTATTCAAAGCCCAGCTGGCTGATGAGGACATGATTGTTTTCTGAAGGCAAATGCAAGCAGCAGAATGCAGGAAGTGCTGACCCACGAATGAGATATGTAGACCCTAGTTCATGTCCCAGCCTATCCCATCAAGGACCATCGAATGAGGTGCCTGCAGCAGGCAACTCTTCCCTGCTAGCAACTCCTCCCCAAGGTGGGGGCAGTCAGCCCTGCCCTCCCAGGTAATTCTCCTTAGGCCATAGTGAATACAGCTTCACCCCCATCCAGCACCTGCACTTTCATTCCACAACAGGCAGCAGTTCAAGGATACTTGTTTTAAAAACCCACTGAAACAGCCTGAACAAGTGAAGCAAACACAGCAGGTTAATAATTTCCTGCAAGGAAGGAGCAGGGCACAGGAGAGCACACTTGCTTATCATCCCACTGAAACATGACCCGCCAGTCCTGCATATCACTGCTGAGTATTTTTTTTTCTCCTTACATGTACGATTACACCTAATAAATAATAGTCAGCTTGAACCAGAAGCAGTATCAAGCAAATCTTGAGCTAGAACGAACTACATAACTGAAATGCCACTCTCAGAACAGGAGAGCTGCAAATCTGCGTATTTCCTACTCTGTGCCTCATTCATTGAACTTGATTAGGCACACTCACATGTACTATAAATCCTGTTTTCACTGCAAGGCTAATATTTCCTGTTTCAACAGTGTCCAAGTAGCTTTAAACATGCTGTAACATAGCTCTGTCCTTTCTTTACCAAGAGATTTCAGAGAAGATGAGTCTTCTTTGTACAAAAAGCACACATAAAACCACTCCTACCAAATGAATTGCATGCACTTGGTTAAACAAAGCAGTTAAACTTTTCAAGTTCTCATTCAGCAGTTTAATTATTAGCAACCTACAAAAGAGTGGAAGAGATAAACCATGTATTTGGTTGCCAAATTATACCCATCAATAAAAAAAAGAAAAATGCTCTCATAAGCCACAAACACTACAGGAATGCATACACCCCAAAAAATATATAGGCATAGCAGAGTTAAGCATTTTTTATTTTAATCTTTAAAAACACATCCTATAGAACTTGTACCAAAGTTGGTTTTTTTAGCATGTTTAATTGAAAAATAGCTACTTGTTACCCTGTGCATAATCAACATGCAGATAAATTTATAGCTTCTGAAATCAAATGCTTTTCAAAAAGCCAGTGCTTTGCAAGTTTTCACATTCTGCCGAAGTAAGAAGCTAGGTTTAGTTTCAGAGAGAGGTGTAGGCTACATTTCACTTCAGGTTTTCCCTGCCTGCCACCCTCATAAAGGCTTATGCTGCTTACTTATTTCATCTCCTAACTTTTAGTGCCAAACAGAAACAGTCCTGGGAGCCAAAATCAGAAGCACAACCAGCGCCCCCATCACTGGATACTAAAGTTGAGTTTCCCTGATACTTACCCACCTATGTCCAGTGAAGCTGGCTTCTAGCTTTGTCGGGAAAGATGAAAACTTCTTTAGCTTCTTATCTCCAACAGACATGTTTGATAATGCTGAAGCATCTAGTTTCTCTCTCACTTTGCATAGAGACCTGGGGCATATGTTAATTCTGCTACTCTAAGTATGGAATGCTGAAATCCTTTGCAAATCCGGACACTCATAGCCTCAGTCACTGTAGCTTTATTACATTCTTGGAAGTGTGGTGAAGTCATTCAGGCATTTCTGACAAAACCTAAATACATGTTTCTGCACACAGGTTTCAGGAAAACCTAGCTATAGAGGACCCGAGAGTGTTAGGAAAAAGGTGTTCTATATTACATACCACTGACTAATACACTATCTTCCTGTATCCAAAACATTTAATCTGTGTGGCACCTCCAAGACTTAAGACTTTTTCCTCTTCACAATCTTCAACAGCACTGAGCATTTTGTAATAAAAATTACTCATACCTCAAGTCCCAATTCTCTACAGTTCTGTGAATCTCTACTTCTGATTGTTTTGGGATTGAGAAATAAACCAGGCAACAGCTGCAGCCAGACTGGAAATCAGCTACGTAAATTCAGTTGCAGTATGCCTCTTAACAGTTTCTGCTGCATAAACTGCTTTCTTATACTTTATGATCTCACTTGAGCTGGTGTGGGCCATGAATATCTGAAAGACTCAGTGGAGCACCAACAGAAATCTCTTATGTGTCTGTGAGCTGTTGACAACATACAGATTTGGAGGCATCTTTTGATGATCAGTCCAGGAAGACACATGTGTTTGGCCTTAACAGGGCAAGAAGACTCAAACTTTCCTCTGAGCTCCTATTTCTCCCATGAACAGTGTCCATCCTGAACTAGCTCCCACCCAGATAGGGATTCTCTTGCTTTGCCTCATTCAGCTATTTCCCCATCTTTAAATGAGAAAATGTTCAACTCTCAGGATTTTTAACAGATGTGTTTGAGTTACTATCTCAGCAAAACTTACAACACGAAGCTAGTTTTTAAGTTAGGGTATGTCCCTCCTAGTTGGTTACTTGGTGCTGCAAGGTGTTATGTAAAGACACAATTCCCCCCAACCCATCCCCTCCCCCCACCCCCCCCCCACCCCTTACTTATCAGACTACAAAAAGTAACAAGATTTGTGTATGTTTTTCCCTCTAGTGCTCAACATGAAATGCAACCATACACCCGTCCACATATTTCCTAGCAAAGAATTATCATCGCAAAATGCCAGCTTTCTCCAGATCAGCACACAAACTCTGCCAGGTGCCTGAAGCCAAAGTCAAAAGTCCAAGTCAAGTTAAATGTTTAAAACAGTACTAGGTTGCTAAAGCAAGAAGTCTTAGCAATTTGATAGCCTAACTTGGACAGCTTATTAAAAAAGGAAAGCCAGCACAGATGCAGTGTTCAACATACAGGACTGTTTACCAGCAATCTGAAGTGCAGTTTTAGTTACACAAAGAACTTTGCAACTTGTGATGGCTGTCACAAGAGCTCAGATAATGCTGGCGTTATGCTTCCTAGTTTGAAAGCTTTTCTCTTTGTTTTTTGGTGGGTTTGGTTATACAGGCAAATACAGTGCAGATAAAGAATGTTTGGTTTTTTTCTAGACACAGGCTAAAAAACACCAGTGTCCAAATTTGTGATACTGTTACTATGGAAAATACTGTTGCATGCAAGAGTTCTTTAGTGAACTGTTTTAAAATTATAGGCACCAGCCTGCCATATTTGAGCAGCCTTCACTCAGTCCCTTGAAAAGAATGTTCTCCAAAATATTCCCACAGCAAGAAAAAAATCCATCCTAAAAAACAGAGGATGCAAGGTGATATAGCAGCAACAGCCCCTCATTCATGCAAGGTCAGATTAGCAACTAGAGCCTGAGCAAATATGTATCATCAACTAGAAGGGAAGAAGCATCAGAAAAGTCAAGAAGTATGTTCTCATGCATTCCTGTCCACATCTTGGGACAGAAGATCAAACACGTGGAGAGTTGGTACATCTCAAAAAAATCAACTTCTGTCTGTTCACCACACTAAAAAGCTTTGCACTACTATAGCAAAGCATAAATTTTGACAAGACAGACCATATCTTCAAATACATATTCAGCAACCTTAACATGGTTATTCTTTCCCGAAACAAATAGGGCCTGAAGTTCTTAAAAATACCCTGAACAATTCTGGCAATAAGGTAAATCTTTCTCAACACCCCAGCAGGAACCAAGGCACAAAGGACAAGTTCTTTCCTTTCAGCCAAGGCCTCATTTTTTTTACCATATTGGACTTTATGGCAGACTAGGAAGTGCCCCATATCCAGACTCACATGTTTTGGTACCAGCCAGATCAGATCTGCACAAGATATGCCCTGTTGCAGGGGAACCCAGATGGGCACACCATATATGTTTGAGGTGCTTCCACACTTCAGACAAGGTGGTGCTGGAGCACCATGCCACACACTGCCTGGACACTGCTCTACCACAGAGCACAGCAAGCTAAAGTACTTGACAGCTGGCTTCACAAGCAAAATAGTCACCACTGCCAACACATCAGTGTGGGCACGCTGCCTACATCTGTAGTAATCACACTAAAAGTTGTTATCAATACTAACAACTGTGAACACACCTTCAAAAGCCTCTCATCCACCTATTAGACAGTGCAGACAAAAAAACTTAAGCCTCCACTGATAGGGGGGAAAAGCTCAAGAGGGCAGAGCATCCTCTGCACTGAAAAGTCTCACTGCTGAACACCACGTTTTCGGCCCATCTTGAGTGGAAGCGAGTTGATCCCTAACATCAAAGAGTATTGCAGTTCTGTCAAACAAGACGTTTCAAAACTGGTTTTAAACAAAGCTGTTCTGCCTGAGAAGCTGCTCATCAGACCACAGGATGCCGAGGTTGTAAGCTTTGCAAATAATCTGCATGTTCACATTTTGCAATGCCTGAAATATCAGAGGCGTTTCTTAGAGGGATGGCAAAGCCAAGGGCTTGCACTTCTCTGCCCGAAGGAGCAGGGAATGCACAGCCCGGTGCAAGATTCCCGTACAGAACAGCAGGAGGAGGGTAGATGCTTCAGGGTTCTCCTTAAGCACAGGTTTGGAAAGGAAATGCATCTCCTCTGAAAAGATATGCCTGGTATCTTCATTGCTTCTCGCCTCACCTCAGTCAATATTTTCAAGTTCTAATCCAAAGTTATAAAATGAGAAAGCAAGGTTCTAATTCTATAATCTGAAATTCCGACCTGATAATCCAAAGGTTGCAAAATTACAACCCGAAGCCATGGCCCCAATCTGAAATTACAGAGTCGCAACCTAAAGCGATACCGGTAGCACCAAGCTATAAAGTTAAATCCCGCAGCTCTAGCTCTCGCTTTAACCTAAAACCCTCGAATTGCAACGCAGAATTACATCTGCGAACCACTCAGAAAGTTTCAGAACAACACCCAGCCCTCCAAAAAACCTGTTCGCAACCCACCCGGGCGAACAAACCTAAACCGGGTTGGAGCGGTGCGCGCCGCAGCAGCCGGTTCTTTAATGTCGAACCGAGTAAAGCCGGCGAGGGAGAGGGACAAAAAAAACCAAGCCGCCCAAACAAACAGCCCCAAAGGCCTGAAGCGCTCCCCCCGACCCCACTCACAGCCGTAGCGGGGCCGCTGCAGGGGCGCCAGCTCCTCATGGTGCATCCTGCCGCCTGGAGGATCGGCGCCGGCTGCCGCCCGCTCTTCTTATGCGCCGCCGCCGCCACGCTGATTCGCTGCCGCCCGCCCCGCGACCGCCCCGAGGCCACCCCGGGAGTGCGCCTGTGCCGGGGGGAGCGGGGAGAGGGGAACAAAGGGGATGGGGGGGCGGAGTCCGCCTCGGGGAAGAAAGGAAGAGAAAAGGGGGAAAAGAAAAGAGGAGAAAAGAAAAAAGGAGGGAAAAGAAGGGGAAAGAGAAGAGGGGAAAAGAGACTAGGGGAAAAGCAAAAAGAGGGGAAAAGAGAAGAGGGGGAAAAGAAGGGAAAAGAGAAGAGGGCAAAAGAGAAGAGGGGAAAAGAGAAGAGGGCAAAAGAAAAAAGAGGGGAAAAGAAGGGAAAAGAGAAGAGGGGAAAAGAGAAGAGGGGAAAAGAAAAAAGAGGGGAAAAGAAAAAAGAGGGGGAAAGAAGGGAAAAGAGAAGAGGGGGAAAGAGAAGAGGGGAAAAGAAAAAAGAGGGGAAAAGAAAAAAGAAGGGAAAAGAAAAAAGAGGGGAAAAGAAGGGAAAAGAGAAGAGGGGAAAAGGAAAAAGAGGGGAAAAGAAGGGAAAAGAGAAGAGGGGAAAAGAAAAAAGAGGGGAAAAGAAAAAAAGGCGAAAAGAAAAAAGAGGCGAAAAGAAGGGAAAAGAGAAGAGGGCAAAAGAGAAGAGGGGAAAAGAAAAAAGAGGGGAAAAGAAGGGAAAAGAGAAGAGGGGAAAAGAAAAAAGATGGGAAAAGAAAAAAGAGGGGAAAAGAAAAAAGAGGGGGAAAGAAGGGAAAAGAGAAGAGGGGAAAAGAGAAGGGAAAGGAGAAGGGAAAGGAGAGGAAAGGAGAGGACCCGGCCAAATGCCGGGTCCTGCACTTGGGGTGCAACAACCCTATGCAGAGCTACAGACTGGGAGAAGCCTGGCTGGAAAACTGCCAGGAGGAGAGGGACCTGGGGGTGTTGGTCGACAGCCGACTGAACGTGAGCCAGCAGTGTGCCCAGGTGGCCAAGAAGGCCAATGGCATCCTGGCTTGTATCAGTAATGGTGTGACCAGCAGGTCCAGGGAGGTGATTCTCCCTCTGTACTCAGCACTGGTGAGGCCACTCCTTGAATCCTGTGTTCAGTTCTGGGCCCCTCAGCACAAGAAGGATGTTGAGGCTCTGGAGCAAGTCCAGAGAAAAGTGACAAAACCGGTGAAGGGGCTGGAGAACAGAACCTATGAGGAGTGGCTGAGAGAGCTGGGGTTGTTTAGCCTGGAGAAGAGGAGGCTGAGAGGAGACCTCATTACTCTCTACAACTACCTGAAGGGAGGTTGTAGAGAGGAGGGAGCTGGGCTCTTCTCCCAAGTGACAGGGGACAGGACAAGAGGGAATGGCCTCAAGCTCCTCCAGGGGAGATTTAGGCTGGAGATTAGGAGGAAGTTTTTCACACAGAGGGTCATTGGGCATTGGAATAGGCTGCCCAGGGAGGTGGTTGATTCACCTTCCCTGAAGGTGTTTAAGGCACGGGTGGATGAGATATTGAGGGACTTGGTTTAGTGTTTGATAGGAATGGTTGGTCTAGAAGATCTGATAGGTCCCTTCCAACCTGATTGTTCTATGATTCTGTGATTCGAGGAGAGGAGAGGGGAGGGGAGGGAAAGGGAGGGGAGAGGAAAGAGAAGAGAAGCCCCCAAACAAACAAACTTAAATGATAAAAGCAAAGCAAAGCAAAAGCAGAAAAAAAGGCAAACAAAACCTCCTGCCCCAATGAAAAAATTGCTGTGACCTCAACAATAACAAAAAGGCACCATTTAAAAATGTGGAGGGGTGGAAAAGGATAGTAATTATTAAAAAAAAAAAAAAACAAGCCACAACCAACCAAACAGAAAGCCAAACAGTACTAGAATGTGAAAAGTCAAGGTACCACCCTTCTCTCATCTTGGCAGAATGGGCTGTGAAGAGGAGCGAACAAAGCAAACCCAGGACTCCCTCATACACTTTTGTTCTTCTGAAAACTCTCTCCTTTTATTGGCAGTGCTTTTGCAGGTCTGGGAAGCCACTCCCACAATCCGCAGAGCACCTTTGGAATGGTGTGTGCCTACATGGACCTGTCCAATGTTGGTACCTCTTTCCAAGGTGTTATGCAAGGGTACAGGACGTGTCTCTGTGTTTATGGCTTCCCTGCAGGATTTCCTTTATATCTTGATAAAAGACTTGATTTTGGACAGTAAAGCAACAATCCATGGGTCAAATGCTCATGTTTTTTGGCCGCAGGTTCCTGGGTGACATCTGAAATGCACCTAGAGATGGGCAGGGGCAAGGCTTTCTCAAATGGAGAGGTATTATAGGGCAGGACCATATCTTCCTAGCAATCTAAGACTCTAACATGAAGTTTTCTGACAGACAAGAGTGAAACAATGCCTGTGTGCAGTCATAACGTGACTCACAGAGCCTATGGGACGTGACGCACCTGTGTGTACTTGTGATTTAAAGTATAGTTGGGTGACTCTTGAAAGATATCTGTAGATGGCCTGAAGGTTTCAGTAATTTCTGTTTCAAAACAAAACAGTGCTGGATCTATAGTCTTCTCTGTAGTTTTCAAGAGGTTTGAGGATGTCTGTACATTCCTTGTAAGGCCTTCGTTTTGATCATTCCCTGTCCCTGGCTGTACTGGCTGTAACTCAGAGAATGTAAACATGCTGGTGGGTAAAAGAAACTCTGGATAGCAATTGAAACACAGAATATTCAGAAAGAAAATACTGAAAAACTACAGAAGAAAAGTGATGCCCAAGAGGAAATACCATTAATTTTCTTGAGGTAAATTTGATTTTCTGTGCTCCCTTTTCCTCCATCTCTGGAGTCCAGGGGCAATGACTTACTGTTAAGGTGTGTGACACAAGCTCTAGCAGAGCTGCAATCACACTGATTGCTTTCTTGAATTTTAAACAATCAACTATTAACTTGCTTCTCCTCTTAAAAAAGGAAGGTAGTGGGTGACCAAACCCAACAGAGAAATGAAGAAATTATCTTTCAGTTTGAAGTGCATTTGAGCTCACTGAAAACAGTATATTTTCTTCAGATGACCACTTCTAATGCCTTTTAGACTTTCATACCTAACCCAAGTCAAGAAAATATGAAAGAACACTTTCTCCCTACATTTCTTTCATTCTTTAGTCAAAACCAGACACTCCAAAGTTTTCTTAGATTTTATTTTTCTGACTAAAATCAAGTGACCTTGTCCCTTCAGAAAGGTAGTTTTCGACAGAGTTGCATCATATTTTAAATGACAACTTATCTCTCTTGAAAAGTGTTCTGCCTCATCTGCAGGTTGTGTAGATGTGGTATGACACAGTGGCAACAGGGTTTCTCTCCTGAAGAAACTATCCGGCAAAGCCCTGGAGGCTCTGTGCAAGACGATGCTGGTCTGTGGTGTGTTTTTCGTGCTCCCTCGTTCACTGACTGGAAAGATGAGTGTGTGTGCTGCCATGGTGTCACATGCACACGTGTAGACACTGCTGCTGAGAAAATGTTCATCTTTGTTTCTCAGCCTCTGTACCTGCAACATGTCCTCTCCCTCTTTCACCCCATTGCTCCGCCATTGGTAATGGCGTTTTTGTCACTGCATGGGGACTCAGCTAACTGATCCAGATGAAAAACTAACATTTTTCTTTCAGTAGCATTATTTCTTAGGCCAGCAGTTCCTTCATCCTCACTCATCTGCCTGCTGAATGTGAGTGCCAGCACAGAGCAGGGGCCTGCCTTGGGGGAGAAATGAAAGGCCAGTGTAGGGAGAAGTGAGAGTGCTTTTTTGGCAGTGGTAACCTCTGTAATGCTCACAGAACAACAAGCAAGACAGGAACCAAACACTCTCAGTAGGAGGTGAGACAGGTAAAAGAATATTGGAATAACAAGCAACACCCATGTGGGTGACCTTTTGCATTAGATTTTTTAATCCTTGGTTTTCCCACTTGAAAGGCAAACTGCATCAGCAGTTCATGGAATAAAGATTTAGACATTTCTGGCAGGAACCAGGTGGAGGGTGGCAGCCTGCCTCTGCAAGCTGCTGGATGTTGCACGTCAAGCAGGGCAGCAGTCTGCACTCCCTCCTCATCTCCTTCTTCCCCTTCCCCAGTGCTACTGCAGCTGTGCCCAGCACCTGCTTGGCTGGCTGAAAACTTTTCTGGCAAGAAAGGCAGCACACCGTGCATTATGCCACCATCTAACAGGAACCTGACTGCAGTAATTGATATAAAATCAACCACGGCTTTTTAGTCAGCCTGTGGCAGATATGAGGCTTTGGACTATTTTCTGTCTTAGGTACTCAAGCACTCCACTTCCATAGTGACTAAGAAGCACACGCTTAAGAAATCAGTATAGTCAGTTATCTAGAGTAAATGTTTGATTGCGAACATTTCCTGTTCACATTCTGGGTCGTTTAATGGAGCTTAAGATAAATGTCCTTGTTGTATTACCAAGGACATCATGCTGTGGATAGCATGTTTCCCATTGCATTCTTGCTAACAGTCCAACTCCAGCCTCTGCACCCGCCTATGAGTGAAACAACACGCCCCTATAGCAAGACAATGTGGGAGTAAGCTCTGGGTCAATGGGCTGTATTCATGTACACCAACTGTGTTTTCAGAGGCAGCTATCTCCTGCTCCATACCTAACAGGGGAATGGGCTGACAGAAAACTGAGAGGAAGGAGGTGTGAGAACGTACAATTCCCACACCTCGTTGCCTGCACTTGGATCAAAAAAACTGCAGAGGCCTCTGCTAGTTCATGTTTCCTAACAGTCCTGTTGTGTACAAAAGGATTTTATATGGTCAAGGATCTTGATATTTGAAATTCTTCGGTGGCTTATGCAGCAGTGACGCAAATACATGCAGGTAATTAGACACACTGGGCTTTTTGTTGGAAACAGCAGCTTTAATGTCACTTCTTCTGTGACAATACCTTTATTTTATTCATAAATAATATGCTTTAACTGCCTGCATTTGTCCTATAGAAAGAAAAGCTACATTTGCTAATTTAAAAGAATAAGGTTGTGTTTTGGGGTTTTTTCCCTGTTAAGTACTGCAGAGAAAGACCACATCCTTTTCTTTTTCACAAGGCAAAAAGCCTGGGTAAGCCAGAGCTAGGAGCTGCTTCTTGGGTGGGTCAGCTTGAATTTCTGCTGTACAATACAGAAGGAGATTGGCCCCGGGCAGGATCCCCTTATCACAAGGACCTTTACGATTGTTTCCTTTGTGCAGCTAATTTAACACTGACTTGAACTGGACTTGCCACAGCGGTGCTTCTGCAGACCCAATTGCATTGTGTTACAACTGAAAATGTCCAGCCATCCTTTACTCTCTCTGTGCAGCCAGCAGATCTTTCCCTGACTAGTGGGATAGACCCTGACTGCTTCTACATGGTAGGAGGGTGTCCTCAGCCCTGCTGGACTTCAGAGATGGTTGAAGGGATGGGTGAATCATAGTGACTACAGCTTCAGAGCTGGTCCTCCCTGTACACTGACGCGCATGAACCCAGAGTAATAATTTTGGATAAATTTTAGCGAAAAGGCCACAACAACTGTGGAGACATTTTACAGAGAAGAAGACCTGGATACTGTGGAACTGATTGATACTGAGCAATTCTAACAGGGCCGTGAAACAGAAAACTGAAAGATAAACAAAGGCCAGCTGAAAGGCATACAAGAGCTAGTTTGGTGGCAATGAGTACCAACTGAAAGAAAAACAATGGAAGAGAACTATCAACATAGCTAATTTTAGTGTAACTTGTTTTTTTTAGCATGCATGGTAGTTTAGCTAATAATATGTTAGTAATAGGTTTATGGACAGCTACCTTTAGCAAATAATACACTATGGATACCCTCATGGGCGCCCAGTTATGTAACTAGAAAGGGTATATAAAAAACCGCTAACTCAATAGAATGACTTCGATCCATCAGATTGAAGTCCGTGAAATGAATCCCCTCAAACCACTGTGTTTATGATTGCAACCCGAAGGTCAAAAGGCTCTCAAGGCAACATCAGGAAACAGAAAATTGGTAAGTGCCCCCTTCTGTATGGTCTGCTGTAGGTCTTGCAAGCAGCTGTGGCACCAGAGATCAGCTGTGGGGACTGGCTCTGAGAACCAGGCTGGGTTACAGCTGCCCCCTCAGCATGGTATTCATGTTATGCATTATTTATTGTTGAAGGTAAGTAAACAAATGCGTCATTACATAATCGGCCACAGGGATCCCTGAAAAAACACAGCTAGCATCAATGGGAAGGCTGTAACTCCTCTGCTTGTCTCTGCTCTCTGCCTTGTGTGCCCAGAGGACAGAGGTGACAGTGCAATCCAATGCTCCTCTTCTGCAATTCCTGTTTCAGCTCTTCCCTTCCAAGGTGTGGTCAAAGTAGACACCCTAATTAAATAAGTATATTAAGTTCAAGCTAGTCTGGTTCTACACCAGTCAAAGCATCCAAAGAAATGTGAGATCTCATAAATTCAAAGTACTGCGGTAAACCGAATTGTTGGGTAAAACAGAGATCCAGAAGAGAAGTTCTTAAGCACTTTTCTTTCTCAGCAGCAACAGTTACTTCTGACTGAGGAAGTGATTTCAACTTCTGAAGTGTGCTGGGGTACAGTCGGAAGCAATACTAAATACCAAAACTCAGTGACTAGAGTAACATGTTTCTTAGATTTTAACACTGCTGCTAGAGTACGCCAAAGTACTTGGAAATACAGATGACTGAACTGTGTTGGGCACCAACCTAAATAAAACATAATAATTATGTTATTTATCTTCAAATTGAAAACTCAGTTTTTAAAAACAAAATAAATAGTTCTTGGGATGGAGGGAAAACAACTATGTGTGTAATTTTGAGCCAAACTTTTTGAGAAAGATATGTATTAAAATGCACACAAAAGATGGTTTTTGTGTAGCTGCGGCACCTGAAAAAGAACATGATTAGAGAAATTACTTTAGTGTCATAGAATTGTCATCTTTCTACCACTTGCAGATATCATGCTTGCCTTAAGACTGCTACTACTTAAATAAGGGTGTGCTCAAGAACTTGCACTTAAGTTATTTAGAGGAAAAGAACCATTCTAGACCTTGTGCTTTGAGGAAAAACCTGCAAATAGAGATCTGAAAGTATCAAAAGCCATGTATTCTTCAACATTTCTGCCAGTAAAACTTCATGACTTTTGTGTTAGTCCTCTAAATCCAAGGATTGAACCCCTGGCAACAGCAATATTGTGACTCTGCAGTGATTCTTCTCAGGTTCTGAACTGCGTATCACAAATCAGAGAATCATCTCTCACACTGATGCTGTTGTGTTGGTGGGGCTATCTGTAGGGTCACACCATTACTTCACTTGTTGGACTGAGCCGAGGTAGTGCTCCTCTTCCCTGCCCAAAAGTTGTGATTTTATTATTTATTTAATTTTTTTTTTCAGAACACATCCAGAAGAGCTGTTTACATATAAAAGAGTGGGGAGGGATCTGTTCTGTGCTGAGAAACAGAAGCAGTGACTAGGTAGGAATATTAGGTTACACCATACCTTGCTGCATCTACCTCTAACTGCTTCATGTCATGCATCTGAGCCTTACCTAAGGTGCATTTCTAAAGAGTACTTTTATATGTCCTTACCTTTCAGGTGAGGGGTGCCTCTGGTTTTCCCTCCTGTCAAGACTTGGTTAAATCCTGCCTTCCAAGGTACGTAAGAAACCAGTTTCTCTGCTTGAACAGGTTTGAAAAAAATAGAAGCATTTGTTCAAAATGTCTTGGACAAGTGCCCTGGTTCCTGCAAAAGTGACAAGAGTTTTGCAGGACAGAGGCAGAAATCTTTCTGCAAGAACTCTGCCAGAAAAGAGCCTTTTCCATTTGTCTGCTGGAATAAATATTTATTCATTTAACAGAATACTTCAGGGTGGAGAGACCCTCCTTGTCTAGACATAATGAACGACCATAAAAATGAATTCAGATCTGTTTGAAAGTAGAGAACATCTGTGACCAGCTGCAACTCACAGTTCCAGCATAAAGAAAAAGACTTCTTTATTGGGCTAGATGTAGCAAAAGTAAAATCTTGATTGTTTCCTCACATGTTATCCACAAGGTATAAGGGATCTTCTTGTGACACTGTTTCAGTTTTGGGGGGATTTTATTTAATTTTGAGGTGGGAGAGAGGTTGGTATTGTAATATAGCAAATTTCTTTGTGATTGAATGTGCTTACCACTGTTTCCACTCTGCAAGAAGTCTATGTATTATTCACATGTTAATATATTATTTATTACTCTTGAGACAGAGTGCTAGGAGCTTTACATTTACAGTATACCAAGTGACAGCTAAGTCAACCCTGCAACTATTTTCTTGCCTGCCAGCAGTTGCCCCACAGATAAAGCACAGACTGAACTCCCATGGATTTCCACAAAACTAATTCTAGTGTTCTTATTTCCAGTACTTTTCTACTGGCAGGACTCCAGACTTTTGAAAAGCTCCTCGTTATTCACATTAGTGTAAAAAAAATTAAGAGCATGTCTAGAAGATTGACAAATTCAGGCTCCGGAAGTCTCAGCCAGGAGAACTAATTCCAGGATACGGGGCCTTTCACAGGGAACACAGTGTCAAGAGCCTACTCTTATTTAAACCAAAATGTCTTCAGCTTCAATTAAGTTCTTGGAAGCAACTTTGCTTGTTTTCTAAGGGAAAGAAGGGTGTTCCTCAGATAACCAGTCCTCAAACCATTTGTGGCTGTAGCATTAAAAATGGTATTTGAAATTCCAGGTAAAAATACATCAGAAGCCTATGTAGTTTGGAGAATACTGGAATCCTGATGCTGGATCATTCATGGCAGCGTTGCTGCAAAGAAACCTGAAGCCACCCTCCATTCAAGAATTGTCCCACCAAAATGTGTTGCAGAGGTGAGGCAGTACCTGGCTCAGGACACTTTTCTCACCTGTATCACGAGTTGCATGGTATTCATGTAGGGAGTTTACCATCAGGTGAAGGATCTCAGACTGCCTCTGGGCTACAACAGCTGAAACTCTGTATGAAATTTATATTGATAAAGTTTTTCCTGATCCTTTCCTTTAGTTATTTTTCCTACTCCACCTGTAGGTCAGATTGGCAATTACACTGTTCCAACGTTGACCTGTTTAGTTTCTATAACCAGCTTATTGGCAGTAAAATATGCTCCCCTGAAATGGTTGGAGTTAATGTTTACACAGAGGGAGGATCCTGTGTCATGGTGAACAGATATTTTTCCTTAGTTTCTACATTTGTGTAACAATAACTGCAAAGTAACATAATTAATAACAGAAGACTTCTTGAACAGATGTGTGTTCTTTTCCACCTCTTTTTCATTAGGTTTATGATCGGTCAATAACTCCGATATGATTACACCAGGCAAAGTCCAGAGTTTTGCCCTGGGAATTGGGCTGTCTATGCCCACATGTTCCAGTCTAACACTTATATATTTTAAAAGTATTTTAGTTCACAAACCACAGCCCTACCAAAACCAAGTCAGAGTTCATACTAGCAGCGTAATGCTGATTTTACTGCAATTCAAGAGTATGAGGTCCAACACTAACCCCCCCCAATACTGTGCCTGTAACCTTTTTTTTAATGAAGTAAGGAAAATAACTACCATCACCTTCAAAATAGTTCCCTTCTGAATTGACACACAGTTGCCTACAATGCTGTGAATGTTGAAAGCAATTGTTTTCTAAGAGGTTGTTGAGGATCTCTGTCATTTTTGCTTTCATGTCTTCTATCAACAAAAAAATGTATTCCTTTGAGCACCAGTTTGATCTTTGGGGAGAGGTAGAAATCATAGGAAGCCAGTTCTGGCAAACAGGGAAGGTGCTGAAGCACAGTGATTTTATTATTAGTTAAAAATTTCTTCACAGACAAAATGTGGGCTGGCACTTTGTCTTGATGTTAGCTCTCTGTTCACTCTTGTATACCAGCATTTTCCAGTCCGGCATAAGAAAACATCTGTATTTGAACACACGTCCACTTGTACTGAGTAAGGCAATTGAATTTTGTCTGACTGTGGCAGGTTAGAACATGTTCTATGACCTTCACTTTGTTTCTCTACTCCCACTCTTGGTTGCTGAGCTATAGGCTTAGTCTTGGGGTGGGGGGCTGGGGGTTTTTTTTTGGTTTTTTTTTTTTTTCGGTTTGGGTTTTTTCTTTTTCTTTTTCTTTTTCTTTTTTTTGGATCAGACCTCATATAGTAATATTTGACTTCTTTGGTCCTATTGCAAGATCTTTACTAATAGCTGGTGAACTCTTTTTTTTGAAATTTAAATTTTAAAGGCTCTGGAAGAGGGGACAGGCCTCTTGGGTGGACTACAGGAGGGTAGTGAGGCTGTGTAGGGAAAAAATCAGAGGGGCTAAGGCGGAACTAGAGATCAGATTGGCTAAGTCTGTAAAAGACAACAAAAAAATCTTTCTATAAATATATAAACAATAAAAGGAGGACAAGGGAAACCATACAGTCCCTTTTGGACACAGAGGGAACAACAATGACAGGGGATGAGAATAAGGCTGAAGTACTTAATGCCTTCTTTACCTCAGTCTTTAATTGTAAAGAAAGCTGTCCCCTCTGTGTAGAAACTCCAGAAATAGAGGAGCAATACAAGGCTCCCATGGTCCAACAGGAGGTGGTCAGAGCCCTGCTTGACCAACTGGACACCCACAAGTCTATGGGGTCAGATGGGATTCATCCTAGGGTTTTGAGGGAGCTGGCGGACGTATTGGCCAAACCCCTTTCCATCATCTTCCAACAGTCCTGGAAGACTGGGGAGGTACCTCTGGACTAGAGGTTGGCTGATGTAGTGCCCATTTACAAGAAGGGTAGCAGGGAGGATCTGGGGAACTACAGGCCAGTCAGTCTGACCTCAGTGCCAGGGAAAGTCGTGGAACAGGTGATCTTGAGTGCTATCATGAAGCACTTGCAAGAGAACCAGGTGATCAGGCCCAGTCAACATGGGTTTACCAAAGGCAGGTCCTGCCAAACCAACCTGATCGCCTTCTATGACAAAGTCACTCGGCTGCTGGATGAGGGAAAGACTGTGGATGTGGTCTTTCTGGACTTCGGTAAAGCCTTTGACACGGTTTCTCACAGCATTCTGCTACGGAACCTGTCAGCCTCTGGACTGGACAGACACACACTCTCCTGGGTAGAAAACTGGCTGGATGGTTGAGCCCAGAGAGTGGTGGGAAATGGTGTTAAGTCCATCTGGAGGCCAGTGACAAGTGGGGTTCCCCAGGGCTCAGTGCCAAGTCCAGCCCTGTTCAATGTCTTCATCAATGACCTGGATGAAGGCATTGAGTGTACCCTTAGCAAGTTTGCAGGTGACACAAAGCTGTGTGCAAGTGTCAATCTGCTGCAGGGTAGGGAGGCTCTGCAAAGGGACCTAAACAGGTTGGACTGCTGGGCAGTGTCCAATGGTATGAGGTTTAACACGGCCAAATGCCGGGTCCTGCACTTGGGGCACAACAACCCTATGCAGAGCTACAGAATAGGAGAAGCCTGGCTGGAAAACTGCCAGGAGGAGAGGGACCTGGGGGTGTTGGTTGACAGCCAACTGAACATGAGCCTGCAGTGTGCCCAGGTGGCCAAGAAGGCCAATGGCATCCTGGTTTGTATCAGAAATGGTGTGACCAGCAGGTGCAGGGAGGTGATTCTCCCTCTTTACTCAGCACTGGTGAGGCCGCTCCTGTAATCTTGTGTTCAGTTCTGAGCCCCTCACCACAAGAAGGATGTTGAGGCTCTGGAGCAAGTCCAGAGAAGAGCGACGAGGCTGGTGAAGGGGCTGGAGAACAGACCCTATGAGGAGCGGCTGAGAGAGCTGGGGTTGTTTAGCCTGGAGAAGAGGAGGCTGAGGGGAGACCTCATTACTCTCTACAACTACCTGAAGGGAGGTTGTAGAGAGGAGGGAGCTGGTCTCTTCTCCCAGGTGACAGGGGAGATTTAGGCTGGAGATTAGGAGGAAGTTTTTCACACAGAGGGTCACTGGGCACTGGAATAGGCTGCCCAGGGAGGTGGTTGATTCCCCTTCCCTGGAGGTGTTTAAGGCACGGGTGGATGAGGTATTGAGGGACTTGGTTTAGTGTTTGATAGGAATGGTTGGACTAGAAGATCCGATGGGTCCCTTCCAACCTGGTTGTTCTATGATTCTATGATTCTATAACAATGTCAAACTCCAATTGCATACTGAGAATTGTGCTGCTGATAAATTTATCTCAAGGAGCCTGGGCTTATTTTCCATATAATTTTACTGTAGTAACAAAACAATTGTTTCTGGAAGTCCTTAAGAACAGAATGGAAGGGAGGTGGTAACATAGTCATAGACAACAGTTCACTAAGGACTAAGACCTGCTGAATGGGAAGTAAACCTAGGGGAAAAAAAAGATCCTAAGTCATCTGTAATCCTGTACTAGGAGGATTGCCTTTTAAATTATCTAGCTCTACCACTAACACCACAACACTATTTGTAGGAAAAATCTTGAGTCTGTAAGGGAGTCCTGGCTGGTGGATGTAAAAGGACATCCTCTCAAAGCTACATGATATAGCAAATGTAACAGTCTAATAATGACTTCACCTCCAGGATGTTGGAGAAGGAGGTTATTCTTAGTTTTATCATTCGTAGTGTTCTCATTCCTAGTCTCTGTGAAGTCCAGTCTAATTGCAAAGCAAAGGATGTTTTTATTTAACTTGAGGAACCCCTTGGGAGTCCCAAGGTTAGGTGGATTGCAGCCTGTATGGGTACATAACACAATTGAATACATTATCATACAACATGTTGTAGAATGTACAATTCAAAGCTATTTTAACCACTGACAAAACCTCTACTGTTCTGCAATAACATAACTCTCTGCGTTAGCATGAAACTTTTTAATTAAAAAGTGTTATTTGCCTTTGGGAGAATTGAGATTAGATCTATACCCTGATTTGTATTTGATCACAATTCAGCTAAACTATCAGGCTATCCAACAAACATTTTACGTGGTCTCAGCAGGCATTTCACACTTAATCCTCATAGCTAATGTTTCTTAAGTATCTATGTCTCTTCAGGATTGGATAGTGTGTTTGAAGAATATGTTGACAATTCCCAGTGGTACAATCTGGCTTTTCCAAAGGATAGCAGAAGTTACTCATAGATTGATAAGGCTGTCACTGGTTTGTATTTCTATTTTCAAAGCTGGAAGTATTGCCTGGATGATTAGTGTAGGCATTTCCTTATGTAATTCATTCAGACATTAATCTTGATGGGAGCAGCTGCAACTTCTGCCTCTAGGTCTCAATGTAGGGACTACATTTGACTCTCTAAGCAGAAGTCATACATCACTTTGAAGATGGCAGTTTACCCTAGTGCAGTCAATATGAGTACAAAGATCACAGCTGACAGGCCTTTGTGTTTGTGTAATTCAGCAATTGATGTGATCAGCTCCTTATGTTAAGTCTTATCCTCCTCTTCCAAACTATCTCTCCATATTAGGGCTTTTAGTATCCTCCTAAGCTATTTTGCACTTATAACTTTATTTTGCTATAGTAATAGAAAATCATTACTGCAGTGTTAATCATGCCAACAGGGTTCATCCATTCTGAAAGCCATAAGTAACATAACGTAAAATGCAACTGCACATCTTATGCAGGAAGAGTGTATTCACTTGTATACTGTGAAAGTTTACATATGGTGCCACCAGAAAGCATATAGAATGGTATGATTTTCAATTCATCTTCATATTTTGAGGAAAGTATGAGGAACTTCAAGCCAATATTTCTTTTCTGTTGTCAGTGTAAGTTGCTGTATAAAAGTTACAGAGATAACTAAGTGGGATGAGAAGTGGTTCAGGTTAGATACTGTTCTTAATACAATAAGTGGAATATTTTGAAGCTTCAAGAAGTGGAATATTTCAAAGTGAAATGTTTTGATTTAAGCTAAAGTACAGTTAAGGTTCGTCAAATCAGTTGTAGTTTTCTTGAAAGTCAGACAGAATATCTCTCTGATGTCCCTCTGTCTTCTTTAAAATGGTGTCTTCCACACATTGTTTGTTTTTTGAAGGTGATAGTGTCTTGTGTGAAGTATGATCTGTGCCGAACAGATGTCTCTTCATCTTCAATCATCTCTGTTTGCAGTATATTCAATCCTAAAGCCAAGGTCAAACAGAGAGCTGCAGCTAGCTCCAAATTAGCATGAGTTCTGACTGTTGAAAGGTTTCATAACATTAACATTAAACCTCACAATATAATAGAATATGTGTAAGATTTCTGGGGAAATTTATACATATGCATGTAAGTGGGAAATACATTCTGTAACCAACCTTTGTCTCATTGCACATGATTGATGGAGACCATTCCTGAATATTGCCTGGTGTGATTAAGAATACTTGCTTTCTAAAACTCAAAAATGAATCTTAGGGAGTTTTACTTGCTGGCATTTTTGGTATCTGTCTCACATCAGCCTAATATTTTATGTGCACAACTTTACAAATGCAATTGATTAATAATCATAGCCTTGTTGAAACCCTAGCAGAAAGAAAACATATGGAGGATGCACATGATCTCTTTTAACGAGTGGTCTATATACAGTGTCAAATGCCACAAAGTTCCTCCGTTTCTTACATTTGCATCCATAGTCTCCGTGTACCTGTGTTGTTTTACACAATATATAGACACATACACTGGTCTGAATTAAGCATCATCTTTTTGCTAATATAACTATGTCAGCTAGGAATATATACATGTATGATGCAAAATTCTTCAGAGAAAAGCATTCCTACAAGCCAAAGTGTCCGTTTTGCAAGATGATGAACTCCAATACAAGATTCCCTGATAGTGAAGTTTTTTAAGAGATTAAGTGAAGTTTGTGAAAGATACCTGTGAATAATATGTGCAAATCTCACATGCTCCCTTTTGGATTGTTATCTTATCTTCTGCACAAAAGAGGCTGATTTCTCCCCAGAATGAGGCAAGGAGACAAAAGCTTAAAAACTTTATTTTCACTAGACTACATGAGAAATGTAGTAGTGTACATAGACGAGTGCCTACATCTAAGACGACATAAAATATGGATTAATATTTCCATTATTTGTCCTCAACAAATGGAGGAAATTTTTTTCCTATACTGTACTACAAAAGATATGAGTTGCCAAAGGATAGTTATAAAATTATACATATCCCTATCTGCTGAGTTTTGTAGACAGTGCTCTTGCATGAGCTGAAAAACACTTGAATTCAAATGTAGCTTAGCTTTTCCCTATTGGTGACACAGCTGAAGAAGCTCATATGTTTTGTTTAATCTGTCATCTGTTTGAAATAACCTATATTTGGAAATGTATTTCTGATTCAGCTGCAGAGATGGCAGAATATAAATAACACAGCAGTTTTTTATTATTTTGAAGCTACCACACTTGATCTGTTGAAGATTTTCAGAGGCCCTCAGTGCACAAATACAATGAAAACTAGAGTTGTTGCAGTGTTGCTTCAGGTTTTGGGGTTTGGGGTGAGGTTTTTGCTGAATACCATGTTCTTCCAGAAATATAGTTTATTGTACAAATTCCCATTGACCTTTTGGATGCATGGCTCATCATATCTTGCAGAGGCATGCTTTTCACACAGAGTTAGACTAGGCCCTTTGGGTGATAACATACCCCTTCAGTGCAGCTATGTAGTGAAAGACCAGATGTCTATTTTGTGTAACTATATACCATGCAAATATGAATCACAAACAGTTAGTTAAAATCCTTGCTCTCTTTCGACCATTGCAACTTTTCACTCTCTGTGGTTTTCTTTAGTAATTTACAATTCTTTAATTTTATTAACTTGTTCCGTGTTTTATCTTAGTACAAGTTTAACCTCTATTCCAGGCACTGAAGATGAGATAGATAGAGAGCCTTTGTAAAGGAACTTAATAATGGAAAACAATTGTTTACAGTATTTTGTGGGTAGTGAAAAATGATGTTCTGGCTATCATCACACCTGACACGTACTCCTTGCAGAGAACAAATCTTTATTTGAATATAGTGGAGCAAAAAATGTTCCTTTATTAATCTGATGTACACTAAATAACTTTGCATTTCTTACATGGATGATAAATATTTGGCAGATAAATTTAGAAACACTTCCACATTTTACAGATTTATACTGTACACAGTCATCCTACACAGAGCATGCCCTTTCACAAGTATACAGACAGCTTTCCTCAGGGGACTTAATCAAAACACTTGGTCAAACATTTTTGAAGTTGGCAATCTGACACAGAGAAGCATACTGGAAAGATGAGTTCACAATTGTACCAACTGGACTTGAAGTGAAAAATTCAGAACTCCAAAAGAGAAAATTTATCAAGGCACATACATGCAAACACACATATACAATAGGGATGACTGTAACCTGTTTTACAGGAGATCACACTCCGCAGTAAAGAAAACAAACAAAGATAGAAACAGAGACGTCAGGACCATTGCCAAGATCTTGTTGCAGATTAGCAGATTTGGAAGTAAATATGTATAAATAGGAATTCAGCTTCAAAGTTGCTCATTACCTTATATACAATATGTACATGTTTCCTTGTGTTAAGAAATGGAGATAGTAAAAAAAAGGGTTATGATTTTCTTGACAATATATGCACAGTGCACATCTGCACTTTTGTATATTAAAGACAGTTTGAAAAATTGTACTTCTAGTTGGATCAGTACAGTTGGCAATTTAAGTGGAACTTTAGTAGGAGAAACCAGGAGCAGAATATAGCTCACAAAAAAATTAGGAAAGAATGCAGGTTTTCTTTCTTTTGTTTAGTATTAGAAAATGTTAAGAAGTTTTTAAGAAAATCAGTAACTTGACAATGCCAATAAATTAGAGTGAAGGCAAAGAGCTCTACTCTGAATACTTCATCCTTGATGCCTGACTTCTGTGCCACATTGCAAAGGAAATGGCCTAGTTTAGTAAAAAAAAAAAAAATCGATGAATTGTTACTTTGTAGCATATATTTGAGGCTAAGTATGAGCAGCAATTTTATTTGGTGGTTTTTACAATTTTCCATAGTAAATGGCTGATATAAGCTGTCAGTTGATTCATTAGACTGCATGGGATGGTATTTAAAATTCTTTAAATGTCTGGGAAATATTAAGTTCAAAGGAAAAAGCAAGGCTAAAATCACTCATGTTAAAACTAAGGTCTAAATGAATAAATTTTTCTCGGAATCACAATTCCAGCATGACAATACATAAAGTCTTGTATTTAATATTTTTTGAAAGAGAAGGCTGCCAAGATCCATGGGTCATAAATTGATTCAGTGATTTAAACAGAGATCAGTTTATACACACAATTCTATTTTCATGTAACACACTGTAGGTTCCCAGATCATTAGGGAGACGACAACTGCAGTTGCTAGCATCCTAGTGTTTGTTTTTAAACTCTTAATGAGCTAGCTGTCCTACAGCACTCATTTCATTCCTGTTCTTATTTTTGTTGCAAACGTCAGTAAAAGCTTCCATTTCCCTCTTCAAGGACTGGAGAAACCAGTCATCATATGAGAAGAAATCTGTGGCAGGAAGAAACAGGAAGGATTTGTAAGGTTGATCCAAAAAAGATGATCAGAGCTTGTGTTTCTAAAGTCTTTTCCCTTCTCAACTATTGGAATTTATCTCTGTTTACAAATTTCCAAATAAATCATCATATTAGCTACACTACTTTGAATCTGCTTGGCAGTTTTGTACATTAAACTGTCTATTCATGATCACTATTAGAAACTATAGTATATACTACAGTCTCAGTAAGTATGTTTTCCTTTTGGAAAGACTCACTGCCTTCCAGAAGTAGTGTTATGTAAGCATTGCTACCCTTTCATGGCCTTCTCCCAAAAGCCTGGCAGAGACCAGTATTCAGTTTGTCAACTTAGAGAACACATGGGAAAAAGGGAAAAAAAAAAAAAAAAGAATTGCAGGCTGCTTTCATTTGTTGGTTTGTTTTTATTTGTTTCTTTTTATCTTAGTATGGAGTTGACTTTCCTACAGCAAATACGTATTGTTAAATCCTATGGAAAGTATACTTCCTTTCTTCTGTTTATTTGCTAGTTTTGTAGCATGTGTGCATGTCTTCCACCAGAAGAAGCACACTGGAAATGGTGGATGTCCTTCACACAGGAAAAGTGAAATTTTGTGGATGCTGTAGCTTCTGAAATAGTTCTCTCCACCTTCACATCTCTGGGTGCATGTGCTGCTGTTTTCACCCTAGATTTGCTCATGATAGCGGCAATTATTTTATGCAGTGCTAATTACTGTAGAAGATCTTTGTGGATATTAATCATTAATTGAAAGACACCCTGGCAATGGCTCTGTTTCAGGCTGGTCAAAGATTGTTGATAAGAACAGCAGCAAACAATTGTTTAGCCACCTTACTAGAGCAATAGCAGCATGTATGCAGAAACGATAAAGAACACACAACACAGGAAGACACGGACATTTTCTCATATATTACACAGAAGTTAACATCTTGACATCTATATGGAACATTTTGAAGGACTTCTGGTTGGATAAGACAAAGTACACAGCTTTTAGAATTGTATGTATCTGAGAGCACTGTGTCTCCTAGTCACTGGAACATGACCAGTGCCTTTGCATGATGTACTGTTTTGCGGTTTGGCACAGTGCGGTGCAGAGGGAAAGGTTATAGCAAAGTCAGAGCTCATTTTTCAGACCACTTCAGAAGTTCCTTTCCAATGATTGAAACCTAATGGCTAACTAAGATGAATGTTGGCATCCTGACAATTTTGCACATGAATAAGTAAAGGGTTCTGCACAAGGTAAGGAGCAGAATGGTATCTGTGTTCAAAGCATAATGCGTAATGTGGAAAGCAACCATTATTAGCATTTAGAATGTGATAAGAATATGGATCTTAAGTCTTACATCCGCCTATGTTATAGGGAGGTGAGTGGGTGTGTATATATGTGTGCATACTCACCCATATGCGTGTCTGTATATGTATTCCTCTCTAACTGTGTAATACTTCTTCTTTACAATATAAAGTTTTATATAGCTGCAGGCTAGGATTTAAGGAGAACGACTGACAAATACCAAGGTAATTGAAACCTAGGCCTTGAAATCATGCTGTTCCTGGTTTGCATTTATTTTGATCCATTTCATTATTTTTTTCCTGACCCCCTTCCTCTGAAGAATCCACTTTTAACTGGGTAAGGTAGGTCTACATGAGATTCACAAATTACTTTTATCACATAGTCTGTAGGGGACAAGCAAATATTTAGAAGGCAGATGTTGAAAGGGTTGAAGATGTTTTATGGGTTAGAAAACATGCAGTATTATCAGAGAGAAGTGCTAGGTGACAACTCTAGCTCTAGACAACAGCTGAAATGGGCATAACACATAAGACTTCTGCAGAATAATGTGCTTGTGATGAGTTACGAGTGCAGTCCATTAGGAGCAAGTAGCTTCAACTTGCTTTTTCAGGACTACTGGTGAAATAGATGTCCAAAATGAGAAAGTACAAGGCTTAGCAAAATAATAGATCCTTAGGATCCAAAAGAAATTAACTTAGGTGGCTAGTTGTGGAGAGAGTGTTGAAAGCCAGACTGCCAGCAATTTCTCTCTCTCACTTGCGGACTGATGTGTCTGACTACAGCTCAGACATGTTGATGGCCACAGTAGGGGCAAGATCTCTACAAATCTACTCAGTTATGTGGCATTAAAATATGTATTCATGAATACCCTGGGTAGAAAGGACAATGCTTTTGTGTCAGGTCATCTTCATCCAGATGTCTTTGTTGTTAAGTAATCTCTGATATTTGGCTGTTAGACTGTGCAGTGTTCAGAAGCAAACAATGTGAACAAACAATTGTCAAGCAGGGTATATTGTTTCCCCCAAAAAAGAATTGCACTTGTATTTTTCCCTACTTTTTCACCTAAGTATTTTGATCCTAGTAAATGTTACGCATGTGTGTGTTATGGGAGGAGGCTGCAAATAATTACTGCTTTATTAATTTTTTGCTAGACAGGATGTACTCAAAGGGCCAGAAAGCTTGGCAACATATTACAGGCCAGAGACTTCGGACATAAATTAGTCTACTATCAAGTAACAAAACTAAATCAACCAAGCTTATTTTACCTTTTTCCTGTTTCTGACAAGTTAAGTCACTGCATCAAAGAAAGGTCTTGTACGTGGATGAAGTTCTGTAAAATAATCTTACAAAACTAGGTTAGGACTAAATATTGAGGGATACTCCTATTGCAGGAAGCAGGATAATCAACACTGCAACAAAAATAAAGAATACAGATAACAATAATAGATAAAAAATATTTTGCATCCCTTAGCTGAATTTATTGACATTAGAAGAAAGAAAATTAGGCTGATTTCAGCATATGAACTGGTTGTAGACTGGATGAGTGAAGGTGGGGGAGATCTGCAAGTAATACTATAAATTGATGTCTTCTACTTAATTCAGATTCTAATCTGAGTTCCAGATTTTCTGGCTAAAGCGTCTCTGCTAATTCCACATGACAGCCAGATCCCTGACTTACCTCCAAACTACAGGCAAAAGTTTGTCTTTTTTTGCTGCATTTCCTGAACTATCAGCATTGGAAAGTACAAATTCAGGCAAATACCTAATATTTTACAGTGGGTTTAATGAACAAGAAGGCAGGAAATGCAGAGGAAAAGCAATCTCTCAGACATGTTTTCTTCTGGAATATGACGACTGAACATGTGTTTTCTTTCAGGACTCCAGGGGAAGTAGAGCATTTCTTTTTTCACTTCTTGTGGTTTTGACCCTATGAGTGCAAGGATTAATTTTTTAACATTGTGATTGAAATTTAAATTGCATTTCCAGATTATTAAACAGGAAAAATGGCTTGTAGGTTGTATTAGCGTGATATCATCTTGTTTCGGTTAGGAAGTGCAACTAGATGCAAATATCTTTCTCTGACTAATAAAGACCATTTTAAAACTCACAACGGGGAAAAGAACTAAAGCCCAGCACACAGAGGTTATCCATATGAGGGTCTGAGGACTATACTGTTAAGAACTAGAATCAACAGTTGCGTCTCATGAGGAGTTACAGGAAGGTAAGGCTCTATAGTAGTAGAATAAGAAAACAAGAACAGGGAATAACATTTCTTTCAAACGCAATTGAGCTAGAAGCACAGGCAATAAGATTCTGCTGTATCTGTTCCCACAGCAGCAAGGACACTTATGAGAGGAGATCCCTGCTGGTATAATTTAGCCTTCTGGACCTATAGGGAGATGTCGAGTTTGGCTGCCTTAAAATAGAGATTTTTTTTCTGAAGGACTTTCGAGCTTGCTTTCCACCTTGGCTTAAAAAAGGTATTCCCAAGTTTCAAAAGATATGTGGCAAACCTTACTGAATGTTACTGTCAAGTCAGAAGCAGGTAAGAGCCAGAGCTGTGAGTTTTGACTGTCTTTAAAACTGGCCCTCTGGTAGAAAAAACAATTTAAGAAAGAATGCATGGAATGGCATGAAGAGAAAGAGACCAGAGCTTGAGTTAGCAGTCTTACTTTGACACGATTTTCTAAGATAATGGACAGAGTAGACTGCTACAGCCATCAGGAAGGAGGGCTAACACTGTTTCGTCTATGTCAAAGTTTTGTTCTGTATACCTCTAGAAGGGCACTGGGTAAAATCAAGCATAAAGGAAGAAGGCTTCCCAATATATCATTATCTAGCAATCCCCTTCACTCTCCAGAAACCATGAACATATAGTTTTAGTTGTCTTGCTAAGAGTCTGTGCAATCAATGCAACACATACTGTGTTGTAATGTATTCTTCCAACCAACAAGGTGCTAACATGAATGTAGCCAATCTGGTTAAAACATGCAAACATAATGAATGAGATGATTTCAAGAAATAAGAGTCTGCTAAGTCAAGCTCTACTATCAAACAACCTGTAAGGAGCAAAACTAATTATTTTATCTTTTTTTTAAATGAAAAAATATGGTCTCTTTTGCAGACAGTTTTCAGATTTTAAAGTAGTTGACCATCACAGTTAGTACTATTCTAAACGCTGTCACTATTCTCTGTCTTCGAGGGCCATTGTACTTTTTGTCATCGCTGTGGTTGGGACAAACCTTTTGGATTTGCAGGAGAAGAGCACTATACCACATACCCTGCTTCAATTTATACTGAGAGAATTTTCCAATTAGTGGTCAGTCAGTTAAGCAGTTTTGATTATATGCATTTGACAGCTCTGATACAAAAATGTTATGGAGTTTGGTTCTCTGTAGTGTATCAGAGATCTAAACAGGCAATTAAGTGACCCTTTGTGTGAGATATAAGTGAATAGACACAAAGAAAGTACAATTCCTACTGTCCAATATTTATTACCTGAGATTGCTTTGGAAGCTGCAAAAATAGGCAGATCCACTAAAGATCAGCCAAATTACTTTTGCTTATAATGTAAGTAACATTTGTGTTTAAATCCCCATAGATTCAAGTATTGCTGTTCCAACATGTAGATTGTACCTATCTAACAAAGTATTTATAGCTTGAAATTGCATTAATGTCTTTTGTCTTTATGAGATAAATCTTTACTGCACTGAAGCCAAAGCGATTGTTCAAACAGGTTCCACATTGGCTTGTGCACTAGCTCATAACTATTGAGCGAACTGGCTCACCAGTTAGGGAGATTCTGGTTTAAAGTTTTGGTTAATATGCTGGAAATGTATGTGCGTTTTTTCCTTTGTTCATCTCTTTCATTTACATTTTCTCCCCTTGTCTATGCACTATAATTCTTCTTTTCCTTTTCCTGCCTTAGAACTTTCAGTCTAATCCAGGACCATACAAGGTCTGTTTGTCTTTGCTAACGGTTGTTGTTGCTATATTCCACTTCATCAAGACTTAATCATACACTTTTGATGTAGTCAGGATTTAGAATAAGAACCAGCATTGATATCAGCATAATTTTATGTGTAATGAGATTTTAGTGTGTAAGTCTTGAGCTACAGCCCTAGAAAGTTGAACCTTAGTTTTCTGTGGCCCATTTCTTTCACACTTGTCAGGTGGCATGAGGTGTTAGACCTGGATGTTTTTCAGAATTACACATAGAGTTGGAAAGAACATACTATTTTCAAGTGGACAACGCATAGCAAGACAATGCAATATTTTACCATTGCTGTTGATGTTTACTCCAAACACGTACAGAGGCTTCAGATTTCAAAATAAATTGTGCATTAAGTACAAGAAGGTGGGTAGGTGCTACTAATGAATGGTACAGAAAAACAAGGTTCAAATACAATTCTCATTGGAGAAAAGAACCTTGAAATTATTTTAAGATTATGACTAGTATTCAAAAGCCACAGAGGCAAAACTAAGGACAGTATTTAACTCTTAACTTGGAATACGGTGAAAAAATAATTCTTCCTCCTTTCTTCGAAATATAGTTTAGAAATTTAAAAGACATGTTTAAGTCAGATCTAAATATAAAATACTTGACCTCAAGTATCTTGACTATTTGTACTGGAAAATAAATACACTTCCTACACTTCATTTCTTACTAAATCATATTTAAATTATCAACATCAAAAAAGTGCCTACTAGTTTTCATGCTTTTAAAAATTCAGCCACTTCTCGAATTTGTTAATAGAAAACCACGTCTTGGGCTAACATTTTGGTGCTACAATGTGTAGCACAAGCATTTGTGGATAACTGTAAAATCTGACTCCAGGAATCAGTCAACTAAACAGTGGACTTTCAAAGTAAGGAGTGATCATCATATGTAGAATTTTACTAACTCTTTCAATATGACTAATGTGATAACTGACATAGAAATTACTATCCAACCTACATTCACATACATGAGCAAAAGAAAAATTAATGGAAAAAAAGTCTATTCTACTATATGATGGCCTTATCCACAAGCCTAATTTCTTTGACAATGTTTTAACCACCTAATAAATGTTGTCATATAAATTGAAAAAAACCTAATAAATTTTCCATTACATTTTATGCCAAATATACTCTTTGAAACTTCAGACTATAGATAGTTCATCAACCGATACAAGTTATCATAGCTCCACTAAAAGCAATGCTAGTTTCTATTGTCAAAGGATCTCTTCCTTTTATCTGCTAATTTTGTAGTGGTATTTTTGTTTAATTTTTAATGGTAACACTTTAAAGAGCTCTTACAATCCTCACAGAGCACCAGATGAGGAACTCTTTACAGTAACCCAGAATGGTCTTCAGCATATGGCTTACAAAGAATACAGTTACTACTCTTTACTTTCCATCTTTGCACTTGGTCTAATAAAGACATTACCACTCACTGCTGCTTTGGCATGGCTTCTTTATTAATGGCCTTTCAGAGAGATATTTCAGAATGTTAAATGAAGAGCTATCTCTGCAACTATTAAAAATCAGCTGAGAAAATTGTTCTAAGGAGAAGTGTATAAATAATGAAGGTGGGTTTTATTATTGCTCTTCTTTGTTTTGATATACTTATTTTAAAAAAAACCCACCTTTTCAGATGTTCCAATTACAGTATACTCTATGTTGAAGATATGGCCTGATTAAGTTTACTATGTAGCATTATACAATCACATATTTTTATAACCATTCTGTGACAAAGCATAATGTTTTAGAAATGTAAATACCACACAAAGTTTTCTGAAAGTATCTTACTTTTCATATAGTTCACTGGCCTTATCCCTCATCTAATCATACTCACAACATAAATATGCTTAATGATTCACTCCTAGATTAAGAAAAAATCACTGTTTTAAAATGGCAAAAATAATCCAGGTGTCACAGGTGAGAAGAAAACAAAATTTTTCTGGAGGATCAGCAGTAAAGAGTGAGAGCGCTTATTTTCTTATTCTCTTTGCTGTTCACCAATATGGGCTTTTCATCTCCTTGTAGTTGCTGTTGCTTTCTTTTTAGCGAGTACCGGATGTAGTTGATAATCTTTATATTGAATTTACCTAAAAAGATTTCCCTAGTAAGAGGCATTGCCACAAGTTTTTACCATCTACACGCAGGCACAGATGGTCAGTATTCTCAGTACTGATATAGTCTGTCGTTTCCCAGCTACTGCTGCCTGCATTGATACATGTGATACTAACATTCCCTACACTGATACTGCTAAGTAATTGATGATCATGTCTGTATGGTTACACAAGCCCACAATGTCATGGCCAAATTTAGCACGTATTTTTAAATAATATGACTTTTTCATTTTAAATATTTAATTATTGATATGATTTTTTTATCCCCTTGAACATGTCACTGCAACTGTTTTAAAAGATGGCTTTGCAGTTTGAACTTAAGTGATTTCAGGTAGCAATGTATGTAAGTGAGCAGAAGTGAAATTTGAAACTTTCGTACACAGGTTTCTAAGTCTCTGCCACTCCAAAGTGTCTTTTGAGTTTGATTTCTGATATCTGATCTAAGGACTGAGAATCTGAAGCCTTTGCACTATTGGTAAGGAGAGTTGACATTTTTACAAAGAAGGAAATAACTAGTAAATGGCTTTTTCCAGTTACATCAACACCTGGGTTCTTGTGTCCGGAAGCCGAAGTCCTACAAGACCTCCACACACTAGAACAGTAGAAGCAAGGAGGATAGGGATTGCTTTGGTGATACCAACAAGGGAACCAAATATTAAGTTTCCAAGTACAGCTGCTGCTTTGCATAGTGCATTCAAAAAGCCAAAGCCTGTTGCCCTAGAAGAGAAAACAGAATAAAGTAAAAAAAAAAAGGGTGAAAGAGTAAATCCTTTGATGCAAATCCTCAATGGAAATAAATCAGTATATCCTCGATATCTTAAACAGCATTTAAGTGAACATGGGGTCTGTGTTTGTCTTCATAATACTATCCCAAAAATCAGTTGCTACAGCATATACTGAGACAAATTCATTCTGCTGCCTCAGGTACCAAAATGTGAAATGAGTGACGGAATAGGTAACCATACATCTCTACAGTAGAACAAGAGACATGCAAATGGAAATTCAGTTAACACTGAAAATGCTGGATTGGGAGACACGGGGTGTGAGATCTTTTGAGAGCTACTTGGTGATTTGAGAAAGTCTTCACCAAAACCAAAGGACGATCGTCTTGAGCTACTGAGTAGAAATTTATTTCTTACAGGTGGTAAGTGTAAGAACCAGTGTTTTTACAAAAGACTAATGAGACCTCCAATAACAATGAATGCTTATCTCTTAGAGTTAAAGAAAACAGGACACCAAAAAACCACCCTGTATTGTACAGAAGAGATCATAGAATCATAGAATCATAGAATCACCAGATTGGAAGAGACCCACTGGATCATCGAGTCCAACCATTCCTATCAAACACTAACTCATGTCCCTAAGCACCTCGTCCACCCGTCCCTTAAACTCCTCCAGGGAAGGGGATTCAACCCCCTCCCTGGGCAGCCTCTGACACTGCCCAGTGACCCTTTCCATGAAGAATTTTTAACTAATGTCCATCCTGACCCTCCCCTGGTGGAGCTTGAGGTCATTCCCTCTCACCCTGTCCCTCCTCTCCACAACCTCCTTTCAGGGAGTTACAAAGAGCAATGAGGTCTCCCCTCAGCCTCCTCTTCTCCAGGATAAACTGAGATAGCTGAGAAACTTGGAAAAAGGGGAAATAAAATAGTCTACCAACAGCAAGTATGACCTCAGCAACTCAAAAGGACTTTTGCATTGCAGTAGCGTGATTTTAGCAGTCTGGACATAGTATTTTAGATGTTCAGTGACCGGTACGTAGGTATATTATACAAACTGCCACAATTTTAATAAATTGTGTATTGACATGACTCTATGATTTCTAGCTGGAGGAATAACCTTTCCTACCAAAAACATACAAACAAAAACATCTGAATGATAGTAGAAACTCTAACATCTCTCAAATCTTTCGGAAGTGAAACAAGAAAGACTACCCAGAACTCTCACTGTACTCACTGGGATAAAATAAGAATCAGGAGGACAGAAACTACTTTCAGGACAAAACATTTCTTGCTTATATGATATACTGTCATTAAAAGGAAAGAAGTCTCCAGTCTAAACAGCAGGGAATAACAGAAATACTAATGGTCTGAGTGGCTAAAAAGACTCCTAGTTATTATACTGAGGTGCATGTGAAGGAAGGGAAGAAGACATGCTCAGATATAGCCTAAATACCCAGGAATTAAGTCTGAGAAACAACTTCTGGAGTTGCTAAAGAGCAGTCCAGAGAATCAACTTGAAGTAAGAAGACTTGAGCCAAGGTGAGAGAAGGATATGAACTCTCATTGTTCTTCACAGCTTTATTTTTTATTTTGATAACAGCAAACCATCGTATCAAGCGAGAAGAGTTCCTCTCCCTCCAGCAACAGATGAAGACGGTCATAGCCCAGAGTATCACTAATTCACCGTTTTGGTCTTCTGCAGATCAGGTCACTGGATCTTAATAGGGTTCATCAGTCAAGCCCTTCAGTTCCCTACATTCCAGTCTTACACTGGAGAAGGGGTAAAAGTTTGTGTTTAGTAAAATTGACCAGGATGTACAGGGGGAATTCAGCACTACCCGTGTGCAAATGTGCTGTGTTTCAGAATTATGCCAATTCTGGCATATTTGAGATCCCACAGAATGACAAAAGTAGGTTTAGATCCTTCTGATATATTTCTTAATCAGCCTAGTTTTTTTCTTGAAGAAGTACAATTATAGTTAACCCACAGAGTTAACTCCAGAATCTGATTCATAAATATGCTAACTTGAAGTAATGGCATTTTGACTGTCAGATTCTTAAATCAGTGAAAAGAAGTTTGCAGGATGGAATTAAGGCATGATATAGTGTAGTATAGGTGGGTTCTTTTATGTTAATGTTAAATATTAATTTATCTATTGTTGCAGACCACAGTCAAACCTCTTTGTCTAAAACATTATAGAAGTAAAATCAGAAGATTTGATACTTACCATTCCATGTCAGCTCTGTGTATTATATGTCTTTTCTGACCCCTGGTCAAGGCACAAGTTAGTCTCTTTTCCTGAGTGATTATAATAGTAATAAATTTATAAGTGTGACTCTGTGTTGTGCAGTTGACAGCAGTGTTTTGATCTCTTTAAAAATCTTGAGATTTAGCAAAGTAATTATTATTTTGCTTGAAGTAATTATAATTCCCCTTTGTGCAAAATGTTGTAGACATTCAGATATTGAGTGAAAGTAAGTATCAATGGTATCTAAGAAAGAAGTGACAAGTCATTTTGACAGCAGAGCAGAAACTACCCAGAAACGTTGTGAAAAAAACAAGCAGAAGAGACTGAATTCCTGCTAAATGTTCAAAGCCCTTGCTTTTTCCCCCAAGATTTCATTAAACCTGCAGTGCTTTCAATAATACTTGTCAAGAAAAGCAAAACATGCACATCCTGGAGATAGCCATCTAAAAAGTGACATGCTCTGCTTCCCCACAGTGCAGACCAGCATGGGCTGCCTGAGAGCAGATAAGGAAACTTTGAAAGTACGGTTTGTGAAACTTTCTTGCAGAGAAACATATGCAGCCGCTCCTTGATAATGCTGAGAGAGACCTAAGACCTAAGAGAGTTAAAATTTGCCCATTTTAATGAGGACTATTGGAGGAATCATTGCAAAGGAGGAGTGGGAGATGAACTGAAGTAACCAACAAATAGCAGCCACTTTACTGGAGTAATCTTTCAAAGTCTGCAAGATGATCCAATCTCTACCACAGACACATCTGCTCAGGGCAGAAAAAGAAGAGCATCAGAAGAAAATCTGGAGGGAGATGACAAGAGTGGGGAGAAGCTCCTGAGAGGGAAGGAGCTCCAGACTGATGCGTCTTCTAGGGTAAATGAGAGCACAGACAGAATGCAGGAACACGAAGAGGAAAGATTTTGCTGAAAAAACTTTATTGTAAATTGATACAAAGAGGTTAGAGTCAGCCAGCCTTGAAAACAGAGTTTATGTGACAGGGTATTAAGAAGCTGCAGCTATTTTGAATGAATCAGGGGAAGAAGAAGAGTCCTAAATGTTCTTACTTTGACCTCATTTACACATAGAAACTATTTCTAAAATAATGTTGCTGACTGGTTGTGATAAGTGTCTGCACATGTAAATACAATTTTTTGGCTACCAGTCCTGATGTAAAACCAAACTTGCCCCAGGTAACAGTCACAGTGAAAAAAAAAAACAATGGAGAAAACAGACACTTAGTTGTCTACAGTGCTGGGATATTCAGAGAGATATGAGAAATCCCCAAAGAACATATAGGTCGAAAGCAAATTGTGCAGATATAGGCAGGAAAACTTTGGAAAGGCAACAGCACAAAAATAAGATGGGGATGCTTTACTTACATTCAGTATTATTTTATACCTTTATACCTTTTATACCTGTAGCCTTATAAAGGCAATCTATTTCACAGGTTTTATTGTTTATATAATTACCTGTAACAGAGATCTGAATAAGATTTTCTGAGCAACTTGGACTGTTTCTTTTCATATGCTGGAGGCTACAAATAGAATAGCACATTCAGGGCTGCCATGGTGATTTAGATCTATTATAGATTATACCCAGAGATTATGTTATTAAAGTTTGAAGTAATTCTGTAATACAATATCTCTTATATCTGTGCAAAACTAAGGTAATTTGTTGGCACTGAAGAAACAGTTCTGCTTTGTAAAATGGACTTATTCTGTTTTTCCATTTGTAAGGGATCATTATTAGTCTAATCCCATTAATGTTATCAAATTATAAACAAAGAAGGGTAAGACAAAGTAAACGCATTTTTTATTGCCCTTAGCTGTCCTGATGATACAAAATGAACAACACAGCAGAAGTTAAATCTTTTGATCCTTAAGCAGTTCTCATGCAAGTCTTTTTGACTAAAATATGCACATCATTGGCAGGAATAGTGAGATTTTTACAGGTTTAAGTAAGATGTTGTTGCGACCTGTACCTTTAAAGCATTGTCACTGTTCAAATTTCTGCTTTCATATACTTTAATTTTAATACTTTATTTGAATGTGAGTTAGGTCTGTAATTATAGTCAGAACAAAGTCATTAAGCAAACTATTAAGATCTAGAGATAGCAAATTCAGACTTGTTTTTTAAACATCTTTTAAAGCAGTTTTTCTGATGTAAATCAGCTAAAAACTGGATTAATTTATACCTTGATAATTAATTCTACTGGGTCCAAGGAAGTAAAAATATCTAGGAACTAAGTATTCTGCAATTAACATACATATATGAGCATGGTCTTCTCTTGCAACACTAGTACAGTTGGTGCTACAGTTTTTAAGGAGAGTGCTAAGGGTGTACATAAAGTCTGTAAATGTTCAAATGTAAGTTATGTGTCATATCACCATCATAAAAGAATTAAGCAGAAAGTCCAAAGGCATAAGACCATTATTACAAACACCAATTTCTGTTAATTGATCTTGGTGAAACACTGGAACAATTTTTTTTTTATTCCATGAGAAATTCTTATTTCTGGTCAAGGGATTTTGGTAGCAGAAATTCCTTGTCTAGTTAAAGAATGCCATTAAATCCTTCAGGCACATGAGTAAGGTAAAGCTGGAAAATCAATTTTGGATTGCCTTAAAAAAAGTTACAGATTTTAAAATAGATAAGAGAAAAATGCAGTCTTATAAAGATGTCAGGTCTGAGAGAAAGCTGGATGTTACGGAAAGAAATTTTCCCTAATGTATTTTACTTATGTTGCTAAGAAAGCTGTGACAAAGAAAAATGCTTAGCTTTCTTTCACCCAAGCTCAACATAAAAATGACAAGAGTTCAAACAGTTGAAAATAGAGGGATTATCCAACCCCATAGGTTAAAATACCTTGTTTCCTGGTTGCAACATATATATCTTAGACCAAGTATTTATATTCCTACATAAAATACTCCAGGTCCACTTTTCCATTGCTGATAGAGCACCTAAAAACTTCTTTGTCCTGCAGTGGAATACTACTGAGTGCATAGCACATACATTTGATGACTTTCTTATCAGAGTTAGTGTTAAGGCTATCCAGCAAGTAACAAAAAGCTCTGAATAACACTTTTATGGGTGTTGATAATATGCAAAAGCTATTAGAATGGAGTTTCTGAATGTGCTATAGACAATTTTCTAATGTCCAATCATTTAAAGATATTTTAAAAAAAATTGGTACAAAAACGCATATCTCAGTCTGGCCAATTATAGCACTCAGTGTGTAAGTAAATTGTGGAATATGCCTATCTGCCTTGTGCTACTGCTCAAAGCATTGCATAGGTTCAGCATGTCATGCTTTGAAAACATTAACATGAAATTTCAACAAAATGCAGTTGAACCACATTCACAGGATGGCAGTAGAAAATTGCTATCAGGAAATCCACTGTAAGTTGATGATTACTATTATGACTCAAAAGAATAGAAAACTTCTCTTCTGACAACCACAACAATACAAGATTGGAATAATGTTTATTACTCTGGGGATGGGTTCTCAAGACGAAGAGAAAAACATAAATAAAGTCACATGAAATTATATGACCTATTTCTTAATTATGACCAAATCATTATGAACTTATTTCAGAGATATTAAAAGGCAAACCAGGATGACTTCATTTTATAGCACACCTTGAATTCTGAATATCCCTGGCCAAGATTCAAAACTAGATGTCTGGCAGAGGTAGCAAAACTGATGAATTGTTGATTATCTGATGCAATGTGACATAGATTTACTCTGTGGGAGATGACCTATTTCTATTCCACTTTCTGTTTATGTTTGGGTTATTTGTTTTATCTACTTCTTGACAAGACTCTTGGCTTATAAAGTTGGTGCTTCCCAAGTCAGTTCACAAGAAGATAATTATCATTTGAGTGAAAGTAATGATTGCATTTTGAAGTCATAAAAATGTCCTAAATATTAGTTCTTCAGAGAATTTGAACTCTCTTCCATTTATATTTATATTACAGGCGCAGCTAGGAAAATGTGCAGTGTTATTGCAAGCCCCTTGGGCACACACATTACAACACAAGCAATAATTACCTCACCATACAGTATTTTTTTTCCACATTGCTCTGCCAATGCACAGAGCAAAGCGAGCTTGAGGGTAAAACATAAATGTTGTAAGGAAAACTTGATTTCACTCATCTGCTGCAGAAATTGGAAGGTGTACTATGTATAAGGTTGGGGACTGCAAGATAAAATAGTCTGATGACTAAGGTAGTTGAGTGCTGTCAGGAAGAAGGGTACAATCCTTATCTCTGCCATAGAGTTCATATATGATGTGAGCAAGTTGATTAAAGCTAACTATATGGTCATCAAATACGTATTTCACATTTTCTTGGTACTCAGCTTAGCTCCTGTTACTGAAGTGCTGAGCACTTGTAGCTGCAATGCAAGTTACACTTTGAGCCCATCCGTTTTATTAAAATGCTCAGTTACTGGGACTGTTGGTACTACTTATCAGTAGTACCAACAATCAGGGACCAAAAGTAATTTTTAACAATATCTTCTTCTCTGTGTCTTAATTTCCACATCATCTCTTTTAAAAGCAGTGTTTGGAAAACATGGAAAGCTTATGAAAGAGTAGGGAAGCACCCAAAAATATTTGCATTACATTCATCAATTCTCCTTCAGAGCAGAGCTTCCAGAGCTATGTATTAGTTTCATTAAGCTTTCAAGAAGGTCATGACTAACCAAAGAGTTTTGAGGACCTGCTGACAAGTGCAGAATAACAAAGGCAGCTATGAAGACAAGACAAAAGAAGAGAAATATGAGAAAAAATAAGAGCTAATACAAGTTCTTTATATTTTGGAGCTGGGTTAATTTACTTGCTTATCAGAAATCAACTAGTTTGCAGCTAGTCATCATGAATGTCCTTTAAAATTTCTATATTGAAAAGTAAAAATCCACAAAAATATTATCAAATGATTACTTGTTACCACCATGGATGTCATCTGGAAGAGAGAAACCTACCTATGACTAGCATTAGTAACGTATCTTCACTTTTTAACACAAATTAGTCATCTGAGAACGATCAGAAATCTATACTGTCTCTAACAACCCTTCTTTTAGCAGTAGTGCAGATTAATGGAGATTTTGTAAAGAACATGCTTCTAGAATTAAGCTATGATAAATAGCATAAAGTTTAAAAGTACTCATCAGGAATATGGGACAAATTACTTAAGCCCCTCAAATGCAGACTTTTGTAAACAGAGATGTAAACAGATATATGAATGTGAATGCATTGAGAACCCAAATCTGTTAATCTGAAGCAATCTTAACTCTGCCCTCTGGGCAGCTGATGAAGAGGAAACTGTAATATGTGCTGTGTATATATGCTGCACATTTCCAAATTGTTCACCACTCCTCTACCAGGCAAAAACCCCAGTGAAATCCTTAAATAATCTGGAGTACGATTTATGAAACACCTTTTGTATTACGTTTCACGGCACTGGCAAAGCTCCAACAGTTTGGTAACTGGCTGCTCTCCAAGAGAAGTTGTGCAGGAGGAAAAGTAGAGGCTGCCCAGCCTGCATTCTTGTCCATGGTGGCACGAACTGGCCTACTTCCATACACTTTTCATCCAACCCAACCTCTGGCTTCACTTTGTTGCTGGGTTTTGATCATTTCACTAATCAGGAGTAAAAAAATGTACATATAATAGTTACAGAGTAAGCAAAGTTGTTGTTCCAAGATTGCCAGAAACTGGAAGCCAATTTCAGAACCAGATTAATTCCGGATGTAGCTTTGAACTCGAAGAGGTAATGATCTTAAGTATGAAGGGTGTCATATAGAAAAACAGATCAGGAAGCTTTTGACTACCTGGAAAGGCTGTTCAGCCCTCCAGCTGCTTGCAGCAGCTGGAAATTCCCAGCAAAACCGTGACAAGTTTTGTCAGGCCATGGCTATAAGAGGAATCTTAGAAGGAAAGACTCAACAAGAGAGGGCAATGGTGGTTATTAAACTGTAGCTGATCTGTATAAAAAAATGTCAGAGAAAAAGATCTGGGAAGAAAGTTATTTGAAGCCTTGTTAGTATTAGTTTTGAAATAGTTCTATGAAACACAAAGAAGCTTTTACTTGGTCTTGAAAAAATATGCCTAGGAAGTTACTCCTAGAGCTACTTGGGGCCAGATGAGATTCACCCTAGGGTTTTGAGGGAGCTGGCATATGTGCTGGCCAAACCTGTTTCCATCATCTTCCAATAGCCCTGGAAGACTGGGGAAGTTCCACTGGACTGGAGGCTGGTGGATGTTGTGCCCATCTACAAGAAGGGTCTCAGGGAGGATCCAGGGAACTACAGGCCTGTCAGTCTGACCTCAGTGCCAGGGAAAGTCATGGAACAGGTGATCTTGAGTGCTATCATGAAGCACATGCAAAAGAACTAGGTGATCAGGCCCAGTCAACATGGGTTCACAAAAGGCAGGTCTTGCCAAACCAACCTGATCGCCTTCTATGACAAAGTGACTCTGCTACTGGATGAGGGAAAGGCTGTGGATGTATCTTCCTGGACTTCAGCAAAGCCTTTGACACGGTTTCTCACAGCATTCTGCTACGGAACCTGTCAACCTCTGGACTGGATAGACAAACGCTTTCTTGGGTTAAAAACTGGTTGGCTGACCGGGCCCAGAGAGTGGTGGGAAATGGAGTTAAATCCATGGAGGCCAGTGACAAGTGGGGTTCCCCAGGGCTCAGTGCTTGACCTAGCCCTGTTCAATGTCTTCATCAATGACCTGGATGAGGGCATTGAGTGTACCCTTAGCAGCTTTGTGGATGACACAAAGCTGTGTGGAAGTGTCAATCTGCTGCAGGGTAGGGAGGCTCTGCAAAGGGATCTGAACAGGCTGGACTGCTGGACCAATGGGATGAGGTTTAACAAGGCCAAATGCTAGGTCCTGCACTTGGGGCACAACAACTCTCTGCAGAGCTACTGACTAGGAGAAGTCTGTCTAGAAAGCTGCCTGAAGGAGAAGGACCTGGGGGTGTTGGTTGACAGTCGACTGAACATGACCCAGAAATGTGCCCAGGTGGCCAAGAAGGCCAATGGTATCTTAGCTTGTATCAGAAACAGTGTGACCAGCAGGTCCAGGGAGGTTCTTCTCCCTCTGGACTCGGCACTAGTGAGACTGCACCTTGAATCCTATGTTCTGTTTTGGGCCCTTGGACCACAAGAAGGATGTTGAGGCTCTGGAGCAAGTCCAGAGAAGAACAACAAAGCTGGTGAAGGGACTAGAGAACAGACCTTAGAGGAATGTCTGAGAGAGCTGGGGTTGTTTAGCCTGGAGAAGAGGAGGCTGAGGGGAGACCTCATTGCTCTGTCCAACTACCTGAAAGGAGGTTGTAGAGAGGAGGGAGCTGGCCTCTTCTCCCAAGTGACAGGCGACAGAACAAGAGGGAATGGCCTCAAGCTCCACCAGAGGAGGTTCAGGCTGGACATCAGGAGTAAGTTTTTCACAGAAAGGGTGATTGGGCACTGGAACAGTCTGCCCAGGGATGTGGTTGATTCACCTTCCCTGAAGGTGTTTTAGGCATGGGTGGACAAGGTGCTGAGGGCCGTGGTTTAGTGTTTAGTAGGAATGGTTGGACTCGATGATCTGGTGGATCTCTTCCAACCTGGTGATTCTATGATTCTATGATTCTGTTGTAACTCAGTCTGTAAAAACTGGCAGTAGTGGTTTCACGACTTCTGGAAAAAAAAATTCTCATCTACACTATGTATCATCAATGTCACTCCTGGGACTGGCCTATCAACCTTTTCATATTGGTAATACAAAGTGACAAGTTTTCTATCTGAGTCATTGCACAAAGCCCCAACAACTCAGCTGTGAGGAAATTTCTGAGCTAGAATTGCAGACAGTTATTGCATGCATAAACTTTTAAAGAAGAAAAAGGCAGAAGGACTTTCTACAATCCCAAAGATAGCAGAAACTGTTAAAATCAACTATTAACTAGAAATACAGATTCCCATGACATCAGTTACATTCTGTCATTTCTGGTAATGATGGTTATTTTTGCTTCTATTAACACCAAGAGCTTTTCAAATGTTTTGTCTTCACTTCATTTTAAGAAAATATTTGTGGCTGTTAGATTCAGGAACACAAAAAAAGGTAACTTTTTCTAAAGGGCACTTATTAAAAACTATGTAATAGACTTCGGATGATGGAATAATTTTGACTGGAAGAAGAATTTCCTGAGATGTAATAAAATAATTAATTTTTAATATTACATTTTAGTGCTTTGGATTCATAAGTAGCTTAACGTGGTTACTTGATACAACCACAACAATGGACATCAATTTCTTGCATGAAGAGCATACGTTTTTAAAATGCCAGTGACAGACAACAGACTTCCTCTCCTGATGGACAACACTAATGCCAGTTGTACCTCCGACCAAAAACTTAAACTTGTCAGTAAGGAATCATACACTTATAAAATGGAAATATTTTTCACCATATTTGAAACTGCTAGGGAATGACACAAAGAATAATGCTGTGATAGAAGAAAAGATACACTGTCCCTTGGCAGAAATCTGGGAAATTTTACATAAATTTGTTTAAGGAGAGAGGAGAAATAAACCAGTCTACTCAAGAAAATTCAGCTATTATATCTTCACACTCAACATACAACAGCATACAAATTAAATGCTCTTCCTTCAGCCAATGAAGTGACATAAGATGAGCATTAAAATGTTCCTTGTACCTGAACACACTCCCTGCCCCCGTGTCATCTAGCAGTAAAGCTTGAAGGACACAAATATTGTCCGGAGCTTTCCTGCAAGAGCCCCGATGAGCCAGGATTAGTGCCCAACACATTTTTGTATTCACTTAATGCTGAGTATGTACACTCCTACTGATCCTGCATAACAACTCACAGCAGAATGATTAACAAGTCAGCATGGTTCAAGATCACAATCCTTAGTAGAAGATACTGTTCAGCTCCAGACAGTGATTTTTATTATCATTCCCATCATTTCACACCCAACAGACAAATCCAGCTGTATGACTGGTTTGGACTAACTACTGTCTTTATAGCCAGCAGTACTGGGGAAAACACTACTGTTTTCAGAAGTGCTACTCATTAGCTATATTTTAAATAGGAGAACTGTTTAGGCCTTCTTTTTTCATATGTAACTGATTTCGTGGTACTTTCCTGGTTAGGTGATGTTTAAAGCTTAACGTATAACAAGTAGCTCAAGAAAAACCCACTCTTCTCCACTCCTTGCTCTTCATAAGACAAATTAGTTGTCCAGCCCACTCAATCATCACCACCTCTGTAAAGATCATGGGTTTTTACCATTTTTGCTGATATATAGAGATAGGGTCAGTGAGGTTAGGGAAGTTATATCTGTACATACCTTCTGTCTGTAGGATACAGCTCCACAGTAATGACATCTAGAGAGTTCCATGCAGAGATGGTGAGGCCATTGTAGAGGCACAACATACCTATCATCATGGATTCACTGGTTCCAAACCACAGGAAAAAACAGCTGATGCCAGAGAGAACCATGGAACCACCTAGGTGACAGGTGGAATAACCATGAGGTGATACTGTATTTAAAAAATAATCTTTGTTTGTTTTGTCTAATGTTTCTATACACACTGTAGCAAAATAACTGACCTACATATTTGAGATAAAAATTACAGAGACTGCCTCTGCTCATAGGAACAGTCAGGGAGACATATGTAAGGGGCCTACACAAAGGAAACCCCAGAACTCCTCAGACGTTAACATATACCATAAAATATTAAGCTGGAATCCTCTCTGAACTCCCAAAACAAGCTGCCTGGGAAAAACTACCATGATCTTTCTTGTTTATAATTTTCTGTAATTATATGAAACTGACTCATATATTGTAGCAATAAAAACACTGATTGGGAATTGGATTTATGCAGAAATAGTCTCCTGGAAAATGAACACAACAAACTACTGCATGGTTATTCAAACTAAATTGAAAACAGATTTGTCATTGCAGATAATCCACTGGATGTATCTTTCTCCTGTGTTACTTTGCAAAAAAGACAACAAGTAGAGAACTGCTGTCCCTTCCAAGGAGTAGCTCCACTAGCTGAAGGTCATGGGTGCACATCTTGCTTTCCTTTCAGCTTGAGTAAAAATAATGGCTAGGACACTCCAAAATCTCATTCCAAATGCCTGAATACTTATGTTATAATAATAGCACAGGAAAGCAATGACTGATAATGGGGCATAGCAGAAGTGGTTACAAATCCTAGAGTTTCCAAATTGGGGGTTTTAAAAATGGCACTTGTGATGCCATATAAATAAACTGTCTGCTGAAGGAACATTTTGAATGTCTCTGAACTTCTTTAGAAAGAGAACATGTTTCTTTATCAGATGAGCTTTGGGTTTGGGTGTTGTTCCCCTTTCTTAAAGTAAAACCCCTACCTAGCATTGTTAACCGTCCAATTCTATCCATCAGGAGAGCAGACACAATATTCCCTGGTAACACTGCCAAAGTTCCCAGGAAGTTCACAAAGTAAATCCAGTAGGCACTGTAGTCATCGTCGAAAGAAATCTGGCATCCTGTCCTGATGTGGAAAAATGTGCAATTTATCAATTCGCTGTCAACAAATTTATATTGCTCAAGATCTGTGGAAAGAAGAAAAAGAAACATTTCAGCTAACAGTCAACTCCATGTGAAGCTTTAAATTAAAAACATTTCAAGTTCCAGCAACTCTAATGACAGTTCAATGCTTTCACTGCTTCATAAAATCAGACTAGTTATTGTTGTTAATTTTGATAACTTTTTGTCTTCATAGAAAAATATGCAAAGCTCATGAAAAAGAGCAACGATGACCTGGAATTAGGAAAATTGTATTACTGTATTTCAGCTCTTCTTGGATTGTATTTGGTTAAGGTCTTTCAGAACCAGCTGGTCTTTCATAAAAATCTCTAGGTATCTGAAAGTTTCTATCACTCAGTCTTGCTTGGTATTAGACCTTCTCTTTCTACTCTAGACAGCATTTTCAGACTGATAATTGTGGTGAATTTGGTTTGACTTCCTTTAAAGAAAAACATTCCCATAGAATTCAGATTAAACAGGTTTTCATTTCTAAGAAGGTCTTACAGTCTTCAGCTCAAACATGGACGAGTTACTATGTGCAGCTGTTCAGAATATGTAGGCCATTCTTCTTCCAATACCATTTCAAAGATCTCTCCGTATACTTCCAATTTCTTCCTGTTTTCCTGTCACCCTTATATCCCTGAATCAAGGATACCTTCCTTCATTGCAAGGCAACTGGGCATTGCCTGCTCTGAAACTTAACTATTGTTGTTATAATCGCTGGAGTTACAGGAAAGTAATATATATGAAAAAAAATTACATGTATATATATAATATATATATAGTCCTCTGTTTAAACATATAAAACCACACATTCCTATTTTTATTGTGATATTTAAGAGATCAAGAATGATTATAGATTAGATAGTTTGAATCCTGAACTCAGAATGATACAACAAGCACAATAAACAGTATTTCACCTATCCCCACTAGACTAAATAAAAGCACACTTGTTAAATCTATCAGTAAATCTGTAAATATGTTTTCTCCTCTCCAGACTCCTTAGAGATAATCAAAGTCAGAGGAAGAAGTTTATTACCTGAGTCAATATTAGGTCTGTGGTATCTCTAGTGTGATCCTTTCACTTTTCTGTTATTACATTACAGAGACATGTTGGATTTTTTTATAGCTTTTTATTCCCTACAAGAGGCCTTCTTGTATGCTTTATTAGAAATCCAGAAGGTATAAACGTAAGAGAACACACAGCTAAACAACACATGCTCAGGCTTTTCCCTCATAATACCTGTGTTGTAGAAGGTGGTATTCACAAAAGTACAGTTCCTGAAGTATGTATTCAGTGAAGTAATGTCTTCAAACACACAGTTCTTAAAAAGTGAATCTTCAAAGGTTACTGACTTAAACTTCATCATAATAAATCTGCCCAATACAAATAATTTCTGTTAGTCCACCTTGACAGATTAGAAAGAGAAACAGGTCTAGATGATGCAGCTACACAGGTCTAAAAAAAAATCTCATCCCCAGTAACAATGATTCCTTAAAGGCATTCTGGAAGTGTAAACAAGGAATATCTAATTCAAGAATACTGTCTTTCAGAAAAAGGCAAATAAGTTAAATAAGATAAGTAGCTCCACATATCTCCTGGTCAAAACTGGCAATATAGTTTCTTTGGTATTATTTCTGTTATTACTTGTACTTAATCATCAACCAAAACTGATGTCATGACAATCATGGATGAGCCTTGTAAAATCACTATTATTTGCAATTTTACATGACTGGTGGAAACTGGGAAATCACGTCATTTTGAACAAACAAGTACCTGCTAGTAGCAACAGGATGGAAAGACAGATTTGTTTAAAGAATATGTATTTCTTCAGATGAACACACTGGGCACTGTATCAGGCTCCAATGCAAACTATAGTGGTCCAAGTGTTAAAAAATGGTTTAACTTGAAAACAATTACATTGCCAGTTATACAGCTAGGTATCTAATTGGAAGTCTCTGTTTGTTACTCTCATGTCTATGGATGTAATTGCAATTACTCTGTTTATAAAATAGGTTCAAACAAATTGTCAATAGCTTTTCTTATTTCTGAACATCTTCCTTCCTACTGACTGTCGTTTAACTCATTAATGACTGTCAAACAAGAAATTTATAGAAGAAGTCAATGACAAAGTGTATTGCTAGCAGTAACTTTCTACCTCTATGTTACTAGACCATAAAAATGTTTCAAGCCTTATTTTTTGTGTAATTCAGCCAATAACTTTATTATGCTAACAAAAAAAACCCCTCAGATGTAGAAATATATAATTATTTTTGTGATATCATTTATTTCACATGAAAAAGTGGAAAAAGCCACAAGTGAAAAAGGGTAGTTTTGATGATGGACTTCACCAAAAGTAGAAACAGTTTGAAAACTGACAGGGTTTGAAGATTGCTGGGGAAAGTCATGGAACAGGTGATCTTGAGTGCTATCATGAAGCACACGCAAAAGAACTGGGTGATCAGGCCCAGTCAACATGGGTTCACAAAAGGCAGGTCCTGCCAAACTAACCTAATAGCCTTCTACGATAAAATGACTCGCTTGCTGGATAAGGGAAAGGCTGTGGATGCATCTTCTTGGACTTCAGTAAAGCCTTTGACACTGTTTCTCACAGCATTCTACTACAGAAACTGTCAGGCTCAGGTGCTGAGGAGCATGGTTTATTGATTGATAGGAATAGTTGGACTTGATGATCCAGTAGGTCCTTTCCAACCTAGTGATTTTATGATTGTATATAAAAAAAAAAGAGCAGTGCTTTAATTGTTATATGGCAGTAAGTACAGTTAAAATGGCAAAGTCTTGTGAAATGGGTACTGGCACTGCTTTCATTAAGCCTAGTGTGACTAGCTGAGTTTATCACCGGAAAAGACTTACAAGCTAATGAACTATTTTTGTGTATTGGTGAAAAGAATAGTGTTTTCAGGTCATTAGTTTTAGTTACCATATAATTCCTCATTTGTGACAGACTCTGATTAAAAATAAGATGGTGTAGAGTGTCAAACCATTATCATTTTTCATGTATGACTTCCCATTTTAAAAGGTAGCCTAATTCTGGAGGAGAACAAAGAATATTAAGCAATTACATCAGTCAGTTGGACCATCTTTTGATGCACATTGATGGATCTTCCAGTTAAGAAGGAATATAAGGAAAGCACTGAGACTGAGTGGAGTATTGAAATATTTGTGGAAGAATACCAAATGAGTTCACACTTCCATGGAAAATATTTTGTGAATATCTATCAGAAGCCTATTAAATGTGCACATTTGAAAGAGTAGATTAATGTTAGACTTAGTATTGTACAAAAATTTTCAGTTCAAATTGATTAGACCTCTATTGACAGAGTGTTGTCATGTACTGACAGTAAATGGTTCTTTCCTTTTAGGAAGGGAGCAGAATTGGGAAGTAATATCTAGTTTAAAAATGAGATAACTGCTGTTTGTTAACTGCAATCCATAAACCTTTAACTGTGTTCAAATTCAAGTTCTTATAAAAAGTAAATTTAAAATACCCATATTACGAATATCATTAATTTTATTCACTTAGATATAGATTTTCCTATGGAAATAATTACTTAGCACTTTGACTTCCAGGAAACCATTCATGTGCTGGTATATTTCTTAAGAGAAACCAGATACATAAAACAGCTGTGTTTAATTTTCCTCTAAGTTATCTAGTTATCTGTCCAGATAAAACCTTAATAAGTTTGGGTTGAGTTGAAAAACACAAAAGGCATTGCCAATGTTGTTCTGCAGATCAGAGCTGTTCATATCCTTTATTGATTTACAGTAATGTTTAGATTTTATTTTTCTGTGATAAGATCCTAACCTCTCAATGTTCAGCATTTTCGCAGAAATGCCTTTCATTAATACATGAACCAGCAACAGAGATGAAAGTGTGTCCTTCCCCAGCCCCCTGGAATACACTGCATGTTTGGAGTTCGAAAACCTTTGAATCTCACTATGAAAGGGAGTATCATTAACGTAAGCTTTTCAGTCTGTTTTTCAGGATGAAAAAAAGATGGGTTTGTATGGGAGATCTTCACAAAGGAACAATCAGGGCATGTCTAGGTCCACTTCTCATGAGAAATCAAGAACAGAAATAAATTCCCAGTAGAAAGCAACAAAACCATCTATTACTGGCTAACAGAGAAAGTCAGTAGATTATTAGGACGTGCTTTAAAACATGCATTTGTTTATTCCAGCTCAGTCATGATATTAGGGAATCTTTAAACCTGTCATTGATGTATTCTCCGTTGCTGTGAATCTGATTTTCCAGTGTGAAGTTGAAGATGAAATTTGAGACCTCCTCATTGCGGAAATGTTTCACTCGTGACGCATACTCATCAGACTGCAGATGTTTAATGACATCAGGAAACCAGACAGATAAGCCATAGTAGCTGTGAAAAACAGAAAAAGCTTAGTTGTCAATCTCTTTTGTTCAAAATATGCATGAGGTGAGGATAAGCACCTCCCTCAGCAGCTAACAAGATGGAGTAGTTGCTCCATCATAATAAAATCGTCCATAAAATAGAAGTATTTAAAGACGCTGACACCAGAAGAAGCCATGCAACCAGCAACAGACTAACTGATAAATGTAACATTTTTTGAAAGAAAATGAATAAAACCTTTCTGAATAAAAATAATAATCATAGTGACAAAAATGTGCAAACAAGTGATTCTTCTGTCAAGTCTACCAAAAATGGTCTAAGATCTTAATTACTCTTACCCAAAAGACAGGGTGAACCATACAGCTGTAAGTTTGATTGTATTATCCTTCACTGGGTAGTTGAAGCACCTCATAAACGTCAACCAAATCTGTAGATGATTAGGAAATATGTTTACTTTAAACTGTTGAACAATTGTTTTAAATGATAGGAGCTTTTAATTCTTATTTGCTCCATTTCACCGTCTCAAATAATCCAGAGATCTTGTCAGAGATATTTTCTTTTCACTTCCCATTACTGCAATGCTTTAAGTTTAGACAAACTGTGATCCATATCTCAACAGGGACACACTCAGAATTTGATCTATCATAACCTACCATTGGAAATTGCTGAAATAAAAACAATAATGTGAGGAATAGTTGGCCATATCCCCAGGTCAGAGATGCTACAGCAGAGCTGACTGAGAATGGTGGTGTCCTCTCTCTTTCTCATCTCAGGATAATTTCCTTCTTTTCAAGAGGAGAGGTAGTCTGTCCTAGGAGTTTTTAACAACGAAGGTACTCTAACCCAGGGGCTATTCCAGCAACATAACAAGGATTTGTGACAGCCAAGCTACAACAGCTATGAACCTATTTTAGTTAAAAGGTCAAACCATAACATTTTGATCTTCAACTACTCCATTTTTTGATGAATAGGTATAAAAATTGAGACTTACTAGAGTATTTTTGTTTTTCATATGGAAAATGCCATTTTTCCAAGCAAAGAAGTTTTTGAAAAACCTTGGTTTAAAACATTTCAGTAGACCTCTGGAGAGCTTTAAGATGCCAGATTGTAACAGTTGTGAAAAGCTATTTTTTACTTTCTTTTTCTAATTAAAAAAACTTTTTTTCCATTTTCATTACAAGGTTTAAAGATACTGCATAATTTTGGTTTGGTAAGAAAATTAAACAAGTATATGGAGCACAGTCCTAGTGAGCTTGCGTTAAACTCTCTGAAACAAGTCTAACATAGTTTTCTGGAGAACAATTTACATGTATAAAAATATATGCAACAAATGATTTATCAATGTTTTATTGATATCCATTTACATCATTTATAGCAAGTTCACCATTTGTGACTAATGTGACCTCCTCAAGTTCCTGCTGATAATTTTTCATCTCATCACAAGTCACCTCTTTCCACAGGTATATATTGATATGCATTCCCAGTACATGTTATATTGTGGTGCTTAGGAATACAGCTAGTTAAGTACTAGCCATCACATGTGTGAAGACCAATACAGAATTTTTCTCCCCTGTAGTTAGGAACAACCTCTGGTGGGTCAGAGTTGGGTCTGTGCCTCTTCTGCATGTGGAAAGCAGGGCCTTACACAGGTTGCTGCATCTCCCAGTTGTATGGAAAACGTAGCATTGTAGTTACCACCAACATTAGCTGAATGAATCTATCTCATTTGGCTGATTAAGAAGAAGAAAGTTAATTACAGAATGAACAGAGATGTTTTTACTTACACCATATAGCTCTGTGCGAATTCTAACAAAGCACCTCCTGTACCAAGTTCCTGTATCGGTCTCTATTTCTATGAGCTCATCTATCTGCTTTGGGGTTTTTATTCTGTTAACCTGAAATAAAAATAGAACAAATATTTGCATTTTCTTGAATCATTAGCTGCCCATCAATGAGTATTGGAAGGTTTTAATAAATCCTATAAACTAAGAATGGACAGATATGAAACCTGTTTTACAGCAGAAATGCTTTAGAAATATAAAGGAATAATAGACCACCGTAATGCCCAAATTCCTTATGGATGCAATTGTATTGGAAAATCTCAAATTTCAAAGCATGCAGGAATTCCATTTCCTCTGACTGATACAAGCTTTTACTGTCAAATTCTGCTAGAGTGTTGCTGTACACACCCCTAATGTCACAAAGGATACCACTTAAATCTTCAGTTAACCAGGTCCAGGATTTGCTATCAAGTTTTTTTATCTGACTTGTTATCACAACATTATTGAAAGTCTATTGATTAAAGATACAGTAATGAAAATAGAAGTATTTGAAATATCAAGAATTAATAGTTCAATAACATTTTTCTTCTGTTCTTATTTCCTGTAGTGTTAGACAGAGAACTCTCTTTGTCTTTTGGATGTTGACTTTAACTATCCTTTTTAATGCAGAAAAAAACTTGTGTGAAATGATCTGGAACTAGGTATGTTATTATTGCTATGGGCAATCATCTACTTACTCTAAAGTGAAATGAAATAGAGACATCACAGAAAAATGCAGAATTACTGGTGGCAGAGAATGTAGTGTTACCTACAATGCAAATTTTTACTTTCACTCACCTGTATTTCAGAACAAGAATGTGTAAAATAGTCTTTCCAGACATATGACCTGACAAAGTTATACCATTGTACATTGTTGGCTTTGGCTTCCACTTTGGTCCCAAGTTCATAGCATTATCACAAAAGGCACTGCATTCACCCATTGTTTATTTAAAAAGAAGAGGAATAGAGAACTGAAGGAAAATAAGTAATATGGAGGAAGAGACTGACATACAGAGAAGAAGAGAGCAAGAGATTGAGTGTTCAATGTTTGGCTGCCATTCCTGAAAGCAGCAATAGTTTGTGTTTCTTAGCAGAATGAGGACACAACTATCCACAGATATATCATAGTGGATTATAGGACTCCAGGGAATAGCGGTATTGATGGTAAAGCTCTGGTTTTCAGCTCACTGCTTTTACAGATGTACACAGTTTAAGATGTACCAGCATCCTCATCCCATGAACAAACAAAAGCCCACTAAGTGTTTTTAGATATAACCACCCTCATTTCTGAAATACTGCAGCTCAGTCTATTGCCAAACCATATCAAAAGCCTATATCCTTCTCATTATGCCTCTTCTAATAGCAATAATTAAGTCTGCATCATTGCATTGATTTTAAAATTTTCTTAAACTGCTGTTATGAAACATGTTATTCAAAAGACTGATTTGAGTCCTCCATGACTATTTAAGACCTTGTACATAAAGATATCCACATATGCTACACCTCCAGGCAGAAAGGGCATGCCTTTTGAATCATGCTATATAAGCCAGTACCTCTCTTGTAGGCTCAGGGGCAGCTTTTTACTGTTCTGACCACCTGATTAATTTGTCAAAGCTGGGGGAACACATGTATATATTCTAGGACCACTTTATATGACTGGGAACAAAAAGATTGTGGCCTTGATGGTTCTTTAACGTAAGAAAATTCTTATTGAATGAGGACAATGGTCCATCTGGACCATGAAAATTCAGCTGTCAGCATATAAAGAATGAAGGAAAAAAAAAAGAATACCAATTTAAATAAAAATGGAACTTCTGTTTAACAGTGATGACTAGAAATGTGCATTTTTTTAAATTACATGTTTGCAGGGAGAAAATAGGAAGTTTAATTAATAAATGGCAATGAAAGAGTGGAGACAATTTTGGTTTTAAAAGGTACACAATTTTTTTCTGCTGAAACATTTAACCCGACAAGTCTAATGAATGTACATTTTAAGGACTCAGGAGGGTAATTAAGCTTGTACGTAAACCTTTAACTTGGGTATGCCCATAATAGAAGATACTATTGACTTACTACCACCTCTATTAGCATCATTGCTCTAAGGAGGGATTTTCAAAACTACTTAAAGCGACCACCTCCGCTGTCAGTAACTAGAGTACATCTATTATGTAGATTCTAATTTTAGAACTACTTGTCATCAGCTGATGTATTCTCTGTTCTAAACCTTTGAAGATAAAATCTTTGATAATAAAATTAACAAGAATAAATATCATTTCTGTAAAAAGCTTCTAGGAGAAACTGTGGTGGTGTAGGTCACTGGTGTATGAGTAAATGTGGATTTAATGTGATAGAAGATAATCAGCTTTCTTTCAGGCTAAATATAAGAGTTCTTGGGCTGCTTTATGGAACAAATTAAGTATGCCTTATGGAATAAATTAAATGGAGGCAACAGAAACTACATCCTAGGCAATAAACTGCAAGTCTCAATAGCATAAAGTTGTATGGTCAGATGGTCATTCCTTGAGACTTCCTACAAATGCAGAACCCATAAGAGGATTTCTTAATTGAGTTATATAATCATTAAAGTAAGAAGAAAGCCTATGGAAGAAGAAAAATATCCTATATGTGGCTCTGAGAAGAAGCAGAGTGCCAGCACTCCCACAACAGAAGACAAGCTGAAAAGGCAGCCAGGATTTCAAAGCAAGAAAAAACACTCTGCTGTTTAAGCCTACTGCATCCAGGAAGACAAAATTGTTGTATATATTCTTCATAAATTAGGAAGATTATATAAAAGAGTCCCATATCTGAATGGCAAATTTCTCCTTCAAATAGATACAACCCATAAATACTTTCAACATGGCCTTATCATTAGACCTACAAGCCAATAAGATGCAGTAGACCTTCCAAGATATTTTGAGAAAATGAAATGTCTGAACTTATTCTTTCACAGAAGTGAATATTAATTTTTAGGATTATTATTTTAGCTGATAGAAATGAAAAAAAAATTTAAAAATCTTTAAAGAGACAACAGCCAACCAATTTGCATTTGTATGTGCCTGCTGTTATTAGGGATGAAACAAACTTAAAAAACCCCCATAGATGGAGTATATTAAGTATCTTGGTACACCAGAGAAAATTATCACACTGTGTTTGTTTACACTCAAGTATATGTTGGCCAAAGGCTGACATCTTAATCCTTACTGCATATATAGCAATTTCTGTAGGAATTTAGTTCTTACATTTAGGTTTTTAGTGTGCAAAAGATTGCTTTTTTTCATGGAGACTAATAATATTGATTGTTTAAGCCCTCTAGACCATACCAGTCGGCAAGCTTGCTGATGTGCTAAGCGACTAGATTTAAAAGCAATACTCACTGTGAAGACTTTTTCAGGCTGACCACGAGCTCGCATGTTCGTGTCATGAATTTGCTTGAGTATCATCCAAGCTTCATCATGTTTTCCAACCTAAATGTTTGATCAAAAACATTTAACCAAAACATAGATACAGATTAAGATATTTACTTTAGTGATGGAACAATCTTAATGCCTTTTATACAGAGGTCTTCATCTAAACACAGATATAATTTTGATTGGAATCTAAAATCATACCTCCAGCAGGAACCTTGGGCTTTCAGGCATAAAGGTCAGGGCTACCACAGAAGACACACAGGGCAGTGCACAGACGATCACAAATACTCGCCAGCTGTGAAACTGGTAGGCAGAGCCCATACTGAAACTCCATCCTGTGGAAACAAAAATTCACAAAATGTAGAGAAATAAGGAGCACTGTGAGTGGGATTTTGCAGCTACTTGGAGATGGAAAATGATACTTGTATGTAAATGAAACCTGATTGATCTCTTCCATTTCCACAATGATTTCAAGACTAATCTTACACTATGAATTCAAACTTCTTGCATGTGATAGTCATGCTCAAAAATGGCCATATTGTGCACTGTGTGAGAATTCCTTAAGAAGGGATGAAGAAGCTACTTTCAAACTTTTTGGCAAAATCTGCATAGAAGTAGACATGTGAACCAAACAGGGACACCATCGCCATAAGTAGAATGCACATACAAAGACATAATTTTCTATGAATTTTCTATGAATACTGGAAGAAGGGAGAACTGAAAATCTAAGTCAGAAGGTATATCGTATGGAATATATAGCCATTCTTGTTAATATTTCCCTTAGAAAGAGTTAATTTCAATAGTCACCTAATGTATAACAGTGCAACACAGAAAGCATTTAAGTGCCTAAATTTGGCTTCCCTCTTATTCCAGAGCCCTATACCATTCCTTAAATACTCTTAAAAGTAAGCCGACACCTGTCCCTTCTGCCCCATAACTAGATGTATAGGAGAAAATAAACAATATTTAAACTTCTATCTAGGATGAAAATTCTTAACATGGAAGTAGAGAGACAATTTATGATTATATAAAGAGATTAAGAAAAAAAGGACAATAGGAAAACAACTCTCCCCATCTGAAAAGCTGATATTGAGATACAACTGAGTGCTATAGAAGTTATTGCTAAAATGCCCTGAGGAGAACACAAAAGGAAATATTGGAAAACCTGTACATGAAAGTGCAGGGCTGCTAGTCCAGCCTTTTAGGAAATTATCTGATTGTTTGGTATATCATCACTGAACCACTGAACTGCTAGAATTGCAAGAAATACAAGAATTTTATTTAAGAAAGAGAACAATATTATTTTGGTAACCACCTGGACTTTTAGTCTGGTTTCAATACAGCACAATTTCTCAAGTAAAATTTTCAAGGATGACTTATTAAAAGATGAGCAGAAAATGAGAATAATGATAAAGTACAGAAGAAGTTACTGGGAGTAAATGGAATCCTGTGCAAAGAAATAGCTGACGCTGGATTAATCTGACGTATTTCTTTGCTAACTGTTTTTTCTAGACAAAAGACATGGTTAATTAAATTTGCCTTGATGTTGGTAAACAACTGCTATAACATGGTACCAAATGACCTGTTAAATAGTTTTTCAAAGGAGGTATTTATGTATTAAATGCATAGTGTATTTTGGAATGCAAAGATCTAACACTGTGGGTCATAGATACATTCCTGGGAAAAAAATCCCTTCTCATATTAAAGTATTTACATGTTGCCACACAAAAAATACAGAAACCCCATAATTAATTTTTGCCCTTTATCAACATCTTGGTGAAACATTTTGATCTGGAGTCTTGGGAACTTGTTTATTCGGCTCTCCTATAAACTTTCTCTGTTTCTGAAATTATAGCAGCTTCTTTTACAGCCTCATTTAGCCCTGCCTTCTTTACCCAAGAAACCCAAAGGTAAAAATTATGACTGTGTTGACAATAGTCTTGTAATGACATGTTATTTCTCCTAGGTAACGCTCCAGGTAAACATACCTTCCCCTCCAAAGTTCCCTCCAACAGAAAGAGACTGTTTGAAATTTAATGTTAAACTTTATTCCAGAGTAGAACTTGAAATGAAAATTTAAGATGAAAAAATACAAACACAAAAGGATGTAAAAATGTATTAAAATGTATTGATATTTTTGAAAATATCAACTTTTCACCTCATAGAATTTCAAATCTTAAATAATATGTGCATATTTTATTTCTGAAGTGGCAAGGGAAGGAAATAAAGAGGAAAGATTGACAGTGAATTAATGAGGCCAGTATGAACCACATGTGTTTTGGGAGTTGCGTACATATCCTGTCTTAGTAGTTAGGATCCTATTTTTCTACATATATATTTTAAACTATAGTAAAAATACCACCTGATTCAAAACTCATGAAATTATTTCCTTTTTGTTAAAGTCAGAGCAGCAAGCTGATCTGACTTGCTGGGCAGTCATGGAAGTGCTAGTGCCACCAGGAAGGCAGAACAAGATGGGGATTTTCCTCTTTTAGAACAGCACAGTCAAGATATTGGTTGTTGTTATCATCATGTACTGACTCAGATATATGTGAAGCCACTGGTATATTTGGACAATCTGCCTTTCATGGTTCTAGTTCATGTTTTATGAGGCTGAGCTGCACAAAGGGCACTTCTGTGGTAAATTAAATCTATCTGGCTTTATACCTGTTCTAAAACAACAGCAACATCTTGTGCTCTGTAGCCAGTCCTGGATAACACAAGGTAATTTGTTTTAAGATGTCATTTATTAATGTATGTGACCCTTACTATGCTTAATTAAAAGCAATGAATGCATTGTCCATTCTGCTGTTGTCCTGCAAAGATACAAAACATCTTTTTTTAAATCCTTGAAATATCTGAGGGGTATGTCAAGTGCAATGTTCATTGTGGATTTTTATTGCTGTTATTTCATCTTTTTTTTCTACGTATTGTGTTAGCTGCTTCAATTTGTCTTGTGATTTAATGTATCTGCTGAACTAATGATAATCGTGAATGTCAGAATAATAAGAAGCAATTGGTAGGAAAAAAGCCAGCTGCAGCACAGCCTTCTTGAGGCTGTTCTCCTGTCTATTCCAGCACCAGCACTAGATTAGCAAAGCAAATATAAGTCTTAAATGCAGTGCAAGTTTAGATTTATTCTTACGTTTAACTTGGCCTGTTTTCCAGGTCATCAGCTAATCTGAAAAAGGAGTATTGCAGTAGCTTTGAATTTAGTTCCAAAAGTCTCTTTCATTCCTGTTATGTCTTAAAACAAAATGGAAGTGTGATCTTGGCCGTAACTCAATTTTCTTTTCTCTCCCCTGATTTATGACACAATAGCAAAGACAGAGCAGCTCTAGACAGTTGCGTTCATAGTGCTGCACAGTGCTAAGTTTCACCCATGCTCCCTGGCTATGCTGTATTTGAGAGTCATTAATCTTGAAACCAGTAGCAAACCTGATCGCCTTCTATGACAAAGTGACTCGGCTGCTGGATGAGGGAAAGGCTGTGGATGTATCTTCCTGGACTTCAGCAAAGCCTTTGACACGGTTTCTCACAGCATTCTGCTATGGAACCTGTCAGCCTCTGGACTGGATAGACAAACGCTTTCTTGGGTTAAAAACTGGTTGGCTGACCGGGCCCAGAGAGTGGTGGGAAATGGAGTTAAATCCAGCTGGAGGCCAGTGACAAGTGGGGTTCCCCAGGGCTCAGTGCTTGACCTAGCCCTGTTCAATATCTTCATCAATGACCTGGATGAGGGCATTGAGTGTACCCTTAGCAGCTTTGTGGATGACACAAAGCTGTGTGGAAGTGTCAATCTGCTGCAGGGTAGGGAGGCTCTGCAAAGGGATCTGAACAGGCTGGACTGCTGGACTGCTGGGCTGAGACCAATGGCATGAGGTTTAACAAGGCCAAATGCTAGTTCCTGCACTTGGGGTACAATAACCCTATGCAGAGCTACAGACTGGGAGAAGTCTGTCTGGAAAACTGCCAGGAGGAGAGGGACCTGAGGGTGTTGGTTGACAGCAACTGAACATGAGCCAGCAGTGTGCCCAGGTGGCCAAGAAGGCCAATGGCATCCTGGCTTGTATCAGAAATGGTGTGACCAACAGGTCCAGGGAGGTTATTCTTCCTCTGTACTCAGCACTGGTGAGACTGCTTCTTGAATTCTGTGTTCAGTTCTGGGCCCCTTACCACAAGAAGGATGTTGAGACTCTGGAGCTAGCCCAGAGAAGAACAACAAAGCTGGTGAAGGGTCTGGAGAACAGACCTTAGAGGAGTGACTGAGAGAGCTGGGGTTGTTTAGCCTGGAGAAGAGGAGGCTGAGAGGAGACCTCATTGCTCTGTCCAACTACCTGAAAGGAGGTTGTAGAGAGGAGGGAGCTGGCCTCTTCTCCCAAGTGACAAGGGACAGGATAAGAGGGAATGGCCTCAAGCTCTGCCAGGGGATATTTAGGCTAGACATTAGGAAAAAAAAATCACAGAAAGGGTGATTGGGTACTGGAACAGTCTGCCCAGGAATGTGTTTGATTCACCTTCCCTGGAGGTGATTAAGGGACGGGTGGATGAGGTGCTGAGAGACATGGTTTAGTGTTCGATTGGAATGGTTGGACTTGATGATCCCGTGAGTCTCTTCCAATCTGGTTGTTCTATGATTCTATGAAATCTCACTGTTTTGTGAATTGCAGAACACTTGCCCCAAATGTGTCTTGGGAGTGACATGCTGTAGAGCAACATAATATCCAGAATGATTGAATCTGAAGATTCTAAAACAACCTTTGTGCTGAATATGACCCTCCCACTTTACTGACCGCTGGAAAAAGCCAGGTGAGTCACAGACATTGCAATTACTGATTGCAGAAACACAGCTGTACTCAGTAAAGCAAAACCAAATATACATGATGCTAATCTATATTTAATCATCAATTTATATGTTGAACTCAATGTCAACAAAATCTTCCCACCCAACACATCTTCTCCATAATAAAAAAAGAAATTAAAAAAATATTATGAATAAATTCTTGCTCTAAAGGAGATAAAAAAGCATTTATGTCATGGACTTTCTGAATAAATATAGAGGTAAAGCTATCCATATTATGCTGAATTTTGTAAATATATATTACCTGATAAACAGTGGGTAACTTGAAGGACAAGGATAATCTTTTACTTGGCTAGATAACTGGCAAACAGACTAATGGGGATTATTTGCTTTCCAAAACAAGGCCTGAAAGGGAACATGATAGCTCTTCACTGATCTATAAGGGTTATCATTCAGTGTAATGTAGACAATGAAAAAAATGACTGTCTAAAAGGTTCTGGATAGATACTGGCTGGCATGTGTGAAATCTCTAAGAGCCAGAAGAATAAAGTTGTAAAACACCTTTTGAAGAGACTAATATGGGAAAAGAAAACCTACCCAAATATAGGGTTTATTATGGCATGGTTAGGTAAAGATTGACTGGTTTTTATAACAGTTATTTTTACTCATGCAGTAGGAATCGGTGGAACTAGATTCTTGTCAGTGTCAGAAATTGTCAAAAGACAAGTGTGCCTAAAATTCTGTCTTTTGTTAGATGGAAAGAGTGAGCAGACTCAAGAATATCCCTAAAATCAATGGCAGAGAGAAAGATAGCCTAGGAATTTACAGGCTACACTGCTGGATTGGGCTGAAGGTGAACATTTTTCCTCTGACACTTCAGCCCAATAGTTATCACCAAGGTAAAGGGCCATTGGTGTCTAGTGATGCCACTGCTCACACCTATTCCTATGTCTATTAAGGCTGTTCCAGGCTGCTGGAGAAGGCAGGGTCTTTCTTGCTGGGATTTGCAAAGAAGACAGGTGACCAAGCCTGGCCAGTGAAGTATTCCATGCCGTACACATCATGCTCAGTATAAAACCTTAGAGATCACAAGGGTTACCACCACCTTCTTTGAAAGGTAATGGTCAGGGACAACCACACCTATCTGTACCTGAACCCATCCATGTGTTCCTGAGTTCACCTCCCCCCTGCCGCTGAGTCCAGTTCAGGACTGCCCCTGTGCCTGCCCTGCAGCATCAGCGTGGACATATTGTTGTTGGGGGAGTTTGAGTATTTTTTTGTATACCTGAATATATTTTTATTATTTCTTTTTAGTATTGATATCTTCCTTTTATTATTGTTGTTCCATTATTATGGTTTAGCAATGGACTGGTACAGTTAGACACAATGATCTCAAAGGTCCTTTCTGACAAGCAATTCTATGATTCTACGATTCTATTATTCTGTGCTTCTATGATTAAAGCTGGTTGAGTGTTAATTTCTGACTCAGAAGTCTGTAGTGTGTCTTGTTTCCCTTTTCCCTTTCCTTGGGGATAGAAATTGGGATTAGACATGGGGGGACGGTAAACTGTGACATTATTGATGATAAACCATGCCATATTCGTATATTCTGCTGAAGAATCCTTTCTATGATTGTATAACTTTCTTTATTTTTGTTCTACGACACAATCTTTGCTTAGAACTCAGCTTCCTATCCTCAATATTTATTGCTTTCAAATGGAAAAATTTCCTGTAACTCAAATGTGTGGTTGCTCTAAATTGCCACCTGGTGGCAATGTTACTGCTCTTAGTACAAATAACTTTGGCAAAAAATACAGAAAGACTTCTACTATGATATGTCATTCTGCCGAGTATTTCCCAAATCTAAACTAAATCAAAATAACAAGGAGGACCGGAAATACTTTTCAGCTTTCAGCAATACATAATTATTCAGTAATACATAATTATTGCACTTATATTTAGTCTGTCCTGGCATTATCAAATTTAACTGTGAGTGACATCTGGGATTTGAACCCATATATTGTAGTCATCCTGATCAGAGTAATGATCAAACATCAATTAAACTGAAAAAAATATTCCAGGTAAGTTAGATAGCTGAGAAAGCTCAGTTAGATGTTTTTGTGAGACCAAGTGAAATACATAATTTCTAATAAATACAGAAACAATGTTTTCAGAATTATTTTGTAGTTGTATTAATGTGGAATTTCAAGTAACACAAAGAGAAAGATTTGCCTTTCCTGTGATTAAATTACTAATATCACATGGGGAAAGCAGTGATATTTTCAGCCTATATTGATAGATATTCTACAAATCCCCTAGCTCAGCAGGTTAGCTGCTGGTAATGTCTGCAGAAGGAATCTGGAAATAAAATAGCTGAAGTGTGACAGGCCATGATGCAGGTACTTTAACAAATGCACCTATAGTAGATTCTCTAACTTCCCTCTGCATCTGCTTGGCTTTCTAGCTGTTGTTGTTAGTTTCTGGGGTCCTTGTGGATCAACAGTTCAATGGAAGAAGAAAGTAATAATGTTAAACAGATATATTTCACAAACTCATTAACCTCAGACTTGATCTATATGGGGTTGTAAAACACTGATACTCATCACTTTCCTGTTCTTGCATTAATCTTTTCTGAAGATCTGAGATTATCAGGTCTCAGATCAGTCTGGTAACATTATGTGCTTTTCAGACAAGCCCAAGGACAGCTGCAAGCAAGGCTGACCTCCCACAGAAAATAATTTGCTCCCTATTGCCATTAGATGGAACTTGTTTATCCAGTGCACAGCACTGTAATCCAGATGAGGTCTTCAGCTGAGGAATATTTGAATAGTGATACCAATACTCTGCTTTCAAAATATTTCTAAATAACCACTGTATTACTGCCTAGTTTTGCTTTTCATTTAGGAGAAAGTTTGTATATCCCCATATTTCAGACAATTATATAGAATCATAGACTCACCAGGTTGGAAGAGGCCCACTAGATCATCAAGTCCAACCACTCCTATCAAATACTAAACCATGACCTTCAGCACCTCATCCACCAGTGCCTTAAATACCTCCAGGAAAGGTGAATCAACCACATCCCTGGGCAGACTGTTCCAATGCCCAATGATCCTTCCCATGAAATTTTTTTTCCTAATGTCAAACCTAAACTTCCCCTGGCAGAGCTTGAGGCCATTCCCTCTTGTCCTGTCCCCTGTCACCTGGGAGAAGAGGCCAGCTCCCTCCTCTCCACAACCTCCTTTCAGATAGTTGTAAAGAGCAATAACGTCTCCCCTTAGCCTCCTCTTCTCCAGGCTAAACAACCTCAGCTCTCTCAGCCGCTCCTCTTAAGATCTGTATGATATGATATGATTTGACATCACATGATATTTACCCAGTATTTGAGGTTTAGTAATGATACATCAACCTTTAACCTCACATGTACTCTGCATGGAATACAAAGCTGTTAGGTTTGTTTACTATGGAAATGCTAATGTATTTGTGACAAATCTGATAGAAAAACCACAAAAAGAAATTTCAAACTGGAATATCTAGCAATACTGTGGGGAAATGGAAGCTTGTAAGTCATAGTGTGTGTGGATTTTAATGGTCTATCGGAAATCTGACTTCCATTTGTCCCTTAAGTGTGGCTGTATCAAGACCTTGTGACTCATAGCAGCCAATACAGCCAAGGAGTTATCTTTAAAACAGTGGAGGATACATACAGAGGTAGTCATAGAGGAGAATAAAATTAATAATTCCTAAAAAGAGAATTAACAGGTACCAAACAACCTGGTCAAGCCATCTGTCTAATCTTGGTAGATGTTACATGTATCAAATGTTGTTTGATTATTGATCTATTCATTATTGAGAAATCAGGAGTTTGCTTGCCTTTCTGCCCAGACAAATATAAATACATGTAGGGTCTTAAATTATGCTATTGTTGATACTGAGTCTAGAGGAAATGGCATTTCTGTATCTGGACCTTAACAAAGAAAGATTTTCTTGCACTTCAGTTTTCCTTACTGGGCCAGCTAAATAAAATGGAGACATGACTAAGGCAAGATCTCTTATTAACAGTTCCCGAAAAGAGGCTGCACCTACAATAAGAGTGGAATAGGGTAGGTGACCCTAAACTGACCATTCAACAGAGTATTCCATCCCATAAAGGCCATACTCAGTGTACGTTTGAAAGATCACCAGAGTCTCACTCTCTTCTGCCATGGCCAAAATTCAGTGAGGGCCTCATCTGCCTGGTTGTTCCTGATCCCATATCCCTGTGTTCTTGAATCCATTTCCTAAGACCAACTTCCTCCTAGCTCCTTCCCATGTGTCTATTCTGCAGCATTTGTGGTGAGGTATAGTCATCGAGGGGTGGGGGTGCAATCTCATATGCTTGTATATATTTTATTAATTTCTAAGTATTTCCATTATTTGCATTATCATTTCATTAAAGCTGTAGTTTAGTTTCCAACCTCTAAGACTTTTTTCCTCTCATATCCCTCTCCCTTTTCTCTCTGGGGTGTGTGGGGTGAAGAAATTTTTGAGGCTCAGTTGCACTGCTTTGGCTGAAAAATTTGATTGGGTGGGGCTAAGTCATGACAGCTTATTCACTTTATTTAGCCTCAAGCCATCAGTGTCCCTAACACTGACAATTACATGGCAAGTTATTGGCAATCTGCAGTAATTTACTCTTCTGTGTATTTATAATCTGCATCACTATCTATAAAATATGATCAGTGTGCTTACACAGGGTAAGTCTTAACTCAGTGCTGGAAGATCTCAGTAAGAGATTCCTGAAGAGACATGAAAATAAGAGAAAAATCAGAGACAAAATATACGGAGTTCAGGAGAAGACTGTACTGTCTAAATTCTTAAAGAAAGGCATTGACATGAAATGCACAGCCATCATCTCATAAGGCAAGAAGGAAAAGATAAATATCAGATTTGTATAAAACCCCGTGCATGGTTTCTTGATATACCTGTAATGCATTCCTAGGAGAATTACGGTTGTTTTCCAATACCGACTTGGCCTTGGAGAGGTGCTCAGTTTATGTGGGATCATCACATAGAGCTTTGTGAGAATTTCCTAGACTGATCCCCTGATTTAAACTATTTGTTGAAGGCATTGATATAGAATCATAGAATCACCAGTTGGAAAAGACCTCTTGGATCGCTGAGTCCAACCCTTCCTATCTGCTACTAAATCATGTCCCTGAGCACCTCATCAATCCATCTTTTAAATACCTCCAGGGATGGAGACTCAACCACCTCCCTGGGCAAACTGTTCCAGTGCCCAATGACCCTTTCTGTGAAAAACTTTTTCATGATATCCAGTCTGAACGTCCCCTGGCGGAGCTTGAGGCCATTCTCCTTTGTCCTGTCCCCTGCCGCTTGGGAGAAGAGGCTAGCTCCCTCCTCTCAACAACTTGGAGCAAAGCATTCCACTCACAGGAAAGGAAAAAAGGATGTCAGTGGTGAGGAATGTAGACAATCCTGCAGTCTTCTACTTCTGTTTGTTTAACTCTGGCCCTTAGAGTTTTCCTTTCTCAAACTCTGTGAGAAACAACAGAAATGCACTTTGCTAAGGTTTCATGATGATATAAAAGTCTCCCCCTAGTCACCACCAGGCAGGATCCAATTTTGCACCTTGGCAATTCCAAATAAAAACACAATGCAATGATTTTATAGGGTTGGAAACCTATCAGTCTCAAAGCACTTCAAGTTTTACTAGGAGTTGACTTTGAATTTAATTTCCCAACTCCTTTAGCCAGAGTCATATTACTAGGAAGCAGTCCTGAAAAACTTCTATGAGGCTTCATTCTGAATGCAAATATCATTATACTAAGTGGGTATATCCTCACCCATTACAGTCCTAGATATGCACATATTTTGAGAAGTTTCCAGGGCAAACATGCATTTCTTTCTGATTAGATCTTATATCAGTGCTTCTTTGTGTGTCCTGAAAATAGCTTTCTTCATCTCTACCTAAAACATTATAAAATGCAAATCTGTGCAAAAACTCTTGTAAAACTTATGTTGATTGTAAGTGAGTAAATATGTGTATTCCAGGGTAGAATATTCTGCAGTTCCCTTATGTGTGCTAATGACCATGACCATTTTTCAGAGAAAAATGTCTAAGTCTACTAGAAATTAACGTAGAAGGACATAGGTCAAATTTTTTCTAAGGTTCAGATGAAAAACTTGAAAAGATCTGTATTTTTTTTTCATTTAAAGATCTGATATAGATCTATACTTACTCATAAGCAGAGCTATTATGACCCAGAGTACACCCTCCTCAGTCCTGTGGAAATCAACACTTGCCATAAGTGCTTGGATGTAAGATTCTTATTTTTTTTGTTTACATTTGCAATCTTCCTAATTCCCTTGTAATAGTAAGGAGTCAGAAAAAAATCAAAAGTAGTGCTGGGATGCACTAAGTCAGCAGTTTGTGACCTTCCTGAACTTAATAACCAGTGGACATTTTTCAAATGGATGTGTAGAATCCTACATGTCTAATTAAAGCCTATGGATTAAAGATTTATTTGTGGTGTTTTTATGGGCATTTAACCTAGAAACATATTATAAACTCCTGCAACTGAGAAGCAGAGAAGTAGCTGGCAGCATCCAGAGGAAAACTGAATCAAAAAGAGGTCTAAAGATTTTCTTAGTTTAACAGCTAGACAAAAAGTGAACATAAAAGTTAAAATGTATTTTTCCAATATGACCAATTATATAAATTTGATAATTGATAATTAGACTGAATTTACGGTATAGTCCAAAGTGAAGTAAAGATGAAAGAACTGCAGTGATGTTATGATTACTCACATAAAAAACCAAAATTCCAACAACATAGAATGGACCAGGATAAAATAAACTGCAGAATAAAATTATCCTCAGAAGGGTTAATATTTAGCTGATACCATTGAAAATCTCATTACAAGCACTGTGGCACATAATTGATTTGACTGTTAGGCTGACTCAGTCAGTGGCCTCAGCGATTCATGTACTTCTGCCTAGTACTTGCTTAGGTTTGGCTTTCTGCAACTGTTTGGTGAAGGAAGTTCACAGTTTGCAAAACAAAGAAGTAAAATCTGTAGGCCACAATTATGATAACACCTTAATTTACAGATTCATTAGCCTAAGAATATAAGACAATGCCCCACTTTCCAGAGATGACAAGTAAAGCACATGCATCTAATGTCAAAAAAGTGAAGGAGAGCATATGTTAAAAGATGTTGCTGCTGGAGTTTAAAAATATAATGGTCAATGTCAAAACTAAGTCAGCAGAACCAAATGTCATTAAAGCAAGCTTCAACTTTTATTTCTGTGACCTTACTTTTGATTTCATGTAAAGATTTCTAACTCTGGTTTCCTATTTAGGCTTAGTGGTTTCTGTTACTTTAGTACACCTTATCAAGAATTAAAAAACGGCTTGAGAGTGAAGTTTGAACCATCTTTTTGGACTGTGATAAAGGGTACAATCAAATAAAACATCAACAGGAGACAAACTCTGCTTTATAAGGAGAGAATTTTAAATGGCCAGCTGTCCTGTGCAGTAGTCATTATGAACAAATTCTGAAAGAAAATGCTTTGTTTTGCAACAAAATCTGATTGTATTGTCTTAACTATATGCAAAACACAGATATGATGATATCTATGTATCTTTGTGCAGTGCCCTTCAGAGCCTACCTATAGCTCTGAGCTCACAAACTGCTCTAGATTTGATGGGAAATGTTGTTTTAGACAGTACTAACAGCAGCTGTTAAATGAAGAACCTAACTGAAAATCTAAGTGTTCCTGTCCCAGCCCAGGACTTACAGTGATTTATGTGCATCTGGACTAAGGATATTTAAATGATGCTCTCACAGTGAAGAAGAAAAGAGATGCAATTAATCAAAAAAGACAATCAGAAGAAGCCACAATAAAACACTGCAGTTTATGAAAACAAAATGGGGCCTTCTTATCTAGCTTAAGTTATAAACAAAACAATCACTGAAATGCTGGACAATTTTCTGAAGAATACAGGGAGGATGTCTTTTACCAGTGATGTGCATTTTATGTTCAGAATGGTGCTACCGTAACAACAGAACATCTACACAATTTAAGAAACTGTTTTAAATTTTAGCTTTATTATATTATATTTGCTTGAGAGTTGCTGCAAGAAAAACCTTTTTTAGTGAGCAGTTCAGTGCTGTGATATAAGTCTTATTTCCTATTTTACTATTTAATTTACCTTTTTTTAAATTGTAAACAAAAAGGAGCAATGTCATTTCACAAAGAGAGAGACAGACAGACTTAACAGGCAGTTCATATGATCTAACAATAGGACCAGATGTGCATTCTAAGGACAATATTCTAAACTAACAGCAGTCAATAAAACAAAACTAGTCAGCTGAAAATGGAGAATTTTTCTACGCATGGTGTAGACCATGGGTTAGAAGTCCTGAATTCAAACTTGGGTCAAACACTTCCAATACAATATTATTTGCACTCATGAATCAAGAACTGATGACCCTCAATTGCAATCTACCATAGTCATAATCAATCAAGAGAGGCAATTTTGCCTACAGAGAGCCAGTTGCAGTGTTTGAAACATAATTATAAGAGGGAACAAGATGAATAGGCTATATTAAATAAACAGCACATTAAATTATATTTTTCCTTTTATAAAGCTTCCTATCTTCCTCATGGAGTGTAGAATATCCAGATACCATGAAGGAATTACATGCTTATATAAGACTGAAATACATAAGGTTCCTGTGGGAAAACTAAACTATCTAAAAACCTTACTTTGATCTCTTTAGCTATGGTTCCTCACTTTTTTATTAGATGGAAAATGCTACCTACAGGAGGTATCTGGGATGGGAGCCAAAATTTTTGATTCCCAGAACATGTTGCTTCTGTACTAGGAAGGAATTAAGACTCAAAGAGCAAGACGGGAATCAATTGGTGTGGAAAGCAACATCTCTTCACCTTGGCCAGTATGGAACTCGAGGAGACCAGGAACTAAAAGCTCAGTCGAGAGCCCTCGGTACCAGAGAAACTTGCTGTATCTCTTTTTATACTGTTTTCTGCTGGCATCTTTGGAAACCATAAAAATACATCCGTGTTGGTAATATTAAGCCCACAAAAATTTTAGAGGTGGTAGATCCATGTACTTGAACAGGGCTCTCTCCTACAAACTTGAGCAGAAAGAATATAATCAGATGCTCTATTCAGATGCTCAGATACTTATGGATGATTGAGTATAACTTGATAGAATTACTTACACTGAAGTAGACATGATTTCTTTGAGGAAAATTATGAATAAAGTTTCTGAAAAAGATATCCAATGTCATTCTGCAATTGATTACATTATTTTTATTTTAAAGGAAATTGCAGTGCAAACTGAAAAATGACATTCCAGTTGTATATCCAATCCACAGACAAAATGTATTATTAAAGGGAAAAGAAACCGTTACTAAAAAGGAAAACACTAACTCCTTCAGTACACGGTTTTTTAAGCCAGACAAACAATATGCAATGTCATACTGTGTTCCAGAGAATATTAACACATTTACGTATCTGAATAATCTTAGAATAAGATCAGCAAACTCTTCTTTTGCCTGTCCATACAAACAATCTGTAATGTTCACCTGTTGTAAACCAGTCATAAAACCAAAAAAATTTTGTCTTTTTAACATCAAAAAATTTGAACAAAGAAGAAATCTCATTAGATTATCCTCTTGTTTGTTTCTGGAAGTGAAAAGTAAAGGCTGAGTTTGACACTACATAAATTTCTGATGGCTACTGCCCAGACTTACAAGGTCACTCCATTATATTGAATTTAATTTTTCTTAATTATTTTCTTGATTTTCAAAATTGAAGGCAAATTTGTTATGTGAAACTGAGCTTTCATTATCAACAAGAATAAGGAGTTGATGACTTTTCTACCTCAACCTTCACTGGCAAGAGCTCAAGTCACACTGCTGAAGTTGTGAAGGCAAAGACAGGAACTGGGAGATCTAAGAATCACCCACTATAGAGAAGGATCAGATGAGAGACCATCTAAAGAACCTGAAGGTGTGCAAGTCCATGAGATCTGATGAGATGCATCTGTGGGTCCTGAGGGATTTGGCAGATGAAGTTGCTAAGCCACTATCCATCATATTTGAGAAACTGTGGTAGTCCTGTGAAGCTCCAGTGACTCAAAAAGGGGAAAAACAAATCCCATTTTTAAAAAAGCGAAAAAAGTGAGACCCAGGGAACTACAGACTGGTCAGTCTCACCTCTGTTCCTGGTAAGATCATGGAGCAAATCCTCCTGGAAACTCTTCTGAGGAAAATAAGGAGGTAATTCATCACAACTAACACAGTTTCACTAAAGGCAAATCATGCCTGACCAGTTCAATGGCCTTCTACAACTGGGTTACAGCGGTGGATAAGTAAAGAGTACCTGACATCATCTACCTAGACCTTTGCAAAGTGCTTAACACTGTCCCACATGATATTCTTACCTATAACAGGAGGGATATTGATTTGATGGAGGGACCACTTGATGGATAATGAATTAGTTGGATGGCCACATTCAAAGAGTTGTGATCAACACCTCAGTGTCCAAGCGGAGACTGGTGGTAAGTGGCATTCCACAGGCAGACCAGTATTATTTAACATTTCTGTTGGACACATTGACAGTCAGGATTGAAGGTAGTCTCTGCAAGTTTGCCAATGACACCAAGTTGTGTGGTGCTGGAGGGAAGGGATGTCATGCAGAGACTCTGTGACAGATTTGAGAGATGGGCCTGTGCAAATCTTATGATGTTCAGTAAGACAGAGTGCAAGATCATGCACTTGAGTCAGGGCAATCCCAAGCACAACTACAGGCTGGACAATGAATGGATTCAGAGAAGCCCTGAAGAGAAGGCTTTGGGGGTGTTGGTGGATGAGAAGCTGAACATGAACCAACAATATGTGTACGCCAACCAGAAAGCCAGCTGTATCCTGGGCTGCTTCAAAAGAAGTGTGACTAACTGATTGAGGGAGGTGTTTCTGCCTCTGTACTCCACTCTTGTGAAACCTCACCTGGACTCCTGTCTTCAGTTCCAGAGTCCTCAGCACAGGAAGGACATAGATCTGCTATAGTGAATCTAGAGGAGGGTCACAAAGATGATCAGAGGGCCGGAGCACCTCCCATACAAAGACAGGCCAAGAGAGTTTAGCCTGGAGAAGAAAAAGCTTCAAGCAGACCTTAGAGCAGCCTTCCGGTACTTAAAGAGGCCCTACAGTAAGGCTGGGAAGAGGTTTTTTATCAGGGAGCATAGTGATAGAATGAGGTGTAATGGTTTAAAGTTGAAAGAGGGGAGATTGAGCTTAGGTGTTAGGAAGATATTTTTTACTGTGAGGATGATGAGGCACTGAAACAGGTTGTCCAGAGAAGTCAAGGATGCCCCATCTCTTAGCGTGTTCAAGGCTGGGTTGGATGGGGCTTTGAGCAACCTAATCTAGTGGAAGATGGCCTGCCCATGCTGGGGGGGGTTAGAACTGGGTGATCTTTATTCCATTCCAAATCTAAGCATTCTATGATTTTATGATTCTATAAGAATGACTTCTATAAGAATGACTGTGGTTTCTGTGGAAAATTATGTCTGCAGTATTAGAAAGTGATATTTATGGCAACAGTATGTTCACCTGTCTGTCAATTCCTCTATCAGCATTGTTTAAAGCCAGTGAAATCTGACAGGAAGAAGTAGTTGCAAAGATAATCACATTCCCCAAAGCATCTTGAAATACGCTACCCAGGCAGATGGGGGGGTGACTCCTTCTGTCGGTGAATGAAATTACAGAAGAATTTAGTACCTCAGGGAGGCTACACCCAGCCTGGGGACTGGGACCACACCATGGCCATGCCATCCATCAGCACTAGTACAACCCATGCCAAAAGATGCTGCCTCCCTGACAGCAGCCAGACCAAAACAGGACTGTAATGCAGCAGGGAACATGGTGAGGGAGTACAGAGCCAAGTTTTCCTTACAGCACAGTACTAGCAACAAGAAAGGGCTACTGTAGAGATTGCTGCAGAAAAGGATCTGTATATGCAAGGAGAGATTTTAAGTACCATTGTGGTACATTGTAAAGAATATAGGGCAAGACCAAAAAAAAGAAAAAGACCATAAAAGTTAAAGGGATTAGCCAGGATCATGATACATTGACAGAAATCCTTAAGGAACTGGGCTTTATCACTTCCTATCTTAACAAATCACTTAGTTTTTGACTGAACCTCTTGATAAACATTTTTTCTTTTTCACAGTGAACCTAAAGAGCCCAGGAGAAGGTTATACTTGAAGCTCATTAATGAGCTTCTTTAGTGCTCATTTTGTAGATGTGCTAAGAGTCACTCAAGCTTTAAAAGCTGCGAACATAAACATTTAAGTGACCACATTAAACCCTACATTACAGCACAGAAAATAGCGAACTGATAAACAAAGTGACTTGTTTTGCTTTCGTAGATGAATTTGCATAAGCAGTTGTTCTTAATCCTGCTGTGTTCTATCATTTGTTTTGTTTTGGAAGATGAAGATTTTTTTTATAAGTATACACATTTAACATGTAAATTCACGGGTTTATTTCAAATGAAGAACAATTCATGAGTAGGAGTTGATAACTTAAGTCAACATCAGAACTGCCTCATTCACTTCAATGAACTTGAATTTAAAAAGTATAAATATAGATTAATTCCACAGTATACCAGATTAATGGAAGTGCATTAAGTATAAGGGGGAAGCAGAGCACATTGGAGATAATTTTGACTCTTAGTGCAACACAAAACAGATCAATAAATGTTGCATTATGCAGTAGATGCCTTTATGTCTGATCTGTTCCATTTGTTCAGCACGATACTGTCACACAGCAAACAGATTCAACATTAACAAAGAAACAACTTCTTTTAAATGTCAGACAGTGAATTTCATTGTTTAAGATATCTATAGATTAACAGATTCTGAAGAGAGAAGGTGTAGCAGAAGGGTATTTACACAGAGAAAACAAAATCGAAAAGTTGCTCTTGGCTTTAAAATTCAGACCTAAAGTTTCTTCCAGGTTAAGAAAAAGAAGAAAGAAGAAGAAAGATGAAAAAGATAGAAGAAGAAGTAGAAGGAGAGAAAGAAGAAGAAATAGTATATTGGTCTAAAATACTGCAGATTTATTAATGCATTCATGTACTTCTTACAACTGAGAAAAGATACATGTAGCTGTTCTCCAGCCCATCTTCTCTAGCATCACTAATAAAATTCAGAGATCTTCTGCAAAGAAGAGAAGCTACTGTGTAATAGAAAATGGAAACTTGGGCTCAGCTTTTTCCAAAACAGCTACTGCCATGGCTTGGAGTTGTTCTGAACCACAAAGAAAAGGTAGAGTAGTATGGAAAGGTTTGAGAAATATAAGAAGAATAATGTTTTTAAAATTGAAAATTAAGAATTTTCAAGATTAGAGAAAGATAGAGTTTTTAATTTATTTTCCTACGCATTTTAATTTATCTTCCTATGGATGCAGGGTTACTCATCAGAGAAATCTTCTGCCTTCCTTTTGGAACTTCCTAGTATAGTTTGATAATAATTTTCCTTCAAGTGGTGGGAATGTCCAGTGCTTCTCCCTTTTCTTTTATCTCTTTTTGTTTTCTAATTTCTGAAATTCTCTCCTCATTTTGTCTTTGCTTACTTCATAACCTAGAGAAGAGGAGGCTGAGAGGAGACCTCATTGCTCTCTACAGCTACCTGAAAGGAGGTTGTAGAGAGGAGGGAGCTGGCCTCTTCTCCAACATGGCGGGGGACAGGACAAGAGGGTCTCAAGCTCCGCCAGGGGAGATTTAGGTTGGACATCAGGAGGAAGTTTTTCCACAGAAAAGGTCATTTGGCATTGGAACAGGCTGCCCAGGGAGGTGGTTGATTCACCTTTCCTGGAGGTGTTTAAGGCATGGGTGGACGAGATGCTTAGGGACATGGTTTAGTGTTTGATAGGAATGGTTGATAGGAATGATCTGGTGGGCCTCTTCCAAGCTGGCTGTTCTATGATTCTATGATTTGCTCTTTTCTGGCCTACCTTAGCACCCTCTTGAGCAATAGCATCCTTTTAATAGTTCTCTGAGTACATGGTGGATGAGTCTTTTGGGGCATTCAGCATATACACCTGCTCCAAACCAGAATCAATGATGGCCACTCTAGTGTTTTCAAAATACATTCATCTAATGATTTCTTAATGACTTATGGGGACTAAGATTTCACTACTTCCAAGCAGTTTTATTCAGTTGTCTAAATAACACACCATTAGAAACTGTCTTCAATTATTGGTGCTACCTTCCTTTGACAAAAATATCAGGTCATTATTTTTCATCTTGTCTTCAGTAAGCAATTTATTCCTTTTTCATGCTTTTCTCCTATTTATCTCCTGCAAGACTAGAGAAGACATCACCGATGCAACATTTGCATTTCTAAATCAGTGACAGCATCCCACATCTGTGTTTCAACTTCGAACAGGAAAATCAAACAATCATCATGTAACTGGTTTTTGTTTCCAACACAAATTATTCAGGTGTTTATGTACAAGGGACTGTAGTAAATCATCTCTGTAGATGTGTTTACTGAGTACAGCACCTTCACTGCAATGATGAAGCAATAAAAAATCAGTGAAGCCTGTCTCTCTTTTACTACCAATCACGTAATGCATTTTGTTGGATGGATCCACTGGATCAGAGACATTCAATTCTCCTCTGGGGACCACAGCAAAGGAAGGGTGAAATACAGAACTTAAAGATCTTTTCCCTAAGATTAAACTATGGTTTTTAATATATTTATAGGCTGCTGGACATATTGCTGCTGAACCATGATTACCTTTGATGCTTTGGAGCTCATATATTTGAGAAGTTGTGTCGAAAGATGCTTTACAGATCTGTAAAATCTCAACATAGTAATTAATAGTGTTTATTCCCAGAAACATGTAATAATGAGGTTAAGACTCTAACTGTTTTAAGTAGTCAAGAATTTTCTGTGCTCATCCATGTTCAATCCTGACATAAACCTTAAGATCTCCAAGTTCATGGGTTATTTTTGAAGAAAAGGAAGCTTATACAACTGCTAGCAGAAAATCTGGTTTCTAGTCCTTTATGTGAGTAGCAAAGCCATTCATTAGCCTTATAATTTCTACAAAAATAAATGCAGACAAACACAAAACTCCCCATTTTTTTTGTATATTGCCTAAAACATACAACATGTAACATGTATGTATTGGGGAATGATTGTTTCACAGTCTTCATGTTGGAATAATCTTACTGACATAATAAACTCCTATCTCTTCATAATGGGAGAAGAGCAGTAAGCTATACTGAAATCTCTGTACATTCATTCTTGCACCACGCAGAAGGATCCAGTTCTGCTCATCAGAATTGCTGGAAGATGGATAGCTCCTAGAATCTTTTGCTTGTATTGCTAAGCAACTACTTGCTATGCCCTATAAACCCACTGATAATAAACAGCGTTTGCACAGGAATTTTTTATCCCAGTACTGCTGCTGCCATGCACCACTGAGAAACAATTCAGCTCAACTAAACAAAACTGAGTAAGGGAGTTAAAATCTTTTCTGCCTTCATTGCCACTGCACAGTTTTAGTCCATTATGTTTACTCTGTTGCAGGTTGAGAACAGCTCCTCCATTAACACTGCTTGGGGCTGTACATACACAGTAAGCCAGTAGCTCTACATCTTCTCATCTGCATAGCAGCCTCATCCAGCTCTGTTTATCTCCTCAACAATTTTACTGCAGTATCGCTCACAATGGATTTATACCATTCAGGTATCTGAACAGACTGGACTGCTGGGTTGAGTACAATGGCATGAGGTTTAACAAGGCCAAATGCCAGGTCCTGCACTTGGGGCACAACAACCCTATGGAGAGCTACAGACTGGGAGAAGTCTGACTGGAAAGATGCCTGGAGGAAAATGATCTGGTGGTGTTGGATGACAGCAACTGAACATAAGTCAACAGTATGTCAAGGTGGCCAAGAAGGCCAATGGCATCTTGGCTTGGATCGGAAACAGTGTGACCAGCAGGTGCAGGGAGGTGATTTTCCCTCTGTACTCGGCACTAGTGAGACTGCACCTCGAATCCTGTGTTCAGTTCTGGGTCCCTCACCACAAAAAAAGGATGTTGAGGCTCTGGAGCAAGTCCAGAGAAGAGCCATGAAGCTGGTGAAGGGTCTGGAGAACAGACCTTAGAGGAATGGCTGAGAGAACTGGGGTTGTTTAGCCTGGAGAAGAGGAGGCTGAGGGGAGACTTCATTGCTCTGAAAGGAGGTTGTGGAGAGGAGGGTGCTGGCCTCTTCTCCCAAGTGACAGGGGACAGGACAAGGGGGAATGGCCTCAAGCTCCACCAGAGGAGGTTCAGACTGAACATTAGGAAAAAAATTTTCACAGAAAGGGTCATTGGGCATTGGAACAGGTTGCCCAGGGAGGTGGTGGAGTAATCATCCCTGGAGTTGTTTAAAGGCACGTGTGGATGAAGTGCTGAGGGGCATGGTTTACTGTTTGATAGGAATGGTTGGACTTGATAATCCAGTAAGTCTCTTCCAACTTGGTGATTCTATGATACAAAATGGGATTTACTGCAGTTTTCAAGATGCATTTATCTTTCTTATCTCCAACAAGCTGACACAAGAACAAAGGAAACATGACAACTGAAAATATTACCAAAATTCCTTTCAAGCCAGTAAAGTCTTTTTGATTGCTCAGTAAAATTAATTTCTTCAGGTAAATTGATCTGCTTCATCTCAACATTCTTCTGCTACAAACTGAGAAATATTTTCCAGACCACTTTGCAAGCCACTTACTCAAAAGAAAATCATATTTGTCTGATCTGAGCACAATTGCACTCAGTTAGAAAGAGAAGCAATTTATGGTTTCCTGCACCCATGAAAAAACTTATCTACTCATGGAAATTAGAATGAAGAATTGGTAGGTTTCCAGTAGTAAATTTGTTGAATTTAGCATGGTTTAAACCATTGAGGGTAGGCTGTAGTTTAATGTGCCCCTAAAATATCCAGTGACAGGACTTCTGTAGTTAATTTGACTGTTGATGTTAGTAGCTTGTTACATCTATATTTAAAACATAGCTCCCTTGCATGTTCAAACTGAATCCTAGTTTCTGGCATTTAAGCTCATTTAAGGGTTTTGAAAGGAGAAAAGTGAAAGGCAAAGACCTTCACAGAAATATTAGATCAAACATATTTACAAACCTGGAAAAGAATAAAAAATACCCAGTTGGAGACATAACTAAATGTTTTAAAAATAGGAATTACCATTAATCTTTTGTATACATTGTTTCACAAGTCACCTTTCAATCCATCTTTTGGACATTTCTTCTATGTCTGCCTTTTTAAGTTCTGTGTTAATGTAAAAAAGTTGTTCTTTTTAAAAAAATCAGAAAAAAAAAGCTTTTAAAAGAAAAATTCTAATGAATTGAGTAGAAACATATTTGCAACTTGTTCCCTATCTGTCACAGGACAAAATACCAGTTATTTGCACATGTAATGGAAAAATCTGCATAAATAGCAAACAAATTAATGTTTTCCTACTGGTACCTAGAGAGACACATTACAGCTAGGCAAGAAATATTCTATTCCAAAAATGAAATGCTTTTTCCTGTGATTTCTTATTCCACTCCTTTATTCCCCAAATTTTTGTTCATGAATGGTGATAAAATACCTCTCTCATGAACAAAAGTAACTGGTCCTCAGTTAAAAGGCAGGCAATGCATTGGGGGTTTTTGTTTAGTTTTGTTTTATTTTGTAAAACCAATAATTCCACAACTTCCTTTTGGTTGAGGTTTTTATTTTTGTTTTGCTTAATAGGTATGATGGCTGGAACAAATTGTATTATTCTTTAGTTTCTATTCTCAGACTAACACATAGACTTGTATGAACACTTTAAGGAACATTGTAATATGTTTTAGATGCGTTTGACAGTCTTTGAACTAATCTACCTTGAATCATTATGCTAAATTTAAAGTTGCACTTGCAAAATGATTTATAAAATGGTAATTACCCATCCTATGCAGTCTGACCTAGGTCATGCATAAAGCAATTTCTTTGGAGCCATCTAATTTGGGACTTTGTTAATTGGCAGCAATTAGAAGCATTTCACTGTGGATGGTTCTTTTAATATCTCCTCTGTGACCTGAACTTCTCTTTCAGAGACCCTAAACGCGTCTACATCCATTTTCAATTTTTAAACAAAAGCAACAGCTATAAATTTCAAGAAGCCCCAAAATAGAGATGTTTGTCTTCCAGATTACATTAGTCTTTCTGTATGTGGAACACTATATCATGCCGAGTCCTCTCAGCATGAGTCCTCCACTGATGCTAAGGTGACTTTATTTTGTTTTTCAGAACATTACTCAGATTTTAGGCACTTCTAATTGAATAGAAACAGATATGCTCTTTTGTAGAGAGAATAACCATTTTCTCATGAAAATATAGAGCTCAGTTCAACTGGTAAGTTTTTATAGCTTCACTGCCTGCCTTGGGCTACAAAAGGTATAGCAGCTGTGAATCTAGGACTTTTTTAAGTGACTTACTTAAGTGGCAATACAAATGAAAGGGATACATTTGTAAAAGAGAGAAAATTAATCTACAAAATTATTCTACCCTCTTGGCCTGATATTTTTCTATTTTCTACTATTCCAGTTTATCGCTTTTCAACAGATGAAACATCATTAACCACTGTTGAGTAAATTCTGAGTTCAGATGGGAGAAATCAACTCTGCTTACTCCTCATGAGAGAAGCATATTGCACAGAAATCCCTGTTCACCATGTAAATGAGTCTTAGAAGTGAGTGGGTTGCTTTGTTCAGTGTATTTTTCTTCCTGGTGAGGAGAACTGAATAACGAGAAGGACTGGAAGTAACGTGGAGAAAAATCTGTGTCTTTGCTTAATTCTGGTAAAATAATTCCATGAAAACCATGTAGAAATTTTAAAAAGAGAAAATACCACTACAAAAACCTCCTCATGAACGCACATGACGCAAATTGTGCAGTGAGCTGTGCTGGTATTTGCCCAACTTGGAATGTTTTCAGGCAAGTACAGCAATGTGTTACTGCTCTTCTGAGTGCTGGAGCAAGGTTTGCTCTGGACATTGCCTGAGAGTTCAGCATGTCATGAAAACAAAGCAGTTTGCCTGTAGTTGTGAACCTTAGTGATTCTGTGTTTGTGCTAGAGACTACGACACAGGTTTTAAACTTCACAAAGTAACAAAAATGTCTGATCTAAAGCAAAGATAATTTTGAGACCTCATAAAAATCCATAAATACATTTTGTTTAATTTTACCAAAATAATGTGCAAACTCAGTTCTTTTCCTTTGAGAGAATATTGTTTCCCTTATTATAGTTTCCTTTTTAGCCCTCTTCTTGGCTGCTTAGACTTTTCTTAATATACTGCAAGTGGTTTATATTGCTAACACAGAAGAATACTGTCTTTTAAAATTGGTCTTTACATTCTTTAGTCTTAAACGATTTCATAAACATTTTTGCAGAAGAACACACGCAAAAATCAGTGTGTGTGATGCGTTGAATCTATCTGGATGCCAGCTACACACCAAAGCCAAAGTATCTACATTGTGTCTTGTTAGCAAAAATTCCTCTCTTTGATTCTAGCCATTCAAAGACAAAAGAAAGGTTCAAGACATAGATTCAGGTTGTGTGTACTGGACTTTAAAGTTTATTTTAAAGCAAAAGTCTTGATATTTGATTAGTCTGCATGATTGTAATATATTTCTGGCTGTTACCATTTGTTAAATGTTCCTGTCACTTTGGGCAAATCTTATGAAGTTGACCTTTCTTTCACAATCCAAGTGAAAGTAAACCTCATGTCTGAGCTTAAAAAAGCTGCTTTGGATGTCAGATAATTCACAAGTCACTTTTGATGAAAAGAGCCAGGGAGAAATGCTTGCGGAGTCTGATTTTTAAGAACTCCTGAGCAGTCCTAGCAATGCTGGAAACCCATGAGCACTAACTCTTCCCAAACTCAATGACAAGAGACTAAAAATTGAATCTATACCTCCACATAATGTTCAACCACATCAGGGTGGTAAGGAGCTCTTTCACAAAGTCATTTATGTTGCATGTTTGTATAACTTCAGGCATTGCAAGCTTTCTGTCTTATTTGCCCTCATTCGCCTAAGTGAGCACTGTTCAATTTCTGTTTCTAGACCACTAAAATGATCCACTAAGAATGAAATATTCAATGTACCTTTATATTCAGAACTAGCATTGTGAACATGAAGACAGTCTTTACAGTTCTTCCTCAAGAATATAAAATGGACAATTTATCTCTTATCAAACAAACAAAAAAAGTTAACATAAATTTGACATCCAGCTTTTAAAATGTTATTTTCTGCAATGGCAGACTTCACATCATCTATTTTCTTCAGAATCAACAATAACACTGTATTTTCATGTGTCCAAGTTTTCAATAATTTAAAGAATCTGACTAAGCATGGGTTTTCGCTAATTTTTGTACCTTTTAATATATTTTTTGTTGTTTATCATACAACCCATTCTTCTTCCTTTGTCCAACAGGAATTGATAGGTTTTTTAACAGCAGGGTCAGTACTTTGAGAACAGACAGAGTACCTTCTTTAAACCATACTTTTAGAGCTCTTCTTTCATAATAGAAGAGGTATGAGCCACAAGATGTTTTTCTTACCATAATGAGGAATTATTGCCCAAGCCATTGCAGACGCATAGATGCCACCAATCATCCAAAACATACAGAGCCAGCTCAGGTGTTCACCTCGTTTCTCCCGAGCAAGCACTTCCGAAAAATAAGAGAAAACTGTTGGCACAGCTCCACCAATCCTAAAAGGAAACACGGATTATTAATTAAGACAGTGCAACAGCAATTTGAAGTTTGAGCAAGGACATAGCTGTAGTCATTGAAAACCCAAACTACAATCAGCTTTTCTCTACTTGCACCATGTATTGAAATTCTGGTCAGGAAACTTTTGCCAGGTTGAATGCAATTTTTGTCAAAAGATTTCCTTGAAAACTCTCTATACAATTTGTTGTATTCAGTGATTCAAGGGGATTGTCAATGTCCAGGCTGCTAATATTGCAATCAACACAAAGCATCAACTTTATAAAAATTCTGTATTATGGCAGTCTATCGACAAGTACCAAAATACATTGCTTTTAACAGAAAATATGTCACTTTCCAAAACAGTAATAGATTTTTCCCTAAGTCTTACCTCCTATATTTTAGGCAATCAAGAAGTGCCTAAATGCCAGTTATGTTGCTAGTAGATTTTATTTCATACATATTTTAAAAAATGTTCAATTCAGTCACACTACCAATTTTGCTAAACCCATGCTGATTTTTTACTATGCTTTCAGTCTTAAGTTCTGGGCCCCTCACCACAGGAAGGGTGTTGAGGCTCTGGAGAAGAGCAACGAAGCTGGTAAAGGGGCTGGAGAACAGACCTTATCAAGAATGGCTGAGTGACTTGGGATTGTTTAGCCTGGAGAAGAGGAGGCTGAGAGGAGACCTCATTGCTTTCTACAACTACCTGAGGGGAGGTTGTAGAGAGGAGGGTGCTGGCCTCTTCTCCCAAATGACAGGGGATAGGACAAGAGGGAATGGCCTCAAGCTGCATCAGGGGAGATTTAGGCTGGACATTAGGAACAAACTTTTCATGGAAAGGGTGATTGGGCCCTGGAACAGGCTACCGAGGGAGCTGGTTGATTCACCTTCCCTGGAGGTGTTTAAGGCATGGTTGGATGAGGTGCTGAGGAGTATGGTTTTGTGATAGATAGGAACGATTGGACTCGATGATCCGGTGGGTCTCTTCCAACCTGGTTGTTCTATGATTCCATGATTTTTATGAAAAGCCTGTGTCTTCATATAATATTCACAGTTCATCATGAGGTAAAAATAAACACTGTTTGAAAGTCTGTTAGGAACAAAAAAACCCAACATTTAGTCTAATTCTAATTATGTATCATTTTCAGTATCAGATTCTGTGTTATCTTTTACTGCCTCTACCTCTACACTACCAATGCAAATACTCCACAGTAGGACAAGTCCTTATGGATTTTGTTTTTCCTGCTGAAGAAAATATTTCTGAAGTTTGAAGAGATACTCTCATATAACAGATTATATATTTAATGCAATATCTTGCATGGTTTGCATTTGTAACTTAACATTAAAGGTAAATGCAAATTTATGCTCTGATCTCAATGTCTGCCAATCTTGGAGCAAAAAGAATGATAAAAATATTGAAAAAGAGTAAGATGAATATTAAAAGGCAAATAATGAGTACAGAAATGATATTTCAGTCCCTGAAAATTCAGTGCCAGAGCAGTACTGCTTATATTAAGACGTCTTGGGGTTCAGTGATGAAATACTGAATTGATCTGTTACACCTTTTCAGGAGCCTGCAGTTTCGTCACATCCTTCTAGATGGTTCTTCAATGAAGTACCACTGGTTAACTCTTAGCTTCATAATGAATGTTTCCTACAGTGAGGCCGGCTAGTTCTCACACTCTGCCAGTTCTGCAAAGGTTCATACCTCCATGAATTCTTGTTAGGTATACAGCTAACAAAGGGTTGCATCTCATTTCCTGTCATGGATGAAAACACTAAAAATCTGCACTACAGAACTACTCTTCACAGGCAACAGGAACTACTGTCCTCAGAGGTTCTCTTAGAATCACAGGGTGAGGAATAGTGGAAGGGGCATATCTAAGGATGGAATCACAGCGTATTTTGCTGTGATGGGGAAGTCCTGGTACCTTGGTGGTGCTATGGACTAGGGGCTCTCCAGTTCAGAAAGTGAAAACAAATTACAGCTATGATTTCTTGCCTTTCAGGGCTCAGCCATACCTTTGAATTGCACTCCCTCGATGTTTCCTGAGTACAGCATTCACATATCTAATTAAAGTTCTTTTTCTAAAGTTGAAAATTTACTAGGAAAACCAGAAATGAGGTTTTCCTCTTTCCTGCCTAAGATGGAAAGCACTGATGAGGAGTTTAAGGTGTCTGCTTTCAAGAAGTCTTAAATTAATACATTGCTTGTGGTATGTAGGACAGTATCATTCATGGAATAACTTAAAGGGAATCCTACTTAAAAGGAACAATTTCTGGTAAGTCAGCACTTTTTTTCCGGTAGATTCTGTCTGTTAAGAAAATATAGACAGTGGTAAATAAACATATACTTGGTAACTTTCTTGGGTTTTGAGAGTGGATGGTTGATGTTTCTTTAGCATTTAAAATTGACTCAGAAGGGCTGACTCATGTGCTATGTCCTAAAGATGCCCCAAGGCTACTGAGGAAGCATTGCTTGTACAGACAAATTTAATAGACCAGTTTTGCTAATAAATAGAATTTTTAGATATATAAGATGAATTTTTGAGTCAGCAAGCCAATATTTTTTTAGGGTATGTAAACAAAAATTAAAAATCAGCTTAGAAAAAAACCTGCCTTTTTTCTATTCTATCTGATATAATTAAGTTGACATTTCCAGTGTACACCAACAGTCTATGGAAAGCTTCTAAGTCCAGACATTATGTTCATATTGATTAAACAGTGAAAATAATTTGTCTTCTGTCCAAAGCTGCTAAAGGAGAAATACAGGATGTTTTTAAATCATGCAGGCAACAGCTGCTATTTAGCACTGCATGTTTTTATTACATAGTAACATAGTAGTAAACTGTGTTGTGTGCAATTTTGCACCTTAACTATATGACTGGAAAGCTTACTTCTCAGCTGGTTAAATTCTTCCTTCTGGTCTCAGGGAAGTACTGGGTGATACTGCTATAAGCTTTTAGGTCATGAGTACCAAATAAGCTCTTCCAAGGTAAATAATGCAGAGATATTACAGTGAAAAAAACTGCTAGCAAAATCTTAGAGAAGCTATTCAACAGCTGAATTGAGGAGAGACGGGAGAGATGAGCAGAGGAAACATCCTACTGCAGAAGACTCTTCCTTTGCTCTTAGGCTGGACAGTCCAGACATGTCAGTAGCCATACATTCTCTCTCCAAAACTTCTTCCCAGATGCAGAAAAAATGATGTGAGAAAGGGAGAGCAGGAAGAGCTACAGCTGTTGTCACATCAAGAAACATGGACGAAGTCCTTAAAAATCGTGTGGCCTTAGAGAACTTTTATAAGGAGCAAAGAAATTGCTGTTTGACTCGCAGAAAATCTGATGTGTACTGCAGCCATATACTGTTATGGAAGTAATGTGGTAGCTGGTATACTGCATATTGCTAGCACAAGCATAAACTACCTCATGAAGGTTTGGGTAAGAGAGAATCAGAGCAAATCTGGCTTCTTCTATCACTCTTTTCTGATGCTCTTTCACATAATTCAGCAACTATTGCACATTATGAATTAATGCAATAAATGTTCATATAAAAAAACCTCATGATATCACCTAACAGCTGCAAGGAAGAATGCACTTTTTATGGCCACAAATACCATAGGTTAGATCTTGCATTCACTTGCATTCATGCAAGCTCTTATTCAGCAACTCCAGGTGAGCTCTTCCATATTTATGGAAGGAGCAGAATTTTATACAATATTATGTCTTCTTCCAGGAATTAATTAGTTTTATACAGTTTGTTCTTTGCTCTTAATGTATTTAGGAATCATGAGGTTCATCCTCATTTGCTGAAAAGGTGTTACATGAAACTACATTCTTTATGTCCCTCATGCGCAGATGAAAAGCCTTTGAAAATCATGCTGACTTAGGAAAAATGTTTATTCTAAAGGATGGGAAGGATTTTAACTTCCTTAAATAAAAATGATTCAGGCAAATAGAAGGTTTTACTACTTATCTGTTATTAACATATGCTATTTTTCTGAGTTGTAGCCAAAGCAGTGGACATAAACTTACTGTCTACAGACCTTTGAGGCGAGTCTGTGCTTTACTTCCTAAGGAGACAGAAAAGGTATCAGAGCTGCAAATATTTTGTGAATATGTCCAAATTAACTACATAGGGCTTTAGAACTCCACTAGAATACTATGAAAAGGCGGATCTTTTTAAAATATTGAAAGAAACCAATGGTCTAAAGCTCTGGGTTGATAATCGTGAGTCATCACTGTCTCTAGAATGATAGACTCTGTAATAATGAACGGCCTAATACCAGCAGAAGGTAAAACTTTGCTAAGCCTGTCTCAAGATAATAAAATAAACTCTCTCACTCTGTAAGTATCAGTCTTTACTCCTAAACCAACAGAATGTATTCTTTCAGCCTCATCTTTTTTTAGTAAAATTGTAGGCACATATGCAAAACCAACTTTTATACATACTGCTCATACTGTCAGAGAACTGTATGTATGTCAGCAAAAAGAATGACGAATGCCAGTCGTGACTTTTTTCAGTTATACATTATATGTAATAAATTTCATCAGAGGTTGTCAGAGCAAGATCCAAATGCATAATTTTTTTGTATTTTCTCAGAAATACATCATTCAATTGGAAGAAAATACCAAGTAATCAGTATATTGTTACCATTTCTGTTGTAAAACTTGACTAGTTTTGGAGCCTTACGGGTTACTTCAGTTTAGAGAAAAAAATTAGTGACAGAATATATTACTTGATGCCATCCTGCTAATAGAGAATGTACACATTCTGCCCCAAAATTCTTATTTTATGTCTTACTCTGTTGTTTTCAGGATTATGTTCTTAATATCTTTCTAGTTACATTTTTAGTTCTTGGCTACTTTTTCCTGTCTGCTTTTATCTGTACACAGACCCATATACACAGGGTGTTCTACTGTCGGGTACCTGTGCCCTGAAGCTGCATTTAGTCTCTAGTAAAAGACACCTCTGTCATGATGTGGCTTACAGTCTGTGTGCATATGGCATGTGTTTTGAGTGGTAGACCGTATTTACTCAGTTCTTTTCCTTCAAACAAAGCCCCAATTGTAGCGTTTCTTCTGTTTCCACATCAAGGGTGGCTTCTTATAAAAGAATTTGTTGCAATTTTTTTTAGTTCATTTGAGATTCAAAAAGAACAAATGTTACTCATGTGGAAGTGACAATACAGAAATAAGCAGCTGATCTAACCCTGTTTATCAGCAAAAGAAAGTTCTATTTCTGATCCAAGAATATCATCCAAACTGAAAGCTATGCTTTTCTATTGTTATTTCTGTACACTGTCTGTTCATGTTTGTTCTGTGAAATTATGGCGAGGGGGAAATTAAAGGGAGATTTAGTTGGTGTGCCCTGGGAGAATAGGATTTAGTGAAACAAACAATAAGCTAAGGTACACTTGTGCTTTCTTTGTTGCAAACAAAGATGATAATGTCTGCTAATCTACCTTCAGAGCTGCGATAGTCACAACAGATTTTGGCAACTGCACAATGTGACAGCTGGGATCAAAACACTTCTGCAAGGTATTCAGGAACCTCTGGCTTCAGATAGAAACCTTTGTTTGTTTGTAGATTGACTAGCCAAAGTGACTTAAAATGCAAAATCATACAAGGAATAGAGATAATTAGGAGAAAAACCTTTACAGAATATTAAACGCATGAGGCAGTGTGGTGTTCTTCTGAGACACCTTGTCTTCTTCACTTTCAAACTTGGACACTATGAAGACTAAAAATAAAGACAATGTCTGTATGAGATGGTGTTTGCAAATTGTCACCTTGTTATTTCCAGTTTGTTAAGATTTAATACAGCTCAAACTAAAAATTTCATGTTACTCTCCTGAGGTTTTGGTAAGGCCTGCCACTCTTTGTCCTTCTGTCAAATTGTACCTACTCTTCTCTCTCATTATTAACAGTTCTTTTGTATTACAACTGCAAGTTTCATTAAAAAACATCTCTGTGGTTTACACTTCAGAACTTCTATTAGAATGGTAAAAAAGTCTGAACAAGCAGCCAGACTGGTTCACCTCAAGAATTGATAGATAAAGCCCCTGAAACTGTAGTGTGCTGTACACCAAACATTGTCGGTTGTTCTATCCATGTTCAAATACAAGTGCCGCTTTGGGCTGTGCATACTAGAAAAGCTGTCTTTCAGGTACAGAGATGGCCTATATGATATTGATAGCAAGAGTCCCTTTGATGAAGACCCTTAAGATTCTTTACTGAATATTAGAGTCCTGTCAGTTCTCATGGAAGATGAACTGATGAGTAAATAATGAATTTCCCAAATTTATACAACATTATTTTAAAAAAATCAAGTCAAATTTAATGTTGAATTCAAGCAAATAATTACAAAGAACTTGCTTTCTGTACTTGCTCAGCTACATATGTCAGACAGTATGGCTGCTGAGGCTCCCTACTTCCAGTTATTGGCAGTGACATTCAAAAGAACAAATGGACCCAGTATATTACTACATGGCTCCATGGCTGGTGTCACCATAATAGCTCTGGGATTTTTGACAATGGGATGGCCTAGAGGTCACCAAGCTTACAGGTATCAGATGGGAGCCACCTTTCTCCAAGGGGAAGAAGAGTCTTTGCTCAGGAACTCATGGGGTTCATTGACAGGGCTTTAAACTAGCCATGAAGGGGTAGAAGGATAATATCAGGCTTGACAAGCAGCAAGAGGGCAAACAATGGTTAGCAACAAGGTACTAGTATGGGGGCTCCACTTGTTGCCCTGGAGCATGCAGGTGATGCTGCAACTCAGTGGAAGTATTGAGGAGATGAACTGGGGGCTTCTGAAGTAGCAGGAGTCACCATGGAGACTTCCATGGATCATCTTAAGGGAAATAAGGGATGTTCCACTAAGAAGGTGATATAGCAAACAGCCTCAGTGAAATGCCTGTACACAAATGCATGCAGCTTGGGCAACAAACACCTTGAGTTGGAAGTTACTGTGCTGCTAGAAACCTATGACCTGATTGCCGTTACTGAAACTTGATGAAACTTGATGGGACGAATCTCATGACTGAATTGTGGCTATTAGTGGTGACAGGTTCTTCACAAGGGACGGGTTGGGAAGCGGGTGGAGGCATTGCTGTTTTTATCAGGAAATGGATAGAGGGTGAAGAGCTGTCCCTGAAGAATGGCCATAAACAGGTTGAAAGTTTATGGGCAAGAACAAAAAATATGAGCCAACAGAAGGAACCTTGTGGTTGGTATATACCACAGGACACCTGATCATGGGGAACCTACTGATGAAGCCTTCGTCCTCTAGCTACAAAGACTTCATCCTCTTAAGCTGTTGTCCTACTAGGGGCCTTAAACCACCCTGATATATATTGGAAAAGTAACATGGTAAGCTGAAGACAATCCAGAAGAGTCCTAGAGTGCATCAAAGATAACTTCTTAATCCAGAAAACTGATATTCCTACCCAAGGGGATGCGATATTGGACCTTACGGTCATCAATGCAAGTGGTGTCAAGATCAGAAGCATCCTGCACTGCAGTGATTATGCACCAGTAGAGTTTGAGGTCCTGAGGGATATAGGAAAGGAGAGCAGTAGAGTCAGGACTGTAAATTTCAGGAAAGCATATTTGCAGCTCTTCAAGGAGTTGATCAGTAACAGCCTCCTGGGAAACAGTCCTCAGAGATAAGGGAGCAGAATAGAGCTGGCAAATATTTAAGGATGCTTTCCATGAAGGACAAGAGCACTCAGTCCCTAGATGAAGGAAATCAGGCAGGAATGGGAATAGACCAGTGTGGTTGAGTCAAGACCTGCTGGTCACACTGAAGAGGAAGCTGCACCGGCAGTGCAAGCTAGGACAAGGTATGTGGGAAAAGAAAGTATAGAGACGATGCTCAGTTGTGGAGGGATGAGGTCAGGAAGGCCAAGGCGCAGCTGGAGCTGAACTAGGCAAGGGAAACAAAGAATAACAAACTCAGATTCTTTAAGTGTATCAACCAGAAAAGAAAGTTTAAAGAATGTGACTCTCCTCATGAACCAAAATGGTGACTTCATAACAACAGACAAGGGGAATACTCAGTACCCGACCACATTTTTGCCTCAGTCTTCACTGGCAACCACCCTCCTCATCCCTCCTGGGTCATGGGACAACAAGATGGTGACTGTCGGTAAAGCCCCTCCCACTGTAGGGGAAGATCAGGTTTGTGACCACCTGAGGAACCCAAGCATCTATAAGCCCATGGGATCTAATGAGACGCATCCCAGCACCCTGAAGGAATTGGTCCATGTGGTTGCCAAGACACTCACTGTGATATCTGAAAAGCCATGGCAATCAAGAGAAGTCCCCGCTGACTGGAAAAAGGGTAACATTGTGCCATCAGAAGTGGTGTCCCTCAGAGGTCTATACTGGGATTGAATGAGATTGAGTGCATCACCAGCTTATTTACAGATGACACCAAGCTGAGTGGAGCAGTTGTCACACCAGAAGAATGGGATTTCATCCAGAGGCACCACAAAGCCAGAGAACTGGGCCTGTGTGAACCTCATGAATTTCAACAAGGTCAAGTGCAAGGTCCTACACCTGGGACAAGGCAATCTGTGGTTTCAATACAGGAGAGAGGACAATGTGATTCAGACCAGTCTTACACAGAAGGACTTGGGCGTACTGATTGACAAGAAGAACACAAGCCAGGAGTGCATGTTCAACAGCCCAGAAGGCCAACCATATCCTAGACTGCACCAAAGCAAGCATTGCCAGCAGGTCAAAGGAGGTGATTCTCCCCCTCTACTCTGCCCTCACAAGACATCAGCTAGAGTCCTATGTCCAGTTCTGAAATACCCAACATAAGAAGAACAGTGAACTCTTGAAATGGGTTCACAGGAGGGCTACCAAGATGACTGGAGGGCTACCAAGATGATCAGAGGGCTGGAGAGCCTCTGCTATGAGGACAAGCTGAGAGAGGTGGGATTATTCAGCCTGGGGAAGAAAAGGCTTCAGGCAGACCTTAGAGCAGCCTTACAGTACATAAATGGGGCCTGCAAGAAAGCTGGGGAGGGACTTGTTACAAACGTATGTCATGATAGAACTAGGGGGAATGGCTTTGAATTGGAAGGGGGAAAGTTTAGATTAGGTATTAGAAAGAAATTCTTCCTGATGAGGTTGGTGAGGCACTGGAACAGGTTGTCCAGGAAAGTGTGACTGCCTCATCCCTGGAAGTATTGAAGGCCAGGTTGGCTGGAGCTGTGAGCAGTCTGGTCTAGTGGGAGGTATCCCTGCCTATGGCAGGGAGATTGGAACTAGATGACCTTTAATGTTCCTTTCAACCCAAACCATTCTATGATTCCATCATTCTATGATATACTGCTTTCAAAAGTGTAAATGTTTTGCATTCTTTATTTTGCAGATTTTCTTCTTCACTTTAATTCCTCTTCTCAAGTTATTACATTCTCTTTTGATTGTTTACTGTCATATAGACTCCCTACCCTATATACATTTTTTATTCTTGCAGTATTTCTCTTTTGTATAATCTTCCTTTCCTCATAAAAATATTATTCCCTTCTTGTAATGGTCTTAGGACAGATCACTTCTCTCCCAACTGTTCCAGGATTACATTAGTCAGCCTTTACCCAGAACTGATGCTGCAAGGTCTGGAAAAAAGATATTTGGAAAGACCTTGCCAGCTGATTCCTTGGCTTGACTAAGAAGTATATCTGCCCTTTTGGCGTACCCTATCAGATTTAAAGCCAGCCACCTGCAGAGCTATTCATTAGCTCACAGTGTAAAAGCACAGGCAGCCAATGCCAGCAGACAGGAACTGGAGAGTAATTACAGTCCTTTGAGTGTGAGATGATGCAAAGTGTTTAATGAGAAATAAGTGGAGCAAATGTGTGTAATCAGGTAAAACACAAGTACAACATGATGCTAAATATTGAAACACAATTGTAAAAGCAACCTGTTGATCAGGACCTGAAGCTCCTGAAGGCAACTGCTTTTGTAGGCCAACCATCTTGTCCTGTGGCCACATGGTCTGTATCTCTGTTGGACCTACTTTTACAGTTGTTATGCATACACACTCATTGTACGTCCTGCCTGTCTTAGCTATTATGAAAAGGAGGCTATAGACCACTACGAGTTTCTTGTTAGTACACATAGTGTGCAGAAGCGGTGGTAAAAGTTAGCTTGAGAGGGGTTGGACAGACAATCACTTCAAAATTGCTCGTGGTAAGAAACTTCATCACAGTTTTGTATTTTCTCTAATTGTTGATTCCTCACATGAAGAATCTATATCTGAGTGATGAGTTTATTGCTACTATACTGACACCAGTACTCTTCCATAGATTTCAGTAATATGGAAGGAGTACTGCAGACAGCTTTAGGGATATTTTCTGTGGAAATGCTAAGAAAGCTGTCTGAAGGCGAGTCTCAGATTTCACGAAATATACTCTAAAGTCCTCTGGAAAAGAAACACTCAAGGTATGATAGTATGCATCTCAAAAGAAACTCTTGCTTATAGGGTACAACAAGCAAGGAAAAAAGTTATAGATGTTAACAACATCTAAACTGTATTTCCTAATATTTCTGTGGGTTTGGAGAAGAAATCTTGCTAAAACGGTGAGTTTTCCAATTAAATGGAATCTTTGTAGTCTGGACTTAATGTCCGCTTTGTAAAATAAGGCGTATTTATCCTTTTTTACTCTACTCATACGAAAGAATCGGTTTCATCTGGTAGAAAACATATGTGGTTGTCTGAAGAATTTCTAAACTGTAGTTTACTTCAGGATATTTATATTAGTCAGCTTTTTACGGCATGAAAACTTTGTTCACTTTTAGAAGTAATATTTGGGCTGGATAAGCATGATATACTTTGCAAAATTGTATAATCTCTGGCTATTTTCAGAGCAACCAAATGATATTTGCTGGAATAATGCAAATATGTCGTGTACTTTCAGGCACTTGATTTTAAATTGTGTTGTTATTCATAGAAAAACTACATCTAGAATTATCTAACAGTATCAAAAATAGTAAACTAATAGCTGAGATTAAACTTTTTTTTTTTTTTTTTGTAATAGAGGTTAGATAAGGTTCTCTAAGAATAATACTTCACAGTGGCAATGTTGAATTGGCAACAGCTCCAGTTCCATTCAAGTTAGCAGCAGTGTGAGTCATGTTCTGGTATCAGAGAAACCTTCCTTTCACCATTTCAAAGACAGATCTAGCAAGATGCTTTTTGATGATAAATTTTTATACATACTCCCAATGATTAACGATGAATACAGCTCACATTTTTTTGCCTAGGTCTTTTTAGTTTGTAGGAAGCAATGTCTAAAGCATTCCTAGTCCTTTATCAGGCTTTTGAATTAAATTTCCTTTTGAGCTTTGAATTTGGATTAATCACTGGAAGAATCACAGTTATGATAATATTTTCCTTAAAAAGAAATGATTTTGCGGATTGTCCAACATTTCTTTATTCTTTTCACTACCTGTACATCACCTTTTAGACTTTCATAAAAATACTATTTTGCCTTTAAAATATATCATTCAGTTCTTTTCTTAAATTTATACATATTTCATACTTGGGCTCTTTGATACATGTAAAATAGCTGGAATCAATCCTCCTCCCTTGGTGACAGAGATTATATGTTCAGTGTTTTTCACTAAGAAAAAGAAATTTACACCTACTGTTTCTTTGCAGGGAGATGAAAAAGGTACCTGGAACTGATAGTGACCTATGAAATGAAAAATACGTAAAGAAGATGGATGGGGTTTATTTGAGGGGGGCGAGGGGGGAAGTAGGTTCTAAGATTATTTTTTTTTAATAACTAGAACAGTTGCCATTTCCTTTCAATCTCTTTTAGAGTAACATCTGACAATTTGATGACAGACAAAGGAGATCCTTCTAACATGAGAACTCCTCACATCTCGCTTATTTCTCCCCTTTGCCCTTCTGCCCACCATCCAACACACAATTATTAGTGCTATGACAATTCCTGGTTGGTATGGGTGTTTAACCCTACCCTCCTTGAGACTAGTCCAAGGGTGTTCTAAAACTACAAATGTCATGAGTAGTTTTGGTGTGTTATGACTACACAAACTACAGCCCACAAACCGCACAAGAAGTAGAGTTCATGTGCATGGCTTTATGGCACAGTATACTCTACTCACCAGCTCCTACCAGTTCAGCACCCTAAAGATCGACAGTGATTGGAAATGGAATTGTAATTGGGAGTTTCGATCTGAATCAAGCAATTACCAGAAGTGCTAAACTAACCAATCTGCTGAACAAAGCTCTTGATTATTCAAGAGTGTAGTAAAAGTAGAAGCTTTTTCTTAGGAATTTGCTCATTTAGCACAATCTTAGCTCATGTAAATTTAAAATTACAAACTTAACCAACCACTACCAAATCATAAAGTTTCCCAACAGCTGAGAAGTTATCTAAATGAATACAAAAGTAAAGCAAACACAGTGTCACAAAAACTATTCTTCTGGACAGAGCAAAAACATTTGGCACACTCCTGGGCTCCATTTTAAATTTGACAGTCTTGACTGCAGTGGTATTATAAAGAATATTATGCACACAAAGGCATTAAAACTTTACAAATATTGCTGAAATCTTGCAGTACACTTGTGAGGACTGTATTATTTCACTGATTGAACAAACAATACAGAAAGCAGCAAGCTGATCCAGTTCAAAATGCAAGTCCATTACAATAATGAACAGGATTTAGTCACAATTTGCAGTCTGTGTCTTTCCCATAAAATCATTATCTTCCTTCAGGTTGTTTTTTAGGGGTGTAGTGGCTACCTTGATTAATTCTCCTCTGACACAGACTGTATTTCTACATTAAATAATGTGCTTTCATGAAAAGGAAAGTTGTATTAACACACAGAACTAAGGAAAAGAATGAAAGTTGTATTAACACACAGAACTAAGGAAAAGAATGAAACCAGAGGAGCTTACCCAAATCCAGAAAATAAGCGACAGAAGAGGAAGAAGCCATAGCCCTGGACAAATGATGAAAGGAAGGCAAAGAATCCATTGACAGACATACATATCAGGAGTGACTGTCTCCTTCCCACTTTGTCTGCCAAGCCTCCCCAGAAGAATGCCCCCACCATCATCCCAAGGTACACTATGCTACCTGCAATACACACACATACAAAAAAAAAAGATGTTACTTTGTGAGCTACGTAACTGACCACAACTGACCACATGTAAAATATTGATCTTCTATATTTACAAAACAAACAGCACAGAGATTAATTTTTCCTTTCTCAGTGAGTCAAAGTTAAATGCATATGTTGGCAAATGTATTTAAGGGGAACAGGTTTGCTACTGTGTCTTTGTCATCTGTTACCAGGCACACTGAAGGGTAATACAATTATTAAACAAGGTGTCTTTAGATAAAACAATTAAACTACAAGCAAATAAGACTGAATGGGAGAATGTATGCCACTGATTCCACAGTAATTGACTGCATTTATGTTAAATATAGAAAAAATAAAGCTTTCCCTACAGAAATAAGCTGTCTGGACATTTCTAGAATAAAAGCAGCCCTGCAGAGGATTAATCCCTGAGAGTAAGATGTGTTAAGTCTAAAACAACCTGATTATGAAATATTCACTTTCTATTTGAGATCAATAAAATTAAAGAGGACAAACCTTTTTGGGTTTTTTTTCTCCCTCCTACTTCAGTGTACTGCTTTAATTTAAAAGGCACAATCTTATATAGAGAAAAACATCAGAATGATTTGGGATTCTTTTTCACAAAGAGTTTTGAACAAATATATTACAGTTTATTTATATATATTAAAATAAGATAAGGAAAAATTATTCTAGGGTGATTGTACTTTTAATTTAATGATGTCTTCAAAATGAAGTTCTTTCAACAGAGAGACAAGTTGAAATATTTAATGCCATTAATATTTAATAACCATTCACACCTTAGCATATAGTATATTATTTTCTTTTCAGGGACAAACCCTCTGTGGGACACTTGGCCAAGCTGCACAACACATTGAACAGATTATCAGAAGTAAAAGTAGTAACCAGCCCATAGACAGAACCAACTATTTTTGTGTTTTGTTTCATATGTGTGTTATTCTTTTTCCACGTATTTTTCTTAATGACCTTCCTAAATTGAAGTTTATCTATCTATCAGATGCTAGCATCTTATACACATGTTACAGAGCAGGAATTAGATATAGAATATCTGGAAGAAGCTGAATATTAGCAATCCTCATCCTGTGTCCCTTTTTTGTCAGCCACAAGAAGTAATAAAGTCTCCGGTAGCTCTGCTGGGCTTTAATTTCTGTTGTGTAAAATTCTGGCCTTCAAAAGAATTGCCTTTACCCTGCAGAATGTAGTTGCAAGGGAATGAAAGCTGAAAACAAACTGAAATGCCTAACGCAGAAGACAGTCATCAGTATTTCCATGCTTGGATTTCCGTGTTAGCAGCCGAAGTGTTGACATTTGCAGGGTATCATGTACCCTACAATGTCCCTGTTCCCACTCACGTCTTGCATGAATAGTTTACATGCCTGCTTCTGTATAAGACATAATTTAAAAGTGTTTGCTAGAACACACATCATATTAAAGGTAGAGTAGCAAGTTACAGTTACATTTAATTTGTTGAGTACACTGTTTCTATTGCGTTTATCAAAACTGGACACCTATGTGTACTTTAACATGGATGCCTCAGTGATATACAGATGTTGGATCACAAACCCTGGAGACACATATAGATTTAAAAAATTTTAATAAAAAATACGTTATTTATATTTCACATATCAAATAGAAAGCAATAGTATGAAGATGATCAGTATCCACCAGTTGTTTCTAAATTCAAGGTCTCTACATAGTAACTACAATCTGATGTTACCTCTGAGCAGTAATTTTACAGTTTGCATTATCTAACGACAAAAGATTTCTGAAAACACAGAGGAAAAACTGTTGCAAGTAAAATCTATGGAAAATTTTTGTCTCCTGAGAACCAGTGAGGCACAGTAATTCAGAATTACAAATTCACACGGAACAGCCACAATGTATCATGATTTTTTTTTTGGTTCTGTGCATGATTCAAAAAATTTCTGAAACCAAATAATCATAGAATCATAGAGCAGTTTGGATTGGAAGGGATCTTCAAGATCATCTAGTCCCGCCCCCTTACCATGGGCAAGGAAATCTTCCACTAAACCAGGTTGCTCAAAGCCCCATCCAACCTGGCCCTGAACGTCTCCAGGGATGGGGCACCTACAACTCCCCTGAGCAACCTGTTCTAGTGCCTCACCACCCTCACAGTAAAAAATTTCTTCCTAGTATCTAATTTAAATCTACCATTTTTCAGCTTAATACCATTACACCTTGTCCTATCACTGTACACCCTGATAAAGAGCTCCATCCCATCTTACAGAGGTAACATTGACAAGCCTGTAGTTTCCCAGGTCTCCCTTTTCTCCCTTTTAAAAAAAGTGTGTTATGTTTCCCCTTTTTCATTCAGTGGGAACTTTAACAAACTGCCGGAACTTTTCAAATATGTTGGACAATGGCTTAGTGACTTCATCTGCCAGTTCCCTACAAATGCATTTCATCAGATCCCATGGACTTGTACACCTTCAGGTTTCTTAGATGGTCTTGCACTGTATCCTCTCGTATAGTGGGCAGTTCTCCAGTCTTTCAGTCCCTACCTTTGTCACTGCAGTGGTTCTGCCAGTTATAACGTAAAACCTCATATATAAATATTTATACACTATGTATATAGAAGCAGTACCTACAGCAGATTACTATTATTGGTCCATTCCTATCTTACCTTACCAAAAGGAACAACATCCTCTATTTCAAATAACAAATTCCACAGGCTTCAGTTATCTGGATCAAAAAGATATCTGAGAGCTCCTAGCCTGAGCAATAGGAAGCAGGGGAAAACAGCTATCCCCTTTTCCACTGACTGTGAAAATATCAGCAAATCAGTCCTTTCTGCAGTTGCCACTTTAGCTAACATAAAATAAGGACAGGATATTTCTATGCTAACTGTCTTCTCCCCAAGTCCCTGTGGTTAGGACAACAGATGACAGGAACATTAACTATCTCTTCACCTAATGAAGACCAACAATAGTTAAACAACTTCTCAAAACTTTTGTCAACAGGTATTTTCTAACTCTGACTGGGATCTTAGTCTTTCTTCAAAGGATACTGATGAGAGTGTAGGTAAATTTGCATAATTCCTAAGACACCTTTGTTCTTTTTTCTCTTATCTCAAGAAGAACACAGATATTATAAAACTATATTCAGATGAAAGGTGTTTAGCAACAGACTTTATTCAGGCAGCTCCTTCATTCTGATCAGAAATTTTTACTCCAATAACTGAGATTTTCCTAAGAATGCAGATAGAGCTCACACATTTTCTGGTCCTCAAGTGAAAAATTTAGGCAAGTGGCTTGACATATTCACTCAACTTCTTTAAGAATCTCTCCCGTGGCTGTTACTGTATGGCATTTTAGGTAGATCAGTACCCATAAGCAGTGTGAAAATTCCATCCAGTAAAATTGGTTCTTGCTTGTCTGTAATAGTTGAAAGAATTCAGCAAAAATAGTTCAGTAGCCAGCAAATTGATTTCAAAAAGGAAAATAAAATGCGTAGGCTTTACTCATGAAGTGAAATTTCTTATATTCTTTCATACATAAACCTTGTTCGGCTTTCCCTGTCAACACTTTAATATTAGAAATACTCAGAGAAGGCCAGTCAAATTTTTTTTTACTTCTTTACATAGATAATTATGAAATGTTTTATGCAAATAACCTTAATTTTACCATTTTACTGTCTTTGTGATCCACAGAAATATCAAAGCACTATGAATGGTGGAAGAAAGAAGTTTTTAAGTCTTGAGAGTTTAAAAACACTAACCTTTCTTTTTGATGAAAAGTTCTGTGGTCATGATACTGTTCTTTGGCCTCTTATGCCCATGCAATTATCTGAAAAGACGTTGCTAAAAATAGTATTCTCCACCTATTGATAAACCCTATGTATAAGCTGGTCTCTTAAGCTGCATTGTTAGCTCACTTTTTACCACCATATTAAATTTGATTTGTTTTCCTAAATGCTTTGCAGACCCTCCACAATCCCTGTTTTTGAGCAAAGATATGTATCCTTTAAATCCTGAAACCTACTGCAGCTCTCAATGATACCTGTTTCAGTGTATTTTCCTGTCTTTCTTATTTTTCATACTTTTTATCTCTATTTGTATACAACATAAGTCTCTCTGCAGCCCATAAAGGTAGTCCTGTTCCTCTCAGCTTTCAAATAATTCCAAAAGATTTTTTCCCCTTGCAGCAGTATTTACAATAAGCCATAAAAGTGAAAAACGACAAAGGAGAATTCTAACAATGAACAGTTAAAACAGCTGAACAACCCCAAAGCAAACACAAGTAATGTATTACTTGAGATTTTATGTTTTACCGTTCTCTATTCTTCCTTTCCAAACTTTGTAGCTCTCATTTTTCATGTCATGCCACTTGTCAGAACACGAATCTTGTGGGAAAAGCACTATAATTTTTGTAAGCCTTTCATAATTCACATATTACATTTTTTCATAAATTTACATATGTAGAAACTAAATATCTCATTGCTGGTGAAACCCTGATCCCTTTTCTCATTACTTTGAAACACTGGTCAACAAACAAGTAGCTCTATAGGTGTACATACATATATATAGATATTAATATAGCATGTTGCCCTGAAGGAGGTAATCCCTTTTTTGAGCAGCTACCAAAACTGCTTTTTTTTTAACTTTTTGGTACAGAACACTTGTGCCTCTAATGAATTTAGCTCATACAGTACCACAGATTCAACATCCAGCCTGATCTCAGAAACATTTTTTAAAAATTGAAGTTTATTTTGAAATACCAAAATTACTACAGCATATCTGTAAAGTAAGACTTTGATTTGCCTGACCAAGTAATCTCAGGTTCTGTTGTTTCGTGGAAAGGTACAGAGAAAAGGCAACTGGAAGCTGAAAAGAAACTCTCACAATGCTAAAGTTCTTTTACTAGGCTATAACAACCTATATTTTCCTCCATCAGCAGCAGAAACTCTACATATTGATATGGCTTTCCCCATTTGTACAAATGTACAAAATAAATGCTTGCATCCTCTTCACATGAGGAAACTTGAGTTTGGAGTTAGCTTACACTGTGTACACACTTTGGCTACCATGTGGCTAGATATTTTTTAAAAGATGTGCACAAGGATTGAACTGCTTTTCAGTTTAACTTAACAAAGCAGCTGACTGAAAATTCTCATCTTATTCTTATCTCAATGAGATAAGAATACAGGCACAGTCAGTCACTGAGGTTCAGATATACAGTGTTTTAATCCTTGTGCTACCATAACATCCTTTCTTGCCACTGTCTGTTGCAATTCATAGCATGGTATACACTTCACTGGGAGAAAATGAAGCAATGGAAGTAAAGTCAGGCTTCTTTGCAAGAGAGACTCAGGCTACAAAACCCACTGATGGTCATCTTTTAATTTAACACATCTGTCATAAATTAGATATAAAACTAGCCTGAAGTTGTTTTCTTCCTGTTGTGTTGTTCAGGTCATTTCTCTCAGTGAGGAATGCATTTCATAAAACTGGAAAAAGCACTCTCATTAAAAACGATACTCTGAAAATAAGATTAAGTTTATTTATATTTTGGAAAATTAGATTATAGATGCTGTTCTAAGACAGCTCCAAGGGAAAAAGACCCCATCCTTTAGAAAGAATTGCACTGTGCTTTAATCGGTTTTCTAATTACTTGTAGTAAGATTTTCTCATATGCTATTATTCTATTATCTAGAATATAGTAATTCATACAGAAATATTGCAGTGTCTCTAAGTTGCATTGTAAGAATATCTAGATTTATCTTTAACACTGATAAACAGCATATTGAGTTTAAAAATAACAATATTTCAGAATTATATTTAATTATTATCTGTCTTTAATTTCTTTCATCAGAAAAGGCTTTGAAAAGAATCACAACCATGAAGAAACAAACTTCAGTCAAATATAACATCTAATTAATTGTTCATAATAGGAGGTAATTAAAGCAAAAATTTTTCCATTAAAGTGACAAATATAAGAAAACTCTAATAACTAGAACTGACAGGACTCCATTTTGTAAAGCTACTGTCTTTGGATGTCTAAAACCATTTGTGTAGTCAGAATATTGGATCTTTGTTTTTTATTTGTTATATTATACTGTTCATCTCCTCAGAGGTACTACAGCATTCTTACATAAAGAACTGCTATAAAATAATATTCCTTCATACTAAGTATTCCTTCCTTTCTCTAAACAATGCTCAAAGTGGTGGACCACCAAGTTTTATATTTATGGAAAGGTAAATTTTTAAGTGTAGATCTTAAGAGATAAAGGTGCAAAACATTATCTGTTCACTCATCTGAAAAAGATGATGGCTACAGCTTTCCAACAAATGTGTGAGCCAGGCACCATATTAATTAAAACTAAAATTTTGCAAGTTCAAGACTTGTCATAGATTTCTTTTATCCAAGTGCTAGCTGTTTTCCACAGCAATCACTTTTTGTCATGACTTCAGATGTTAAATTGTTGCTCTTAATTAATAATATGCAATGCATGCAAATCACCAAATGTTGCAGCATATCAGTCTCTTTTTCTGTTACTACTCTTTAGACTAATCCACTCTTTCATTCTCTTCCAGGATAGCTCAGATGATAGACTTCAATCTGGAACTCCATACTCTCTAGTGTAGATAGTTCATTATACATTCATTTTGAAGCTTTTTGCTCTTCTGCTTAATATATATTTACAAACAGGGAAGTTTTACTTACTATTGCTTTATTAGAATTATTTTTAGCAATGATACTAATAGGACTTATGTTTTTAAATGCATTAACAGTATAAAGCTATTTTAAAATAAATACTGAATCTTTTCTATCTCAATATAAATTTTGTAAAATGTCTATGACGCTGCAGTGATTCTTGAAGCTTGAAATGTGACTTGCAACTTAGTAATCATTATGCTTAGTTCATAATTCCAAAGTGATAAGTCTTTGCATAACAGAGTATTTAGCCTTTGCAAATTTTTTTCAGCTGCTTAGCGTACAAGAAATTCTGGATATCCTTTATAGTCAGTAAAAAAAGACAACTTTATCTCCATAATAACTAAAGGAACAGAAAAATTCACACCTTTTGAGAGGAAGGAAAACACTGAATCTCATTGAGATCAGTCAAAAAAAAAAAAAAAAACCAGCCTTGTCTCCTCTTTTGAAACCTGCTGAGTGATACAGAAACGTCAGTGTTTTCACAAAGGGAAGAAAATGAAAAGATACAAGTTTAATCCAAAATGAAATCTGTTCCTCCAGTATTTGCATAGGGGAACAACTCAGGGAAATGCTCTGATGTAAAAGTTACCCAAAATACATAACATATAATTCATAATCCAAATCAATCAGATAACAGTATGACAAATAATCTCTGTGGTCCATCAACAGAAAAAAAGAAAACGAGGAGCACTTCCTTACATAGCTTTCAAACAAATTCGATCTGACACCAATTCAGAAACTTCACTAGAAATCAAGTGAACTGCGTGTCTGTGGTTCTTAGACAAAATGATCCTGTTCTCAGACAATACTGATGACCTGCAATGTTTGATTGAGGAACTCGATCATGAAAGTCAGAAAAATGGAAATGAAAGCAAAGATGAGCAAAATAAGATAACTCTCAGATAGAGAGTGATAGATAGGAAAATGAAACTGCAAGTAACTCAACAGTTCTATGTGAAAACATATTTACGGTCTTTGAGGTAACAGGAAAAACCATGATCAGTAACACAGGCAACCCAAAGACAGGTTTGTAATAGCATGACAGGCATAATTTGATCATTGTATAAACTCATAGACGGAAAAAAAGACCAAAGTTTTTTCAGAAGTATCAGAAATACCATTAATACAAAAGTCACAGTCTGGCACCAGTTATTCACATAAATTTCATTCTATTATTAGTTAATATGTTTATTTCCTCTGCCATGCTTCTATTACATTTGTATATCTGACATGTCTGGGTTTTATCTGTTTCCTGTATCTTAGGCAAGAGCTTTTACAACCTGAAATGTTTGTGGTGTAAGGCTAAATTGAACTCCAACAGGAAAATAAATGTTATTTTGTGTCCATGTTTCCTCTCATCTGGCTAATGAGACTAGTTCTAGTTTATGTATTAAATGCAGAATGAGACAATTTAGCTCTGGACCTTTACATTTTCTATTAATTTAGACCTTCAAAATTATTTCTTACTTCAAAAGTCTGTATGGCAACAATTCTCCTTACAATTATAGGGACATTCATCGTATGTGTAAGATGTACCCAAGCAGGTAGGCTGATATATGCTTTTTGAATAATTAAATCTTAACAGATGATTTGCCTGTGTACTCATACATTATTTCTTCAAAACACTGTAACCATAGAAGGAATAACACCCCCTTCTTCTCCTCAGATCCAAATTAGATAAATAAATAAATATGTAGAAGAAGCTTGGTAACTGCAGAGATTGTGACAGGTAGTAGATTACTTGCTGGGATGAGGAATTTTCTTCACAGCTGTATTTTCTGATAAGGCAGCAAAATAGAGAATATGGTAAAATGGTACCTTTGCAGTACATTGTCATCATCACTTCTGCTTTATCATGTCAATAACTAAGTCTTGTAGAAAATAGCAATCTATTACCAGATGCTATCGTAATTCTTATTTATTCTAAACCAGATTTCTCAGAATAAAAAAAAATAGAATTATTATACTTCTTTCATTAGAATTATTTACAAACTGAATACTGGTAGTGATTATTGTGGCACGCAGCATCACACTGCTATTTTACACTGTAATTACACAGCTAGCTATATCAACAAAGCATTATAGAGAAAAAGACCAAAGTGCTGCTTCCTTGATACTCACAACACAAATGATCTGTCAGCATCCAAATTTAGTAAGAACCAGCCTATATGTGGTAGTTTTCTTCCCACATAAACAATACTTTTACAAGACAGTTGTTATCAATATATAATATTTAGAGCACAGACTTTATAAAACTCAGGTAATCCCAGATGACGATGTGAAGTTGTTGACAGATTCCCTAGGTGCTATCACCAAACATACTATTACCACATTATCTTCTCCTTTGATCCAACAGTTCCCTCTGGCATTAGTGGGAAAATCCTAACAGACAAGCTTCAGATAAAACACACCTATTTAAGCTGTTCTGATACCCCTAATTCCTGTTTTCTTCCACTGAAACTGTGGAGGGTCCTCCATATTTTTCTAATCTCAGATTTAGAACCTAAATTCAATGTAGTCTTTGCCCAGCTCTGAATTGACCCTGTCACACTGGAAATTGCTGTGACTTCTCAATTTGAAATGCACTTCTATGGCAAACCTAAGAATCATAGTAATTATGGATGCTGCATATGATTGACCAATGCACAGCACTGTACACTGTGCTAGGATTAATTAAATTTCAAAGCTAAAAAATGTATTTCACTGAAGCTTTGAATTGTCCATGCAGTCATCTACATTAATCACCTCATTTAATGTCAAAACTGTTCATTTTGGATGCACAGTTTTTTTGCCTGAATGTTAATTTCTTACTTGGCCAGTCCTGCTTCTGACTCAAAACAGAACAGAATCCATGAATACCATTAACTTTTAATCAGTGCTGAATTAAAACAAAAAGCCCAAAGTACAAACACCTAAATAATTAACAGATACATCCAACTCAGTAAATTAAAGCACATGATAACTAAGAACTAATTAATAAAACTATGTTCCTAATGAAAGTATCTGTACAATATTAAAGCTAACAGTTTGTTATTTCTTCAATGTTTAACCCACCAGAAACTCTCTTTACTGTAACTATATTCTAATACTGTGTATACTTCTGTCCTTATAAATGGAAGGAAATAATATATTTTAATTTTGCCTCATCCATACCAAGGGTTGTTACCACCCTTGTAAGGGTGAGGCAAGAGAAATTATGCTAAAAAAAATAAAATAAAAACCACAAACCAAAGACTTTCCACTGGTTTCAGGAAAAAAAAAAAGACACTGAATTAGGCCTCACATCATCAGGAAAATGTTACCAAGATTAATAAGGGTGTGAACGTCATGTGTCTCACAAAGTGCTTGATAAGAGACCTGGTCTACCTCAACTACATAGGACATGATACAAGTGAAAAAGAAAGCTCCCTATGCTAATGGTGCCACATCTGCTTTCTGTTTTTCCATTTAGACTTAATGAAATAGATTAAATAATCCAATGTCAGAATGAAAAAAAAGCTCAGAATAATCCTCTGTATGGTGCCAATGCAACTGCAGGTGCTGCTGATGCTAAACAGGTTTTTTTAATTATGTATTTACAATAGTGCCAGGAGGCACAGTTATGTCTCAATAGGAAATTGTTTAGATGAGTGTATCTATCAGTTCACCCTATCTGTTCAGTCAGATTTGCTTGTGGCAACTTCAAAACTAACCTTGAAAATCGTCCTGAATTCTAGCTGATCAGGAAAATATTCATGCTCTGTGAAAATGAGCACGTCTGACATAGGCCAGACAACAGCAAGTCACAGTATAACAGTGTCACACATCACATGGGTTATAACCATCCATACTCCCTCAACTTCATATGAAGCTCTCTATTGTTAGCTAGTATACAGCAAATAATTTCAGTCCAGCTAACATGACAGGGAATTTGCAAACACACCAACCACATTTGCCTATTCTTGAGAATGTAGACCTTTTTAACATTATGGATGTAAATCCCATGTCACTTTATACCATTTTCTTGGTTTTCCTACTTTAAATTACTCTCACAAGCTTCTGCAACCCCCTTAAAAGGCTAGATAAAAACATCCGTCTGCCTGATCAATGGGTTTCTCTAGGTCTTTGAAGACACTTTGTCCACCCCATGCTTATCCTAAGAAAACCTTACCAGTTAAGAAAAGCTAGAATAACTTGACATATGTAATTTAGCATCAAAACCTCTTGGTATTGTATTCATTAGCTGAAAAAAAGGCTGGCAGATACTGGGTAAATGTGCCTTTGGTTTAGGAAAGTCAGGAAACAACGTTTTACAATTAGTGGTAGGAAAGAATAATATTTTATTTGTTTGCTCAGCTAGAAGTATGAGTTCTAAGTAGAGTAGGCCTGGGTGAAAAATCTGATATCCTTCAATGAAAATAAAAACTATGGTCAGAACTTCCTTAAATCACCCACAGTTTCAGTCACATAATGAGTCAGCAAGCAATTTCTCCAGGGCTCCTGTGGCTTGGTAGTTTGTTGTAGTATGTGAAACTGCATTTGTACCATCCCATCCTATCAAGCCTTCCCATCTGTAAAAGGCCAAAAAAGTGTTGGAAAAATGGCTAAGAGTAAATGAAAAATAAACTTTTATAAATGATGGTAAATAACAGTGTCCTGGACAAACTATTAGCTATGTAGCTGTTAAGGAAACTTTAGAAGAAATAGTTTAAAAAATTACATGTCACATTCAGGTATCTATTCCAGCAATAACTCAACATTTTTCCTTCATATAAGTATAGATACTTGTACAGCCTGGTGATCTTGATTCTGTGTCAGCTGTGAAAGCAGTGATATTACATACATTTGAAACAACACCAAACTGGTACTTCAAACAAGGAAATAAGATGTATACAGTAAGAATAGATGTAATATTTAAAGAGAGAATGACATATGCAGTAAAATGCAGTCAGGGTAGATTAAACAGTCCTTTGTGTTCTGCACTTTTTATTACTGACATTTCCCTAAACAAGACAAAGGTCTGGAACAAGTAGCTATTTCCAACTATATCTATCACAATATTTGTTGAAAAATTTTCTAAATTCTGATAGTATAACATAAAATGAGAAATAAAACTGAAAGGTTCTTGATTGATTACATCCATGGATGAAATGCAGGTGTGACAAAGATCCATTAAATTATGTTCATCGCATGTCTGAACAAAGTTCATTAACATTTTTCTTCATGAAAATATTTCTTCTTCTTGCTAAGGACCTCATGTGTCCTCTCTCTCATTTCATAGCTCAATGTTTGATGCAAGATGAAAAATTCAGAGCTACAAATACACAAATGAAGAAGATTAACATTTGTTAAAAAGAAAGCTTGCAGGTCATAACCTAATTGCATTGCAGAATTAAACAAATAAGGACTTGGAACAATATGCACCATCATGTTTAAAATGTTCCATTTGGTTAAAAAAACTCTATTTGACACATTGATTTAAGAAGTGATGTATCATTAGCCACAGATCCCATAGCAGCTGAGAGAGGGAGTTAAAAATGGAGGTGACAGCCAAATTAAATGTGTGAAATCACCATGGCCCTCAGGCTTTTCCTTTGGGAGGCATTACCTTTTAGCCACTTTTTTAAGATTATAAATTTATGTGACATAAATGATAAAGCCACTGATCTGTGATGGGATAGGCAGAGCCAGAAAACAACCTACAGTGAGTAAAAGCAGCCCAGTGATTTTTTACTGTTTTAGACTGAATCAGTCTCTGATGCTTGACTATAAATGTAAATACATAATTATTTAGCTTTATTTTTATGTGCAAAGAAATGGTACACATTGGCATATATGTACATATTGATAATGCATGTTTGTAATTGATCAAATGTACAAATATCTTACTGGGATGCATTTTTCACTACTGAAATAAAAGCAGGTTTTCCAGTATCTACTGTACTCATTGAATTCAGCTGACCAAGCTTAGCTTTGACATCGAAGAAACAAATGTCTTGCTCAAAAAATGACCCAGTACTTTAACAGCTGTATGTATACTGATTGATTTCTGACACTATTCCAAGGTATGTATATGTAGTTATGTCATTTTAACAGAAAAAAATAACCAAGTATTACATTACTTAAGGAGCTCTTGAAATATGAGTTCATTAAAATAGTATTTGGCTGTGCTGAAAATGCATGGAAACATCAAGGCTCTCAGCTATGAACTGCAATGCAGTTATTTAATGTTAGCTAGTATTGAATGTGTTGCTTAGGTTAAAATTGCTTGGGTGAAACTGGGTATTGAGCCAGTGAAATATTGTATTTAACCTCAGGCTAAATGGTGAAAAAAGCTAAGAGCGAACATGTAAGCCAACATTGTCCAATAGCTCATTGTCCTCAGTAAGGCTCCATGTAGGAATACCAAGAAGGAAAACATTTGATGTGGGTGCTGTTATTCCTGTCATCAGCACCAGCTTCAACAAGGTGGTTTGGGAGTGACATCATCTCAGAAAAGAAGGGCCACTGTGACCTTCTTAAATACTGCCTTATAATGGAAGCCTAAAACTACACAGAAGACTGAATACACTGTATTTCTTTAGTGGTTCAGGTCTTTGCCCACAGTTCCTGACTTGTGACAAGCCCATGATATTCTGTGTACCAGTTTACTCCAGACTGTGACAGATCAAAATTATACTGCTCTCTCCATTATCCCTTTTTTCCTCTCAGAGAAGTAACAACAGAACTAACAGAACAATCTCTACTGGTCCACACAATGTTGCTGCCTAAAACAGATGAAGATATGTCTCCTAATTTTTCTCCATCAAATAACTGTGTTTGGAAGGCAAGCTGAAATAGATCTGTAGTAGAAGTACTTTAATAATGTCATTGCAAGGGAACTGAACTCTACCTAAGGTGAACAGCATGCAAGATGGCATTTATATTTCTGGCATCTCTTTCTGTAGAAATAAGACAATAATCCTAGATGGCAGTTTTCACCCTTCTCTGCAATATTTAGCACATGTTTCAATGACTGCAGCTCTATTTCTGAATCTTTCTATCCCTAGTAAAGATTTATTACTACTATTAACTGTAAGTGCAATGGACTTTCACTGTTATTTTAATGAGATTCCTCACACTCAAAGGTCTGCTATGGTTTCAGTAAGTGTACTTACCCTAGATCAGTGAATCATACAACAATCAAGGTTGGAAGGGTCCTCTGGAGAGGATCTCTTACAACCCCCCTGAAGGGTCACCTACAGCAGGTTGCACAGGAAAGGGTCCAGGCAGGTTTTTAGTATCTCCAGAGGAGACTCCCTGTCCTCCTCAGGCAGCCTGTTCCAATTCTATCATCCTCACAGTAAAGGAGTTTTTCCTCATATTTAGGTGGAACTTCCTGTGTTCCAGCTTGTGCTCACTGCCCCTTGTGCACTGGGCAATGCTGAGAAGAATCTGGCCCCATTCTCCTTACACCTACTTCTTAGATATTTATAAGGATTGCTAAGGCGTCTTCTCAGTCTTCTCTTTTCCTGGTTAAACAGACCAAGCTCACTTAGCCTCCCCTCATAAGGGAGATGCTCCAATCCCCTGATCATTTTCATGGCTCTCTCTGGTAGTTCCTTGTCTGGACTCTCTCTGGTAGTTCCTTGTCTTTCTTGACCTAGGGAACACAGAATTGGATGCAGTAGTCCAGATAGGGCCTCCCTAGGGCAGAGTAGAAGGGGAGTATAACCTCCCTTGACCTGCTGACCACAGTCTTCCTACTGGAACCCCAGATACCATTGGTCTTCTTGGTCATGAGGGCACACTGCTGGCTCAGGGTCAATTTGTTGTCTACCAGGACCTTCTCTGCAGACCTGCTTTTCAGCAAGTCAACCCCCTAACCTATATTGCTGCAGGGGGTTATTCATTCTGGGCTGCAGAAGCCTACACTCTCTTTCTCAACTTCGTAGAGTAGAGAGATCTCAAGTGACATTAGGAAGAAGAGGAATGTTTATAGGCTCTGGAAGAGGGGACAGGCCTCTTGGGAGGACTATAGGAGGGAAGTGAGGTTGTGTAGGATAAAAATCAGAGGGGCCAAGGCTGAACTAGAAATCAGGTTAGCAAAGTCCATGAAAGGCAATAAAAAATCTTTCTATAAATATATAAATAACAAAAGGAGAACTAGGGAGACCATACAGTCCCTTTTGGACACAGAGGGAACAACAGTGACAGGGGATGAGGAGAAGGCTGAGGTACTTAATGCCTTCTTTGCCTCAGTCTTTAATTATAAAGAAAGCTGTTCCCTCTCTGTAGAAACCCCAGAAATAGAGGAGCAATACGAGGCTCCCATGGTCCAAGAGGAGATGGTCAGAGCTTTGCTTGCCCAACTAGACACCCACAAGTCTATGGGGCCAGATGGGATTCACCCAAGGGTATTGAAGGAGCTGGCGGATGTGCTGGCGAAACCAATTTCCATCATCTTCCAGCAGTCCTGGAAGACTGGGGAGGTACCTCTGGACTGGAGGCTGGCGGATATAGTGCCCATCTACAAGAAGGGTCGCAGGTAGTATCTGGGAAACTACAGGCCTGTCAGTCTGACCTCAGTGCCAGGGAAAGTCATGGAACAGGTGATCTTGAGTGCTATCATGACGCACATGCAAGAGAACTGGGTGATCAGGCCCAGTCAACATGGGTTCACAAAAGGTAGGTCCTGCCAAACTAACCTGATCGCCTTCTATGACAAAGTGACTCAGCTGCTGGACGAGGGAATGGCTGTGGATGTGGTCTACCTGGACTACAGCAAAGCCTCTGACACAGTTTCTCACAGCATTCTGCTACGGAACCTGTCAGCCTCTGAACTGGATAGACAAACGCTTTCTTGGGTTGAAAACTGGTTAGATGGCTGGGCCCAGAGAGTGGTAGTAAATGGTGTTAAATCCATCTGGAGACCACTACCAAGTAGGGTTCCCCAGGGCTCAGTGCTGGGTCCAGTCCTGTTCAATGTCTTCATCAATGACCTGGATGAAGGCATTGAGTGTACCCTTAGCAAGTTTGCAGATGACACTAAGCTGGGTGGAAGTGTTGATCTGCTGGAGGGTCGGGAGGCTCTGCAGAGGGACCTAAACAGGCTCGACCACTGGACTGAGTCTAATGGCATGAGGTTTAACATGGCCAAATGCCGGGTCCTGCACTTGGGGCACAACAACCCTATGCAGAGCTACAGATTGGGAGAAGTCTGTCTAGAAAGCTGCCTGGAGGAGAGGGACCTGGGGGTGTTGGTTGACAGCCGACTGAACATGAGCCAGCAGTGTGCCCAGGTAGCCAAGAAGACCAATGGCATCCTGGCTTGTATCAGAAACGTTGTGACCAGCAGGTCCAGGGAGGTGATTCTCCCTCTGTACTCAGCACTGGTGAGGCCGCTCCTTGAATCCTGTGTTCAGTTCTGGGCCCCTCACCACAAGAAGGATGTTGAGGCTCTGGAGCGAGTCCAGAGAAGAGCCATGAAGGTGGTGAAGGGGCTGGAGAGCAGGTCCTATGAGGAACGTCTGAGAGAGCTGGGGTTGTTTAGCCTGGAGAAGAGGAGGCTGAGAGGAGACCTCATCGCTCTCTACAACTACCTGAAAGGAGGTTGTAGAGAGGAGGGAGCTGGCCTCTTCTTGGAAGTGACAGGGGACAGGACAAGAGGGAATGGCCTCAAGCTCCACCAGGGGAGATTTAGGTTAGAGATTAGGAGGAAGTTTTTCATGGAAAGGGTCATTGGGCATTGGAATAGGCTGCCCAGGGAGGTGGTAGATTCACCTTCCCTGGAGGTGTTTAAGGCACGGGTAGTTGAGGTCCTGAGGGACATGGTTTAGTATTTGATAGGAATGGTTGGACTCGATGATGCGGTGGGTCTCTTCCAACCTGGTGATTCTATGATTCTGATTCTTGAACTTTTTCCTCTCTATCCAGGTCTCATTGAATGGCAGCACAGCCTTCCTGCATACCAACCACTCCTGCCAGTTTTTATTGTCAACAAAGTTGCTGAGGATGCGTTTGGTTCTGTCACCCAGATCAGTGATGAATATGTTGGATAAGACCACACAGAGTATCAATCCCTAGGGAATACTACTGGCCACAGGCTTCCGGATAGACTTTGCACTGCCAGTGACTACTCTCTGGGTTCTGCCACTCAGTCAATTTTCAGTCAGTCTTCCTGTTCATTCATCTAACCCACAGTTTCTAACTTTACCAATGAGAACGTTGTGGGAGGTATATTTTTGTGAAAATATGATTATATTTTCAAAGACAAAATCTTTAGATTCCTTATTAAATAAAAGACCTCAAAAAAGATTAACGCTTACAAGAAAGCTCCTCCTCTCCTCCAAATCATTATGTCTCTAGGTATCTCCAAATTGAAGAGATACGGGTTTGACAGGTGGACTGTTCAGTAGATAAGGAATTGGTTGAATGGTTGCATTCAGAGAGTATTGATCAGAGTATTGATGTCCAGATGGAGATCCATGACAACTGGTGGCCCTCAGAGGTCTGTACTGGGATCAGTACTGCTTAATATTTTCATCAATGATTTAGACAGTGAGATTGAGTGCACGCTCAGCAAGTCTGCAGATGACCCCTAGCTAAGTCATGCAGGAGGTGATGTGATCCAGAGAGACCTGGACAAGCTGGACAAGTGGGGCTCTGAGAACCTTATGAGGTTCAACAAGGCCAAGTGCAAGGTCCTACACCTGGGTAAGAGCAGTATGCAGTTTCAATACAGGAGGAGAGACTACATGATTGAGAGTAGTCCCACAGAAAAGGACTTGGAAGAGCTGATTGATGAGAAGCTTAGCATGTGTGCTTGCAGTCCAGAAGGCCAACCATATCCTGGTCTGCATCAAAAGAAGCATTGCCAGCAGGTCAAAGGAGGTGATTCTGTCCCTCTACTTTGCTCTCATGAGACCCCATTTGGAGTCTTGTGTCCAGTTTTGAAATCCCCAACATAAGAAGGATATGGAGCTGTTGGAAAAAGTCCAGAGGAGGGCTACAAAGATGAAAAGAGGGCTGGAACAACTCCTGTACAAGGACAGGCTGAGAGAGTTGGAGTTGCTCAGTCTGACGAAGAGAAGGCTGCAGGAAGACCTTTCCAGTACCTGAAGGGAACCTACAATAAAGCTGGGGAGGGACTTTTTACAAGGGTATCTAGTGCTATAACTAGGGGGAATAGCTATAAACTGGAGGAGGTAAAGATTTAGACTAGACATTAGGAAGAAATTCTTCCTGATAAGGGTGGCGAGGCACTGGAACAGGTTGCCCAGGGAAGCTGTGTATGCCCCATTTGTGGAAGTGTTCAAGGCCAGGTTGGATGGGTCTTTGACCAACCTTGTGTGGTGGGAGGTGCCCCTGCCCATGGCATTGGGGTTAGAACTGAACTAGATAATCTTTAAGGTCCTGTCTGACTCGAACCATTCTATGATTCTATGATCTTGCCCAATCAAATTAAGACTCTAATTCGTGTTTAAGCCAGTAAGCCTGTTCACAAACCATGAGTTCAGAACACTCTTCCCTTTAAAAATTTATTCAAGTGTAGCAACTGCAATGTATCTTTTAATCACAGGAAGATGAATGTATTGCATGTTTACAAAGCATTATTTTCCATGTTATGGACACAGAAAAACTTGGATTGGGAGGGACTTCTGGAAAGTTATGGTCCAAAACCCTTCTGAATCATAGAATCACCAGGTTGGAAGAGACCCATTGGATCATCGAGTCCAACCATTCAAAAAGTAGGGTTACATTCAGAGCTAGATCATATTGCCCCAGGCCTTCTTCAGTCAACTTTGGATAATCTGCAAAAGTTCACACAGCTTCTTTGTGCAAGGTCTCTTAAAGTTTGTCTACCTCATAGTGAACTTTCTTCATTTTACTAGAAGTTCTCAAGTTACCACTTCAGAAATTTTATGCTCCTCTGAGCAAAATTTGACTCCACATTTTCTGGAGTCAAACTCCAGGCAGAAAAGAGCTTCAGGAAGAAAAAACTTTCAGGCAGAAAAAGAGTTAAAACATCTTTAGGCCTGAGCCTACAACCTGTCTCATGAGAGTACAGTCCTCCCTCTTTGGTGTCAGAACTCAAGAGGTCAACATGGATGCACATACATGCAGATGTTGACAACATCAACTGGCTCAATGAGGGTTTTTTTCAATGACAAATAGAGATGTTATTAGTGTGTTTCTTAACAGTCTAGTTAATTGCCTGGAAAGCAAATATTATGGATGAGCATCAAACCCACCTTATAACTCCTTCCACTGGTCCCATGACTTTAGTATTCTAACAACATTAAAACCCTCCGGAATATGGATTTATAATAGTGAAAAAGAATTATGCTGTCTGGAAGATCCCAGTTAGGACATAATTGATGTGAAATCACAATGGCAAAGTGATTGAAGTGCATGACTATGAGGGTCTAGATAGGATCATATAAAATTCTTTTATGAAACATTCAGTACCCTGATAAATATTTTGCATCACTGGAAATTTATACTATCTGCTAAGGCTGTATATCTAGACTGAGTATAAACAATATGTTCATCAGCGTACTGATAGACTGCAGCCTTCGATATATTTCTATTAGCAATAGACAAATAATATGCTTTTTGTGAAATTATTGATAAAACCACCATGTTATGCAATGTCTTTGATATCCACTTGGGAAGTCATTGCTTATCTCTGTTCTTTCCTGCTTTTCTATATTAAACTGTTAGCACAGAATTGTTTGTTGATACCAGAATACAGAGGCTAGTGTTACGTTTCTATGAAAGGAAGATATGGGAATATCCATTACAACTTGTATATTTTAGACATGAGAGTACTCTGCTTGCACAGTGTACTAAACCTTCCAGAGTTTTTTCCTTAATTTTGCTAGAAAGTATCACTTATATACATATACACATATCTCTATGAGGTATCTAAGAGCTTCTGTACTGAATTTTAGTTAAACATTGACCAAGTTGTTCCAGTTGTCTCAAGAAAGCACCACAAAATGTCTAGTGATATGGAAATCCTCAATCCTCTTCTCGACATGGGTCAGACCTTAACAGGTAGCTGCAAATCCCCACGATCACCTGCTGCTGCAGGGACAACACTCACCACTCCCCGTTCCAGACATCTCAATAATGCCTACTGTAACTCTTTAAATGAAATACTCTTTTTAGAAAATATACTGTACTTGTCCCCAGACTTCATTTCTGTATAGCAGATATAACAAAGAAGATCTACGGTCATGTTCTCCTTGCTCATAATTTGACAAGCAGAGAAGCCATGAATATTAAAGCGTCCAGAATGTCTTAATTATTAAAAGCTCCATTTTCCAATTTAACATTTAATGTAAGTGGAAAAAACTGCATATGTGGATCATTTTCGCTACTGCATGTGTAGACATCATGAAGCTCCCTCTTAGGGTTGCACAACTTTTCTCCTTAATCCCCCATGAATTAGCTGCAGAGGAGTTTGATGGCTGCTCTTACACTGCTGTGATCCTGGAGAACAAAGACAACTTTGACCATTCCATTTGTTTGGAGGATGCTGTGGTAAAACAAACAGGATTATTAGTAATTAAAAAGTGGAGTTGAGATCCATCACTCTTCTTCCAGAAATAGAGGACTTAAAAATTGATTAGTGGAGTTCAAGAATGTATTCAGCTGCCAAGTTCTGGTTACAAAATCACAATACAAGCAAGTTGGGAGTACACTGCTTTTATAAAATATACTCACTCTTATTATCAACATTGACACAGTAACATTTATCTAAAGATAACTTTTTGGATTGTTTTGGTTTCTCTTTTTTCTGTAAGAAGTAGGTCTGCAAACTCATGGGTCCAAGCATGACAAATATTGATGTAAAATTGATGTAAACAAGCTATACCAAACATTATTTGTCTGTGGCCTTTTTAACTATAAAAAATTAGATAATTTAGTTTCTTTTACTAGAAGTTTGATCACTGCACTGTAGAAACAGGTGTAGTAGTTAATTTCTAACAACAGATAATCAGATGCCTAGGAATGCCTCAAAGGACCTAGCTATCTGAGAACTCAGCTCTTGTTTCTACTCATGATCCTCTGACATGGAGGGAAGCATAGATGTATAAACGAGAGTGACTACAGTTCACATTATTGAAACGTATAGACCAAAACTCCTAGTATCAATATGGCAGGAATCCATCCTGTCATGGGCTTAATGGTCTACTGAGAAAGCTTCTGAGTTGTTTAAATAGCACAAATGGATTTATGCTATTTAAAATAATGAATCTAATTTTGATGCAATGGGTCCATTAGTGTACTTCTGAGAGTGATCAAAGGAATAAGGCACTGTTGCAACAGAACCATTGGCTGAAAAGATGCAGAGAACAAACAGTACATCTGTTAGACAACAAAGGTTCCTAAATATTTTATTAGAAACCCTCCTTTTCTGTAGCAGTCTGGGTACTTCAGGCCCAAGCCCCTTATCTGCATACGTATGTGGTATTTTCTGCCACATCCCAAGCCCTCACACTTCTACCTCTTCTTTTCCTTGAAGAACTATTTCTACACCCTTTCTGCAGAGTCATGATCCCATGAGAGCCTTGCTTTATCTGCTGTATCCAAGCACAGACAGGGTAGACAAGGATGGACCCACTCGCAATGCTGCTGCTTTCACCAAGTCACACGGGGCTGGCTCAGCCTGCTTGTTTTCCATGCCACAGAAGAGAAGAGGCAACAGCATGAGATATAGTCTATCCCCATCAACCGAATGGACACAAATAGCATAATCCATGCTCATTTTCAGTCATTTGTCCTGCTGACTTCTGTCCCCTTGACTTAAAAGAAACAACATACTTTTGTAATGGCTAGAGGACAGACATTAGGATAAAAGTAGTCAAAAAAGAGTAAAAGATTTCCTGCATTTCCCAAATTGCATTCTACTTCGCCCTTGGGAAGGCTTCCACACAGTATGGCAATATTGATGGACAGTTATATCACCTCCTTTTTATTACACAAGTTTAAATGCAGCAGCACTCCAATATTCAATCTGTGGTGTGTTTTTATTTTTTTATTAGTTCATCTTGATGTCTCCTCTTGTATACAAGAACAAAAGAACAAAATATATATCTCTCCTCTTGAGTTTTACTGTGCAAACTTCCACTTAGTGATTTATTTATGCTTACTAACTGGAAAAGAAAACAATAATCTAAAACCTAAAATTGTAGTGTTCATTAAATCCATATTAGCTATTAGTGCACTTTGTGGATTGCTTATTTATATTCCAAACAAATATATCATTATGTATGCATTAGTGTTGACAAATACATATTTAAGCATACTGTAAGCAATGTTTCTAATAGCACAAGGACAAAGTAAAGATTTTACTCACCAAGCCACCCTGATCCGGAATTAGGTATACACATATCTGTTTCAGCACTGGGCAACACAAATCCAACTACGAAAACTTCAACTCCATCAGCCATTAGGGCCATTCCCAACACAAAGAAGAGGGCCCACTGGAAACGACCATGGCCACATTCTTGTATTATCAGTTCATACTGCTGTGCTAATTCTTCTTCCTCAGCTTTCCTCTCTGTTTCTAGTTCATGACGATCCTTGTATTCATCACACATAGGCTGACCTAAGGCCACACCATCCTTGCCCTGCCCCATGTTGGGGATTCCCTGATACTCCCCTTCATAAATTTCATCATCTTCATCATGTCCTTCAGTTGCTTCACTTGAACCTTCATCATCATTAGCTCCTACACTATAATTTCCTCCTTGGACATAGTAATCATCATCATCTTCCTCATCCTGGAATCGGCTGTAGGACCTCTGTGTGTAGCCATCCTGTGCTTTGTCAACAGCTTTATTCACTTTCTTTACTGCTTGCCTCTTCACCTCTTTGGCAATATCTTTTGCCCCTTTCACTAATGAAGTCCTATCCTTGTATGTCTCCTCCATCGTGTCTCAAGGAAGAATCGATGTTATGCTGCAGAAGGATCTGCTAGATAACTTTAGACTATCTATTGAGTGTTGGAAATCAGTAGGAAAAGCCCAAGTACATGTGGAGCTTTAATATTCAACCTGCAAAATATGAGAGAAAAGAAGTTTACACTTTGCTCCATCTTAGTTATTTCTTCACACAGATATGATACCATATCAGTCTTCATTCACTAGACACCACAGTTCAGGGCTTCAAATACACAAACCTGGATTTTTCTTCAGAGATGGAAATATGCCTTGTTACAAGGAAAACACACTGAAGGGAAATTTATTATCTCTGCCAGTTTACAGAATGAAATTTATTAGAGTCTGGTGTTTCAATGGACAGTAGGCTTTATTCAGACAGAAAGCAAGCAATTCTGTGCACCATACCTCATACTGACACTCTCTGCAGTGTAATTCCCCATTTGAACTCCCTGCTGTGTAATAAAAGGCTACAAATATTAGAATTTCTCTCAATGAGTTACCATGAAATATCTGTCCAAATTCCCATATATGTAAATCTTGTAAAGAATTAATACTCCCAAGACTTGTACCAGTCTCTCAAAGTTGACTGAACTTGGCCAGAGCATTCATAGAACATTCACACTAAGTCTTAGCAATATGTAGTCCCACCCTAAAAAAAATCATCGCCCTGTCCATACTTACAGTAGAGATAGCCTGGAGCAACTGTATACCTAATTCACTCCAGAGTGAGATGAATGAGTTCACACAAATCTAGTTTGCTGCAAGAAAGCAGCAAGACATTTTGTTCTAGCCTCCTCCCTTGTCTCCTGCCATCTCTTCCTTTATGCAGCCCTGGAAGCACAAATGTAGACATGGGAGCAAATTTTTAATTTCACTGAAGACTAACTATTCACTTCTTTTCTAGCTAGTTATAATTCATATCAGCAAGGCAATTTGCTCATCACATATCTGTGTGATCTCTAGGGGTAGAAATGGTGGCAGAAAAAAAATGGCAGTAAAATGCAATCAGAGGGAGAGAAGAAATAGAGGATTCTTCTCTGACAACAGTCCATAGTTAGAATAGCTGAAATTGGCTAGAAGACTACACTTTTACTCATGTATATAAAGTTGAGGTGGTGGGGGTGAATTTGGGACTGCAACAGGATGGCAAAAGCCTCAGCTCAGGGAAAAAGCAGGATGAAATTTGAATATCAATTCTTCCAAATAAAAACACCTACTTCCAGCTTGTGGAAAAGGTGATTTTTCATCATGATTGTTTTAATGATCTGTTTTCCAGCATAGTCACAGAAGAGGCTGCAGTAGGACACAATAATGCAGGAGTAGAAATAAATGGCTGGAAATTTCTGATGCAAGTCCTACTCCCTGTTCTGCAGTAGTGTGAGCTACCCTCTGAGGTCCATGGGAGAGGGATACAATGAGTTACAGTCTGTATTAGATAAAACAAGGACATCATGCACTTCTGATAAAAGGAAAAGGACATTTATTTTTCTGATAAAATCACACAAACATGCAGGTATTACATCTTAATAGGCTAAAACATATTTCCCTAACTTTTTTATGTGACTTTAGAAATCCACCAATAGTGGGAAATGTCTTTATTTTTACTTCCTTTCTCTAGATTCATTTTATATCCTCTACACATTTCTCAAAGGGATCAGATGTGATGGTGCCATTGAACTATTCAATGCAAATTGAAGAATTCACTGCAAGAGAAATGCAGCTTTAAAAATCCAGGATGTAATATTTATGACTGAAAACTGTAGCCTGATTTTAGGTACAAGATGATCCCCCTAAGTAGGTCATACTGGTGAATTTTTTATGCTAAGGCAGTTTCTCTAATTACAGGGTTTCAGTTTTCAAGGTGCTCCTTAGAAGTTATTCTTTGTGTACTGAATTAGGAGTCTGATCCTTTGTGTTCCCTCTGTATGACTACTAGGAGTTATTAAATTTGCAATGCATGAAAACATTAACCTGGTCTTCTTTAGACTTCTACAAATACTTTCAAGAACTTCAAGAAGTCATAAGAAGTACTCTTACGAGGGTTAATGTTTACAAAATGTTCTTAGATTTTTACTGTTGTACGTAATTTTAGAGTGTGCATGTGTCCTATTTAAACTTAACTATGAATTCCACTCATTCTTAGTTTTGTTGGGGTATTTTTTTCATAGAATCGTAGAATGGATTGTGTTGGAAGGGACCTTAAAGACCACCAAGTTCCAAACCCCCTGCCACGGGTAGGGACAACTCCCACTAGATCAGGTTGGTCAAGGCCCCATCCAGCCTTGCCTTGAATATTTCCAGGGAGTAAACAGTCTTCTTTCAAGAATTTTTAGTTGTTAAATTCCATTTTACTGTAAGGTATTTCTATGTAAGAAAGACAGCACGAATTTAGGAATGTTGAATGCAAGTGAAGCCTAAACGCTAACACTAGCAAAACTGTGTTTTGCGCTGCTGTAGTTCACTTACCTAATGAGACCAGTGGACTCTAAATACAAAAATTTGCAAAAGCAACTGAGCTTACACAGTAGGTTAAGATAGACCAGGTATGTCAATAAGGAATTACACCTGTTCAAATTCATTAACATCATAACTCCGCTAGCAAAAACCTCTGCATAGACCAAGTCAAACTCCTGTCTGGGCAAAAAGAAATCAGAAATTTCTATTTCTCTTGTCTAAGTGCACAAGCAGCACAGCTAATTTGAACATTGTCCTTTTAAACAGATTTTCTTTCTCAATGCACTGAAATCCCTGCCTTAAGGGCAGTAAGTACAAAGAGGAATTATTTGCAGCCCAAGCTCGATAGCTCCCCGCCCTTTTAATTACATTGGAATGATTGACTGCAAGAAAGTAACTGGAAATTTGGAAGGAGTAAGGATTAATGACTACCCGAGTATCATAAAGCAGCAAAGGCAATCTAGGCGTATACTCTTGTTTATACCAATTGTCTTACCCAACAAGCTTGCTCACTCTCACTAAAATAAACATCACACTCCTATTAAATTGCTTCCACTAAAAATCAAACTCAAAACCAAAACCAAAACACCACAGAAAAAGAGCAATTTCACTGGAAATAAAATTACTCTTTCAAGAAATAGCTACCAAATTTTTTTCCCCAAACACTCAAAGGTACACTCTCAAAAAAATCAAATTATTTGTTTACTCTAATATTTATTCTTTTCCATTCTGTCAAATTCACAAATTCCATTATAGTTACCACTTTGTATTTTCTGTGATACATCTGTAATGGAAGTCAAATATTGCAAAATAATGTAATAAGGTCCCATGAAGAAAAGAGAAGACTCAATGAAGAATGATGACAAATGTTATTAACTATAGGCATGTCTTCAGATAACGTTTTTTGTTTATAATAGACCTGAAAGTCACACTCGAATGGAGTTATGGCATTTCAGATACACTTGGGGACCTAGTATAGCATCTTTCTTGATTTTCTTTTGAATCTGTAATTCCTTTTCAAAAAATACAAAAAAAACCCCACTTCTTATTTGAGTTGATGTGTTTTTAATTGCAGATTTTGCTTAATATTTTGATTCTGATTTGATTTCTGGTTTTCTACATTTGGTTTTTTTTTTATTGGTAACTTTAGCACAGATACAAACAAATATATTCTTCTGAGTTTATCTGTTGCTCCAAGTTATTCTTCATGTGAAGTCATAATTATTTCCAAATATACTACTCTGACATGTCAAATGATTTTATTTCCAGATGAAAAAGGCACCTGATTGATGTAAACTCACAATTAGAAGATGTTTTTCTTTGCATGTGCTCTCAGCTATGAAAAAAAGAAAAAAGGCTAAGAAAAATACAGATTATGCACTGTAGTGACAGGAAAAAACAGTAGTATTAAAATTTTACTAAAGTTCTCCAAGAATACCTACATGGTACAGTTCAAATAACACAAAGTATGCAGTCCTACAAGTTACCACAGTTCTGAGCCAGATGCAGAGCTACAACTTGTCATTGAATTTACCAGGATACCTGTGAATTTCCACCCTATCTCTTCATGCAAAAAGAAGTACTAGAAGTACTAGAATTCTTCTATTATTCCAGGGTAGTACTTGCTTCAGTGTGACCCAATAAAGAATAGATACCTCAATAAGAGGTATTTATGTATAAAGGTACTATATTAATATACTTACAGATATATTTCTTTATTTATAATAAATATGAGCTGGCACCAAAAGTGGGGAGAATAGGATTGTTTTCAGGCAGTGTTAGCAGATTAAAAGATAGGTTTCTGCAGTATGAGTAAATTTTATTTCTCTGAAGTAAAAACTTACACACCCAGGCTGCAACTATTTTCATCTCAGTCTGCACTTGCCAAAGCCATGTAAATCACCATTAGGCTGCAGTGCCACCAACAGTGGCCATTCCCAGCCCTCTCTCAGTTCAGACGACATTCTCACCACTTGCCCTGTACCAGCACTTTTCACTATTCATCCTCAGTGCAGCCACAGAATTTGTACACAAGGTGAGACTGGGAATTCATTAATCTAGTACACATTAAATATCTTGAGCTCAGTTGAGGCAGGAGTTTCACAGTACAACACAATCTCTCCGTTTCCTCACTGTCTACAAATACATGGAAGAAGGTTGTAGTCAGGTGGGTGTTGGTCTCTTCTCACAAGTAGCAAGCAATGAGATGAAATGGTCTCAAGTTGCACCAGGAGAGGTTCAGATTAGTCATCAGGAAATATTTCTTCACTGAAACATTTATCAGGCACTGGACCTAGCTGCCTAGGGAGGTGATTGAGTCACCATCCCTGTAGGCATTCAAAAGACAAGTAGATGAAGTACTCAGGGTTTAGTAGTGGTCAGGTACAGTTGTACTCAATGATCTCACACATCCCTTTCAACCAAGTGATTAATGATTCTATATCTGTGCAAATTATTTTTTTAAATCTCGACTCGCTGATGTATTTTGTGCTCCTCACTCATGCTTATTTGATTCTACTATATACTTGGAATTATTCTTTGTACCCCTCTCTGTTTACTTCAAGTTGATGAATGCTCAGTTTCACCTCATATTCCCACAGCTAAAGCAGTCACTCACTAAGAAAGCTTAGTATGTCATTCTTGGTTTTAATATTTATCCATTTGCACAAGGTATTTTGGCAAGGATGCTGGTTAAATGCCCAAGAGGAAATGGGTTTTCAGTCACAGGAAACACTGTATATGGATTGCCTTTTTTTTTTAAATTTGCTTAGAGGAGACAATACAAATACCTTTCACCGAAGGAGGAGCAGGTTAACATGAGCGCCTGAGATTCTCAGAACTAGCATCAGCCTGATATTGAACTTGTGAAAAAAAGAAATAAAATTTAAGTAGAAAGTTCAGTTGTTGCCATACTGAAAGTGTAGCAAAATAAAAACCTAGGAAATAAAACTATGGAGTTCTGAAAGAAAAAAAAAATCCCTCAATTTTTCATGGTCAATAAAATGTAACAGGTGATAAAGATAGAAAAAGAAAGAATATGTGCTTGGAGAAAACAGCAAACTGCCTGGATGTCATTATGGGTTAAAAAACAAGGTGTTAAAATAACTTTCAGCATTATGCCCAGAAACTACTGCTCTCTTACCAAGGTTTATTGACCACAACAGCTTATTGTCCATGAAGAGGTCAATATAAACCACCATCAGACAAGGAAGAACTTGGCAGACCATGTTAGTTCAGAACTGAAAAGAACCTCAGAACTCCAATCCTGCAGGCATAGGGATGACGCACCCTGGCAGAAAGCTGGTAGCATAGAAAGCTGATTCTTCTCAGTAAGTTATTCCCAGCGGAAGCTGAGACTGCAACCCTGTATTTCCTCATAAAATGTAAAGAACACTGGCTTCTTTTATTCCAGGAATAAAAGAAAGGTTCTTAATTCCAGCATGTAATACATCTTGCCATAAAAGATGTCCTTTAGCCTTCACATATATTTCCTAAAATTCAATGTTGTCCTGTGCCACCTGTCAGCCTAGTATCTGTAAGGCTGCTGTTTCACTGTACCTGCACACCACAGATTTGTGCAGAGTAATTTCAGAAATGGCAATTTGAATGGTTGAAGTTTGTCCTGTTGCATTTGTAGATTTTATTCCCTGAAGAATTTCTACAATGCATCGTTTTATTGTTTTTCTTCCAATATAGGACTCTTTGAGTATTATTTGTAAAACCTCACTTCAGTCTAGGCTCTTGTAAAATACACTTTTCTCAATAGCTATCCCCAATGTCTCCTCCATTATGAGAGAATTTCTTTTTCTCTCTTTTGACCTTTAGCCATTCTTGACAGCAGGTAGGCCTTTGCTTTCAAAGAAGAGTCTTCCCATGCAGCTGCAAGCATGACAATGGAAAGTACAACAAAGAAAGTGCTGGTTGCAGTGGTTCTGGTGGTTTTTCTTTTTTGTTTGTCTGTCTTGAACAGTGAAAAATTTCTTGTCTATGTGCTTTTTGCTATTCCCTTACTATTAAAGGGCAGGATGATGGTTTTCACTATGATTTTGAGAACTGAAAAGTACAAAACACATTGTATTAATATATCCAAATGAAGAAAACTTATTTTTGTTAGAAGTGGGTATGACAAGGGGCATAGCTCTTGGCTCAAGTGGGAAATACAATTTTCTCCTACTGTGACAATCTGAAAAGTGCAAGAATATATTTAAGTACATTTGGTTAAAAAAGAAGTTTTGAAAATAATGAAATGTTAACTTACTCAAGAATTCAGTAGTGATTGCAGGTTGTATGGGTACAGCATGCAATCTCATTAACTTTCACTGAAAAGACTTATCTTACATCACCCAGTCTAGACGTAATTTCTTCTTGTTTGATTCTTGTCAATACTTACTGAACAAATTGATGCATTTAGTAACCACCGATCAACATAGATGTTGGAAACGCTAATTTAAAAGGTCCACAAGAAGCACAGGAGAGTGTTCAAAGTGCATAGTAAAACCAAAGGGCTGGAAGAGCATTACAACAGTCCAGCCTTCTTAATGAGAGTGAATTTTTCAGTGTTTGTTTGGCAATACCAACAAACAGCATCTTCATGAAGGCAGACAGGGATCAGGCTGGCTGCAAAACCAACAAAAGCAAATTAACTACCCATTATTTAAGTACAGTAAGGCAAAGAAAGTAATTAGCATTATATTTTTTAATAAAAAAACTAATGAAGATATTTTCTTTGTATGTGCTTTTCTCTTGTCATTAATTTACTGTGTAAAAGTTAATAATAAATTTCAATGTATGTCATAATTATTGTTCAATCATCCTTTCCTAGAAAAGTATTTTTTTATTAAAAACAATCCAAAAGAATGGATCACTCCACTGTAGAGCCTTTGCAGTTTTGCTGCTGTAATTTTATTAATAGATACCACTATTTCCATTTTGTAACAGTGTTAACCCTGCTGCTGGGTTGGGGAATTAAATGGGTTGCTAGGTACTACAGCCAGAGACTAGATAGCATCTTCTCTTTCTGTCAGTAATAAAGCTATTTCGTAGTTTAGAAGAAATCATGAAAAGAACTTAATAAAAGGGTGGACCACAGAAGAATCCTCAATGCAGATTGTGACCCTAGGTGGACTAGTGGATCAGAGCAGTTTAGAAGCCTCAATGTCTTTAATGATGGCAGCTGAATTAGACAAGTCTACGTCACTGTTTAAAAGGATAGTGGTGCTCATAAAACTTACCAGCATTGAGGTACCTTCCTTCAGGATATTTGACACTTTTAGAACATAGAAGTGAAGTGAAGAAGTGAAGAAGTGAAGAACATGCCCACATCCTAACTCTGCACCTCCCATTTTCTTGCTCCCTTGGTTAAAGGAGAATTAATTTTTAGAATATTAATATATTTTTGTCACATATGATTCATTTGAATTTTCCTGATTTTTACTCCACAGAGTTTTAATTTTTCCTGATCTCATTGTACCATTAGCTTTTTTTGGGTTTTACTGCGTTAAGGAGAACTTTAGCAGATCTTCTTTCTGAGCTTATATATCCAGCTGTAAGTGAGAAGTCATCTAATCAAATTCACTGTGAGAAAATAATCAGTAGAGTAATTTGGCTTTGGTGATACTTTAAGACCTTTAGAGGCAGTTTAAAAGAGAGAAGTTTTTCATTAATATGAACAGGTTTTCAGGCAAAAAAATCCCCCTTTTTTCCTGATAGATGTTACAAAACTTGAAGAAAAAAATCTAGCTAAACCCCATATCTGAGGCTCTATTCTAATGAGATAAATTAGTCAAATAGTTTAAGAGAAGCTAGGCAGGTAGCATACAGCACAGAAAGATAAACAGTTATTGCTGTTGGTTTAATGAGAAAGGAAAAGAATAAACAGGGAATCATAGTATCACTTGGCTGGAAAAGACCTTTGAGATCATTGAGTCCAGCTGTACCTGACCACTACTAAACCATATCCCTGAGCACTTCATCTGCCTGTCTTTTAAACACCTCCAGGGATGGTGGCCTCTTCTAGTGCCCGAAAAAACTGACCAGCAGGTTGGAGGAGGGGATTCTGCTCCTCTGCCTGCTCTTGTGAGGCCCCATCTGAAGTCTTGTGTCCAGTTCAGGAATCCTCAACATAAGAATGATATAGAACTGTTGGAACGGGTCCAGAGGAGGGCTACAAAGATTATCAGAGGGCTAGAGAACCTCTGCTATGAGGACAGGCTGAGAGAGTTGGGCTTGTTCAGCCTGGAGAAGAGGAGACTCTGGGGAGATGTTACATACTTTCCTGTACCTAAAGGTACAGGAAAGGGGCTACGAGAAAGCTGGAGAAGGACTGTTCACAAAGGTTTGTAGTGACAGGATGAGAGGGAATGGCTTTAAATTGGAAAGGGGAAGATTTAGACCGGATACTAGGAAGAAATTCGTCCTGATGAGGGTGGTGAGGTCCTGGAACAGGTTTTCCAGGGAAGTTGTGAGTGCCTTGACCCTGGAAGTAATAAAGGTCAGGTTGGATGGAACCTTGAGCATCCTGGTCTACTGGGAGGTGTCCCTGCACATGGCAGAGGGTTTGGAACTAGATGGTCTTTAAGTTCCCTTAAAATCCAAACCATTCTATGATTCCATGATTACATTAGTGGGATATATTGTATTTGCATGGCAAGTTTTTGGTAGTGGAGGAACTATCTGGGTGGCTTCTGTGATAAGATTCTGGAAGCAGATTCTGTGGCTGAAAGAGCCAATGGCAGCCAGCTCCAAGACAGACATACCACTGGCCAAGGCTGAATCCATTAGTGGCAGAGTTAGTGCCTTCATGGTTATATATTTAAGAAGGTGGAAAAAACTGCTGCTCACTTGCATCCAATATAAAGAGTAATAACATGTGAGAGAAACACTTCTGTAGGTATCAAGGTCAGTTTGGAAGGAGGGGAAGGAGGTGCTGCATGTGCCAGAGCAGAGATTCCCCTGCCTATGATGCAGACCATGGTGAGGCAGGCTGTCCCCCAGCAGTCCATGGAGGTCCATAGTAGAGTAGATATCCATCTGCAGCCTGTGAAGGACCCCAGGTCGGAGCAGGGGGATGTCCAAAGGAAGATGTGACCCTGTGGAGAGCTGGTATAGCAAGAGGCTCCAGGGAGAACCTATGGAGAGGAGACCACACTGGAGCAGGATTGCTAGCAGGACTTAAGACTCTTTGAAGGACCCAGGATGGAGCTGTCTGTTGCTGAGGGACTGCAGATGACAGAACGGACCTGTGCTGAAGCCCTTCATGAAGAACTGTAGCTGACAGCAAGGACTCACATTGGAGCAGCTCATGGAGGACTGTTTCCCATGCAAGAGACCTCATGCTGGAGCAGGGCAAGATGTGAAGTGTCCTTCCCCTGAGGAGGAAGGAGCAGCAAGACAACATGTGATGGACTGACTGCAGCACTCATTTAAAATTCCCTTGTATCTCCAGAGAGAAGGAGAAACAGAAAATCGGGAGCAACACTGAGCCTGGGAGGAAGGGAGGGATGGGGAGAAGATGTTTCAGTATATATTTTTTATTTCTCATTATTTTATTGTGATTTGAATGGTAATAAATTAAATTAATTTTTCTGAGTTAAGACTGTTTTGCCCACAACAATAAGTGCTGAGTGATTTCTCTGTCTCCACATCAACCTGCAAGCCTTTCATTATATTTTCTCACCTCTGTCCAGCTGAGGAGGGGTAGTAACAGAACAGCTCTATGGGCATCAGGCACACAAATTATAAATTCTGACAAGCACAAGAATTTGCTTTTAGATTAGTACCTTAGATAAACTACACAGACAGGGTATTTTAAAATCTTCTATTCCCTCTTTTGAAACTGTGGCAATTGGAGCACAGAAAAGTTAAGTCACTTGCATAGCTAGACATGGGAGGTAACGAAAATAGATCTTAAAATTAACATTCAGTAATTTTAACAGATTGGTATTTGAATTGTAAATAGTTACTTCCTTGCATTTTTCTATAAACTTGCTACATCTGAAGGGGGAAAAAACCCTCAAAAACCTCAAACTCAGAACAGAAAGCTGCCTAACTACAGAAGTAAAAGCTGTACACATCAGGAATGGATCATTACACAGAATAAGGTAATAACACAGTGGATAAGAAGTGTTCTTGCACATAAGAAGTAACAAAGACTTTCAGAGTCTGTGACGGAGAAATTCAACAATATGGGAACTCAGTTATAATCAAGAATGGCAGGAAGAACATTCATAGAGAGCTGTAATAAAAACAGTCTGATATTATGCAGATAATGGGTACCTTGGCAAAATATATTTTCAGTGCTTTCAAAATTGATATATAAATAGCAAAAAAATTCCAGCATATTTAAGTAGGAATTAGATGTAAAAGATTTATATAGTTCTACTTTATTTTTCATTCTGATCTAATTAAAAGTTAACAATTTGTTTTAAAACATGGCATCTCATGTAAAATAGGAAGAATGTTAATGGACAGATTACTGTATTTTAAATGTAGCCTGCAAATCTAAATTCTTCTTGAACACATTTGTACAAATACTACCAATACTGCTAGGTTCCTTCTTGCAAACAAAGTGATTTAGTTTTGCATCCACTTTAGCTTTTCTCTGTTATTCTTAAAGAACAGAGTACTTTCTAAATTATTTTGCTGAAAAAACTGTAGCAAGTATATTCCAGATGATGTACACTAATCTTATCTATTTCATGCTGTTTTATCCTTTAGAGTTTTCCTAGGACTATTTTCTGTACCATGCCAGATATAATGTTTTTACCGGAATCCTGTGATCATAGTAATGTATCCTTCTGCCTCTGACATGCCTTGGCCATTAAAGATTATAGAACACGATATCCAAATAGAGCACTAGTTGTGCTGCATTAAAAAAAAAAAAGGTGATTCTGTACTCTTATAAAGATTTACTTCTCCCTGGGGGAAAATTCAACAGTTACAGGTGGAAATTTTTTTTCTTTACAATTAAGGCTGACTCATTGTCCTCCAGGCCTTAACTGGGTAAGAAAGGAAATCATGAGAACTCTTGCCTCCCCAAGAATTAGTGCTGCTGCTGAAATTCTAACTACATTTTTTACAGCTGCACATATGCCTTATAATTGTACAATAATTTGTATCATTTATGTAGTTTACATAATTTTATTCCATAATGGAAAAC